>CM052798.1:99008809-99062670 GCA_028533885.1 Nasua narica | reverse complement strand
GCCCTGGAGGCCTGGAATGCATATGGCGGCTCCCAGTCTCCACTGGAGGAGCTGAGCGCTGGAGTCCCTGCTCCTAAGCGTGCCCTCAGAGGAAAGCAGTCAATCACTCCCGTCTCCCGGGTCTGCACAAGCTCCAAGCTCAGCCACCGGTGGCAGTGCGCCTCTATCTCTGGCACACGGCCCTGTCTGGAGTGTCCAAACCCAGCAGATTCCTGCTGCATGCTGCTGTGCCACTCCTCCCCAAGGAGGAAGGAGGGGGTCTCTCCGGAATGCCTTATGTGGTCCCCGCTCAAAGGGCCGCAGCCACAGTCTAGGTTTAGCCCCAGCTGAAAATGCACTGCGCTGCTTTTTCTCTGCTGCCGGCTTCTCCACCCTGATATCTGGGAGCTCTGCCTCACTCAGACACCCCCCAGTCTCTTTATGATCTCACGGGTCCTGAAACCACTCTGTTCCCACGAGGGCCAGACCTCCGGCCTAGCCTTTGGAGCAATGTCCCTCAGTGGAGCAGACTCTAAAAGTTCCGATTTTGAGCTCTGCGGCTTCAGGGAGCCGGCCCCTCCCACTGCGGTCTCTCTTCCCGTCCCTTTGGAATCACTTTTCCAAATGTCCTACCTTTCCGAAAGTGGTCAATTTTCTGCTCCTAGAATTGCTCTTCTTCCTCTCTTCTCTCTCCTGTTGAGTATGCTGGCTTTTAGAATGATTTAATAACTATCTAGATGAACTTCTGGGATCCGACTCTATCTCAACCTCCCACTTCTCCGCCATCTTGCTCCTCCTTCGGATTAGGTATTTCTTTAAATATATCTTTGTCCCATCCTGGCTTCTCCAAATGTTAAGCATATTCATGTATCTGTCAAATAAATGTTTTACTAAAGGCAGTTGCTCATAAAAATATGATTGGCTTGCTGAAGGACAGCCTAGGGCAAGGACCAGGGCAGGTGGACTTTGCAGGAAAAGATTAGGAGATCTGGGTTGCTCAAACATTGCACATTCCCAAAAAAGGCATCATTTCAGAACTGGACCTCGGCTAGTTCCTAGGTAATGAGCTATGAATCCCTGGAATATTCTGTCTGATATAAGAAGAATTCTACATGCCTAAGACTTTGGGCCAAGTTGTACCGGTTTGATCAGAGAGTTCATGCTGATGATATGATTTATGGTGAATGCCTGCTTTTGCTCTGAGAGTCTGGAGTCTGAGTAATTGAGGTGTTGTGTGCTTATATGATTGACCCCAATAAAAACCCTGAGCAACAAGTCTCAGGTAAGCTTTCCTGGTGGGCAACATTTTAGTTCTATTGTCACACATTATCACTGGGAGAATTAAATGCATTGGGTCAGTTCAATGGTAGAGGCTACCTAAAAGCTTGTGCCTTCTTTCTCCTGGATATCACCCCACCATGTGCCTTTTCCCTTTTCTGATTTTAATCTGTATCCTTTCACTGTAATAAGCCATAGACATAAGTTTAACAAGCTTCCAATCTCTATGAGTCTTTTTAGTGAATCACCAAAACTGAGGGTAGTCTTGGGGACCTCCAACACATGAGGTGTGAAAAACCATCTTCCTGTAAGCAAAGACCATTTCTCATAGAAAAGATATATGACTCAGAGTGGAGAGCCAAATCCATGGAGAAACATTTCCAGGTAGGAGAACTGGAACCTAGTCAAAAAATTAGCAATCTATGCCTGTCAAATTTCAGAATTGCTATGGATCAGTGACTGCTATGGGCCTCTTATTTTCCCCTTTTCTGATTAGAGGTATCCAGTTTTCCCTATCACTGCCTCGCTGAAGTGTGTTGGTGAGTGAAAAACAGGTAATTTGGATCTTGAGTTCACAGGTCTTCACATTGAGAAGGTCCATTCCCAAGGAGCCTCATCTGCATATGGACCTAATTTAGATAAGATCTGGAACCTCAAGCATAAGCCCTACATCATAATAGAATGAGACACTTGGAAGGCATTATAGGGGGTAAGTGTATAATATATATGGTGGAAACATGAATCACTGGAGATCAGGAGGTGGCCTGTGGTAGTCTTTTGAATTGGTATCTCCATTTAACCACATTTCCCAGTATTCATGCTTCCCCTTGAATCCAGGCTGGGCCTATGACTTTATTTAGTCAAAAGAATATGATGGAAAGATATCGTGCTCATTTTGTGATTACTCATAAATTCTGGAAGCTTTTACTGTTACAGAGATCCCCATTTAGGGGATCTCTGAGCTTCCATGTAAGAAGTCTAGTCAGCCTGCTGAAGAAACCATATGAGGAAACTTTGTGTGACACCATGTGAACAGGTCACAGAGAATCACAGGTGAGAGGTCTTGCTCTCACTCTTATTCCCTATGTAACAAATCTTGGATGAATTCCTTCAAACTTATGGCAGCCTCATCCCCCTCAGCACTGATGAGGTAGTAGAGAAGTTAGAGAACATTTTTCCAGGAGTTCTCTACACCTGCCAGGAAGGTGCTGGTGCACCTGGTGCTGCAGCTGATCCAGTCGTACCAGCGGATGCCAGGCAACGCCATGGTGAGGGGCTTCCGAGTGGCTTACAAGAGGCACATGCTGACCATGGATGACCTGGGCACCTTGTATGGACAGAACTGGCCCAATGACCGGGTGATGAACATGTATGGAGACCTGGTGATGGTCACGGTCCCTGAGAAGGTGCATTTCTTCAACAGTTTCTTCTAGGATAAACTCCGTATCAAGGGTTATGATGGGGTGAAAAGGTGGACCAAAAACGTGGACATCTTCAATAAGGAGCTACTGCTAATCCCCATCCACCTGAAGGTGCATTGGTCCCTCATCTCTGTTGACTTGAGGCGAGGCACCATCACCTATTTCAACTCGCAGTGCACCTTAAACTGCCGTTGCCCTAAGCATATTGCCAAGTACGTACAGGCACAGGCAGTGAAGGCCGGCTGGATTTCCACTAGGGCTGGAAAGATTATTTCAAAATGAATGTGGCAAGGCAGAATAATGACAGGGACTGCGGTGCCTTTGTGTTACAGTACTGCAAGCACCTGGCCCTGTCTCAGCCCTTCAGCTTCACCCAGCAGGGCATGCCCAAACTTCATTAGCAGATCTACAGGGAGCTGTGTCACTGTGAACTCACAGTGTGAGCCTCGTACCCCAGGCCTCAAGCCCATTCATTAATGGGCATGGGGACGCGGGGGACCCTTCCTTCCCGAGAAACTCCAGTTCCTTTCCTCTCTTGGTTTCCTCTCTATGGTTTTTCATATTTAAATGTTTTAATTGATTTCTGTATTTTTTTTCTTTGAGAGAATACTTGTCGATTTCTGATGTTCAGGGGATGGCCATGGAACCGCCTTTCTTCCCCCCTGCCAGGGAGGAGTTTGGACTTGTGAGGTGGACTTGGGTGGGGTGGTCATCCCCCTTCCGCCTGCAGGGGTGGGGGTAAGAAAATCTGCACTGGGCGTGGTGGGCGGGCAAAGGGAGTACTGCCTGCCTGACAGATCTTCAAATGTATATATCTATATCTATCTATCTATCATCTATCTATCTATCTATCTATCTATCTATCTATCTATCTATCTAAATGCCACGGTCCTGCTCTGTCAATAAAGGATCCTTTGGAGATTAAAAAAAAAAAAAATAGCAAGACCAAGAGCAAGAGAGGCAGAGAGTGACAAATACCCAGAAACTATATAAAGGGAAACTGAGAAACACAACCAACAAAGAGATCCTATGACCTCAAACACATTACAACCAGCCGTTGATGTCATCTCACCTGAGAAACTAGAAATGAGTGGAAAGAACATCTTAGACATTCATGTCCCTGAAGATATATGGAACTGAATGAGCCACCTGCTGAGCCTTGTCTGAATCCCCAACTACAGAATGGTTGTGGTTTTGAGCTGCGAAGTTTTGGAGTTATTTGTTTTGTAGCAGCAGATATACTTTAACAAATGATCTTCCAACATTCCACTCTCATTTTACCAATTAGTTCTTTCTTCTCACTTAGAATTAAAGTCAAATGTTACTCATACATTTGATTGGTAGAGAGTTTGGAATATTAACCTGAGAACTAAGTCAGAGTCCAGTTCTACCACAGTAGTTCTGTGACCTACTCCTTTACCTTTAAGTTTCATTTCTCACACAGAAGTAGGAATAATATTGCCTTGCCGCTTCATGATGAGGATTAAGTAAAATAATAATAATAAAAAGTCTTTGAAAGAACTAAGCTTATTCTCCAGTTCTTCTCACAATGGAGACTATTAACTTTTATGTGAAGGGATTTCTTCTTCCCCATGCGCCATTGTAGGACAGTGAACATGGTAACTGCATGGGCTGTGTTCAATAGGTGTCTATCAGGTACCAAAAGATGTCAGTTATCCAGGCCACAGAATAAGAAGCTACCACCTTCCAAAGGATACATTTTAAATTTACATATATTTTATTTTTTTAATTTTTTTAGCATGTTTTCTTTTTTTTCCCCCCAAATATGTTTATTTTATTTTTTCAGTGTTACAGGAATGATTGTTCATGCACCACACCCTGTGCTCCATGCAATACGTGCCCTTCTCAATACCCACCACCAGGCTCGCCCAACCCCCCACCCCCTCCCCTATAAAACCCTCAGTTTGTTGCTCAGAGTCCACAGTTTCTCCTGGTTCATCACCCCCTCCGATTTCCTCCCATTCACCCTTCCCTTCCTTCCCATAATGCCCTCCATGATTTTCTTTATACTCCACACATAAGTGAGACCATAAGATAATTGACTCTCTCCGCTTGACTTATTTCACTCCACATAATCTCTTCCAGCCCCGTCCATGTTGATACAAAAGTTGGATATTCATCCTTTCTGATGGAGGCATAATATTCCATTGTATAGATGTACCACATCTTCCTTATCCACTCATCTGTTGAAGGGCATTAAAGTGACTATTTTGACTATCATTGAAATCATAGGGCTTTTAAGCAACTGCTTTTCCACTCAGCATGAGCATGAACTTTAGAATTAGACAAACATGGATTGAAATCCTGACTTTGTTGGTTACTCTATGTGTAATTTTGGAGGTCACAAATCTATTTCCTTTTTCTGTGTAATGAGAATAACAATACATATATCACTATTGATATTACATATTTTGTTGGGTAGATATAACATTATGTTATTTATCAGGCTTCTATTCAATTTTTCATTAGTTTTGTCCCAAACCTCCATGAAAACAAAATATTTCTAATAAAAATATTGCACTAATTACTAGCACTAAAATTTATATTCAACTACTTACCATAGGTACTGCTTTAAGAAATTTACATAATTCCACAAAGAATGTACTTATTTTCTATTCCATGAAGAGAAACACTGGTGAGTTGTTTTTAAATTAATGTTAGAATAAATTCTTATTGCATGAATTATCCAATCCATGACAGGACCTAAGAGAAAACTGAACTTCTGCTGCCCCTCTACAAAATGTACAAAATACTATCTGTAGATAGTACAAAATGTACTATCTACATACTACATATCCAAAAAATCATTAACAAAGATACACTAGCTCTAGTTTGGAGTTTTCAATTCAAGCTTCACTTATTTATATATTAAATGTTATACTATCTTCTCTTAGTCTAAAAATAATTTGTATTGTTGTATAATTTTAACAAAAACACATTGTTAAGCATGAGAATATGATATGTTGTAGTGCTATGTTAAAAATGTTCAGTGTTTTGATACAACAGAACATACATAATTCATCTCATAATAGGTAGCTCTTAGTTTAGGAAAATATATTTTTTAGGGAAAAGATAAAGTCTCCAGGGTATACTCTGGAAAGAGAGGGAGAACAAAGAAATCTGGGGGTTTGCAACTGAGTTAAATGTTAGAGAGACCAGGAGAGAGAAATTGAGTAACACGGGAACCAAGAGAAAAGGTGAATGTGCAAGGACCCCATGAAGAAGAGCTATTTAGGCAATATGCCTCCCCCTTCTTATAGCCATTTTTGAACTCTTCTGCAAAATCTGCAGGCCCCGGAAGCATCTTGTCATTTTGAATATTACGTAATGTCTCCCTCTGGACCATGCGATCTCAGGTGTTTTAACATGCTATAAGCCCGAGGCTTCATTCTGTTGCATATTTGCATAGTTTTGCAAATGTTCTGCTCCTTTTGCAGAATCTGCCCTGAAGTTTAAATCTACAAACGGCAGCTTGAGTAGGGTTTTGTAAATTAAAATAATTTTCAGGCACACTGGGACATTCATATCCTATATTATCCTGGCACTCTTGGCAAGAGCTCAAAAGTAATTGTACACTACATTAATATTAAACAAGCCCTTTAAAAATCTTTCTGAAGGTGGTGATACAATTTCAGTAGTTCCCCACCCCAGGCATTTATAAATATCAAATTGGTTTAGTAAAAAGGCACTATTAGAAGGCTTCATCACAAACTGCACCTCTTAAAATAATCTTTCAATATACCATGTAGAAATCCCCAAAACTATAGCATTGGAGCAGATGGCACAATTGTGCTATTTAGCACCAATGCCACTCTTGGACTGTTAATTTCAATTATAAAATTTGAATCATGGAGGGGTAGCTTGTGCTACTGGTGCCAATCAGAAGTGTGTTTTCATAAGGTCACACATTTCTTGATGTTAGGTTATATGGTAGGAGACAGGGATCTTACATCACTTATACCAGAGCACTGTCCAGAATAAAGGAGCTTAGTTTTAGGACACCCTGGGTTTGCCTCAGGTAATATCAAAGCTTCTGGGTATAGGTCTCAAGAAATAGGCTGAGCAAACCCCAAATTTACACCATCTTTCTCTTATTTGAGAGGCTCCTCTGAAACAAGAAAGCAGAATGAAATAATGAAATAATGGCAGAATGAAACTAGAAGGCAACATAGTTTTCTGAAATTGGACAATATAAATAACATCAAAACTTAAAAGTGCTTAAAACTATTCAAGATTCTCCTACAAAGGAAGGGGCACAGCTTCATTAAGGACATAATTTATTGCCTTGAAAAGAGAATATTAAAGAAAGAAAGTCAAAAGATACTAAAGATTTTTGAGTACATCATATGCTTGCTTTCTAGCCCATTGAAATAGTGTGTATATTATTAACAAAAAGAATTGACAAATTTCAAAAATCTTGATAATATCACCAAATTTGCAGAAGAGAGGTCCAATGGGTTTGGTTCATTGGGGAGTTAGGCCAAAAAGATGCAGAATACCATCTGAAAGTAGAAATGCTTCTCACCACTTTAGTAGCTCACCACTTCCACTACAGGCTGGGAAAAAACTGTCATGATTTGTCTCATTTTGTTTGGTTTGGTTGGGTTGGGTTTGGTTTTGGTGGTAGTGGGAGGAAATGAGAAGATGTTAGCCCACCAATAATGGAGGAAAAATTAATGTAAAAAGGCAAAATTATCACACTCATTTTATTAGTTTGCTATGACAAAATTCCACAGACTAGGTAGCTTAAACAACAGAAATGTATTTCCTCACAGTTCTGGAGGCTGGAAGTCTGAGATCAAGGTGTCCAAGAGGTTTGATTTCTCCTGAAGCCTCACTTTTTGGCTTGTAGATGGCTGCCTTCTTATTATGTCCTCACAGAGCCTTTCCTCTGTGTGTGCACATTCTTGGTGTTTCTTCTTCTCTTTGTAAAGGCAAAGGTCATATTGTATTAGGACCTCAACTACATGACCTTATTTTAGTTTAACTACCTCTTAAAAGGTCCTGTCTCCAAATACAGTCACATTGTAGAGTACTGAGGGGTCGAAATTGTTGAATTTGAATATGTTGTTGAATATGAGTTTCTCATATTCATACTTATACGAATATGAGTTTGGGCTTGGGAGGCACAATTAAGTCCATGATGGTGTTCTAAAATAACCTATAATCTATCAATAAAGAGTTAATAACATGTGAAGACTTAAAGGGACATAAATAGGAGGTGCACTTTGGGCATGGAAATGTAAGAAGCTCCACAAACCCACTTCACAGTGGAACTGGTGAAAATTATAAAAAGACAACCATTTAAGTTCTCTGGAAATAGTGCTAAGGTGAAATAGTAAATGAAGAACATTTATTTATTTAAAAAAATAAACTATTAAAACTTGGTAAGAATAGCAAGAGTCTATGGCATTTGATCCATGGCACATTTCTCCTTCCCTTCTCTCCTTCCACTGAGGTGGAAATTCCACTCTAGATGCAGGTAGCCAAGAACACAGGCCTCCTTCTCTTTCCAGTAACTCCTGGGAGGGCTAAGGTATCTTCCTGGGATGGGTAGGATGTCAGCATTTGTCCTCTTGCTTTCAGTAACCTGGGGCAGAAGCTAAGTTCCAGAAGGGGGCAGCCAAGATATAGGTACTCTCCTCTTTCACTCAGTCCTCATTTGTGGGATGGAGGCTCTACCTCGGTTGCAGACACTGAAAATACTGAGACCTGGATATCTCTCAGTGCATCATGGCTCACAAGGTGGAGATTTTCCCCTACAGAGAGACAAGCTAAGAGGACCAGAAGTGATTTTGCCAATTGGCAAGAGAAAAACAAAGTTTAACTTAGAAGGGAACCCTAATAAGATTACAGAAGTCTTCTCATCATAAACCATGGAGGTCAGAAAAAAATGGCTAACATTTTTAAAGTACTCAAAGAAAAAAAGTCGACAAAGAACACTATATCCAGCAGTTATATTTTAGAAATGGAAGCAAAATATAAACATTCTCAAATAAACAAACACAGAATTTGTTGATAGCAGACTTACAAGAAATACTTAAGAAAGTTCTTCAGACTGAAAGCAAGTCACAGTAATTTGAATTCACATGAAAAACAAGGGCTCTGGTAAAGGTAATTATATATCTAAAAAGACAGAATAAATGTCTTTTCTTCTCCTTTCTCTTAACTGTTCTAAAAAATCGATTATATAAGACAGTATGTATATGACTGTAGTGTTGGACCTATAACATATCAAAATGTTTGCCCAAAATACCACAAAAGAGAAAGATGGGAGAAAAGCTGCATTAGGCTAGGAATGACCACAGATGGTATACCTCAAAAACTCAGGAACAAATGAAAAGAATCAGCAATGGTAAAAAATAAGGTTAGTATAACAAAAGCTATAAATATGTACTTACTCTCCTTCCCTGTCTCAGCTCTTTAAAAGATATAAAATTGTGTAAGTGCTTGTTTGTAACCATGTTTTGTTGAGTTGTAACATTTATGGATGCAAGATGTACAACAATAATACCAGAGAAAGTAGAAAAAGGGAATAAAGCTGCATGGGAGCAACAATCCTATATCTCATTGGAATTAAGTTAGTAAACATATGAAATTGATTTTTATAAATTAAGATGTTTATCATAAACCCTAGAGAAATCACTAAGGAAATAACTCAAAAAATAGTGAAAAAAGATGTTACACCAGAAAATATTCACTTAATGCAAAAGAAAGTAGCTAGGTAGTAATTGGGAAACAGAAAAGACATGAGACACTTGAAAAATAAAATAAAATGACACACATAAATCCTATTTATCAATAGTAACATTAAATGTGAATGGATTATATAATCTTATCAAAAGGCAGAGTTTGTCAAACTAGATTTTTTTAATTCAACTATATGCAGCCTATAGGAGACACATTAGATTCAAAAACACAAAAATATTGAGTCAGAATGAAAGAAGGGATATTACTTCCAGCCTTACAAAAATAAAGAGGATTATTAAGGAATACCATGAATAGTTTTGTCAATAAATTAGATAACTTAAATAAAATGGATGAATTCCTAGAAAGACAAAAACTACTGAAGCTGACTCAAGAAGAAATAGAAAATCTGAATAAGCTTATATTAACTAAAGAGATTAAATTAGTAACCAAAAAAAAAATATGTTGAAGGAAACATGCAAGCCCAGATAGCTTCACTAGTGAATTCTACCCAATGTTTAAAAATTAATACTAATTCTTCATAAACTATCTACCAGGAGGGAACACTTCCCAACTCATTCTATGAGGCCAGTGATTAATTACCCTGTCACCAAAGCCAGACAAAGACATCATAAGATATCTAAGAAAACTATAAATATCATAAGAAGACTACAAAGGAATATATCTTATGGATATAGATGTAAAAATCTTCAACAAAACTGGCCAGCTGAATTCAGAATCATAAAAACCATTATACACCATGACCAAGTGGGGTTCATCCTAGTAATACAAGGTTGATTTACCATCTGAATATCAGTATAATACACCATATCAAGTAAATAATAATAAATAAGATTGGCTGAAGACAAAATAATGAACAGCTCAAGTGGAAACCACCAGATTTTTATTGTGGTTGAAGTTCTGGTATTATTCACATTGTCTGGCATATAATAGCTTTTTTTTTTTTATTATTAACATAAAATGTAGTATTTGCCCCAGGGTACATGCCCCTGAATCACCAGGCTTACACATTTCACAGCATTTACCATAGCACATACCCTCCCCAATGTCCATAACCCTAACCCCATCTATCTTCCAGCCACCCTTTCTTTGTTTTGTGAGTTTAGGAGTCTCTTATGCTTTGTCTCCTTCCCCATCCCATCTTGTTTCATTTGTCTCCCTGACCCCCCCATGACCCCCCACCGTGCCAATCAAATTCTTCATATCAGAGAGATCATGTGATAATTGTCTTTCTCTGACTGACTTATTTCGCTTTGCATAATACCCTAGTTCCATCCACGTCATTGCAAATGGCAAGATTTCATTTCTCTTGATGGCTGCATAATATTCCATTGTATATATATACCACCTCTTCTTTATCCATTCATCTGTTGATGGACATCTAGGTTCTTTCCATAGTTTGGCTATTGTGGACATTGCTGTTATAAACATTCGGGTGCATGTGCCCCTTCGGATCACTACATTTGTATCTTGAGGGTAAATACCCATAGTGAGATTGCTGGGCTGTAGGGTAGCTCTATTTTCAACTTTTTGAGGAACCTCCATACTGTTTTCCAGAATGGCTGTACCAGCTTGCATTCCCACCAACAGTGTAGGAGGGTTCCCTTTTTTCTGCATCCTCGCCAACATCTGTCATTTCCTGACTTGCTAATTTTAGCCATTCTGACTGGTGTGAGGTGGCAGCTCACTATGGTTTTGATTTGTATTTCTCTGATGCTGAGTGATGTGGAGCATTTTTTCATGTGTATGTTGGCCATTTGGATGCCCTCTTTGCTGAAATATCTGATCATATCTTCTGCCCATTTCTTGATTGGATTATTTGTTCTTTGGGTGTTGAGTTTGACAAGTTCTTTATAGATTTTGGATACTAGCCCTTTATCTGATTTGTCATTTGCGAATATCTTCTCCCATTCTGTCAGTTGTCTTTCGTTTTGTTGACTGTTTCCTTTGCTGTGTGAAAGCTTTTGATCTTGATGAAGTCCCAAGCATTCATTTTTGCCCTTGCTTCCCTTGCCTTTGGAGATGTTTCTAGGAAGAAGTTGCTGTGGCTGAGGTCGAAGAGGTTGCTGCCTGTGTTCTCTTCAAGGATTTTGATGGAGTTTTTTCTCAAATTGAGGTCTTTGATCCATTTTGAGTCTATTTTTGTGTGCGGCATAAGGAAATGGTCCAATTTCATTCTTCTGCATGTGGCTGTCCAATTTTCCCAACACCATTTGTTGAAGAGACTGTCTTTTTTTCCATTGGATATTCTTTCCTACCTTGTTGAAGATTAGTTGACCATAGAGTTGGGGGTCCATTTCTGGACTCTCTATTCTGTTCCATTGATCTATGTGTCTGTTTTTGTGCCAGTACCACACTGTCTTGTTGATTACAGCTTTGTAATAGAGCTTGAAGTCTGGAATTGTGATGCCACCAACTTTGGTTTTCCTTTTCAATATTCCTCTAGATATTTGTGGTCTTTTCTGGTTCCATATAAATTTTAGGATTATTTGTTCCATTTCTTTGAAATAAATTGATGTTATTTTGATAGGGATTGCATTAAATGTGTGGATTACTTTAGGTAGCATAGACATTTTCACAATATTTGTTCTTCCAGTCCATGAGCATGGAAGGTTTTTCCATTTCCTTGATTTATTCCTGGGCTTCAAGGTTGGTTCAACATCCACAAATCAATCAGTGTGATGCAATACATTAATCAAAGAAAGAACAAAAACCATATGATACTCTCAATTGATGCTGAAAAAGCATTTGACAAAGTACAACATCCTTTCTCAATCAAAATTCTTCACATTGTGGGCATAGAGGGTACATTCCTCAACATCATCAAAGCCATGTATGTAAAACCCACAGTGATTATCATTCTGAGATCAGGAACACGGCAGGGATGCCCACTATTCCCACTGTTATTCAACATAGTACTAGAAGTCCTAGCCTCAGCAATCAGACAACAAAAAGAAATAAAAGGCATCCAAATTGGCAAAGAAGAGGTCAAACTCTCACTCTTTGCAGATGATGTGATACTGTATGTGAAAAACCCAAAAGACTCCACTCCAAGACTGCTAGAACTCATACAGGAATTCAGTCAAGTCTCAGGATATAAAATTAATGCACAGAAATCAGTTGCATTTCTATACACCAACAGCAAAACAGAAGAAAGAGAAATTAAGGAGTCGATTCCATTTACAATTGCACTCAAAACGATAAGATACCTAGGAATAAACCTAACCAAAGAGGTAAAGAATCTGTACTCAGAAAACTACAAAGTGTTCATGAAAGAAATTGAGGAAGATATATACAGCTAAAAAAAAGATACAGCTTTTTAAAAAATAATTGTAGAATAACAAAACTTAAATTTTTGGCATATATACAGCAGGGCTTTATGCTTAGGGCTTCTCTATCTAGATGTTTCTCATGCTCTATATTTATTAAGCAGCTACTTTATTTCCCATCTTATCTCTCTTTTGATACTTAAATTCTCAACAAATAAGCTGCCTTAGCAAATAAACAGTGATGGGTATTTCTTCTAAGAAGTAGCTAAGCAGTAGCTTTTTTCCCTGATTTTTCTACTTCAGTATCAAAAGATTCCCTCTCTTAAACCTCTAAAATTCCACAAGAGCTCCCTGTGTATGAGATTCTCATCATCAAAAGACGATTTTGATACCCTACTCATGCCTTTCAAAGCAAGAAAATGGCCTAGTACATTTAAAAATTGTGCACAAACAGAAGAAAAGTCATAAGCACATAGCCAGGTTGCTTCTTCTAATTGCCTGCACTGAGAATGGGCCAACCATGTTTCCCTTAACTTCTTTAGCCATAGGGACCTAGCACAAAGGGTGATGAACCTAAGAGTCATCATCCACAAAAGAAAGGAAATTTTTTTAAAAATGCTGGGAAAACATTTTTTTAATTTTTTTATTATGAGATATTTCAGATATGCCAAGAAATCTTGAGGATAATTTAATAAACACCCATGTATCCTGAATCCAGCTTAAGAAATCAGCCATATTTCACATTTTGTTCTTATATGTTTTAACATTTGTTTCATTTGTTCATTGGCCTTTATTTCAATTGTATGACAAGAAGTCTGAAAATATGCCTGGGTAAGAATTAGAATCAAAAGTTCAGGTCACATTCTTTGGCTGAAACTTGGACACATGTTCCTCCTTTTTCTTTTGTACCTCAAGTCAACTAAAATCTTTTTGTCATAATTGTTATTAGCTACCACGAGCTTTTATTTTTACTTGTTCAAAAGCAAGCAATCAAAAAATTGCAATAAAAAATCCTTTTAAAATCAGTCTGTATAAAACTGTTAAAAAAATCTCTGACATATACAGGTAAATGTACATTAAAAGAAGCTTTCAGGGTATTACTGTTAATTATCTTTTTAAAATTTTTTAGGCTTCTTTTGTCATTCATTAGCTATTCATATAACTAATGTCCACACCATCTGATTATTTTTATAAATGCACATAACATTACAACATGAATACGGAAAATAGTCACTTCTTGTTTGGGCCATTTTTAGGCTTTTTAAATCATGGGGTACCCTGGTTACAGCCAGCTTCAGCCAGCAGAAAGACAGCATTGTTATTTTATGATGCAGACACATTTCAACATTCCAACAGAAAGAATGAGTTTTGAAGTATAGCCAGTTCTGATTGTAATCTAATCTGGAAACTGAAATAGTCATTTAAGTGTACATTAAAAACTCTTGTAAAACCATCTCGTCAGAAACAATTGCAGAAGTTGAAGCGAATTGAATTTACATTCCAATTTATGAACATTGGTTGGTTTTATCTTGAAAAACATTTCCCTAAGATTCTTAAAATACTTTCTCTGAGAAGAGTTTTGCTTCAATAAGTTGGAAGTGGTCCTTCCAATTATTAAATTCTTTCGTTCTCTAATTTAGTGGAATGTATACGTCATGTTTATTTTTTGAGGATTACAGATGTAGTAAATTTTCTTTTAAACCTTGTAAATGACACAGAACTGTGACTTATCCATTGCTATGCTCATAAAATATAACACTTAGTAAGAGAAAAGGATTCAGAGACAGATCTAACACATTTCTCCTTAGTTTCCTGGAAAAATGGAGACTGTGAGATTAAATCAAGGTAAATGATTCACTACCTATTGTTTGATCAGAACAGAAGTGAAAAATTGAATATATGTGTTACTGTGTCAGTCTGTGAGGGCTGCCTTAACAAAATACCACAGCCTGGATGACTTAAACAACAGAAATTTATTTCTCACAGTAGCGGAGGCTGGAAGTCTGAGATCAAGGTGTCAGCAGGGTTGGTTTCTCTGGGGCCTCTCCTTGGCTTATAGATGGTTGTCTTCTCCCTATGTCCTCACATGGTCTTCCATGTGTGTGGACATGTCTGATGCCTTTCTCTGTCTGTGTCCAAATTTTCCTTTTTCTATAAGGCTACCAGTCATGTTGGATTAGGGCCCATCCTTATTATCTCATTTTAAGTTAATTACCTTCTTAAAGACCCTGTCTCCAAATAACAGTCGCACTCTCAAGGACAGGGACTTAAGGCTTCAACATATGAATTTAGGAGGACACAATTCAGCTCACAACGACTATATAACACTTGTGAAACCCACACTCAACCTGGTTTACAGAGGCAGGGCACTCATTCATGGTGCCACTTTCTGAAAGAAGTCTTTTTATTTTAATTCAAAATTAAGATTTTCATCTTTGTTTTCAATTCTGATTTAATGTTAACTATGCTAGCTGACTCTAAGAATCTGCTAAGTATTTGCAGAAAGAGAAATAAATTATTGGATATTCAGACAAAAAGAAAACACTCACCTTGATTTTCTAAGACTGCCAATTTTAAACTCTAGTATGTCTTCTGGCATTTCTGAAGTGGCTTTGGCATCTGTTAATAATAGAAACATTGCTCTGGTGGCAGCAAACAATTCCAATGACCCCACCAGCAGACTAAAAGCACTTCAAGCCAAAAGTCAAGGCCATCAAGCATGTGGGGCCCTAAAGTCCAGGTTACACTTTCATCTCTAAGAATAAGCTGAGTCCTGCTTCAGTGAGCTTAAGAGGTACCAAGAGTCTGCCTTTTGCCTTGACACCGCCTGCTTCAGTTGGATTCAAATTTAAGTAGAATGATTCTAGTCCTTCTTATACCTACAAAAATATATTTTTTCATTTTTATTTTGGTGAATGTAGAAATGGAATGTTATACATAATGTATTTAAGGAAATCATGTTATATCCTGGGCAGCTGTCTAACACTCTTAATCCCTATGGCTGGGGAATTTATTACCATAGAACCTCTGTGGCTTACGGATTTCTTGAATAATTCATGTTCTAGAAGTTCCTGAGGCTCAGTGGTGAGCATTAGGCCTGCTATAAGAGAAAAGAAGCCCCAGCACAAAACTGTCCTGGAAGGAATGTCACAAGATCCAGCAAGCCATTCAGCCTCTGCATGAAGGGCGAAAAGCAATCTGGGGGAGCACCTTCTTACAAGGATCATGCTAGATTGTTTTCATCTTACCTGTTCATTTCATCCTCACAAGCTTAAGAAAAGGTATATCTTTCTTTCTTTCTTTCTTTCTTTCTTTCTTTCTTTCTTTCTTTCCTTCCTTCCTTCCTTCCTTCCTTCCCTCCTTCCTTCCTTCTTTCCTTCCTTCTTTGTTTTGTTCTATTTTGTTTTGGTTTTGTTCTGCCTTTTTAGGAAACTGAAACTCAAGACTGTTACTTTCCTATTAGCAAGTAGTTCATAATTAGAAATGCCAAATTTCTATCACATGGTCATCATCCACCAAAACCTTGGTATTTAGGTGATGCATGCCTTCAGTTAGGTGTGGGAGAAAATGTCTGGCCCTGACTGGCCATCAGAGTGTGGCAACCTTTTGTGAGATGTCCTGTCAACAACTTCTTAGGGAAACCTAATTAGCACTAAAGAAGTAATGTAGAGTTTTCAAGTTTTTGAGAATATAATGTCAAACAAGTATGTATATGAGTTACTTTTATATAAGTAAACTTGAGGGGCACCTGAGTAGCTCAGTCATTAAGCGTCTGCCTTCAGCTCAGGTCATGATCCCAAGGTCCTTGGATCAAGCTCCACATCGGGCTCCCTGCTCAGCAGAACTGCTTCTCCCTCTCCCACTTTCCCTGCTTGTATTCCCTTCTCTCTGTGTGTGTCTCTCTCTCTGTCAAATAAACAAATATATTTTTTTAAAAAAAAGAGTAAACTTGGCTCAGAAGACCAGTCTTTAAGGGCTTAGTAAATAGTTATTGTGAAAAAGAATAGAGATGCTTCAAGAACTGGGTAACAGAGAATGAGCTTGTTTGCTTTGGTGATGAACATGACTTCATAAGTAGACTGTCCCAGTCTAAACCGTACCTCTGTCTCCCACTAAATGTGTGACATTGAGTAAGTTGTTAATCCTCCATGCCTCAGCTTCCTTATCTATAAAATGAGTATAACACTAGTAGGTGAATGGATAAATTGTAATATATCAAGACAATGGAATATTATTCAGACCTAAAAAGAAATGAGCTGTCAAGTCATGAAAATGCATAATGGAAGCATGTATTTTACTAAATGGGGTAAGTCAATCTCAAAAGTCTACATACTGTATGATTCTAACTATAAACATTCTAGAAAAAGCTCAACTATAGACAGTAAAAAAAAATTAAGTGGTTGACAGAGATGGAAAGAGAAAGGATAAGACAAATGAATATAAAATGAGTACCTATCTCAGATAGCCTGCCATGAAGACCAATGTGTTACTCTACATAAACCACAAGAACTGCCTGGGGCACAGTCAACTCTAGAGACTCTTACTACTATAATTACTTTTGTGCTAACAGCCTGAAGAAGAGGAGCTGTCACATGTATTAATCCTGCAGACTACTTCAATATGGATGAAGAAAGGAGAAAGGCCTTTCTTCCAAGCCGACATGAATGCGTTAGTCAGAACCTGCATATTGTTAAAACCAATGGTTCACGTATTTGAGGGCAGAGGAATAAATGTTTATGTCCTTTAAAATTTATATGTTGAAGACTTAACCCCCAATTTGATGGTGTTAGGAAATGGGGCCTTTGGGAGGTAATTGGGTCATGAAGGTAGAGCTGAGATAAATGGAATGTGTTCTTCTAAGGAAAGACACAAAAGAGGTGACTTCTCTCTCCTCCAAGTGAGGACACAGCTAGAAGGTGACCATCTGCAAATCAGTAAGAGAGCTCGAAGCAAGAACTGAATCAGCTGACACCTTGATCTTGGACTTTCTAGCCTCCTGACTGTGAAAAATAGATTTCTGTTACTTAAGTGAAGCAGTCTACAGTATTTTTCTTATAGCAGCCTGTACAGACTAAGACACTGAGCGAGTATCAACAGCACCTGGAGGGCTTGTTTGAGTACAGATGCTGGCCTTACCCCACAGAGGTAGTAATTCAGTAGGTATGGTGTAGGGCCCAATAATTTATATTTCTAGCAAGTTCTTAGGGGATGCTGATGCTGCTAGTTTGGGAACCACACTCTAAGATTCACTGATTTACTGAAAAGACTGGCCCTGAGTTGGAGATGGGTATAATAGCAAATCATCCAGGTGAGATTATTAGCACAGGTTGGTAATCTAGATGTGTTTAAATAATTGATGTTCCTAGTAGATCTAGAAATCCTTGACATCATTTTTTTCCAATCAGGTAAAATCTAAGAACATATGGGGAAATGTAGGTCTAAAAATAATGAAAAAGAGAAATGAAAAACCCAACTCCAACAAAATGGCCCAGCCTAACATATAGTAGGGAAGTGAAGGGACCAACTTTTTGAAAGTAAGTTAAACTGCTAAAAATGCAACAAAAATTTTTCATAAAAGAGCAAAGAAAGAGGGTTGAAGATGGTGCTGTAGAAGGATTCTGAACTCAATCCGCCCACAAACAGAACCAATTTACAGCTACATAAGGAACAAGTCCCTCTGCAAAGAACCTGAAGCTTAGTTAAATAGCACCTCTACAGAAAAGTTTAAGAGAGTCACATCAAGATGGGTAGGAGATGTGGAAATATGGCCTAGCAAGAAACCCAACTACAGATGCAGGTACTCACAATTGGGAAGGATCTCATAATATGGAGCTTGCCCCTGGAGAGTGAAGAGTTTATGTCCCACTGAAGTTATCTCAACCTTTGCGACTACACCAGAGAGACAAGATCCCATGGCATCTGGCCTTGTAAACCAATGGAGCTTATTGCCAGTAGAACCACAGGGTTGTAGGAAACAGAAAATTCACTCTTAAAGGGCTTGTACAAAGACAGCACTCTGGGTTTCAGCATGAAAGCAACAATTTGTAAGGCACCTAGACTGTATGTAAAGGAGACTCATGTCTTAATCTAAAGCATCTGCAGGAGAGTCAGGTACCTATTGGAACTCTCCCTCAGGATAGAGGTATTAGTGGGCACAATTTATGTGTTCTACTTCTGCTTTATTGATGCCAGTGCTGACAGGTGCCACTTTTGCACCCTCCCCTGCCATAGCCCATTAGCTCTAATAAGAGTACTTTGCCCCCACATGCCATAGCCATAGCTTACCCCACCACAGCCAGCAGGCATTTGCAACCCATATAGGGGATGCCTCTTTGGCCACCTGGCTCTGGTGGCCAGGGGGAATTGTGGTTGTGGATGCCATGGGTCTGATATAATTGGAGAGACAATCCTTGGTAAGGTACAACCCTTTTGGCACTGCACAAACGGCAAACTGAAACATCTCTAGTCTTCATATGGAATAAGACTTCTTGTTCCTCAGCTTCATCCTAAGGAGGAGGCTTTGGGTTTGTCACATATCCAGAAGCTACAGGGGTGCCCCTAGGGAATGTGGACAGGAAGACACTGTATATTACCCTTCCTTGCCCTCACCACAGCTTGCTGATACCCCCAGAAAGGAGTTTATACACTCATCTAAAGCAATGATATTTGCAGCTGTTGCCCAAGGGACACTTCAAGAACTCTGATCTGGAAGCCAGCAGTTTGCAATTATTGGCCCACAAGACTGTACATATTTACATACCTTAAAACTTCTGCCTGAGGATCTGGCTTACAATTAGCCTGAAATAGGCACTGTCTGAGATCCCTCCCTTTTGAACACTGGCAGGTCTTAGCACACCCTCATCAACTGGGACCTATGAAGAACAAACCAGGCCACTTAGACAATCACAAAGATCTGATAAAAAAAAAAAAGCTAGGGCAATGTTAAATAACAAACCTCATCTCCTATTCAAAGCCAATATTGAAGGGTAGCTATTTAACTGAATATATAGAGGAAATAAAGAAAATCTAGCAGAATAAGGGGACAGGCGAATATGTTCCAAATGAGACAGAACCTCAAAAAAGACCTTAATGAAACAGAGATGAGTAAATTACCTGATAAAGAATTCTAAGTAATGGTCATAAAGGAGTTCATTGAACTCAAGAGAAGGATGGACACAGTGAGAACCCCAATAAAGAGATAGAAAGCATAAAAAAGTACCAAACAGAAGTCACAGAGCTGAAGAATGCAATAATTGACCTGAAAAATACACTAGAGAAGCAGACTGGATGAAGCAGAGGAATGAATCAGTAAGCTGGAAGAAAGAGCAGTGGAACTCATACAGCCAAAGCAGCAAAAAGAAAAAAAGAATTTTTAACAGTTAAAATAGCTTAAGGGACATATAAGACAATATCGAATGGAGTTAAATTTGCATTACAGAGATTCCAGTAGGAAAAGACAGAAAAGGGGACAGAAAACCTATTTGAAGAACTCTTATTAGCAAGGAGATTGAAGCAATAATCAAAAGCCTTCCACAAAAGTTCAGGAACCAGACAGTTCTACCAAACATTCAAAGAAGATTTAATACCAATCCTTCTCACACTCTTTCAAAAAATTGAACTGGAAGAAATGCTTCCAAATTCATTTTACAAGGATAGCATTAACCTAATACCAAAAGCAAACAAAGACACACACAAATAAAAGAAAGTTACAGGCTAATATCCCTACTGAACATAGAGGAAAAATCCTCAACAAAATTTTAGCAAACCAAATTCAATACATTACAAGAATAATACACCATGAACAAATGGGATTTATTCCAGGGATGCAAGGATGGTTCAGCATTCACTTATCTATTAACATGATACACCACATTAACAAAGGATAAGGATACCTGGCTGGTTCAGTTGGTTAAGTGTCTGCCTCAGGGTCATGAGTTCAAACCCCATGTTGGGCTCCACACTGGGTGTAGCGCCTACTTAAGATAAAAAAAAAAGGATAAATTTCATATAATCACCTCAATAGAAGCAAAGAAAGCATTTGGCATGATTTAATATTCATTTATGATAAAAACTCAACCAAGTAAGGATAGAGGGAATGTATCACAATGGAAGAAAGGCTATACACAATAAGCCCACTTCTAACATCATACTCAATAATGAATAGCTGAAAATTTTTCCTCTAAAATTATAAACAAGGCAAGTACGCCCACTTTCACCACTTTTATTCAATGTAGTACTAAAAGTCCTAGCCATAGCAATTAGGCAAGAAAAGGAAATAAAAGGCATCCAAATGAGAAAGAAAGAAGCAAAACTACAACCATTTGCAGATAATAGAATTCTATATAGAAAAAAACCTTGAAAACTCCATCAAAAAACTATTAGAACCAAAAAACTCAGTAAAGTTGAAGGATACAAAATAATACACAGAAATCTGTTTCATTTCTATATACTAACAATCTATCGAAAAGAGAAATTAAGAAAACAATCTCATTTATAATTGCATCCAAAAAATACCTAGGAATTAATTTAACCAAGGAGGTAAAAGATCTATCCACTAAAAACTACAAGACATTAATAAAAGAAATTGAAGAAGACAGAAATAAATGGAAAGATATCCCATGATCATTTATTAGAATAATTAACATTATTAAGTGTCCATATTATCTAAAGCAACATATAGATTCAATGCAATCCCTATCAAAATCCCAATGGAATTTTTCACAGAGCTAGAACAAATAATTCTAAAATTTGCAACACTCAAAGAACAAATAATCCAATCAAGAAATGGGCAGAAAATATGAACAGACATTTCAGTAAAGAAGGACATCCAAATGGCCAACAGACACATGAAAAAATGCTCAACATCACTCAGCATCAGGGAAATACAAATCAAAACCATAGTGAGCTACCACCTTACACCAGTCAGAATGGCTAAAATTAGCAAGTCAGGGAATGACAGATGTTGGCGAGGATGCAGAAAAAAGGGAATCCTCTTGCACTGTTGGTGGGAATGCAAGCTGGTACAGCCACTCTGGAAAACAGTATGGAGGTTCCTCAAAATGTTGAAAATAGAGCTACCCTATGACCCAGCAATTGCACTACTGGGTATTTACCCTCAAGATACAAATGTAGTGATCCGAAGGGGCACATGCACCCGAATGTTTATAGCAGCAATGTCCACAATAGCCAAACTATGGAAAGAACCTAGATGTCCATCAACAGATGAATGGATAAAGAAGAGGTGGTATATATATACAACTGAATACTATGCAGCCATCAAGAGAAACGATATCTTGCCATTTGCAACGACAATGATGGAACTAGAGGGTATTATGCTAAGCGAAATAAGTCAGTCAGAGAAAGACAATTATCACATGATCTCTCTAATATGAAGAATTTGAGAGGCAGAGCAGGGTGTTATGGGGAGGTGGGGAAGAGAAATGAATCAAGATGGGATGGGGAAGGAGACAAACCATAAGACACTCCTAAACTCACGAAACAAACTAAGGGTTGCTGGGAGGTGGGGGGGTAGGGATATGGACATTGGGGAGGGTATGTGCTATGGCAAATGCTGTGAAATGTGTAAGCCTGATGATTCACAGACATGTACCCTGGGGCAAATAATACATTATATGTTAATATAAATAAATAAATAAATAAATAAATAAATAAATAAATAAATAAATAAATAAATCTTTAAAAAAGTAAATAAATAAAAATAAAACAAAGTTACTTGATTAAAAAAAATTGTATGGAACCACAAAAGATGCCAAAGATCCAAAGTGATTTTGAGAAAGAACAAAGCTGAAGGGGTCATGCTCCCTATTTTCAAACTATACAACAAAACTATAGTAATCAGAACAGGCTAGTATTGGTATAAAAATGGAAAATGGACATATAGACCAATGGAACAGAAAAGAGAGCCCAGAAATAAATTCACATGTATATGGTCAATTTATTTATAACAGGAGCAAGAAATAAATGAGAAAATGGTAGTCTCTTCAATAAATGATATTGGGAAAACTGGACACCCACTTGCAAAAGAATGAAGACCATTATACACATAAATTATACCATATACAGCAATGAACTAAAAATGAATTAAACACTTGAAATCAAAACCTGAAATGATAAGATTCTTAGAAGAAAACATAGGCAGTAAGCTACTTAACATTTGTCTTAGTCATTTTTTTTATGTGACTCCAAAGGCAAGGGACACTGAAGCAAAAATAAACAAATGGGACTATATCAGACCAAAAATCTTCTGCACAACAAAGGAAACCATCAATGAAACAAAAAGACAACCTACTGAAAATGAGAAGACATTTGCAAATTGTATATCTGATGATGGGTTAATATCCAAAATATGCAAAAAACTCATTCAACTTAACAAGAAAAAAAATCAATTAAAAAATGGGCAGAGGATCTGAACAGACATTTTCCCAAAGAAGACACAGATAGCTAACAGGCATTTGAAAGGGTGTTTAACATCACCAATTATCAGGGAAATGCAATTCAAAGCCACAATGAGATATCACCTCACACCTCTTTGAATGGCTAATATCTAAAAGACAAGAAAAGCAAGTATTGGCTGTGATGTGGAGAAAAGGAAACCTTTGTGCACTTTGATGGGAAATAAACCAATGCAGCCACTATGGAAGACAGCATGGAGATTTCTCAAAAAATTAAAAATAGAATACCACATGATCCAGCTATTTCACTTTTGTTTATTTTTTCAAAGAATGCAAAACTACTAATTTGAAAAAATACATGCACTCCTATATTCACTGCATCATATTTACAAAAGTCAAGATATGAAAACAACCTAAGTGCCCATTACTGGATGAACGGATAGAGAAGATCTGGGATGGATAGATAGAGATGATGATGATAGATAGATAGATGATAGATAGATGATAGATAGATAGATAGATAGATAGATAGATAGATAGATAGATAGATAGATCATAGATAGATCATAGATAGATCATAGATGATAGGTAGATAGATGATAGATAGATAGATAGATAGATAGATAGATAGATAGATAGATAAAGAGATACCCACAATGGAATACTACTCAGCCACAAAAAAATTTTTCCATTTGTGAAAACATGGATGGAACTTGAGGGTCTGTGCAATAACTTGGACAGAGAAAGACAAATGCCATATGATCTCATGTGTGTGTGGTATTTAAAAAAAACAAAACAAAAAGTGATCAGATTGGTGGTTACCAGAGGGGGAGGGGGTTCAGGGTGAGAAATAGGTAAAAGGGCTCAATTGTGTAGTGATGGCTGGTAACTTGACTTATGGTAGTGATCACTGTGTAGTGTATACAAATGTGAAGTTATAATGTTGTACACCTAAAATTTATACAATGTTGTATGCCAGTTTTACCTCAATAAAACAAAAACAAAAATATCAAAGCAACAACAATGAAAATAAAATACCAGATGCATGTATCACTACTTTAGATAACTGAAAGAAATATTTATACTGTTATTAAAGAACCACAAGATATTCGATGCCTGGAAAATTCAAAAGATGAAAACAGGAAATGTTCTAAGCAGAAACCCATGAAAAGAAATGGTCCTCTATAGGAACCTCAAGGCTCAAGTTCAGCAACATCAGTTCAGGTATCTAACAAAAGTGATTCTCCATGGGAAATAAACACACAGAGGTGGGAACACCTGCCCAAGGAGGAAGTCGTTGCAGTTCCAGCAAAAGGCAGTGACAGGAGCACAGAAGGAGGAGACACTGTGTCATTTGTCAGAGTTCTGCCCTCAACTCAACCTTAAGAGGTCAGAGCCATTTGGAAAAAAGGGGGACCCAAAATAGAGGTTTGATAATGCTGGGTGGGAAAGAAATGCACATCAATAAAGCCTTCGGTCTGTAGCTGCAGCTTGTGCAAATTTCTGATTTTTTAACAAACAAAATTTTTAATAAACAAAATTTGTGAAATATTGAGAGGAAACACTACACATAGATGAGTTTTTCCCCAGCTTGATGAGTGAGTCTTTCCAATTAAACGTAAGTCCATACAGGGGTGGACACTAACTGACAGTGGTGGAGACTAGCCAACATTGTGGTGAGATGGAAACAAAAGTTGTCTAGATTTCCCTTCTTCCATCAGTCATCACCTCATCTTTGCCCTGGGTGCCAACAGTATGGTTGCACGTGGCATTAGTTACTGGGTTCTGTAAACATTGGCTCGGTTAACTGTGATACCAACAGTGATTTGCTTATGTATGTGACATATTTGTGTATGTGTATTGTGTCTTGTGTGCATGCATGTGTACGTGCACATGTTTGTGTCTCTGTGTGTGCATACGGGCACTTGTATGCGTGGATAGGCATATATACGCATTTGATGGGAGTGGAGCTGGTAGTGTGGTACAAGCCCTATTAGCGCTCTGGATTCTCTAGAAAGTGAAACAATTAGAAGCTTGCGTTACCTCAGTGAGATTCCTGAAGTCTGAAGGAAGCATGACTGGCAGAGATAGTCTGAGCTACAGCTGCCACCAGGAACCATAGCGAAGACATAGTGAAGAAGGCTGAGGCTGAGTGGTTTAAAAACTGGGGAGGATCGTTTGGGGTTTCTGCTTTCTCCCTGGAAATCTATTAATGTACAGGAATTCACCATGGTAAAATTTGGAACCTTTCTATTTGCTGGTGTCATAGAAGGATGCATTTTTAGTTGGTCTTTTAGTTATGTGGTATAATGTCTGGAGATCTATTCCAGTGCTCAGCCAGGCAGGACCAGGTTGGAGAACACAACAGGAAGGGAGTTGTCAGCCTCAGAACAACACTGTCCTGGAGCACAAAAGAGTGCAGTGAGGAACTGTGCTGGGACAACCGAGGTAATCTGGAGTGATGCAGGCAAAGCTGGGTGTCAGAGCACTCATCTCATGAAAGCTAGAGCCAGGATAATGATGAAACAACATTAAACTGATGGCTTCCTCCATCCAGAAATCAAACCACAGCCTGCTGTAGAAAATGAAACCCAACAGAGTGTTTCTCATGCCTTGGAGATTTTCACTGAGCACTTTTATCAGAACGCCCTTGGCCTATGGCCTCTCTGCCTCTACCCCACACTCACCATCTCGGAGGGAGGCTTCCTCCCTCCGAGTCAGGCTTCCCTGACTGGAGAATTCTGAGAGGGGACTGAGCTTGTCTGCATTGCTCACCAGTCTCCTCCCCTGCAGGTAGCTGCCTGGCCTCCAGGCATGCAGCCTGTGCTCCCTCATTCGATCAACCCTCCAGCCTGTCAGGGAGGGCCTCCAGCTCGGGAGGTGGAATCAGTTCAGGCAGGTAGGGAGAGGGTGAGAGGGAGGAGGCATGGGGTTACTGGTCAGACGCCATCTGCATGCTCCCCGTTAGGTGCATCAGTAGAACAGAAAATGTCATTTTGACCACCTGTGTGATTTCTGCATCTACTTCTCCATCAGTTCCAAACTTGGAGAAGGGTCTGAAGAGTGCATGATTATCACTGCTCAAACCTCAACTGTGGTAGCAAAAACTACTGGCTATGGCTAGATTGGTCATGAATTAGAAAGAATGATGTCACAGCTCTCATTTCTGTTTGAGACTCTGCCATCTCTGGCTTTCCCACAGCTAAGACTCCCAGGGATATATGACCCAGGGGAGTCATGATGTCTGCTTTTCACCAGGTTTATCACTGAAACTCGGCTAACCCTGATGCCTGGAGTGGGGGAGGGGGAGGAAAACCGAAGTCCCCACCAATTCATAACTCTAAACCCCAGTTTGAAGTCCCTCCTCCATAAGCCCCTTAATTGCTACCACACAAAACAAAAGCAAAACAACTATGCAAAACAAATCACTTTCTTCGTGAATGTTTCCCTCTGCGTGGTAGTCAAGAGTGATTTTCTGCCTTCTGTGAACTCCTAGAATTTCTAAGCCTTCTGCAATGCATTCACTATACTCTTAACATATTAGAACATCTAATATATTCATGGCTTATCTGCTACCTGACTCTAAGCTATTCGAGGGCAGGACCTTCATCCTGTTCATCCCATGTCCATAGGAGAGTGACTTGCAAGGAGTGGTTGATACAAGTTTGCTCAGTGAAATCAGTTTTACCTCCTATCAAAAGTATTTAAAGCGCTCAGCATTACAGCTTTGTACATTCATCCCATGGGGAATTATTCTTTACCACCCAGAAATTGTGAATTGCATTTCAGATGAAAGCTTTTGATTAAAACAGGCCTTGCTGGCAAAAGCACCTCATGTCACTAGCTGCAAGTGGTGCCAGAACGCGAAAATGAGCCGGGTCCCATCCGGCTTTCAGATTTCAATAAACATCAATACTCATATGTTTAAAACGGAAGCAAAATCCTTCAAAAGATCTTAAACTGTGCTGGAGTGAGGATGAAATATACTGCTGATCTGAGAGTTGGCATGGCAGACAGAATTTCTCAGCTCTTTGATCAATGCTGAAATGCTTAGAGTCTTACAATGGAAAATAACCACGTAGGTTATGCAGTCAGATCCCTCCTTCCGTGGATGAGGAAACTGAGGCTCAGATAGGGCTAGCTAAGTGTGACCCATGATATCACAGCTGGTCAGAGCTGTGTCCGAGTAGATATCCCTCCTGAGTCCCACTGACACCAGGGGGTCACAGATATCACTGCAGAAATGAAGGGACACAGATATCACTGCAGAAATTCAGTTAGTCCAAATCTGCCCACTGAGAGAGCTGCCAATGATCTTTGAGCACAAGATGTCACGATCCATGTTATAGGAAGAACAGTCTGGAGGTCATGCTCAAGGCTAGACAGAGGCAGAAAAGAGGGGCCAGACAGGCTACTGGGGAGACCCTGGGCTAGGAGGAGGTAACAATGGCACGAGTGTTTTGGGGGGACATACAGGGGAGAGAACATTTTAGAGAAATGATTTTTTTATAAACTGCCTTTTAAATAAGTTAAAGAATGTTAGTCCTTGTTATGCTTTTTTGTACTTATTTTTCAGTGTTTCCTGCCAGATCATTCCTGTGGGCAAGACATAAGAAAATGATGAAGATAGAGTTTTTGTCCACAATAGAGATGTGTCTTCCTTTACCCATCACAGAGGAGGACACAAAAAGGCCCAAGTACACAAAATAGAATACATTCACTTGGGAATATTAGGCAGCTATGAAAAGACTATGGTCTTCTGCAGTGATGTGCCAACATTTTGAGAATCCTGTGTAGCTCTGTGAATAATACCAGTCAGAGAACAACATTATAAAACCAGCCTACCACTTGAAAAAACAAATAGGACCATAATCGCCATGTGCATGTGCACCCTTTTGTTCATAAATACAAAGCATCTCTCCCGAATCATTTCTATGGGGAAAGAGAACATGCCCTGTCAGACTATACCCATCTATGCCATTCAAATATTAGCCAATAAGAACGTATTTTTGTAGTATTTTTGTTAAAAAAAATGTAAAGTGTGCTTACTATACCAATTATTTTTGTATATTGCAGACAGAAAGGAAATTCCTACCCAATTTTCTTGGCTTGTAGAAATAAGCAGAAGTTTTGAGAAGATGTGCCTTTGAAAGGGTCAAGAGGAGCAGGTCCAGGAGACAGGGCTTGGGTGAACCCTGGTGTGGCAAAGCACACACCTGTCCAAAGAGGCTTCAGCCGTTGTCAGTGCAAGAAGGCAGCACACTAAACTGGCTGGCCTTGGAAAGCCCACACATACCTGATATTGTCCTGCAAGGACACAGCCATCAATTCTAATATATGGGTTATAAGAATTTATTGCACACTTTATTGTACAGTTTCATCAACAAGGTCTGTGTTTCTGTTTCTTTTCTTGATTTTTTTAAGATTTTATTTATTTATTTGAGAAAGAGGGAACAAAGGAAGGGTAGGGGCAGAGAGAGAGGGAGAAACTGACTCTCTGCTAAGCAGGGAGCTCCATGCAGGGCTTGATCCCAGGACCCTGAGATCGTGACCTGAGCCGAAGGCAGACACTTAATCAACTGATCCACCGAGGCACCCTCTTTTTTTGATTTTTTTTGTAATAAAAGTCCTTTATCTTCATTAACTTAGCCTTAGCAGATCAAATGAGTCAAACTTTCCATAGTAAGCAGACTCTTCTAGCTCAAAGAGTAGCTAAAAATGACATTAAAATTTTTGCCACATTCCCCTCTAAGTCCTTCTTTTCTTTCATTTATCTAAGTATTCGAGGTTTTACTGCTCTGTTTTATTTTTGTTTTGAAAATTACTTGAGCTTCTAAAGAAAAGTGATCTAGCAATTAAGTAATTGATTATTTTTAAGATTAATTAAGGATTGCCTGGGGACAGTAATTTTATTGCAAACACATTATCCATAAACCACAGAAAAATCACCAACTAACTTGAAGCTGTAGAAATATTGTCAATATAGATCCTAACTAATACTGAATGTGCCCCCTTTTTAAAATGAGAAAATAACCTTCAGCTCCTTTAAAATGTAGAGTTTGGCATTTTACTAAATTTCATAGGGAGAAAATGTAATGAGTCAATAAACCCAATTTGGAGGCTGGTTATTGTCACATAAATTAATTTGCCTGCTAAATGATCAGATTCACATCCACCTTTTTCCCCACCATCTGCCTCACAACAAAGTTGGCATTGTACTCCTTTGAGGACGGACTATAAAAATGTCATTACTTAAAGGCTTATTATCCACCAAGTCATGTTAAACTCCAATTTCCCTGTGCTTGCTAGCTAACTAGGTAAAGAATGGAGTTTGGATTTTTTTTTTCCTCAAAAAATTTATATACACCAGTGGTATACCTCGAGGCATTTCTTTTTATTGGGCTATTGTCCAAAAGAGCAGTGCCGCCATGTGACCTTGGACTCCTGCTTGGCAAGCCACCCCCATTTAGTGGGAAGATGGCAGGCCATGTTTCCATGGCTCGATTTTGACTTGTCTCTCCAAACACTTGTGATCTGTGAAATCTCTCCTGACTGTCACACTGAGTGATCCCATCCCATTTCTCTGTGCAATCAGGCACCTGGCAAGCTTTGCCAAACAGAATGCTGGTCAGGGAGGGGTGTGCGGGAGCCAGATTTTTGCTCTAGCCAAGTTCTAAATATGACCCTAATGGAATCCAAAGGCCAAGATAATCCTGACCGGGATCTTCATACAATCCTTATTTGGTGGGAGAAGGGGGGAATATGCTCAGTAGAAAAAAACATGATAGGTATAAAAGAACTGTTTAATATTTAAAAGTTTTTAAAAGTCAGAAACCAAATCCAGAGTCAATAGGAATGGCTTTTTTTTTTTTGAATAGCTAAGCTATAATACCCAGTGGTAGGTAATATTTTTGTGTTTTTATTTTTTGCTTTTTCATTTGTCCCCTCTAGCAGTCAAGATAGCATTATCTATACCAAGCCATTATGTGCTCTATAACTCATACTGTTTAAGCTATAATGATATACTGTGGATTTCTTGTTAGATTAACTCAATTTTTTTGGAAATAGGTGATATGTAGATCATTGCAGTTACTCAAAAAATGGCTTATAATTATATAACTTGAGGAAAGAATAATGGAGAGCATATTTTGACCTCAAATTTGCACAAATATGTCATTAATCCACAAAAAATTTAAGGACTTATTAGCATTAAATATGCAAAAACAAATACAATATTAAAAGAGATGGTCTGTGCCCATAAGGCTCCTTGTCTAGACTCTAGCCGGAAAATCAGACAAGTAAAAAATGATCTACTCTAGTATGTGATACCAGAAAATGTTATGTTAGATACAATAGAGGGAACAGAGTAAGGGTATCACGAAAGGTCTCCCAGTGACAGGGCCAGGGTCCCCAAGCAGGAGGGTCCACGTGAGTAGGGGACAGGACACTGCATCAAGGTCCCGGGGAGCAGTGGGGTCTAGAGTGGAATATGACTGGCAACTGTGTCAGATGTAGGCAGGAATTCAGTTCTCAAGGGTTTTAAACGTCCTCGAAGGATTTTAGAATTTGTCTAGTTGGGAACCATTGAAGAATTTCAGGCAAAAGAATAGCATGAGGTATGAGTTTTGGAAAGCTCACAGCAAATGTGTTGGGAGCAGGGTGAAATTCGCAGTGTGGACACCAGAGGAGGCTGCTGTGGGTCAATCCAAGAGGATATTATGGGTCAGAGTCACACAGCAACAGCAGGCATGCACAGAAGGGTGGGTTCAGATGATAAGAAGGCGACCATGGTTAGCCGTTGCTGACAACAACACAGTGAGGAAGGCAGATGTCAACTATGATTCCCAGATGACTGTCAATGACAACTCACCACAACCATGTGCAATGAATTTCCACATCTAACAAATGTGGTAAGATTGAAAAGCAATGAGAGACACTGATCATGCAATTTACCTGCAGGACAGATAGTTAACTTTGTGGAAGGAAAGGAGATTTTGCTGTTCAAATGGCATGAAGATGAAGCAGAAATAAAGGACAGAAATCAAGTCCTCAAAGATTATTGCTCAACGATCAGAAGAGGCATTTAGGGAAAGTAAAACAAGAAAGGAAATGGGGGTAGTGGGTTCAAGTTTTAATTTAAAATTTTGGGTTGGAAAGTGGTGCAAAGGGGCCCCTGGGTAGCTCTGTTGGTTAAGCGTCTGCCTTCGGCTCAGGTCATGATCCCAGAGTGCTGGGATCCAGTGCCTTGTCAGGCTCCGTCCTCACTAGGAGTCTGCTTTTCCCTCTCCCACTGCCCCTTTCCCTGCTCATTTGCTCATTCTCCTCTCTCTCTCTCTCTCTCTCTCTCTCTCCCTTTTTCATAAATAATAAAATCTTTAAAAAGAAAGTAGTGAAAAGACACAAAACATTGAAACATGCTAAATATGTTTCCCGTTGGTGGCAGTGGGAGGAGGGATACAGAAATCAAGAAAAGAAGATCGTGACAAGGGAACGGAGATGAGGAGATGAGGAGTACACAATTATGTGTGAGGCCCCCACCCCCAACCCCTCCACACCCAGAGGGAAGCTGCCAGTCTCAAGGGAGGGAGATGGTCCAGGTCGCAGAGGGCACTGGCCTCTCCTGAGCTCCAGGTCTCTTTTCCTGAGCTTGCCCGGTACAGCATCAGTCCCTTCCCCAGCTGGAATCTTGTCTTCTTAAAAGATTTGCTGGGGCTCCTGGGTGGCTCAGTGGGTTAAGCCTCTGCCTTTGGCTCGGGTTGTGGTCCCAGGGTACTGGGATCGAGCCCCATAACGGGCTTTCTGCTCAGCGGGGAGCCTGCTTCCCCCTCTCTCTCTGCCTGCCTCTCTGCCTACTTGTGATCTCTCTCTCCAACAAATAAATAGATAAAATCTTAAAAAAAAAAAAAAAGATTTGCTACTCAGGGAGTCTTCTCTACAAGATCCTGAAACATCTGACCGAGTATCGAGGCAGCTTAGGAGGCATAGAAAACATTCAAGCAACATAAGAAACCCAAGTCAAGTTCCAAGGGTTGAGGTTTTTGGGCCAACCTGAAATTTGTCAGATTAATCTAAACTGTGGAAACTGAGTCATACTGCAAGTATTTGCCTGAGACATATGTTATCTAAACCTCCTATCTTTATTCGCACCAAATTGGATAATTTCCAGATAGTTTTTTCACTTAATACTGCATAGACTCAGCTTGAGGGATTCATTTCCAGAAGAAATTTTAAAAATTCAATTATGGCTTCACCATAGCAGAGTAAGAGAATCCTTCCCAAGGTCCAAGGTTAATGCCAAAGAATCTGGAAGCTCCTTCTATACCTTGGCATTATGGAAATAATCCCAACCTTGCAGATATAGCTTCAGTAGACAAGAGTACTATTAGAAATCAAAAGTATTATAGAAAACAGAGGAATTACATTTACAAATTTCCTTTTGTATTCAGAAAATATAGCATCTATGGGAAAGATAACCCATGCATTATTTACATGATTTGAGACCACTTGTTCATACAAATGATTACAGTACTAACTGCACCACATAGCAATTTAAAACCTTTTTATCCTATACTTTGTAAAAACATTTTTGGTCATTTTCATATATTAAACGTTAGTGATAATGCCAAAAATCCATCTGAATTAGTTGCTATCTGATTTTTATTTTATTCCTGTGTACTACCTAATTTTCAATTTAAAAAGCAAAAATATTTGACCCAAGGCTACCAGTTCAAAATCATCAAACTTTTTGACAAATTCGTGCTAAGTTACACAGTAAATTCACTGAAAATTTAATTCTAAGTGTGTTGAAAATTAGGCATATTTATTTCCTCTAGAAAAGAGCTATTTGTGTCAAAACACCCTTTAATAGTATTGACTCATTTTTAATTTTGGAACAAGGTTAATTATGACTATATCAGGATAAAATGGAAAATAATTTTTATTGTTCAGACTTTTTTCCAGATCTAATCTTTTGTTTCTCCATAAATTGCATTTCTGATTGTGATTTCTGAGCAAATAAAATTTGTTCATCCCCCCTTCTGATATTCTAATTATTATTATTCCTCTTCATTTTGACTTACTAATTTTCATTCCCTTTTTTTTCTATACAGTCAAAACCTTGATGATTGACACGTCTTTAAATATTATGCTATGAGTCAATAACAGTAAATTTTTACAACAAAGATGTTGGTGTAGAATCAATATCCAAATCTATGCCCATCATTTCAAATTTCTTCCTGAAAATTACGACAAATTTAAATACTAGTTTACTAAAAGGGTTTGTTACTGGAATAGGATTTGCAGTCTTTCAATAGAGATGCAAAAGGAAAATCTAGTCAAGTGTCAGGGATGTATTTAATGTTGAATGAACACACACACACACGCCCACAGAAGCATATGTACATTAGAAAGTCTGAAACCAATAGGTATTTGCTTAGAGCCAGAGATGCCAGAAGATCTATACCACACATTCATTATTCAGATCTCTGCTAGCAGCTCTGAGCTGGTACTATTTAAATTGCATTTTGTTAACTCACTTTGATAATAGGATTAAGTAGCTGAATACTGTTTGCTCACCCCAGAAGCAAGTCGTTTCATCATTCACAGCTGTTTCAACTTGAAAACTACAGTGTTTCTAGTCCCTATGTATTTTTTAAAGACTATGGATAGACCTATTTTATTATTTGAAATAATTAACAATAATTTATTTTAATGCATAAATAATGTAAAAAGAATAATGAAAAACAGCAATTTGATTTTAAAAGGTTCTGGAGCTCATTCTGAAAAGCCCAGGAAATCAAAATTGATCACCATCCCAATGTGATATTTTTGTCTCCATTTTCTCATCACCACTGTGGTAAACATAAATGCTTTTAAGGAAAAAATTTCTTGGCTATTCCTCATAAATCTAATCATAGACTGCTGTGTCACAATCCCAGTGGATCTCTAGGGGAGCCAAATAAACAGGTTGAAAAAAACACAATCCACTGTCTGGGTCTGACTGAAGAAGACTCTTCAAATAATTTATTAGTGTCTTGGTAGTTGAAAGACTGTCCTGCTTTACATGCACTTGCCGCTATTTTTACAAATATGGCATCTCTATCTTTAAAGCCTATCTCCCCAGACTTGCTGTAGCTGCTGTATAGTAGATGCTCAATAAATATTTGCTGAATGAAAGTTTCTCCACTAATATAAGTGGGAGAACTGAAAGACAAGAAAAGCTCCAGGCAATTAGAAGGCGCCATGAACATTTTGCATGCACCTTACCTTCTCTGTACATTGAATTCTACTCAATAATTACAGGTAAGGCTAAATATATAGTGAATATATTCACCAACATGAATATAGACTAGGCATTACCCCAGCTGGGAGTACACATCGCTCAAAAGGACTAGAGAGATAATGCACAATGGACAGATGGAAACACACTATCAAAGAAGTCTGAGAATGGCAGAGATAATTGCCCAAACTATGAGCCTAATGGATGAAATATCCTCCTTGTTTGGCTGAAGACATATTACTGAGTTAGCCCACTGCATTAAGGCATATGGCATAGAACTAGATTTGGAAGAACTTTGGAAATGCACGAGACAATTGGGTGCCAATGGGAGCTTGAAGATGGGTGGTTCATTTTTTTAAGTCAGAAAATTATACCTGGACCTCCTGTCAGGTAGGCCACCTAGATGAAGTTTTTCTGGAATCTCTAAAAACAGTTTTCTTTCCTTCCTTTCTGCATAGTGCCTTTCTCAAGAAGCATTCTTCCTCTCTTTTCTAAAAATTGGCTTAGGGACTGTTCTTATTTTTCCAGTTCCCATTTTTCCTTGCTTTCTTGGGAAAGAAAAATACACTGTGTTATTTGGGCTTTTACTACTATTTTACCAAAAGACAACAAGAGATTTGGAAAGTAGCAAGCATGGGGGAAGTTTCAAAGGCTTAGGAAACCCCCTGAACATAACTGGCATGAGTTTTTATGTGGGCCCAGCCTTGCTCTAAGCACTTTCCATGTACTAGCACATTCGTTGTCATGGCAACCCAAATAGATGCTATCATGATTAGTCGTATTCTTAAAATGAGGAAACCAAAATTTGCACAGTAGTTATTCCATTACCTATGTTGTAATGTAAAATAATTCTGGCCTTACTTCTTACAGCGTTTTCTTTGACTCCTTTCGAAAAATTCTGGAAGCTTCTCTGCCATAAAACTTTTCTCCCACGATTCCTGGAGTTCATCACATCTACCCTCACCAGCCCCGTGAAACAGTCTCTTAATGACTTATAACTTCACTGTGTAAAATAAAAGGAAATAGCACTCACTCTTGAGCATTGTGCTAGTTGCTTTACATAAATTTCTTTATTTAATCCTCACAGAAAATGTAGGAAGTATTTTCCTCAGTTCATAGAAGACAATGAAACTCCAGTGTTAACATTTTCCCTCAGTCAGGGAGCTGGCACTCACAGTGAGGGTTTGATTCTACATTGTGGGTGATGCAGCCCACAAGGAGAGACTGGCAGAGGAGAAGAAGGCCAATAGCCCCCAATAAATTCCAAAATTAAAGCCAGTTGCCCAGGGATCAAAGTCTAGAGGGCTGGACTGAGCAAAAAGAGATAAGATCCAGGGAAGAAAATAGATGTTGCAGGTGTCACAGGAGCCACTGTCCTAATTAAAACAGCATACTCAGAGCTAAGCTGGAGAACCTTGCCCCTGAGAGCCAGGCCTCAGGTCACGGCTGGGGTTGGTAGTAGCCCATCGTTTTCCACACCTTCTTGCAAGGTCACTTCCCTATGCTCCTTCCAGTGCTTCTTCTCTGCCCTTCCCCCTAGCCCCTCAATTTGTCCCTGGAGCTCCTGAGTCCCAGCAGGAGATCAGACTAAGGGAAAAGAAGCAGAATTTTTATTCCTGGATCTTCCCCAGCCTGAGAGTGGAATCCTCCCTTAATCCCAGGTCTCCTTAATGCTACTGGCTGTGCACAACCTTCCCTCCAGTCTGGGGACAGTGCTGCCAGTTGCTTACACCCAGCCCATTCCTTAGGAAGTAGCCCTCTATTATATCTTCCTAAAACGGTCCTCACTGTAGTATGTCATTGATCACTGCGGGTTTCCAGACTGATACACACATACAACTACAAAACCAGTTTAAGGAATATTTTTATCATAGATTCCTAATTTAAGAAATTATAGAAAATATAGGAGACCCAGAAAAATTACTTTAAAACATATAAGAAGTTATACTTCTACTGAAACATATAACCGAAGTGATGCATTTACAAATTAAAATTTCCAGTCTATCGTCCCTCCCTTCTTCATCCCTGGGTATCTTTCTCAGAGCCTACCACATTCAATTCATTTAACTATTTCCTCAATATTTACCTCTATATTTCCAGTTTTAGAGATTATCTAAAATGCCTGTTTTAGTTGGTTCTCTATGGTCTACTATATGGTCTACTATAGTTGGTTCACTATGGACATCAGATTGTGAAGGATGGGGATTTTGTCTCTATGCTGGTTACTCCTATTTTTCTCCTGCTTTCCTCCCAATATAAATACATTGCAATGTCTCATCATTAATGTTGTGTGTACATACTTTTATTGACCTTCTGTGATTGTTGTTTCACTGCTAAGCCAATCAGCATACTATAAATACATTTTCTTTTCTGTACATTTTGATTAATTGATATTTCCATCAATTTTTCTATATCCCTGTTATTAATTATTAATTCTTAAGCTTCCCAACAGTATCATTTAAACATTTTGAACACAATTTCCCATATAGTTCAGCACATCTAGTCGTTTATCAGTTCACTTTCTTGTTCCCATAGAGGGCCCTGTTCTTAGGCTCCAAGAGGAACTGGACCCCCTGCTCTGCTGCTCAGCTCTCTCCCTGGGACTTTCGTTGCCTTCTCACCTGTGTCAATAATTCTCCAGAACCTGAATCGTACTCTGTTCTTATACCTTCATACTGGGAGAAGACCTCCTCTTTCCTTTGAGAGTGTATTTGAGTATTAAGCTTTCTGAGAACTCCCTTGTAGGGACTTGTCTGCTCTGTCCTCAAGGGTTAGAATTATTGTCCTTTGTAATTAGAAGGTAGGTCTCCATTGTCCTTCTCAATTCCAGTGTGATCTTCGGAAGTATCAGAGCATTCTGATCTTTCTCTTTGCTTTAAACATTTATTTTAATTCCATTATACATTTAGACTCTTTTCTTTATTGCTCATTCTCTTGGGGAGTTAGGTTAGCGGGAGGAAAGACTAGACCAACCCCGAATATAATTTTCTTCAGTTTTGAAGAAAAAAAAAACTTGCTTTAAAAAAAGATTTTTCTTTCTGTTGGAGAAAAATTCTGTTTTAAGGAAATTATTTAAAAAACATTGGAGCTCACAGACTACTTTTCTTATTTTCTTGTCTTTCCTTATCCCAGTTTTCACTGTTTTACCATTTATTTTCATTTCTTCTGGTTGGCTTTCTCCACTCTGTCTTCTGAATCTTCAACTGAGTTTCTAGTTTGAGTTCTCTATTTTATTATCCAGAGTTCTTTCCTGTTCCCTCTTTATTCCTTCTGATATTTTCATGTGAATAAAATATCATCTTCTATTTCTCTGAAGTCATTAAGTATAACTTCACTGTTTTATTCTAATATCTTTATTATCATTTTCCCACTGAATTCCTTTGTTTTTTTCCTATTTTGTTTCTTTCTTTTTTTTAATTCATTGACTTAACGACTTTATTCCTGGTATTGGTTGTTAATTCATACTTAAGAATGAAACACTGAAAAACCTATTGAAACCTCTTCTGGCTGGGCAGGACTTGGAAGGAGTGAGCTTCCTTGAGGATGAATCAAGTAGGGAGCTGTGGCCTCATGAGTCCTTTATCTCGGGCATTTTCCCTAGGCTGTTTCTCCAGAGAAGAATCCCTCATCGCCCCACCTGGAAGGAAATGCCAGGAGACAATGGGGAGAGGAATATGAAGATTTCTCCACTCACCTGTGGAATGTCTCAGTTCCCCACATTTCTTTAATTCATCCCCATCCCACCCTTTGTTGAGCCTGGTGAGTTTGAGCCCACTGTGACTAATTCTCATGAGAAAATAAACTTCTAATGCCACTGTAGGAAAGGCTGCTTGTGGAACATGATGTGGGAAACAAAAGCAGAAGAAAAATTATTAAATTTCTTTACTACCTACAGCCCATCAACAACTCCTTAAACTTGGCAAAGTAACATTCCTTTAGGGACTCAACTGCTTAAATGTTAATACTTTGCTAAGTGCAAAAGGCAATCCTAGCCTGAACCCCACGTCCCCATTCAGGATCCTGTAAGTCTACTTTAACATATAAAAATTCCTTTGGAGACTTCCTTTATCTTTAAACTCCCTTAAGATATGTGTTGGTAATCTTCCTCCAAGTATATGTCCCACCCATATATATCTGAAGGGCCTCATGACTAGGGCTTTATTAGACAGGAATAAATTACCTTTTCCCAACAATAGCTAGGCCCCTCAAGGTCCTGGAAACCTTGCTTCTAAAATTCCTTAGGGACTTATGCCATCCCTAACCCCCTTCCAACTTGAAAGTCTATAATGGGCCACTTCTTATGACCTCAGGGCAGCTCTTTCTGCCCTCACGTCCTGTCCCCCGTGCTTTAATAAAATCACATTTTTGCACCAAAGACGTCTCAAGAATTTTCTTTGGGGCTCCTGGATAGCTCAGTTGGCTAAACATCTGCCTTCAGCTCAGGTCATGATCCCAGGGTGCTGGGATCGAGCCCTGCTTTGGCCTCCTTGCTCAGCGGGCAACCTGCTTCTTCCTCTCCCTCTGGACCTCCCCCTGCTTGTGCTCTTTTGTGTTCTCTCTCTCTCTCTCTGTCAAATAGATAAATGAAATCTTTTAAATAAGAAAAAGAATGGATTCTTCCTTGTCATTCTTTCTTACATTGGAACAAAGCAGAGGAGGGGAAGAATCTAGGATCCAGCTACTACACCCATTCCAGATGCTCCTCCTGTCCTTAGCTCCTTCCTCTACATCTGCTGGCTCCCCTTCTGAGGTCGTTCCTAAGACCCCAGGCAGGGCTGGCCTCTCCTTTATCAGCCCTCCCTCCACAGACACTTGCAGTTCTGCAGATGTTCTGCAACCTTCCCTTAGTCACCATCTGCTCTGTGACCACTCATCACTCATTCTCCTGACAAAGGACAGACTAAAAACATTCTTCATTCACTTGGAATTTATGGGCGTATGCCTGTCTAAGTTTGTAACCTTCATTTTGGTGGTGAAGGAGCCAATAGTGAAAGTTCACAAGGAGGGGGCTGCCTGACACCTGATGTGATGTGGGCTGGGGGCGAATGTTCAAGAAAGAATTCTTGAGGCATTTTTGGTGCAAAAGTTCCTTTTTATTATAGCACTGGGACAGGACCCATGGGCAAAAAAGCTGCAATGGGATTGCAAGGAGAAATTGATTTATACTTTTAAGTTGGGAGGGGCAGAGATAAAAGATATTTCCAAAAGGATTTGCATATATTAAAGAAGACTTACAGGATCCTGGAGGCCTGGCTATTGTCAAGCTAAGGTTGGTTTTATCATCTAGCAAAGCATTAACATTAAGACAGTTTTGATATGAAGAATTTGATAGGCAGGGCAGGGGGGGGTTGTGGGAGGGTGGGGGAGAGAAATGAAACAAGATGGGGTCAGGAAGGAGACAAACCATAAGAGACTTTTAAACTCATGAAACAAACTGAGGGTGGCTGAGGGTAGGGGGGGTAGGGATAGGGTGACTGGGTTATGGACATTGGGGAGGGTATGTGCTATGGTAAATGCTGTGAAATGTGTAAGCCTGATGATTCACAGACATGTACCCTGGGGCAAATAATACATTATATGTTAATAATAAATAAACAAACAAACAAATAAAAAACATTAAGACAGTTTGCAGTTCCTGGAGGAATGTCATACTCTTTGTCAATGGGCTGCAAGTTGTAAGGAAATCTAATTTTATGTACATTTCCCTTTGCTTTTGTTCTCCATATCAGCACCTATTTCCCCAGTGAGCATTGCCCTCATCCAAAGGCTTTGTCCTTCCATTTCAAACTTTTCCTTTTATTTCCAGGGGAAAAAGAGGAATTTATGAATCTTATCTTCAATTCAAAAGGAAATATTAGAATTTAATGTGATTCATGTGAAGATATTTTTTGCAAGATCTTTTTTTAAATTATTCTTGGGAGTTAAGTAATTATTTTTCCCTTTTTGTTTTATAGAACATTCACAGTTGAGGAAAAAATCCAGAGAGGAAGCTGTGCCTCGCCAAAGACTAATAGTCAATATTTTGACGGGACGCTTAAGAGAGGCTCTGTAGAGTTATTGCAGAGGAGATCTAAAAGCTGACAGTCATAGTAAATAAAACTTTTGTGTTTATGTCTGAATATTAATAAAATACTCATGGAATTCTTGGAATGAAAACAACCCTAGAAGCACAAAGCCCAGTGGTGATATGTGTGATGATGTGCTGGTTACTTTTACATATCAACTTTACGGAGGTGCCCCGATATTTGCTGAAACATAATTCTGGGTGTGTCTGTGGGGGTGTTTTTGGATGAGATTAATATTTAAATTGGTAGGCCAAGTAAAGTAGCTTGCCCTCCCCCATGTGGATGGGCACCATCCAATCCGTAAAGGCCTATCTAGAACAAAAGTGACCCTCCCCCAAGTAAGAGGAAATTCTCCCTCCTGACAGTCCAGTTTGGAACTGGTTCTGCAGTTCTTCCTGGTTCTGCAGCAACTTCCAGCCTTTGGACTTGAACTGGGACATCAGCCATCAGTTCTGCATATTTTGGACTTATCAGCCTCCATAATCATGTGACTTGATTCCTTACAACGAATCTCTTTTTATTTATCCATCAATTGATCAAATGATTGATAGATATGTGTGTGTGTATGTATATACACATCCTGTTGGTTCTGTCTCTCTGAAGAACACTGATTAATAAACACTGTTGGTATTGTGTTGACCACCCCCATAGTCCCATCCTTTGTGCCCTGACCATCGTCACTGAGGGCTCCGACGCTTGGGTAGTGTGGGTAAACGACTGCCGTTGGGGCCTTGACTGTAGCTGCACATTGGAATCCCTGAGGCACCATCACAAAATACACATATTTTGGTCCCTCAGAAATTCCGGGGGTCAGCCTGGGCAGGCTGGGGTTTGAGAATTTGGGTTATAGAACATGACCTGCAAATTTTCACAGGATGACACCATCTAGCAAATCTGGGGTACGGTTAACTCAGCAAGTGTTGGAGGATGCCCACACGGTTAAGTACTTTATTCTTTCATTTAGCAAATCAGCTCTCTCCCATGTGGTAGTCCCCGTCCTGGGTTCTAGAGAAATAACATCGGTCTAAACACAGAGCCCCTTCTCTCACAGGGTTTACGCCATCTGGAGCACACATGTCCAATGGCGATCAATAGAAAAAGGGGTCTAGTAAGGGAGGGCGGTCCGGGAAGCCTTACCAATAAGCTGGCATTCCATCAGAGTCTAAAAGAAAGAAAAGAACCAATCAGGCAAAGGTCAGGGGGACAGCAAACAGCAAAGGAGCTGGCTAGCACCAAGACTTTGGGGTGGGAACATGTTTGGGACATTCAAAAAATAAGGAGGAGGCCAACGTGGCTGAAAAAGAGGCATCAGGAGATTGGCAGAGAGTCATCCACACGGTAGTCCTTAATATAAGCAAGCAATAATTGCAGATGGATAAATGCTACCGTATGGTCTGAGAGTGCTCAGCACTTCAGAAGGAATTCAAGATTCTCATTTGATTTTTACAACATAGGCTGGGTTAGGTTTATTTGGCAGATGAGTGAAAAGTGTAGAAAGGTAAATCAGTTTTCTAAAGATGAAAAGGTAATGAAAGGTAGTGCCTGGACTGGGACTCAGGTGCCCTGGCTGATAATCACATGTGTTTTCCCTATAGATCACTGCCTCTCCAGAATGAAAATGATGAGGACAGCTGTTACATTGCAACATGGAAAGTGAAGGGTCTTGGGGCGCCTGGGTGGCTCAGTCTGTTAAGCGTGTCTTCAACTCAGATCATGATCCCAGGATCCTGGGATCAAGTTCCACATTGGACTCTCTACTCAGTGGGGAGTCTGCTTCTCCCTCTCCTCCCTGCTTGTGCTCTCTCTCTCACTCTCAAATAAAATCTTAAAAAAAAAAGAAGAAGAAAGTGAAAGACCAACTGGAATTGCTAATCAGTACTCTCAGTTACAAATCCATTTTTTTCCATAAAATTCTATTATATTCTTCTTCAAAAGCCTCCCTTAAAATATCTCTTCAACATATACTCCTTATTATGTGGACCCATTGAAATGAAGTAATAGAAATACTGGAGATTATTGCAAACCAAAATAAAGCAAGGAGCCATTGTACCTGCTTGGGATATTATCAATGTTTTTTAGACACATAGATTGTACACCTTAGAAAAGAGCTGACTATTCCTTTAAAATATACACTATGAAAACCAAAATAACCCAATGGTAAAAATACTACTTTGAAGATAATGTGTGTTAAAAGAATAGATGAGGCAAATAAACTCTTACTTTATAGAGTGCTTTGTGATTTAAAAAACACTTTCAGTACTTTTTTTAAAATTTGCTTTCACAGTAGAGCTATAGAAAAAAAAGTATATCTAGTTGCTTTATCATTGTCGTTTTACAGATGAGAAAGTTAAGTCTCAGAAGGGCTGCCGAAACCACTCACAGTCACGTAGGACCCATCCACTATAAGACATTCATTATTGTGCAGTGGATTGATATAGGTAGGTACTCGACAATGATTAAGATGATGCTGAGATTAAAATATTTGCCCTTAAATGTAAATTTTCTTAAATGTATTACTTATGATTCTCTGGTCGTAAAAGGAACTCACTCTGTGAAACAGGTATAAAGGGACTTTTCACAGGGCCCTCAGGCAGCTCCCAGAGTGGAAAGCAAACTGCAGATCTTAGCTTTGGGCTGATTAGAACCAGAAGCAGCTCTGGAGACTGGATGCGGTGGGCACCTGAACAACTGGGGACGGAGTGTGGGATGGAAAAGGAGCCCAGCGGGTCACCAGTGATTGCACAGGAGAGTGGGAAACATGTTGATTTACTGTCCTAGCAAGATGAGAGACAGTGTGGGGGTCAAATCCCCACTGTAAATGTGGATTCTGTGACCTAAGGAGAAACAGACACTGGGCAAGCAAAACGACATCTGCCCACTGTTCTTGGTTCACTGATTTGGCTTATTTTTGGTGATGCTAAACGCAGAGTAGTCCAAACTAACCTGCGCAATTTTCCAATGTACCTTATTCTTTGCAAGTGGAAAATATGGTTTAATAAATGCAGAGTTGGGTAAAATCCCAAAGAAGTTGATATTTCCAAGCCAACAGGAATAACTCTTATTGTTGCAGTTTTTCTCAAGAGAATAGAGCTATCAGAGCTGAATAGAACATTAGAAGCTCTGTAATTAATGGTCTGAATTAGGTTTGATTTTGTATTTAACCAAATTTTGAACGATTGAGGACCTCCGAGTTAAAATTTCTGAGTTGAAAGGATAGAAACCAGTTGTTTCATCCAGGAAATTATTCTGTACAAGTAAATCAAGGCAGTAGAATTTAGGTTTCTGGTTTTTCTTTCTAAGCAGAAGTTAAATTGAAAATATATTATTACAAAGCAACAAGATGAGATTTTTCTCACTGCTTTAGCTGTACCTCATGTCCTGCTAGAGTTTATGTAATTGATATTAATAGAGTACATAGTAAATATGTTTAGTTGCATTCTGTCAATTCCTAGATTTAATCTCTGTGTCTATATTCTGTCATACCTTCAATAAATATTTGAGAGTATGCTATAGCTAGACTCTGTGGTAGGTACTGGGATGCAAAGACACAGACATGAGAAGAACTTTATAGAGATTATAATGTAGCCATTGTGGATGGAGAACAATGTGTCCATTGATTGCCTTTTTTCTAACAATAGCACCCCGAGGTAAATATGATTATTCTCACTACATAGAAGAGTTGTACCTAGAGTCTATGGAGCTGAAGGTTGCAGTGCCAAAATCCCAGCCCTGTGCTCCAAAGCCTGTGCTGTTTTAACAAGACAAGGCTTCCTTGGAGGAGCTCGCTATGTATTTGAGTGTGCACACTTTGATAAATGCTGAAGAGGTTGTACACTCCACAATGGGACCTCAGAAGACGGCACGGTTCATTCTACCTGGAGAGATGGTGACATTTGACTTAAGCCTCAAAGCACATGTAACATTGTGCCAAGCAAAAAAGGGAAGAATAGACATCTCATGTAGGAAAAGGAAATAACAAAAGGAGAGCAGAGACTTAACAAGCAGAGTTTCCATGGAATGATAAATAGCCACATGGTATGATATATGCTAACAAGGAAGCATGAATATGATGCTGAAAAGAAAGCTATAAAAGCCATAAAAATTAGTTTTATTTCTCAAAATACTGATGACACTGGCTGAATGTGGCCATATGACAGGAATCATCACCTGATTTTTCCATTATCCCAAATGTGAAGTTATAGCTGTATAGGCCTGGGAGGTGTAGCTCTCTTGATAGATAGACAGGTAGGTAGATAGATAGACAGATACAGAGAGAAATGAATTCTTAAGAATTAATTCTTTAATTCAGAATACAAAGTGAATGCATTCTCAATATTGATAAATAATATCAATATATAATATTGATAAAAATATCAATCAGCAAATACAAAATTCCATAACCACATAATAAGATCACAGCAGTCATAACCAATAATAATACCTCAACTTTACAAATTTGTTTTCTTTTAATTCTCATTTTTAGATGTAATCTTAAGTTTTTAGGAAAAAATATATATGGTATGTATATATAGGATAGTGTTTATATATAGATGGTGTGTATATATAGATTTTTTTTCAGAATCATATTTAATTTAGTGAGAACTTTGAATGACTATCTTACTCTGAATCTTAGAATGGAATTAATAGACAAACAGAATGCCTAAGGAAGACGGCATATCTCATAGAAGCGTCCAGGGCTATCTGAAAACAGAAAAGCAGGAGCTGAGGAAGAAAAAGGAGGATGACAAATATGAAAAGGATGCATTTTAGAAATACATGTTTAAAAAAAAAGAAAGAAAGAAATACATGCTTAGGCCTCTGCTCTGTCAGAAATATTTTCACAAAGTATGTTTTTCACTGTGGAAACATGTTTTATTAAACCATTCACATGCTAGCTATCCCAAATCGTGAGTCCTGAGGAGCATAGTACAATGTGTGGGCCAGTGCCAGAAACTTGTGATGACACCGATGTGGAAAACAGGGTGGAAATATTTCCATGTCGTTAACAGTATTTAAGTTAGAGGGTGCCTGTGTGGCTCAGTGGGTTAAAGCCTCTGCCTTCCACTCAGGTCATGATCTCAGGGTCCTGGGATCAAGCCCCGCATCTGGCTCTCTGCTCAGCAGAGGGCCTGCTTCTCCCTCTTTCTCTGCCTGCCTCTGCCTACTTGTGATCTCTCTCTCTCTCTCTCTCTCTCTAATTAATAAATAAAGTATTAAAAAAAAAAACAGTGTTTAAGTTAGACTGGCACATTCCCTTCATTTGCCAACAGATAGACTCTTTCTGTTCCCACTTCCTGTCAGCAAAATCACAACTTTAAACCTGTGATTCTCTAAGAAAATATCTGAGAGTATTTTTTCTTTTGGAAGTATATTGACATCTGTTAATTATGGGTGGTAGTTTTCTGTTATGTTTTTTACTGTAGTTTTTAAAAATATGTTAACTATGTCATCATCGCTCTTTAAATGATAACTATTAAAAAGGAATATTCGTCGGTGCTGAGTGATTTACAAATTTTAGAGAAAGAAATTGTCAGAAGAGGATCGTCACATTGGTCTGACTCATGCCCTACCCGGATTGGCATGACACTATGACAGTGCAGCCTGGCACAAACCAAATTTCTCAAAACACTCCTTCAGTTCCAGAAAGGAAAGAAAACTTCGTTAAGCTCTGAGACTCCTAACTTCTGAAATGCTTTTCTATTAGTTTGCTTGAATATGTAGCATTAGGCATCCTGCGTGAGGAGCTTAAACTTCCACTATAATTCATTGATGACTAAGCAAATACAAATTTCTTTTTTACTTGTACAGTGTAAAATCAAATGCCTTATTGGGGTAGTTTTTTCTTTCTTTTTCTTTTTCTATTCAACCTAATATGATTAGGTTCATTGACGATGTCTGAGACAGCCAAGTAAAACTATTTTAAAAGGGTGTGTTTTGGGGTGCCTGGGTAGCTCAATCGTTAAGCGTCTGCCTTTGGGTCGGGTCATGATCCCACTGTCCTGGATCGAGCTGCACATCAGGCTCCCTGCTCTGCAAGGAGCTTGCTTTTCCCTCTCCTACTCACCCTGCTTGTGTTCTCTCTTTTTCTGTCTCTCTCTCTCTCTGTCAAATAAATAAAATCTTAAAAAAGGGGGGAGAGTATGTGTGTGTGTTTTATTTTCCAAACTTTGGTTAAATTTTTATAGAATGAACATTAAATAAATCATATACAAGAGTCAGAGTTGTTGTTCTTCAGGATGTATTCTGTCACATTCATTAAGATGCAATGCAAGATGCCTTGTCAAAATCTGACTAGCAGAAAGAACCAGGATTTGAAACCATTTTGTGGAAGATTTGTGCATAACTTTGTCTTCCTGAAATATATAAAAGTACTCTATTGTAAAATAAATTGTTCACTTATCATCCCAGTTGGTCTTTTTTAAACAAAAGACAGATAGTGGTATTCCTCTGCTCGAGCCCTGGAATGGCTTCTTTGCTCCTCAGAGTAATTGCCAAAGTTCTTAGAAACACTCCCCTGACGTCCATGAGCTGGCCCAGAGCTCAGAAAACTCACGGAACAAATGAGTGTTCTTCTGTTGAACACAAATCATTTCACACCAACATCAGACAAGGCCATTCTGTGGCCATGATCCACCAAAACAAAAAGCAAGACTGTCATCTGATCTGAACAGTCAAAACAGCAACATGTTCATACCACAAAATGACCAAACATCGCCCTCTCCTGGCTAGGATAAGTCACTGCGCTTCCCTTATAAATCATCGCAGTAGCCTTGCTTCTCATCACATAAATAAAATGAGATTTAGTAAGGGATCTTACTGCTTCCTGGCAGTATCATTCTTTAGTGTTGTTTGAACCACCTCCAAATCTTCTAACACAAGCCCAAATCCTATCATCGTTTCTTTCTAACACCTTCCTGAGACAGCCATGGTTCCCCCTGGTGTGCATTCTCCTAGATTGCAAAGCAGTGAACACAACTTCGTTGACCACACTTGGGCTTTTGTGGGCTCTGGTATTTCCCCCATTATGATTTGGCTTGTCGCCTTTTTGCTATTAAATCCAGAAGCTCAAAAATTGGCTTCTAATCACTTTCATCTAATTTAATGAAATTTTGTGAAGTATTAAATCGAGTATCGTGAAAAAGAAGACCACAGACTTCACATTTAAAATTTACATTGTCATTGATTAAGAACTACTTTGCAAGTTGAAAGAGATTATTCCTAAGAGGAAGTTGCAGGATCATAACACTGTTTTTCTTTTTCTTTTTTTTTTTTAAAGATTTTATTTATTTATTTGACAGAGAGAAAGAGAGAGATCACAAGTAGGCAGAGAGTGGGGGAAGCAGGCTCCCCACTGAGCAGAGAGCCCTATGTGGGGCTCGATCCCAGGACCCTGAGATCATGACCTGAGTCGAAGGAAGAGGCTTTAACCCACTGAGCCACCCAGGCACCCCATAACACTGTTTTTCTAACATACAAACTGTGGGCGTTCTTACCACCTAAGACCAGCTTCTAGGATTACAAGGACAAAGGGCCTCTGAACCTTAGGAGGGAGAAGGGCACATGTCTTGCAAACACAGACTGGCAAACCTCGAAAAGGCTGTCTAGAAAAAATCACAGTGTTTGTCTGGAAAACATAATATTGAAGATTTTCTCTTTTTTATGGGGATTCTAATTTCTTTTCCTAACAACAAACAAAGCAGCACTGAGTGTCTATGACAGAGATTCCAAATTTTTTGACATATCTACACAGATGTAGAGATTTGTCTTCACGTATGGATGCCTGCGTTATAAAGACTGTATTCTCGTGATGCCTCTGTGCTATTACGAGTATATCTGTCTAAGTAAGTAATCTGTGCTATTACTAGTCTAAGTAATTACTTAGTTTTCTGTCTTAGATTACTATCTAAGTAATCTGTGCTATTACTAGTATATCTATACTAAGCTGAGGTTCATTATTACATTGTAAATACATTTTTCAAATTCTTCATAACCTCAATTTTTGTATGATTCATTGTGAGATGTCGTTTTGTTTTTTGTTTTTATTTTTTGCCTTGCAATATACTGATAAAGAGCTTTTTTTAGTTATAAAAGCAACTGCTCTGCCACTTTTTAATTTTTAGTGTGTGTTTATGTTCGTGCCATTATTTTAATTTATGATTTCTTTGCAGGAGCATCTTTAGTCTCTTGTTCATTCTGCAGTGGTAGTTTACTTAATACCAGAGAATGTAATCTGCAAATACATTTAACTAGGTAGGCCCAACCAAACTGTACAACACTGAAGTATGCTGAAAGCAAACAGAGATAACATGATACTCTTGACCCTCTGGGTCACATATGACTCCCTGGTTATTTTCCCAGGAGGCTTTGCAAGTGTGCTTGAAAAGAGATGAGACGTAGAAAACTCACGAGAACACAGTCTTCATTGGAACTGACTACTATTGTAGCTCAATTGCTTTACTTACTCATGATATATAAAAAAAAAACAAGTGAAAAGTTCTAGTTTTTTTTTTTCCTGCACTGAAATAGAGCAGAGCATTGCTTCCCATCCTATCTTTAGTGAAGACTAGTGTTCTTCTCCCCCTTCTTTGACAAATGCATTTGCAAAATATAATAAAAATAAATTACTGGGAATTTTTAAAATATATTTTAAAAATACATTCAAAATATAGAAGAATTTTTTATTATTATATTCATAAAATATAAAATTACTATCATACTGCCATACCTATTTCTACATGATCATTCTCAATTCCTATGCTGATCTCCTCACAGACCAAGAGTCTGTGGATTGGTGCCAGCCATGCATCTTGCTTAAGGCAGCACAGCCCAGAACACTGAATGGAGAGGTTAGCTCCATTGGATAACATGATTTACTACTCTATCCCAGTACCTGGCATAATGTCTGCAACATAGAGGGTCCTTCATACATACTTGTCAAACAAATGAATGAATCCAGCAGGAATGATGTAAAAGGAGCACCATTCATTCATTCATAAACATTTATTGGGCATTATTTTGTGTTAGGCATTGTTCTAGATGTTGGAAATGAAGCACTGAATGAAACAGACTAAATCTCATGTTGCTTGAAAGAGTAGAACATTTATTAATACCAAATGTGCATTTTAAGTGTTAAAAAACAGGAATATGTATCAAGTGGGTGTCTTTGAAAAGTTCATGCTCTTTGATCTCATAATTTAATCCGGAGGAATTATTTTATATTATATAAACATATATAACTATATATTACATATAATATGTACATATTACAATATACATATAGGTATGTGACATGTATGTATCACTATATATATATACACATATATATGTATATATATGTTCTAGTAATATATATATGTATATATATATATATATGGTGAGAAATAGAGTGAAAAGTTTAAAATCTACTACCTAAAAATCTAGCAGTCTGGACAAAAAAGTTTAAATAAAGATTTTGTTTAAAAGTCTACTGGGGGGCACCTGGGTGGCTCAGTGGGTTGGAGCCTCTGCCTTCGGCTCAGGTCATGGTCTCAGGGTCCTGGGATCGAGCCCCACGTTCCAGCTTTCTGCTCAGCGGGGAGCCTGCTTCCCCCTCTCCCTCTGCCTGCCTCTCTGCCTAGTTGTGATCTCTCTCTCTCTGTATCAAATGAACAAATAAAATATTAAAAAAAAAAAGTCTACTGGGTGAAATATTCTGCAGCTGTTCAATTACATACTAGATATATTGGTATTATATATATTATATAGTGAAATATCTGTGGATGAAATGATGTAATGTCCTCAAGTTGCTTCAAAACACTCCAGGAGAAACCAGGGAAGAGGGACAGTGAGTGGACGCATAGACGCGCCAGTGGCCTCTGCCCGAACTCCATATCTCTACTTTTGCCAATATTGTGATGACACGTGACAGAATGGCAAATGGCTCTGTGGAGTTCACTGTGTGCCCAAGCACTGTGCTAAGTACGATAGCCACTTCAAGTAATTCTCAGAAAACCCAAAGTACACACCTACTGAGAGGCAGAGAGAGGATTGCCACTCAGGCTGCCAAGTACTTCCTCTGAACCACCACACTCTGTAAATACAACTACAGAACCCACACCAGTGGCTTTTCCAGAATAGAGGTGGCTTCACTACAAAAGTGAATGAAAGTCTAACTTCTGGCAAAAGACAGAACAAAAGGAAGTTTTGAAATGGCATTCTCATCTGCTTTTACCCTCCCCTCAAGGGTTCATTTCAAACCTCTGACAGACAACGTTTGCCCTCAGCTCAAAACACGTGGATCCCTTTCATCCCTATCAAATATCTCTGCTAGAAAAACTCTTCTCCCAAGTCCTTGTTTTAGGAATGGGATTTAGCCCAGTGCCAGTGACAATAAAAGTCTTCTTTCCTCCTTTACATTTAGCTTCCAGAATCATATATCCTCTTCCCATTCTATATGCATATGATGGACGGAACTGCTTTTAACAGAAGCGTAACATATCTACAAAGATGTAGAGACTTGTCTTTGTCAAGGCCTCAGGTGGTTTGGTGTGGCTAAAGCATGCCACACACAGGAAGGAGTGATGGCAAGAGATGGGCCCAGATGCTAAACATGTTGGAGGCATACCATACGGAAGAGTTTAGATTTTTCCATAGGCCTGGAGGAACCACTGAAGCAAGACAATAACTTTATCAGATTCATGCTTTAGAGTGATGAAATGTTGGTGCAACATGGAGGCGATGAAGGCAAGGAGAACATGTAAGCAGCCCTTACAACAATCTATGAGAGTTCATAAGAGTTTGAATTTGAACAGTGCTTCCTACACATGAATGATTAGCTCCCATCTTGGCAATTTTTATGGAGAGAGTAAAATATGGGCTTTAATTTAACTTTTTTTTAGTAACTCATTTTTAAAATAAACTTTAGATTATTTTTTTAAAGATTTTATTTATTTATTTATTAGGAAAGAGAGAGAGTGAGAGAGAGCATGAGAAGGGAGGTCAGAGTGAGAAGCGGGCTCCCCATGGAGCTGGGAGCCCGATGTGGGACTCAATCTCGGGACTCCGGGATCATGACCTGAGCCCAAGGCAGTTGCTTAACCAACTGAGCCACCCAGGTGCCCTAAACTTTAGATTATTAACAGCATGACAGTATTACTTGTCATAAATAGAATATAGGTAGAAAAATGCATTCAAGGAATCAAAATCACACTCTTGAATCCTAGCTAGGCATTCTTGCCAGGGAAGGATCCCAGCCTGAATCTGCTGATTTTTTAGCTCCAGATTGAGATCTTTCCTTTATATAATTGGAAGGATTGAAAGGAAGTAACTTTTTCTGCATGAGTCAATATCAATTAAAACTATATTTAAGAAGTACCTAAAATGACCTCATCATGTTGCTGTGCATCTCACTTCATGGGAATCCCTGAATAAGAACATGTCCTTAGCAGTGAGGAAGTGGACCCAAGATCCATTTAGGAGACTCAAATCATAAAACCAGGGTCAGATTAGAAAAGCTGCTAATTTCTCATGTCAAGCTCCCTTTCCTTTTACAGATGTTGGAGTCAACCCAGTTAAAGAAAATGTTCCAGCAAAACAATATAAAAATTGAAAGCTATGAAAGAATAATAGTGAGAATATGCACATATTATATAATACATATAATACTTTCCTGTACTTTATCTACAGAAATGACAAGGAAGCAGTTCTTTTACATAAATATATTGTAATGGTTTAGGATCTAAAATAAGGTGAGATAATGATTATGAGCCTCAAATTCTTTGACTCAAGCTTCATTTTAATCATATTTAAAAGTAAGAATCACAAGTGTCTTACTCAAAAACCTTGACAAATGTGCTTTTAGCAATACAAAGAGGTAGATTGACCATTATTTTTTGTTTAGAGAGAAAAGAAAGAAGGTTGTTTATGATTTATTCATTATTATTAAAAATGGGTTAAATCTCTAACTTGTCTATGTCTGTGTATCTCTTTCCTTCTGTTGGCTCATTAAAAGGACAAAAAAAATTAAGACTTATTTATTTGTTTGAGAGAGAGAGCATGAGCAGGAGGGGCAGAGGAAAGAAGGAAAGAGAATCTCAAGCAGACTCTAACATGAGCATTGAGCCCTACATGGGGTTTAATCTCACAACCCTGAGATCATGACCTGAGCTGAAACCAAGAGTTGAATGCTCAAATGACTGTGCCACCCGGGTGCCCCAAAAACAAACAAAAAAAGAATTTCATAAAAATAAAAGTCTCACCATGGGATGCCTGGGTGGCTCAGTCAGTTAAATGTCTGCCATTAAATGTCCCAGCATCCTGGGATTGAGGCCCGAGTCCAGCTCTCTGATTGGCAAGGAACCTACTTTTCCCTTTCCACATGCTTGCGTGCTCTCTCTCTCTGTCAAATAAATAAATAAAACTTTTAAAAAACAAAACAAAAGGTTCAACTTAGTAATTTCAAGGATTTATAACCTTAAGATTCTGATTGTTATAAGAAACTACACTTTAAGCACATTGGTTGTATGAAATTGTGTTTGTTTAAAGTTATAAACAATATAAACAATCTTTTTCTCAGGAGATTAATTTTCATTAACTACCTTGTCATGTCATGATGAACTATAAAGGTCTCAAAGATTTTAAGAAGGCCGTTAATCATATATGAAACAACATTTTCTTATGTGTTAGAAACATCTAAAAGTATTTGTTTTGCCTTATAGAAGCTACAGCTCAAATAAAATATATAAATAATAAATTACTTGAATACACAATGAAAAAAATCCCAATCTTTCACAAACTAAAAGAGAACAAAATGTAAAAAGGTGCATAATCTCAGGGTGCCTGGGTGGCTCAGCCATTAAGTGTCTGCCTTCTGCTCAGGTCATGGTCCCAGGGACTGGGATCGAGCCCTGAATCAGGCTCACTTGTCAGCAGGGAACCTGCTACTCCTGCTCCCACTTCCCCTGCTTCTATTCTTTCTGTCAAATAAATCAATAAAAATTAAAAAAAAAAAAGAGGTGCATAATTTCGATAATTTAAACCAAAATTTATTCAACCCACTTTTCCTTCCTAACAAGGAAATGCATTGTGGGAGGCTCTGGATTTCAGCTGTGTAGGAAATGACAAAGGAGATCTGGGTCCTGACCCAGCCCAGAAGTCCAGGATTCCTGGTGCTGCTGTGGACGGAGTTTGAAAGGGAGGTGGCTGTTAACTGTCTTATTGATTTTGGCCATTCTAACTGGTGTAAGGTGGTATCTCAGTGTTTTTGATTTGAATCTCCCCAGTGGCTAAAGATGATGAACATTTTTTCATGTGTCTGTTAGCCATTTGTATGTCTTCTTTGGAGAAGCGTCTGTTCATGTCTTCTGCCCATTTTTTCACGTGATTATCTGTTTTTGAGTGTTGAGTTTGAGGAGTTCTTTATAGAGCTTAGATATCAGACCTTTGTCTGCAGT
>CM052798.1:98720296-99008309 GCA_028533885.1 Nasua narica | reverse complement strand
ACCATGCTGTCTTGGTGATCACAACTTTGTAGTAAAGCTTGAAATCAGGCAATGTGATGCCCCCAGCTTTGTTTTTCTTTTTCAACATTTCCTTAGCAATTTGGGGTCTTTTCTGGTTCCATACAAATTTTAGGGTTATTTTTTCCAGCCCTTTGAAAAAAACTGGTGGAATTTTGATCGGGATGGCATTGAAAGTATAGATTGCTCTGGACAGTATAGACATTTTAACAATGCTTATTGTTCTGATCCATGAGCATGGAATGCTTTTCCACCTTTTTGTGTCTTCTTCAATATCTTTCATGAGTGTTCTGTAGTTCTTTGAGTACAGATCCTTTATCTCTTTGGTTAGGTTTATTCCCAGGTATCTTTTGGTTCTTGGTACTACAGTAAATGGAATCGATTCTCTAATTTCCCTTTCCATATTTTCATTGTTAGTGTATAGGAAAGCAACTGATTTCTGTGCATTGATTTTGTATCCTGACACATTATTGAATTGCTGTATGAGTTCTAGTAGTTTGGGGTGGAGTCTTTTGGGTTTTCCATATAAAGTATCATGTCATCTGCGAAAAGAGAGAGTTTAACCTCTTCATTGTCAATTTGAATACCTTTTATTTCTTTTTGTTGTCTGATTGCTGTCACTAGGACTTCTAGTACTATGTTGAACCAGAGTGGTGAGAGTGGGCATCCTTGTCATGTTCCTGATCTCAAAGGGAAGGCTGTCAGCTTTTCCTATTGAGAATGATATTTGCTGTGGGCTTTTCATAGATAGATTTTATGATGCTGAGGAATGTTCCTTCTATCCCTATACTTTGAAGAGTTTTAATCAGGAACGGATGCTGAATTTTGTCAATTGCTTTTTCTGCATCAATTGAGAGGACCATGTAGTTTTTCTCTCCTCTCTTATTGATTTGTTTTATCACATTGATTGATTGATTTGCGAATGTTGAACCACCCTTGCATCACAGGGGTAAATCCCACCTGGTCATGATGAATAATCTTTTTAATATGCTGTTGGATCCTATTAGCCAGGATCTTGTTGAGAATCTTGGCATCCATATTCATCAGGGATATTGGTCTGAAATTCTCCTTTTTGATGGAGTCTTTGCCTGGTTTGGGCATCAGGGTAATGCTAGCTTCACAGAAAGAGTCTGGAGAGGATGTGGAGAAAGGGGAACCCTCTTCCACTATTGGTGGGAAGGCAAGTTGGTGCAGCCACTTTGGAAAACAGTGTGGAGATTCCTCAAGAAATTAAAAATAGAGCTATCCTATGACTCTGCAATTGCACTACTGGGTATTTACCCCAAAGAAGCAGATGAGCACAAAGAAGGGCCACATATACCCCAATGTTCATAGCAGAAATGGCTACAATCGCCAAACTGGAAAGAACCAAGATGCCCTTCAACAGATGAATGGATAAAGAAGATATGGTAAATATATACAATGGAATATTATGCTTCCATCGGAAAGGATGAATATCCAACTTTTGTATCAACATGGATGGTACTGGAAGAGATTATGCAGAGTGAAATAAGTCAAGAGGAGAGAGTCAATTATCTTATGGACTCACGTATGGAGCATAAGGAAAAACATGGAGGGCATTGTGAGAAGGAAAGGAAGGGTGAATGGGGGAAAATCGGAGGGGGAGATGAACCACGAGAGAATGTGGACTCTGAGCAACAAACTGAGGGATTGGAGGGGAGAGGGTGGGGGGGTTGGGCGAGCCTGGTGGTGGGTATTGAGGAGGGCACGTATTGCATGGAGCACTGGGTGTGGCACATGAACAATTAATCTTGTAACACTGAAAAAAATAAAATAAACGTATTTGGGGGAAAAAAAAGAAAGAAAGGAAGGTGGCAGAGCCATGCAGAAGGGCCGTGCAGGTGAGGCAACCCTGTGGGAAGGAAGCCTGGTTGCTTCCCATGCAGCACATGAGATAGGGTTTGGGGCTGCCCAATTGCAGGGTTTATGTTTGTTAGAAGACCAAAGGGCAGAAAGTTACTACAACAGTGGAAGTGAACCAATTAAGCTCACATATCTCAAGTCATGCCAGGAAACCGTTTGCAGGAATTAGAAGTCACTTGCTCAATGAGAGCTAAGTACTTGTCAATTTCTTTTTTTCTTTTAAGATTTTATTTATTTATTGAGAGAGAGAGTGCACATGAGCATGGGGGAGGGGCAGAGGGAAAGGCAGAAGACCCCACTGAGCAGGAGGCCTAATGCAGGGCTCGATCCCAGGACCCCAGGATCATGACCTGAGCTGAAAGTAGATGCTCACCCCTTTCAATTTTTTTCTGAAGGAGACTAAACTGAAATGCAGCCCCATCCCTAGATCCAGGTGAAAGAGACTCAGACCCTGGGCCTGCCCTATAGGCCCTCCTTTGGGTTCCCCATCCCCACAGTATAAGCATGAGAAACAGAATTCCTTTCTCAACGTGCCTGCTCTTTTTCAGAGACTTGCAGTTCTTTTCCCTGGGTCTACTCTCCAGAGGGTGGGCCCAGACATCAGTCTGTGTCCTTAGGCCTGAGGGGTGTCCTGTTACCAGGTCATGGACTCTAGGGTGACAGAGAAGAGGAGAGGCCCCTCATTCCACCATCACATTCCAGAGGGCATATGGGTGAATCCCAGATCTGGAACATCACATCCGGCCTTCTCATCAACATTTGGAAAGGTCTGAGGATAGGACATTCATCATTTAACAGTTCTTAGCTTGATTTATCACTTTTAATTCTTTATATATTTCTACTATTGCCTCTGGTCACACAAAAGTAATGAAAATCATGACAGAGTAAGTTTAATATGTTGGGTATGATAATGAAGGTATGAAAGGAATCTAGAAAAGTTAAATTCAAATAATAAAAAAATGTGTCACCAGGTCAGACTGATCCAAAATGGAGGCATCTGAGTCTGATGATCCTCAACATAGAGAGAAACCCAGAAATGGATGTGAGCAATTCAGCGTCCACCCTGGTGTGCTAGTTTGCTAGGACTGAGGTAGCAAAGTCCCACATAGTGGGTGGCACGAACAACAGAGATTTATTTTCTCACAGTCTGGAGGCTGGCAATCTGAGATCAAGGTGTCAGTGGGGCTGGATTTTCTTGAGGCCTCTTTCCTTGTTTCTCAGACAGTCGCCTTCTCCCTGTGTCCTCATGTGGTCTTCTGTCCATGTATACCTGTGTCCCAATCTCCTCCTTTTATACAGACCCTTTTATACATTTTGCATTAGGAAAGCCCATATGGCTTCATTTTATTTTAATTGCCTCTTCTAAATACCCTGCCTCCAAAGAGAGACACATTCTGTGGTACAGAGGGCTAAGACTTCAACAGGAATGGGAGGGAACACAATTCAACCTGTAACACCTAGCTCGGGGATATTTTATCCTCGGCATATGCAACACCTTCTGTTTTCATTCTCTACTCAATATGAAACTCTGTGATGCAGACTTTTGTCTTCCAATGTCATTCCTCAGAAGGAAAGAGCACCATTGCAAATGACAGTTATCAACCCATCATTAAAAAATAATTGACTGATATTGGGGTACCCTTCAGATGGTCTCTTTGAATTTCATTGGGATTTCTACATCTCAAAGACCCTGAATAAAGTAATATATATGTAATATAATAACAAAATAATTCCTAAAACTACCCTGTGGAAGACAGAACCCTAATCCCACTGCCATCAGGTTGTGTTTGAGGGGAGGGCTTCACACAGACATTCTGCAAACACCCCCATCCTGCACTTCCAGATGGGCCAGGCTGCCCACCTGACCACCCGGCTGGCCAAGCGGATGCCCTCCTGAGCTGGCCAGCCCCTTCCCTTACACTAATTCTCACCAGTCTGTGATCTCTGGGGTCGTCAACTGCCCTCCCACACAGAAAATCAGTTGAGGTGATCAGGACAGCAGGGAAAGAAGACAAAGGAAGGAAAAGCCAGCTCTGTCAAGGGGGGCTTAGGGAACACTGGGGTGCACTGATCAAGTCGAAGCCCCTCATCCCCAAGGCTGAGCGATAAGGCTGCCTCTGGAGAGAATAGTGGAAGGGACACCGACATTGGCATCACCAGACCTGGGTTCAAAACCCACTCTGCTACTCACCAGGTGTACAACTTCAGATTTCTCCGAGCACCTTTACAGCCACGGCTTTATCATCGATAGGCACGGTCTTCAACACAGTGGTCACTAACCACAGGTGGTGTTGAGCACTTGGAATGTGGCTAGTCCAAAGAGAAAGAAACTCTTAACTAGAAATACACCCCAGATTTCAAAAACAGTACAAAAAAGAAGAATATAGAATAGCTCATGAACAATTGTATGCCAATTACCTTTATAACTATAATATTTTGGAGACACTGGGTAAAAGATATTACTAAAATTAATTTCACCTGTTTCTGTGGCTTTTTAAAAATGTGACTGCTAGAAAATTTTAAATCACCTGACTTGTCTTATATTTCTATTGGAGAGCACTGATCTATAACATGAGTTGGATGCCATCTGTCCTGGTCTGCCCAGAACAGTCTTAAATTATGCCTGGTGTCCTTACGGAACGATCTAGTTTGGCACTTTTCCTGGATTTTTTTTTTTTTAACAAAGTAGTACTAATAGTTGCATTAAAATAAGCTGGGATGAGCTCACAGATCTGCACGCTAGACCACCAGCTTCTGCTGTGTTCTCATTTAGTGGTAAAGGAGACGCATTTCACAGATAACAGAGGCTGACTTGCAGGAAACTCTTCAGTAACTGGTATCTTTTCCTTACCCTTTCCAGAAGCAATTTTACTTACACTTCCCTTCCAAGGACACATGCAGGCATGTGTGGATTAAATAAAATGCACTCAGAAACAAGCCTATTTACAAATTCTTGTGCATTTGGACAGCTGCAGCTTCTCTTTATGTCGGGATACCACCCCAGCTGATGTGGACACACTGTGAATTATTTCTGCATCACAACTGAATCCAAGGGCTTCTCTGCCTCACAGTTTTCTTAGCTTAGTAAGATCAACATTGTTTCCAGGTCTCTGCACTCCACCTAGAACGCTTGATATTATCATCCCCAAACTAATATCTTCCACACGGCAGAATTTACTCTGCTATTGCTGAACACTTCAACATCTGTGGAGAGTTTTTTTCAGTTAAAAGTATTTCGGTCCAAAAAAAAAAAAAAAAGTATTTCGGTCCATAGAAAAAAGTCAATGGAAAGTACCAATAATTCCCACTTTATTTTATTTTTTAAAAGACTTTATTTATTTATTTATTTATTTATTTATTTATTTATTTGACAGAGAGAGAGATCACAAGTAGGCAGAGAGGCAGGCAGAGAGAGAGGGGGGAAGCAGGCTCCCTGCTGAGCAGAGAGCCCAATGCGGGGCTCAATCCCAGGACCCTGAGATCATGACCTGAGCCGAAAGCGGAGGCTTTAACCCACTGAGCCACCCAGGCACCCCTAATTTCCACTTTATTAACTCCAAATGGAACTTTGGAAAAGATTGCAGGTAAATTTATTTTTAACTCCAAATGTAACTTTGAAAAAGACTGCAGGTAATTTTATTTTTAACAATTTTATTTTTAAATAATAACTGTGTTGAAAAAAATATTTTCAGAAAAATACAGCACCATGGTGTCTAAAAGAGATATGCCTTAAAAGTTGATAAAGTGTTTGAATATAAAGCATCACAGTATTTGAATATATAGGAAGAATATGATTCTGTTATTTCAATGATCAGATAATCAGTATAAAGTCATTCAAAATTTTTCTTCAATATACACAAATATATGCTATTTTCATTTTTTAGAAAGAATAAGTATTTTCAAAATGATTTTTGAATATAATTATTTTACAGATCTGCCACTATAATAAATCAATTTGTTGATCAATACATTCCTAACTCAAAAAAAAATTTTTTTTAATTTAGGTACTCCTTTTTATTCTCAGAAGTGTCCCAAGCTAGGTGATCTACCATTTGGTCACCCAAGCCCAGAAACAATCATTACCCAGTCCCCCCTGGGGCTGTATCCCAGGTCTGCAGGCTTCTGTGTGAAACGTTTTGTACATAAATCCTTCCAGATGCATCAGTCTTACTTGTGGATTCCAGGCCTCCTACGTCTTCCTATGATATTCTTGTTTCCCTCCTTTCCAACCTTACCATCTTCAAAAGCCTCGACAGTCAGTGGTGGTATTATTACACTCTGTTACTGTATAAATGTAGCCTTTAGCTAAAAACTGAATCATTAGCAATAAAACTTCCCACACAATGTGCCTACTTTGAATAACCCTTTTTTGGAGACTTTATGATATAGAATGGGACCAATGAAAGTATCCTTTTCTTTGAAATGACTAAATGATCCCAGTTTAGAATTTTTATTACCTAACAACTGTACTTTTCAAGTTAAGAGAATACTAATTAAATCAGGGTGGTGGTGTAACTTTCAACCATTATCTACTTAACTCACAAATATAAGTTTTAGTGTTAAACAAAATATAAAGGTTAATTCATTAGGTTATAAATATGTTAATTATGCTAATTCACTGAATTAATTATTAAGACATCATCATGCCTCAGATGGCTTAAGAGTATGTAAATGAAAAAGATGACAACATGCCCAGGAAGGTTTAAATCAAATGTCTTTTATCATTTTGGTTTAGATTTACATTTTCTAACATTGTGGTCTTCCCAGATTTTTTATTTCCACACTATTATTTACAATATAAAATAAAGGCTAATAAATCAGTAAAAAAAAAAAAATCTACCCTGCCTCAAACTCTAAAGGACACAGGTGACTTCAGAGGAAAAGAATGATCGCGGTGCTTCTTCTGCTTCCTTAAGTTGTGCTTTCTAAGCCTCTGCTCAGAAGACTTTGCCCAGTGCACAGCCGCCTGTCAGGGAGCGCGGGGGCACTGAGGTCCCCACCAGCCTCCAGCCTCGTGGGGAGGAGCAGTCACAGGGCTGCCCTGGTAGTTCTATGCCAGATGCAGTAGGATCTGGAAAAGCGTGGAATTTCTGGACCTTTCTACAGGTGTATTCTTTCGTGAACTGCAATCACTGCAAGCTAGTGAGGACGAGGCTCACAGCCCAGGTGAAAACAGAGGTCCTAGTTAAAAATGTAAAGCAATCTGTCATCTGAAAAATGATGGTTCGGGGCGCCTGGGTGGCTCAGTCCTTAAGCGTCTGCCTTCGGCTCAGGTCATCATCCTAAGATCCTGGGATGGAGCCCCACATCGAACCCCACATCAGGCTCCCTGCTCAACTGGAAGCCTGCTTCTCCCTGTCCCACTCCCACTCCTTGTGTTCCTTTTCTTGCTATGTCTTTCTGTCGAATGAATAAAATCTGAGACAAAAAAAAAAAGAAAGAAAGAAAGAAAGAAAGAAAGAAAGAAAGAAAGAAAGAAAGAAGAAAGAGAGAAGGAAGGAAGGAAGGAAGGAAGGAAAGAAAGAAGGAAGGAAGGAAGGAAGGAAGGAAGGAAGGAAGGAAGGAAGGAAGGAAGGAAGGAAGGAAGGAAGGAAATGATGGTTTAAACCTGCAAGAGAAACTGTCTCGGAGTGACATCAGCTTCATGGCCACCGGAGTCATTCTTTTTGTGCCTCCCCTCCATTGCCAACTAGCCTGACATCCACTGGGATACCTGAGAGATTCATCTGTGCAGGTGGGCGGATTAGACCTCTTGGAGGCTGCAGAGACAGAGGAATCTGGACGGCGACCGTGGGGGTGGGGGGACGGTGGCAACAGCAATGACAGTGGCAGTGGCACCAGAGGTGGCAGCGGCAGCAGTGGTTACCCCCTGCAAAGAAGGTGGAGGGTATGAGTGGTGAGTGGACATCTGTCTAGCACCACAGGCTGCAGCTGGAAGGTCCGGCTGCTCTTCAACAGTGCCAAGATTTCTGAGGGGAGGCCTCCATGGCGGGGGACAGGGAAGAGAAGAGGAAGGCGGACCAAGAACTCTGGAGGAACACATTTCCGGCTGTCAGCCCTGGCATTCAGCAAGAGGCCCTCCCACGACCTCTGGGACTCCCCTGCTTGAGGATCCCCCCACTAGGTGGTGGGCACACCCAAAGCCCCAAGGGCTAAGCACATGCCTCCCCCTATTCTGCCAACAGCCTTTATTTTTTGTTATTGTTGTTCAAATATTCTTTTTTAAAAATAATTTTATCAGGCTTTTTTTTTAAGTTTTTTTTTTTTCTTATGCCTGCTCAGAAATGGAGGCCACACAGCTCAAGTAAGAGAAACTAAAAACTTGTGCTAAAGCGCCACCTACTGGACAACCAAAGAAAGGCTTCTAATTACCAACATGTTGAACTGTCAGAATCTGAGTGAACAAACCTTACCTAAATAAGAAAAACGTTCAGTATTTCAAGCGCAGCGACAGAAACCTTTTCCATCAAAAGCCAGGAAAAATCACAGTAATACAGTATCACAAAAATAAAATGAAAATTCTTCAGCAACCAAACAGAGTTGAACTCATATTCAACAGCTATTATGAAAAAATTCAAAAAGCTAAAATAAAACTCAGAGAAGCAATTCAGTGAACTCAGGAATAAAATTAGTGAACAGGACTACTTTACCAAGGAGGCTAAAATGCTAAAAAGAACCAAACAGAAATCCTGAAGCTAATAAACTCAATAAACAAGATGAAGGATGCATAAGAAAGCACTGGGAACAGCAGATCAGATGGAAGAGAGAATAAGTAATCTGGAAGATAAAAATCTAGAAATGATTCAGGTGCAAGAGAGAGAATAAATATTTTTAAAAAGTGAATAAATCCTCCAAGAACTCTCAGACTCCATTGGGAGAGTCAACATAAGACTAATAGATATACCAGAAGGAGAAGAGGAAGAAAAAGGATAAAAGGGGTTATTTAAAGAAATAATGGCTGAGAATTTCTACAACTTGTCGAACTATGGGTAACTGGGTATCTATGTCCGTAAAGTTAACAGAACACATTATTACCTCAGTGTAAAAAGACCTTCTCCTAGACATGTTAAAATGAAACTATGAAAAGTCAATGATAAAAAATTTTAATGGCAGCCAAGGAAAGAAAGAAAGTAACTGACAAAAAACTCATCAGACCTTCAGCAGATACTAAGCAGAAACTCTACAGGCCAGGAGAGAGTAGAATGGTGTATTTAAACTATTGAAAGAAAAAAACTGTCCATCAAAAATATTCTAATTAAAATTTTTTAAAAAGAATGACCTATCTAGTTAAGTTATCCTTCAGATATGATGGAGAAGTAAAGGCTTTCTCAAGCAAACGAAAGCTAAGAGAGTTCACCACTGGATCTTCCATACAAGAAATGTTGAAAGGAGCTCTTCAAACTTATATGAAAAAACAAAAGTGCACAAACTTTAATTAAGGTGATAAATAGGCAGACTTTTAAAACTGTAACTGTATTTTAGAATAAAGTGTTAATGATAGCATAAAGGTTAAAGGAAAAGAACAGTAAAAATAACTATAACTACTACAATTTGGTAACAAAATCACAGCATAAAAAGAGATAATTTATGACATTGAAAATACAAAAAGAGATGAAAAGGATGTCTGTCAGCAGAAAAAGGACTATTTTATTTATGAGATGTTTTATACAAACCTCATGGCAACCGCAAAACAAAAATCTAGAGCAGAGACATGAAACATGAATAAGAGGGAGGCTGAGAAATTCACCATGGAAAAACCCTAACTCACAAAGGCAGAAACAGAAGAAAAAAGAAAGAAGGGAGATACAAAATAACTAGAAGGCGGTAGTAAGTCCTTACATATCATAATCACCCTAAATGTAAAGGGATTAGACTCCACTGATAGAAAGCATAGAGAAGCTGGATGGTTAAAAAAGCAAGATCCAACTCTATGCTGCCTCCAGGAGACTCATTTCAGCACTAATGACACACATAGGCTCAAAGTGAAGGGATGGAAGACAATATTCCATGCAAACAGAAAACAAAAGAAGGCAGGCATAGCCATGCTTTTATCAGACAAAATAGGCTTCAAGCCAAAAAAATGTAACAAGAGACAAAGAAAGTCATCATATAATGATAAAAGGATCAATATATCAAGAAGATATAACAATTGTAAAAACATACATAACCAGCACCTGAACACTGAAATATTTTAAGCAAATGGTAACAGGTCTTAAGGGAGAAGTAGACAACAAGACAATAATAGTAGAAGACTTCAATACCCCACTATCAACAGGGATAGATGATCCAGACAGAAAGTCCACAAGGAAATATTGGACTTGAACCATGCCTTAGAACAAATGGACTTAACATGCATATACAGAATATCCATCCAACAGCAGCAGAAGATACATTCTTTTTACACGCACACAAAACATTCTCCAGATTAGATCATATGATAAGACATGAAACAAATTTTAGCCAATTTAAGAAGATTGAAATCCAATACATAACTGTATCAAAGTAAAACACTGTATACCTTAAATTTACATGTTTATTTAAAAATTAAATAAAGACAACTGTTTTACCCTGCTTTGAACCTAATATACAGTAACATTGGTTTTTTGTTAGTTTAAGTACCATAAGTTATGCTAAAGTTGTTGCAAGTGAACTGAGTCAATGAATTGATATGAATTAGTATAAATATATTATATATTATTATTCATTATTACATAATACTTTATTCCAAACAGAAGAAGACTGTATCTTAGATTTGTATTCTGGCTCTGCTACTTATAAATTGCATATTTTGAGGCAATTTGTTTAATCTTTCTGGAATCCTATATCCATGAAGAGTTATAGATTATGGTTGGTTACATACATATAAAGGAAACCCAAAATGACTGGCTTAAACAAGATGGACATATATTTCTATCACACATAAACTCCCACAGTCATTTGAGACATTCCTGAAACTTTCTCTTTCTGCTCTTTCGTTCTCAAGCTCTGAGTCCAATGGCTTTTATCTAAGACTACCTCATAATCTAATACAGTGCCCAGAGCTCCAGCCATCACTTCTGTAAGTCCAGGAGGCAGAAGAATGAAAAGGAGAGGGTCAGAAACCCAACCAAGTTAGGTTCCTTTAGCGTTACTTCCCAGAATCCTCACACAACACTTTCAATTGCATCTCGGGCAATAGAATGTAGTCTTATGGTTTCACCTAGTTTTAAGAAAGTGTAGAAATTTAAGCCTTTAACTAGGAACACTGATAGTCTCAAATGTAGTAAGAATTACACTCATTAGGAAGAAGACGAGATGGATATCGGGGAGCAACTACCTCTAACACTGTATTGATATATAAAATGGGTATATAATGCCTTAACCAAATGGTGGGAATCCAGGTCAAGTCTGAAGGCCTGAGAACCAGGAGCACCGAGGGCAGGAGAAGATTGAAGTTAAGGCTCCAGCAGACAGGCAGAGATTTCATTCAACCTTTCTCTGCCTTTTTGATCTATTCATGTCCTCTGTGGGTTGAACAATGCCCACCCACATGGGGGAAGACAATCTGCTTTACTGACTTCACTGATTCAAATGCTAATCTCTTCCAGAAACACCCTCACAGAAACACCCCAAAATAATGTTGGAAAAGATATCTGGGCATCCTGTGACCCAGTCAGATTGGTGCATAAAATTAAGCATTATTCCAGCCAAAACAGCTTGCCCTCCAGAACACCAATCAAGTAAAGCCTTTCTTTACTTAAAGATGCATAATAAGCTCACCTAGGGTAGTTTCCACATGAGGGGAGGCCTATTTTCCTTAAGATCTAATTCAGCTACCTATTGTTGCCACAAGACCCAAAGCTGATATCAGCATTTCCAGGGGGAGAAGAACAAAACCTGACTGGAGGAAATAGTTCATGCACCAAAGTAATTACAAGGTTTTGTTAATTTATGTTGTCAAAAAGCCGAGAAATCTGTATGAGAATGGATTCTCATGATCTTATATCAGGGAGAATATACTAAAACACCGTATAGAGCCAGAATTATTAAAATGGGTGCACCTGCCAGAGATTTTGGATTTAATGTGCTAGCTTATGCTTTTGTAGATAGCTCTGACAATTTATTGGGTTCGTTGTTGTTGTTTTATTTGAACATAGTTGACACACGATATTATATTAGTTTCAGGCACATAACATAGTGATTCAGCAACTGTATGTGTTATGCTCACCATCAGTTTATTTGGTTGAATCCTGGACTTAATGGCAGCTTAGAGAAACAAATAAATTAGAGTGAATATATTACTCCATGACCTGTATACCCATCCATCCACTACATTCCCTGAGAGGAACGAGAGGACTTTTCCAACGTTAAGACGTTGAGAAATGCATTGAAGTGTGGGGCACCAGCATCTTTGCAAAGCTCTGTGGTGACTGCCCTCTGTACACCAGGTATCAAGGAAGGAAATGCCACCATTAGGGTAGACTCCCCAATTTCAAAGGTGTAAGTGACAGAGTCCTAGAATGACAGAGTTCAACTGAGAGTGCCTACCTTCCAAAGACAAAGAACGTACACTAACCATAATGGGAAAAGAATGAATTAGTCATGAAAATGTTTTGACCCATTGGAATCTTTGGCAGTGGCTAACTGACTATGGTGTCCCTATGATGAAAGAGGGTGACAGCCTACTAAAATATTACTTGATCTCTGTAACAGGGAACATTTCCAGGCCTGTGGCCAGAATCTGGATTTAAGACACCACAATGGAGTTTCACCAACTTTTATCTAGGTTCCATATACAAGCCATTCACAAACCCAGAGTGCTTTGACTAAAGTATAGGCAGATCCCCTTGAAGAAGAGACCCTGCAGCACAAATACAAGTATATAAATAAATCCTTTTTTATACTTCCCCAAAAGTATCTGTGACCATTTAATGAAGTCACTATATCCTGGAGAAAAGGGAAATATCTAGATCTTTGGGGGATTACTAGGCATTGGTTCTGAATTGACACTATTTCCTGGGCACCCAAAAAACCATTATGGAATTCCAGTGAAAGTAGGGGCCGATAGTGGTGAGATGATAAATGAAGTTTGGGCCAAAATCTGAATCATGGTGTATCAATGGATTCATGAACCAAACTTATGGGTATTTTCATATTTTGCAGAATGTATGATTAGAATAGACATTCTGAGTTTTGAAACAAAGTCCATTATGATAAGAAAGACAAAGTGGAAGCCCCTAAGACTTCCTCTCCCTATCAGTATACAAACCAGTGACAGTACACTTGCAGGGGGTTTCCAGAGATTTGTGCCATCATTAAAGATTTAAAAAATGTACGGTGCATGCCTACATCTAATTTACCTCTTTTTTCTATGCAAAAGATGAAAAAAATATTCAAGATGACTTTGGGTTGTCATAAGCATAATCAGATGATGGCCGTAACTGTAGCTTCCCCTCATCACTGCTATCTTTACTAAAGCAAATAATGCAGCCCTGGATATGTAAGTATTGATTTGTCAAATGCTCCTTTCTTTAAACTAGTTAATAAGGACCACCAGAAGTGGTTTGCTTTTTCCTGGTAGGACCAAGAAAACATCTTCTCAGTCATAATTTAGGGGCTCATCAACTTTCTTGCTATCTCCCCTAACCCATTTCACAGAGAGATTGATCATCTTGATATTCTACAAAATGTCACACTGGGCACTGCATTGATGATTTTGTGATAATTTGCTGAATAAACAGACAGACATAAGAGGTATTTTGGATACCTTAGCAAGATAACATGTGAACCAGAATATAGGAGATATATTCCATGAAAATTTAGGGCCCTAGCATTTGGTGACCTAAAGCATGTCAATTTTGTAAAAGAAGAATGACATGTTATTGCATCTTGCAATGGCTACCACAGAAATAGAAGCATAAGGCCTGGAAGGCCTTTTGGATTTTGGTGGGTTGTTTGTAGTAGCATTTGAATATACTACTCTGACCCATTTATCAAGTGAACGCAATGCCTGTCAGTTTTAAGGCAAGAATCAGAGCCAGAGGAGGTTTTGCAGCAAGTTCAAGCTATAGTGCAAGATGCTCTCCTATGTGGGCCTTTGACCAAGGAGATACAATACTTGCAGCATCTGTGGATGTACAGAGCTTCTGGAAAATACAAATAGGGAAGGAATTGCTCAGATCTCTGAAGTTTCATGGTAAATTAAAGTCTTCCACAAATCATGATTTTCTTTTAGAGAAATAGTTTCTGGTTTACTCATAAACCTTAATGAGAGCTGAGTATCTAATGATGCTTCATCAAGTGACCATAAGAACTAAGCTGCCTGTCACGAATCAGTGATATCTGACCCATAAACCATGAGATTGGATATGGATAGCCACAATTTATTATCAGGTGGAAAAGGATTTAAGATCTTCCTTGATCTTTAAGTCATAAAGAACAAGTTATAGGGTCAGATAAGATAACTTTCATCAATTGCTATATTACCTCCTTCCCTTCAAACCATACCTGAAGCCTCAGGGTAGGGGGACACTCCTTATGACCTATTGAATGAAAAAGAGAGAACTTGGGCCTGGTTTCTAGATACTTTTACTGAATATGCTTGCTCCAACTGAAAGTGAAGGTTTATGGGCCCACTCAAGAGTTGTCCTGCAAAAGAGTAGTAAAAAGAAATCTTTCCAGTGGAAAATGGGCTTATGTCCATGGAATTATCTAATATCATCATAGATACCATCACTTAGATCAGTTGAACTAATATAACAAGAAAAAAGCCTACTGATAATACAGTTTTAGTGCCAACTGGGAAAAAACAATCCTGAAAGCATGGGCTCGTAGCTTACAGAATACAGTAAATGCTTTGAATCCATTACCAATAAATGATGCAGTTTCTCCCATAAAATATATACTGGTTCAGGAATCAAGGGAGGTGAAAATGGCAATGACCCTTCTCACTTTTATACTTAGTAACTCATAAAATTTTCATTTCCCATTCCTGAAACTTTGAGCTCTGCTAGTTTGAAGGTCTTGATTCACAGAATTCTTTCACCAGCCCATGATAATAATTCCATTGAAATGAAAGTTGTGACAACCATTTGGCCTTTTGGAATCCTTATGCCACTGAACCTAACAGACAAAGAAAGGAGTTACTCTCCCAGTTATTTGTTCCTAGATTCTGGGGAAATTGTATTCTCCTTCATGGGGCAAGCAAAGTGGTTATGTCTGGGAAATGGGATTCACTCAGGGCCTCTTTGTAGTTCCATATCCAGTAAGAAAAAATTACGGGAAAACTCAAGCAACAACAATGCAGAACCACTGATGATTCAGAGAGTTTAGCAATGAAGGCTTGGGTCATCCCACAACATAAATAATCCCAACCTGCTCAGTTCCTGTAAAGGAAACATAGACTGAGCAGTGGAAGAGGAAAGTCACAGGACTGTGGCAGCTATTATCTTTCTTACATATATGTACATATTAAGTAATTTCTCTTTTTTCTTTTTTAAAGATATTTATTTGTTTGTTTGTTTGTTTGTATAGAGGGAAAAAGAATCTGAAGCAGACTCCATGCTAAGCACAGAGCCCAGTGTGGGGCTTGATCCCACAACCACAAGATCATGACCTGAGCCAAAAGCAAGAGTCAGTGCTTAACCGACTGCCACCCAGGTATCTCATATTAACTAATTTCTTACTTCTTCTCCTTTCCCTTAATTTGATACAAGAGCTGTTGGTGATGGCTAGAATTCCAATTTGGTATATAGAAAACACAATATTCAGATAGATTGTGACAGAATTTAAAGAATGATTAACAGCATCTGGAAATACATAGCATCACTGTTGGCACCTTGTGTGTCCCTCCTCTGGGGAAAGAGTGAGAAATTCTATGTAAAAGGTAACTGTAGTTCACTGGAAAGATGTATGGAGTTGTTTTGAATGTAGTATAAAAGTTCAAAAATGTATGGAGAAGCGATTATAAATTGACTGTATCAATGATTAAATGTACTTTCTCAGCTTTGAAACCATCCTTCCAAACTCTGCTGGGACTCTGCAGACCACACTTATATTTTACCCACTGTCTCCATCTTGGGCTCTGCCAATCAGGACACAAGAAGATGGCCAGAGGTTTAAGAAAGAAGGGACTCACTACTTCCTATTTCCTATTTGTTCCAGACTTTGCTTCCTGTCATTGTTACCAAAGCAATGTTCCCTGACTCTGGTTGTGGCAGTTTGTTCCAACAGCAGTTGGAACAGTTGATTGACAGACCCAAACTCATCATGTCTCTTTAGAGATATCAGCCCCAGTTGCTGCCTCCTCTTTAGAGGTCTGGGTCCAGCACCCTAGAGCCTTCTATGAGCTCAGAGACACCAGCATGGTCAGGCAGCCTCCCTTTCTCGAAGCCTCCTCAGTTCTTTGAGGTCCCTTTTCCAAGTGTGTAAGTTGCTACACTTCCCTTTGTTCCCACAGCCCAACAAGAGGTAACTGCTTCCTGAAAAAGTGTCCACCTTTCTGAATTTTTAGTTCATCGATATTAGTTAACAGTTGTTATGTAAATTCTCTGTTAAAATAATGGGTATGGTTTCTATTTCCTGACTCTCCCTTGACCTAGTGGACAAAATGACTTTGAACTTGGGGGATTTGAGCACAAAACCTGGGCGCACAACCCATGAGCTATATAACTCAGTAAAGTTATCAGTCCAAGTGTTAGCTCTCATATTTATAAAAATGAGATAGTAGTACTGCTAAAGCTGTGAGGATTAAGTGATAAAAGTCAAGTAGAACAGGTTTATTCATGAAAATCACAGCACAGATGTACAGGGAAAAAAACAACTTTTCTATTATAGAAGTTAGCTTAGCTCTGAAATGCCCATTTCCATTGGTGGTGAAAATAACTTAATCTTGCCAGCAAATATAATTACTCCTGAGTTAACCCTGACACTTTCAGGTTCACCCCAGTTATCTTCCATTTTCAAAGATTCTTTCTTCCTGTCATTTTTCATGGTCTGACTGGTTGGCTCCTGGACTCTCAGGAAACTTAGGTAAAACATGGCACCAGGCCAGCACATCACATCCTGTCTTCGTAGGCTCCTCAGAGGTTTTCCATCTGCCTTGTCTTCAGTGTATGATTCTGTACTTCGTCCCAATTGTGGAGTTCTAACTAGTTCACCCCATCTGGTTGACTCAGGCAGTTGGGCCACCTGGTCCCCCAACACCCTGAACACATGTGCCACCCAACACCCCAGTTCAGTACCCTCCAGTCTTGGTTCTGCCTCCTGGGATCTTCCATGCTTGCTAGGCTCTCTGCAACCTGGCCTGGAGCTCTAGATAGTCAGAGGGCATGAGATGAGCCCTCTGTCTCTTCATCCGCCATCATCCCAGGGGTGTCTGTCCCTCAATCCCCAAGTCCTCCTCCTGGAAGAACCTCAAAGACACTGTGGCTTTGTAGAAAGAGAATGAGGCAGAAACTAATAGAAAGGATCCATTTTCACTGCAAAACACATTGCACATTAAATTTTCTACCATAAGTGGGTTGTCTCTATTTTATTTTTAATATGGTACAGAGATTACCTGGGCAGTGGATTATGAGTCATTTTTACTTTCTTATAATATTTTCTTCTAAAAATGAGTAAATGCTTGATTAATGGGGGGGCATTTTAAAAACTTCCCACAGCATTTGCGGATTCTAAAGGGTCTGGTGACATGTCTTGTGTCCCATTCTCTAGTGACTCATTTCAGCCACTGGCCCACACAAAGCCAGGCAGCCTCAGCACCAGGAAAGACAGACACCCATTTTGGGAAGAGCAGGGCAATTCTCTGCTTCAGTAATTGTGGCTTTTAGTCACACAAGGAATATTGCAGGTTTATGCTAGATGAGGATTGCTTCCAATTTATTATACATTATTCTGTGAAGCATTACTCATTATTCCACATTTGTGTGAAAGATAATGTCGTTAGGAGGCAAGAAGCAGAATGTGGCGAGGGAGTTTACCAAAAAGAATTGATTCAAAACCATGCTTAGTGATTATGATCCTTATTGGACCAGGGACAGAAAAAGAACTGGTTATGTATTAGCAAAAATCAAATTGTGATTTAAAGGCAGTAATTTAGTTAACCGAATGTATGCAAGTGATTAAAATGCAATATTGCTGTGATTATAATGCAATCAGCAAATTATTAAACTGCAATCAAAATGTAAACAAGTCCTATGTGTCTGCCAGAAGTCTCCTCATCTCATTATTTTAACTCAATCTGTAAACTAGTTTTTAGTAAATAGACTCTTTCATATTTCTCAGCTGTCACATTTCATTTTTTTCTCTTAATTTGTTAACTGAAAGAAAATATCAGAGGGACATTTTTGAAGAATGTAATATATCTTTCCAAACATAATTTTTAAAAGTATACAAATCAAGGTTTATCAGTATTATTGTACAAAATTCTATTTGCTAAAAGAAAAAAACTAAACATCTTGTTTGCTTGTTTATAACACAAAAATTAAGCAACATGTTAATGAATGAGGAGCATAACACTTTTATGATTGGTAGATTAGTTTACAAATTAAGTTTTAAGGGGCGCCTGGGTGGCTCAGTTGGTTAGGCAACTGCCTTCGGCTCGGGTCATGATCCCAGAGTCCCAGGATCGAGTCCCACATCGGGCTCCCACCTCCATGGGAGTCCGCTACTCACTCTGACTTTCTCCCCTCTCATGCTCTCTCTCACTCTCTCTCTTTCCTAATAAATAAATAAATAAATAAATAAAATCTTTAAAAAAAAACAAATTAAGTTTTAAAAGGTCACACTACTTATATAAATGTATTCAACACTAGCAGTGGATATGATTACACTTTAAAATGTTTTAATGTAGGTGATTATTCAATGCTAAAATTATACCATTTTCAAAATGTAACTATCAAAACAGTGCATTTTATTTAAATTACACTTGTTGATTACATCCCTACCTTTCTTTGCTCTGCTTACATTCTTTAAAATATCTTACTGATTTTCTGATCATAAATCATACAAGAAAGAAACAATCTCTCAGATATTTCACCCATCTTATCCCAGTACATGCCTCTAAAAGAAAACCTAAAATATTTTTCATGAGCAATATCTTAATTTTTATTTTAATTAAAATATTTTAAATATTTTTATTTTTTTTACAGAGAGGGAGAGAGAGATCAGCAGAGGGAGAAGGAGAAGTAGACTCCCCACTGAGCAGGGAGCCCAATGTGGGATTTGATCTCAGGACCCCAGGATCATGTCCTGAGCCAAAGACAAATGCTGAACTGAATGAATGCCCAGGCACCCAGTGCCTATTGTTCAATATGAACCATCATTTCCAGACTTCTTCAGATTCCTATAATATAAGCTTCAATGAAGCTTTGTCCTTCATTGGAAAACTCTTGCTAGAAATTCTGACTGTACTTATAATGTAATATAGATGGGTTGGACTGCCTTCAAAGGTTGAGACACAAAGAGCTATTTCATTTAAGCAAAATAGAGTGTCTCAGATTTGTTTTCCTAGATTAGGGTGGGTCCCAGTGGCAATTATGGTATTTGAGGCTTTGCTTCCAGACAGCCTATGTTGTCTGTCTCTGGAACTGGAATAGCTTAGAGGCATCTCAAAACTGACATGGTTGTTAAAGGAATTTTAATTTTTCCTTTCTATATCTTCTTCCTTAAAATAACAATGAACAAGTTAAAACAAAAAAAAATAAAATATAATCTTTTCTGATTACACTCTTTAAGCCCGGAAAAGTTAAATACAAAATCAATGTATAAATATATTAGGTATTCATTTTTTCTTTTTCCATACAAAAAAATTTTATGAATCAACTTTTTCCATATATTTGCTTTTTAATTTACAATAAAATTCTGTGATTTACTTATTCATTGTGTAATAAACATTTGAGTTGTTTCTAGTTATTATTAATACCTTATAAAACTATCTTTATATAAATAACATTTTCCTAACCTTTGAAATATGTAAATAAATTTTAATTAGTGGTGCAATCCATAAAACCAGAAAATTTAAATCATAACATTAAATAAAGAACTATATACAAAACTAATATGTGCTGGACAATGTTCTAAGTGACTTACACATATATATTCACTTCTAATCCTTCAAACAACTACATAGAAGTGAGATCATTTGTAATCATTAATATGGTTACATTTTACAGATAAGGAAACTGAAGCACAGAAAAGTAAAGCAACCTGCCCAAGGTCACACAGATAGCATATGAAAGAGCTGATATTCCAACTCAGGCTATCTGATGTGAAAATACACACTCTCAGCCATTATACTACACTTCCTCCTTAATGACTATAAAAATAGAGCATCCAAAAGTAAGAAAGACTAGATTGAGATAACAGACTGACAACAAAATTATGGTACACATACAAAAAAGAAGGAAGGAAAGGAGGGAACCTAAGAGAAAAAGGAAAAGGAAGGAAGTACAGAAACACAAAACCTGTAACAGGTTTTGTTTGCTGGAAAACAAGAAATAGGCACCACTGGAAGAAAACTAGTGAGGAATTCCTAGACACTGGGGCAATGATAGTGAATGGAGCAGTGAATCAGTTGAGAGCTCCTCACCACACACACACTCACACACACACACACACACACACACAGACTGCAGGAGAGGTCAGCAGTTGGCCTACACCAGAGCTTAAAACCTGGAACATGTCCTATGAAGACAGTGAAGTAACTGCCTTTGGGAGATTCCAAGTAGGGAGTAAAATACCTGTGAAGAAAGGGAAGTATATATCAAGAAACCGCGGACCACCATAACAATCATAAAAGAGAAAGAAATAAAAAAGAAACTTCTACACAGAATAGGAATAGCACCCTGGCAAGTTAAGTTGCCTTGACTTGATTCTTTGGGATTCTTGTCCTGCATGACTGTGTCTGTGTTCACTTAACGTGAACCTGCCATCTACACACCTTGTCCACCTTACTAACCTGCCTGGAGTCAGCTCTTCAAGAGAAAAGCTGATGGAAATATGGACATGCTAATTGCAGAGAAACTCACACCAGCAACCTGCAGGGGAGAGGGAGAATCACTAGATAGAACAATTGATCCTTAAAATTCCATAGTGATTCCGAAAACAAAAAACAAACAAACAAAAAAGAAAACCTTAGAAAAAATTTAATTAAAAAGTTATTAAATGGGCTAAAGATGATGAACATTTTTTCATGTGTCTGTTAGTCATTTGTATGTCTTCTTTGGAGAAGTGTCTGTTCATGTCTTCTGCCCATTTTTTCATGTGATTATCTGTTTTGTGAGTGTTGAGTTTGAGGAGTTCTTTATAGATCTTAGATATCAGACCTTTGTCTGTAGTGTCATTTGCGAATATCTTCTCCCATTCTGAGGATTGCCTGTTTGTTTTGTCTGTTTCCTTTGCTGTGCAGAAGCTTTTTATCTTGATGAAGTCCCAAAAGTTTATTTTCACTTTTGTTTCCTTTGCCTTCGTAGATGTGTCCTGAAAGAAGTGGCTGTGGCTAATGTCATAGAGGTTACTGCCTATGTTCTCCTCTAGAGTGTGGATAGATTCCTGCCTCACGTTGAGGTCTTTTATCCATTTCGAGTTTATCTTTGTGCATGGTGTAAGAGAATGGTCAAGTTTCATTCTTCTTTAGCCATCAGAGAGATTCAAATCAAAACCACACTGAGATATCACCTTACACCAGTTAGAATGGCCAAAATCAACAAGACAGTAAGCAACAAATGCTGGAGAGGATGTGGAGAAAGGGGACCCCTCCTCCACTGTTGGTGGGAATGCAAGTTGGTGCAGCCACTTTGGAAAACAGTATGGAGATTCCTCAAGAAATTGAGATTCCTCAATTAAAAATAGAGCTACCCTATGACCCCGCAATTGCACTGCTTGCTATTTAGCTCAAAGAAGCAGATGCAGTACAAAGAAGGGTCACACGTACCCCGATGTTCATAGCAGCAATGGCCACAATCACCAAACTGTAGAAAGAATCAAAACGCCCTTCAACAGATGAGTGGATAAGGAAGATGTGGTACATCTATACAATGGAATATTATGCCTCCATCAGAAAGGATGAATATCCAACTTTTGTATCAACATGGACGGACTGGAAGAGATTATGCAGAGTGAAATAAGTCAAGCGGAGAGAGTCAATTATCTTATGGTCTTGCTTACGTGTGGAGTATAAAGAAAATCATGGAGGGCATTGTGAGAAGGAAGGGAAGGGTGAATGGGGGCGATGAACCAGGAGAGACTGTGGACTCTGAGCAACAAACTGAGGGTTTTGGAGGGGAGGGGGTGGGGGGTCTGGTGAGCCTGGTGGCGGGTACTGAGAAGGGCATGTATTGCATGGAGCACTGGGTGTGGTGCATGAACAATCAATCTTGTAACACTAAAAAAATAAAATAAACATATTTGGGGAAAAAAAGTTATTAAATGAGGGCGGGTGGGCACCTTGGTGGCTCAGTCAGTTAAGTGTCTGCCTTCGGCTAAGGTCATGATCTCAGGGTCCTGGGATTGAGTCCCACATCAGGCTCCCTGCTTAGTGGAGAGCCAGCTTCTCCCTCTCCCCTTCCCCCCACAAGCTCGTGCTCACATTCTCTCTTCTCTCAAATAATTTTTTTAAAGGTTATTAAATGGATCTGAGAAAATAATGTAAAACAAAGAACAGATTTCATAGAAAAAAGAATGGAAATAATAGGCTGTCACCTGGGGGTAATGGAACCATTCCATATTTTCACTGTAGTTATGGTTACATGACTGTGTGCTTTAATACTTAGCCCCTAAAAGGGGAAAATATTACTCTATGAGAATTATATTCAATGAACATGACTTTAAAAACATTCAAAATGTGATTGCAAAAAGTTTTTTAAATTAAAACACCTAAGTGGAAAAAAAATCACATAAGTAAATTAGCACTCTAAAAGACAAAGTAAAAGGGCAAAGTCAAAACTTCTCCAAGAACACAAAATAAAAAGACAAAAAGGACAATATGAGAAATCATTTTACAAAAACAAATCACAAAGTCCAATATGCTTTTAGTAGTAATCCTTCCATAAGGATTTAAAAAAAAGAGAACAAGAGATAAGAGAAGGGGAAAAAGTCCATAAAAGAATAATGTTTCTCCCAGCTAAAGAGAAGCACAAGTCCTTGATTTCACATGCCTAGTCCAAGACCAAATAGGATAGTAAGTCAAAGATCATGACTTATATGCAACCTGATGAAATAAAAGAACTCAAAAGACAAATAAAACTTCTAATAGCTGCAGTTAGGGTAGAAGATGGGGGAACAAGGATCAGAGTGGCATCAGAATTCTTATTGGCAATTCTAATTGGTTGCTTTTAAATAATGAACATTATCTTCAAAGTTCTGAGGAAAAATACTAGTTTTCTCCACTGGAAAGGTCCTGTGTTTTGTTTTCCATACTCTGTTAGAAGTTAGTCATTACAACCAGCTCACTTCTCCTGGAGAAAGAAGTATCAATGAATGCATGGAAAAATGTTAAAATGTTTCTTCTGACAGTCTCAGGTTAAGGCTTCAGCTCCTCTTCAAGTATATCCAGTATGTGCTGGCTCTGGAGGTGTATATGCCAAGATGGCAGCCAAGGTGTCTATGCTAAGATTGGCATCTCTTCTCTCCTTCATACTTCTGATCAGAGGCTCCTTCACAGCCCTCTATAAACTAATACACACCACCTTGAGTCTTCTGACCACTGTCACTTTTCTTATTAGCATTAGCTGACTTTATATTGTAATTACCTATTGTAGATTATTTCCCCACCACCACCACCTTGTAAATTCCACGAGAAAGAGATTTTGTTTATGTCTTTCACTGTTTTATAGGGTGTCTCCATGGAGGCTGAAAAATGTTTGCTGAATGAAAAAACAAATATAAATATTGTTTGTAACCAAAGAATTCTAAGACTGTTATTTATATTTATGTTAAATAATGTTTCTTGTCTTTTCAAAACCTTAGCCTAAGGGAAAGATAAAACAAGCATAGTTCCTTTTCCTCTCTGTCCTTTCTCAGTCATCAGTGACCCAAGGCAAATAGCCATGGCAGAATGTGCAAGTATCAAGAAGCAATGGAAACAGCTGAGTTTGTTTTCTGTGGAGTTTCTGCTCTTCTCATAAGAATGAAGTGCCTATGTATGCATAAGCCATGAAACACTAATTGTTAATTTCAGTGATTGTGCATATGAGTTCAATGCTTTTGTATCTGCCTTTCAAACTGGCATTGCACCATATAAAGACAAAGAGTGAAAATCATGCTAGTAATTAAAAATGAAGGAGAGGAAATCAGAGAAGGAGATGAACCATGAGAGACTGTGGACTCCAAAAAACAAACTGAGGGTTTTAGAGGGGAAGGGGTTGGAAGGATGGGTGAGCTTGGTGGTGGGTACATATTGCATGGAACACTGGGTAATATACATAAACAATGAATCTTGGAACACTACATCAAAAACTAATTATGTACAGTATAGTGATATACATAATAAAAATTTTAAAAAAATTTTAGGAGCAGAAAACTTATTTGAAGAAATAATGACTGAAAATGTTCATAACCTGGTGAGGGAAACAAACATTCAGCTCTAGAAAGCACAGGGAGTTCCAAAATGGGAAAAATTATAAATGCCTACCTAAGGAAACAAGAAGAATCTCAAATAAATAACCAAACTTCACATCTCAAGAAATTCAAAAAAGAAGAAGAAACGAAGCCCAAAGTTAGTAGTAGGCAAAAAGACAAGATTGTATCTCGTTTAATAAAATTTTGTTGAGGATTTTGGTATCAACAAAATTTTAACAAACCAAATTCAACAGTACATTAAAAAGATCTTACAGCATAACCAAGTGGTATTTATTCTAAGGATGCAAGAATGGTTAAACATCTACAGATCAATCCATGTGATATGCCACATCAACAGAATGAGAGACAAAAATCATATGATCATCTCAATAGATGCAAAAAAAATCTGACAAACTTCAATATTCATTTATTAAAAAAAACTATCAACAAAGGAGGCATAGAGGGAATGTACCTCAACATTAAAAGTCAGATATCACAAGTCCACAGCTAACATCATACTCAATGATGAAAGCTGAAAGTTTTTTTTCTTAGATCAAGGATGTCCACTCTGGCCACTTTCATTAGACATAATAGTCCTAGCCATAGCAATCTGGCGATAAAAAGAAATAAAATGCATCCAAATGGGAAAAGAAGAAGTAAAACTGTCACTACTTGTAGATGACATGACATCACATATAGAAAATCCTGAAGACTTCACCAAGAAATTGTTAAAACTAATACATCAATAAATAAAGTCACAGGATACAAAATCCATATACAGAAATCTGTTGCATTTCTATACACTAATAACAAACTATCAGAGAAATTAAGAGATGTTCCATTTATAATTGCATGAAAAAGAGTAAAATACTTAACAAGAGTGAAAGACCTGTATACACCGACTACTGTAAGATATTTATGAAAGAAATCAAAGAAGACATAAATAGATGGGAAGATATTCATGCTCATGGGTTGGAAGAATTCATATTGTTAATAGGTCCTTATACCCAAAGCAATTTACAGGTTCAAAGCAATCTCTATCAAAATTCCAATTATATTTTTCACAAAAATAGAACAAAAACTTGTGTGGAACCAAAAGATCCTGAATAGTCAAAGAAATTCTAAGAAAGAAAAACAAAGCTGGAGGTATCACACTGTCTGATTTCAAATTATGCTACAAATTTATGCATTCAAAAGGTATGGTATTGGCATAAAAATAGACACATAGATCAATAGAACAGAATACAGTTGCCAGAAACAAACTCACACATACACAGGTTAATTAATTTATGACAAAGAAGAAAGAATATACAGTGAAGAAAAGACAATCTCTTCAATACATGGTATTGAGAACAGTGGACAGCCACATGCAGAGGAATGAAGATCAGATCAATATCCTACACCATACACACAAAAAATAACTCAAAGTGAATTAAAGACTTGCATATAAGACCTGAAACCATAAAACTTCTAGAAGAAAACATGGGTTATAATCTTAACATTGGTCTTGGTAATGAGATTTTGGATCTGACTTCAAAAGCAAAAGCAACAAAAGGAAAAAAACACATGGGACTACATCAAGCTAAAAAACTTCTGTACAACAAAGGAAACAATCAACAAAATAGAAAGTCAGCTGTGGAAGAAAATATTGCAAATCACATACATGAAAAGGGATCAATTTCCAAAAATATAAAGAATTTACACAACTCAGTAGCAAAAAAAAAAAATCCAATTAAAAAATGGGCAGATGGCCTGAATAGACATTTTTCCAAAAAAGACATACAGACGACCAACAGGTACATGAAAAGTTGTTCAACTTCACTAAGCATTAGAGAAGTGCAAATCAAAACCTCGATGATATACCATTGTGCCCTCCTTAGAATGACTATCATGAAAAAGACAAGTAATAACAAGTGTTGGTGAGAATGTGGAGCAAAGGGAATTCTTGTGCACTGTTACTGGAAACATAAATTGGTGGAGCCACTATAGAAAATAGTGTGAAGTTTCCTTAAAAGATTAAAAATAGAACTACTGTATCATCCAGCAATTCCACTTCTGGTTATCCAAAGAAAATGAAAACACTAATTTGAAAAGATACATGTGTTCCTGTATTCATTGTAGCATTATTTTCAATGTCCAGATATGGAAACAACCTAAGTGTCCATCAACAGATGAATGGAAAAAGAAGATGTCTCACACACACACACACACACACACACACACATTAGAATATTACCCAGCCATAAAGAAGAATGAAATCTTGCCATCTGTGAAAACATGGATAGACCTGGAGGGCATTATGCTAAGTACAATAAGTCAGACAGAGAAATAAATACTATATGATTTCTCTTATATGTAGAATCTAAACAACAACAAACCAAGCTCACAGATATGGAGAACAGATTGGTGGTTGCCAGAGGTGAGGGTGGGAGGGATCCAAAAGTTACAAACTTCCATTCAGAAAATATATTAGTCATAGGGATGTAATGTACAACATGATGTAATGTACAGCATGATGACTATATTTAATAGTATGGTACTGTATATATGAAAGTTGCTAAGAGAGTATATCTTAAATGTCCTTTTCAGAAGAAAAACAAAATTTTGTAAGTATGTTCAGTGATGGATGTTAACTAAGCTTATTGGGGTAATCATTTTATAATATGTACAAATATTGAATCATTATGTTGTACACTTGGAACTAATATAATGTTACATGCTAATTATACCTCAATAAATTTTTTAAAAATTTTTCTTTAATTAGAAAAATGCTAAGTATCAAAAATATAGCAAGTCCAGAAATAGCTGGTAGAAGCAAGAGAAAAAATTATTTATATTTCAATACTTTTAATGATACTTTTGTGCTATGCAAACAAGGTTAACTGTGCTTTCATTTTGCACTGGACCCTGTCAAAAATAAACTAAGTCAGGCATTAGTTAAAAACTTGTGGACAGATATTAATCAGTAGTAACTACTGCAATAAGGAAAAAAGCAAATTCAATTCGCTGAGAGGTGACAGCACAATTTAAAGGGACTATGAGTAAATTGGGACTGAGTGAGTGACACTCAATGGAGTCGGGAAAGGGAATTACAAAAAGCAGAAAGGAGTGACTAGGCCATCTGAGTTTGCTAACTCATGCTTATCCTTATCAAAGTCAGGCTCCTACTCTTTCACAAAGATGGGAGGAGGGGCCCTATTTTCAGGTGTTTGTTGGAACTAACAGTAAATTCTTTTGACAGCCTTGACCTTTCCCAGGCAGGATGAGCGTGCTGGAGTAGTCATCCCAGAGATGCTGTCTTGAGCTGATACAGACTATGCTGGTGTAGGTTCCAGTCTTTTAGTGGGGCCTGGGGGTGGGACACAATCATTTGTGTTAAGACTTGTAGGCCAAGATAGAGGCCTAGTCCGGAAGAGGGCCCAAAGGAGCCTAACTAGAGTTGGTTTCAGAAGAAATCTGTCAGCCTTGGGGTTAACCAGGTGGGCACCTGCTGTTGATGCAGGAAATGAAGGAGATGAGGTCAGGAAAGAAAAGCTTAGGTCATACTATGATGGATTCACACATTCCAAAATGGATTTCTCATTCCAAATAAACATTATTTTGTAGGACATATTTTTTCCAGAGGGATGGCAGCAATATATTCAATACATTCCCATTAAAATTTATCCATAAATTTTATGGACTCCTTGCCTCATAGTGCCTAAAAACTTTAAAATCATTCCAACTTTTTATTTTAGGAAGGAGAAAACTAGGACTCTGAGATGTTGATTAGTGAAAAGTAGTGGGGGAAAAAATGTGTGTCTGCCAACTCCTAATCCAATCAATATAATAAAATGTATACTTATTTTGTTCCTCTTCTTCTTTCCCCTTACTACCTAAAATATATATATTTCTTTGTTCTTTTAATCTTTTAATCTAGGCAGTAAGGGCAAAAACAAGTTTAAGAATAAATAGGACACTCTACCCCTCCATGAGGCTTTTCTGATTAAAAGCATTTTCACCAGTGTTTTACTTGGCCTTCACAATACTGAAAAGAATGGCAGGCCAGATCACCCAACTTCTCTGCAACAGCTGGAGATTTTTGGGCTCAGAAGAGTGACAAGACCAGTGACACTTCCCTAGTGCTGGACAGCCAGGGGCAGAGCAGTCCCTGAACCTCCCTTCAGCCTCCTCTGACAGTATATTCTCAGAAATCTGTCTCATTTAGCTCTGGCTGCTATAACAAAAATGCCACAGACTGGATGGCTTAAATAAGAGACATTTATATCCCACAGCTTTGAAGGTTGGGAAGGTCGAGGTCCTGTTCAATTTGGTTCCTGGTGAAAACCCTCTTAGCTGCCTTCACACTCTGTGCTCACATGGCAGAGGAAGAGAGATCATTTATTTGGTGTATACTCTCTTAAGGCACTAATCCCATTCATGAGGGCCTCACTCCCTGAGCTAATTCCTTCCAAAGGCCCCACCATCACCCTGGCAATTATAGCTTCAACATATGAATGGGGGGGGACTCAAATATTGAATCCATAGCAAAATCTTGGCACCACGTGCACATTAGTTAAAAAATAAGAAGGGTAATATCCCCAACGTGGCACACAGTGAGGATAGTGATAGGGAAAGGACAAATAAGGTTTGCATTGGATGCTGTCAAATTGTAATGCTTTCAAACTGTGCATGTGATATGAAGAGTATCAACCATCTTTGGCTGAATATTTTTTTTTAGTGTCTTAAACCTGGTTCCTGGCAAACTAAAACTAATTAACACTTATTCCTTTCAGTTTCTGTATTTTGATTCTTTAAAATATCAGCTTTAATATTGTATTGCTTCATGGTACGGAAAATAAGCTACTTTAAATATATACTTATATATTTAAGACTTAACACATGGAATGTAATGTCTGATTCTGAATTAAGAAGGTTTTCTCTAAATTCAGCAGTGGAGAAAATTAGCTTCATAAAAATGGTTTAGAACTAGATGGAAATGTTTTATTTCCGTGTTTCAAGAAAGAAAATTAATGAGTCTCTGGGATCATTAAACTCTAAATAAAAAGTTCCTCTGCTGAAACATTTTTTTTTTAAGAGAGTGAAAACATCTTTCAAGCCAATAAAATGCTATGTAGGTTTGGAAAAAATGACTCATTTGGGGAGTGTGAATGTGACTAAAATATTTAGTGAGCTTCATTCACTACCTAATATGGACCAGTTCAGACAAGCCTGCATGTTTGCTGAAGTAGATAAGCAATAGGGAATCTAACTTGTAGCATTTTTAGAAATCTCCTATATTACTCTGTGGCTCCTATGGGATAACTTTCATTCATTTACACATTTATTCACTTCACAAAAATCTGTTGAGAATTAGATCAAAGACAAATCTAGCCAGTCTAATGGGAAAAAGACCATCACATCAAGGACCCCAAGGGTCACTGCTGGAGTGAGCAGTGACAGCCAGGACACAATTCATGCAGTGCAAAGAAATTTCAAAATAAGTGCTCTCTTAACTTAGATTTTCCCAGAACCCAACTCTAAAACAACGGAACATTTGTGATTTGGGAGTTGGTTTCAGGAAACACCACTGGTAAAGTGTGGAAGTGAGACAGAAAGGGAGAGAAGCCAACAATGGGAGTGGTATAGTGTTGCATCTCCCCTGGGGCTCTTGGAGGCCAGTGCTGTGGGGACACTAGATGTGGTGCTGGAGCCGGGGCTCAGGCTGATTTGTTGCATGCTGAAAGCTGGGGACAGCAGTTTTGGTAGGGTTCCAGCTGTGTGCTCCATGGACTTCACATGGGTTTTTCAAACGGTCTAGGTGAGCAGGAGACCCTCCTAATATTTATGTGGCCTTCTCCATCTCTCAAGAAAAAAAAGCTTCTTTTGACTCCCAGCTTCTTCATCTTTTGATACTATTCCTTCCAATTCTGGTTTGGAAGAACATGAAAGGCTTGGAAACATTATCTTACATTATCAGTTTTTTACTCAAATTTTATTTAATCCAATAATTGCTATGCCAGAGGTACCTGGATGCTGTCAGGAGCACAAGGAGTTGGAGGGGCAGCCTCTGCTCGGGATAGTTGGAGAAGGCTTCTTAAGAGGTGAGGTTTATTTTTTTTTTTTAATTTTATTTATTTGAGAGAGAGCACAAGTCGGGGTAGGGTCAGAGGGAGGAGCAGACTCCCCACTGAGCAGGGAGCCAGATACTGGACTCAATCCTGGGACTGCGGGATCACAACCCATCGGAAAGCAGTCGCTTAACCAACTGAGCCACCCAGGTGCCCCAAGAGGTGAGGTTTAAAAGGAACGAGGAGTTTGCAAGGTGGGCATGGGAGTAAAGCCATTTCTAAGACAGGAAAGAATACATGCAAGGGCTCCAGGGTGCCCTAGAAAGAAGAAAATGTGCTTTGTGCCAGGATACAAAGGATGTTAGAAAAGAGGTCTCGGGTTAGGTAGAGCCAGATAGCACATTGGAGGATTGGGAAGGACAGCTGCCAAAAACAAATGCTCTCCTCCAACTTTGGTAGTAATACTAAAGATTTATATAACCCAAAGTCAAGTATAATGACATAATAGAAAGGAAGATGGAGAGAAAGAAAGATGGGAGGAAGGGCGTAACATAGCCAATCCTTCATTTTTCCGTAATGGAAATAATAAATACTAAGTATCTAAATAATAATAGAAATAAGGAGCAACGGAGAATTTAAAATGGTGGCAAAATGTTATGTACAAGTAAGACCATTAGACATTGCTAAATAGGCTAAAAATGATTGCACCTAGGAGTAGGGCTTAGAATTAGAGTGAGAGACAGTAAGCTGATGGGGGATAATTTGATTTTAAGATATGAATATGAACATGTGTTATTTCCATAAGAATAAGGATAATTTTACTACAACTTTGCAGTTCAATACCTAAATGAATGTAGTTAATCAAGAAACATTATTTGAATGAGACTCTGTACGACATGCTTAATTGTCATCTATATCTCCTGCTAAGAGAACCATTAATATTCTGACTGGGGAGTTCTGAAAAGTTTCTTCCTTCCTTTAAATTTATTAGAATTCTAGTCAGTAAAGGCTCATAACTCTTTAGTGTGTGAAAAGTTTCCTCCATTATCAGTTTAAATAATTTTCCATAAATACAGTCATTTTGAAGATCAAAAGCCTGCATTAGGATAACAAAAAAAAAATTTTTCACCATTTTCTCGCCAGAATTCAGAATCTCTTTAAAGCCATCTTAAACGTTTAATCTAATTCAAATTAGCAAGAATGGGTGCTAAAACTTTGAGGGAAAGAGGCCACTGAAAGTATTTTCTTGCTTTTTGGTTTTTACACCAGCAAAAACTAAATATTAAAGTGTTTTCTCCTAAACAATCATTACCCAACAGCCGTTTTGTAAAATTCATTTTCTAATTGCATAATTTTATTACACATAGGTGAACATTATTAACCCTTTACCTTGGTCCCCTCAACAGAACCTTTGATTGCCATGTGACCGTCTACAAAGACAGTCTTAACAGAAATATAGGATGTGCTTATAATACTCTGCTTCAGGTTTGTCAAAAATGTGTCTGTTTCCGTGGGTGTGTGCACAGGCATGGAGGGCTTTCCTATAATGTTAAAAACTGGAAAATAATTGGTGTTTTAAAGTCTTTGTAAAATGTCAGATGCAAAAAGAATGGGTAAGTTTTTCTTAAAAGTTCCTGTCAGTGACATTGTATTACATGTCACTTACTAGACATTGGTAATTCGAAATGCAAAGGTATGTGTATATCTTGTACTGTTATAAATAATTAACAGCCCATCACTGTTGCATAGTGTTTGTTACCTTCGATTTAAAATGACAATGCTAATCACTTACAAAAGAGGATAGTTGCCTGAAACAGTTTTTTTTTCCTGTGGTATTGGTGGATTTCTACCTGATAACTTTGATGACCTTGATGCATATATTTACAATGGTTCACCAGAGCTGGTTAAAGCCACACACTGTGGCCATGAAATAATGCAAAGCTAAGTTACCCATATAGAAACTAACTGAGTTCCATACTATGGCATTGGCTTCATTTGATGCTTACAAAACACATGACTTAACTTCATTGTACAGCCAGGTCTAAAAACACAGATCATGATACAAACTCTGATAGATTAAGCATCTAGCTGCTCTTGATTGACACCATGAGGGGAAAAGAAAAGAATAAACAAAAAGGATAAGTTGAGGCAGTATATTTTTCAATAAAACTAATTGACAATTTAGGCAAGGAAGAGATTTATCAACAATTTCACGTTATAACAATCTGCCTTCTAAAGGCATTAAGTTTGTCAACTCCTTTTTAGGACTGCTGGGCAGTACTTTGAAATCTACTCCAGAAATATTTTGTAATAACTTTATAATTGGTACAAGTTACTTTTGACTTAATTTTATAATGTCATCTATCTCCCTCCTCCCACACAAAAGACAATTTTTTTTGACTTGGTGTGATTTGGTAATATGACCTCTGTCATGGTTTATAAAATTAACACTCAAACTGATTTTTTTAGCCCTGAAATTTGCAGCCTTGCCACAAGGTGGCAGTAGGTCTACCGTTTCAAGTAATCAAATACTATTTCTTGAGGTCCAAATTTCCACCAAAAATTTTGTACAAATTCTTGCTAGTATGTAAATCTGGTGTATAAATCCATTAAAGCTACCAAACATAACAGACATGGAGAGTACATAAGGCATTTTATGGTCATGTGCCCCAAAGAGATTTGTGTCTATCTGTTGCCAGCTGTGTCCAGCCCCCAAGGATAGTCACACCAAGTAACTATTCAATGAACACTTCTGGAGTGAACGAAGAATGATATAGAAAGCTTCATGAAGGGACACCTGGATGGCTTAGTGGGTTTAGCCTCTGCCTTCAGCTCAGGTCATGATCTCAAGGTCCTGGGATGGAGCCCCGCATCAGGCTCTCTGCTTAGTGGGGAGCCTGCTTCCCCCTCTCTCTTTGCCTGCCTCTCTGCCTACTTGTAATCTCTCTCTCTGTGTCAAATAAATAAATAAAATCTTTAAAAAAAAAAGAAAGCTTTATGAAATGGGTACGATTTGGTACTCATCTTAATCATAAATTTATCATTCTGAGTAATAAATTGCTATATTCTATTCATAGACTTTTTGTCTTGGAGTCAAATCCCTCAAAGGACATGCATCTGCCTGTGATTCCTCAGCCTGACCTTCATTCCAGAGATTTCCCCAGAGGGAAAATCTAGTCGATCATGTTTGGCATAGTTACTCCTTCAAGAATTGTGGATTGAAGTAAAAATGTTCATATGTATTTCTAGCAATCTTTAGTACATCAGAAAGGGGAGCAGAAAGGATAGGATTGGAAGACCTATCTGGTAACAAAAATATAAATGTTACCGTTGAACAGGATGGGAGCAAACAATTGCTGACATCTTCATGCATGCCAGAGTGTGTGCTAAATGCTTACTGTGTGGTTCCATGTTACCTTGCTGGGTAAGCCTCAACCTCCTATCTCTAAGAGAGAATACTGTTACCTGTCTCCTGGAGTCATCCTATCAATGAGATGACTCATGTAAACTGCTTAGCACAGTACTCTGCAACATTCACCAGCTTTAACCAATATTCCAGACGTGCATACTCAGTGATAGACTCCAGGATGTTGACTAACTTCATTTAAGTCACAATTCTAGTAAAAATGACAGAACTAGACTTTAAACCCAGGTCTACCCATTTCAAAACCTGTGTCTTCGATTTCCTTGTACTAGTGTCTCTGTGCTCTATTAAGAAAATCCTTTTGACTTGTTTCTTCATCAAAATACTACTTTTTCTTCATCTGTTGTGTTCTTTTAATTTTTAAAGATTTTTATTTATTTGTTTGTTTTTACGAGAGAGAGCGAGAGAGAGAGAGCACAAACACAGGCGGGGGAGGGACAGAGGGAGAAGCAGACTCCTCGCTGAGCAGGGAGCCAGATGTGGGACTTGATCCCAGAACCCTGGGATCATTACCTGAACCAAAGGCAGATGCATAACCAACTGGTAGCATCTCCCATAACCACCTGAGTCACCCAGGTGCCCTGTTGTGCTATTTTTTAGTGAATTTTCTCTAATTAGGTGTTTCTGAACTTTTTGAGGTTACATCCGACAAAAGTTCTGCACTAGTTTCTACCCCTAAAACAAATGCCAAGACAATCTTGCACATAATTTCAAGATTACATGCCCCCAAAATTCTTTCATGAAACCTAGATTAAGAAAGTCCATTCTCAATCCTTTTTTACTTAAATATCTTATTTTAAAAATTATTTTTCAATATTCAGTTGTGCCTATTATACTAAATGTTTGTTTTCCTTCACCCCCCAATTTATATGGTGAAGCCCTAACACTCAGTGTGGTTATATTTGTAGATGGGACCTCTAAGGAAATAATTAAGTTAAATGAGGTCATAAGGGGGCAGCTGATCTGATAGGATTAGTGTCCTTATAAGAAGAGATATGAGAAAGTGCTCACACTCTCTCTCTCTCTCCCTCCTTCCCTCCCTCCCTCCCTTTATGCAGGCATCAAGGGAAGGCCCTGTGAGGATATGAAGGCAGCTATCTGGAAACCAGGTAGAAAATCCTCACCCAAAACCAAATTGGCCAGAATATCTGAACTTCTAAAACTGTGAGAAAATAAATTTCTATTGTTTAGGCCACCCAGTCTGTGGTATTTTGTTATGGTAGCCCAAGCTAACTGAGGGGGCATCCCAATTAACCTACAACTATCAAACCCACAACTATTCACAAACAAACTCTTTATGGAAATTAATGTTTATGTCTTATGTTTTAAGTTTTAATTTTTTATAGATGCTCAATTGTAAAAAATTGAAATATACAGAAAAATAAAACTAAATTAGCAATTTTTCCTTTTCTACAGATTAAAGGTAACTACTATTAAAATTTTAGTATGCTGGGGTGCCTGGGTGGCTCAGTGGGTTAGGGCCTCTGCCTCTGGGTCGGGTGGAGGTCCCAAGGTCCCAAGGTCCCAAGGTCCTGGGATCAAGCCCCACGTCAGGCTCTCTGCTCAGCGGGAAGCCTGCTTCCCCTTCTCTCTCTGCCTACCTCTCTGCCTGCTTGTGGTCTCTCTCTGTCTGTAAAATAAATAAAATCTTTAAAAAAAAAATTTTAGTATGCCTTCTAAAATAGTTTTGATTATGATACACATATAATTCTACATACTTTTTCAGTTATACAAAAACATTTCTTAATTTGATTAAAATCATTGATTTAAATTTCTTCAAACATAAACATTTCTAAATTTGTTATTTTCAATTTTTTACATAAATGTTTAAATATATTTGTTGTTACTCATTGAATGAGAGATCATTTGACCCAATGTATGCTTTTCTATGTTTTTTTGACACATTCTGGCAAATAATTTTTCTGAATAAAATAAGACTTTTATTTTTATGATCAATTAATGCTATATATAAAATTATGGGTGTGAGGCTGAGCTGGACCCAGGTTTCCTTCTTAGTTCATTTGCTTACTATCTCGCTACTTAGCTGGTTATCTGACCACTCTCAGACCCATTTTCCTCAACTACATAATAAGGCTTATAAAAGTACCAATTATCTTAAGAGGATGTTGGAAGGATTAGGATGAAATCATCTTAACACATTTGACACAGCACCAAGTATATAGCAAGAGTTCAGTAAATGTTAGTTATATATGTTTACACCAGTGAGAAATATTTTCCTAACTTTAGAGTATCTCTGAAACCTGCACTGCACCTCAAATCTTAGAGTTTCCTCATAAGCCATTCTGGTTTTGCTTCTTCTGGAGAATGGTCCTCTTCTTTTGAGTACTCATAAAAATTGGTTAAATCAATTAGTGCCAGACTTAAAACTATAGGTTTCTCAACACTTTGCATAAGTATAAGTTAAGGAACTTAAAAGTATTAATGCAGATACTTGGGGCTCATCCACAGAGACTCCAATTTAATTCATTAAATATTTTTCAATTCAATTTCAATTCAATCATCAAATATCAGTATTTTTTTTTCATTTTCTTAGGTGGTTCTAATGTATAGTCAGAAGTAAGAACCAATACTCTAATTTATTATAAGCTCTATAATTTAATTTGAGGCTTTATAATTAAAATTTGGCTTTGCATAGGGAAGAAAATGCAGTCAATAGAAACTGTCTCTACAGAAACTCTGATGTTGGAGTTACTACTAAAAGACTTTAAATCAGGCACAATAGATATGTCAAAGAACTAAAGGATACAGGGCACCTGGATGGCTCAGTCATTAAGCGTCTGCCTTCAGCTCAGGTCATTATCTTAGGATGCTGGGATCAAGCCCCACATCAGGCTCCCTGCTCAGTGGGAAGCGTGCTTCTCTCTCTCCCACTCCCCCTGTTTGTATTCCCTCTCTTGGTGTCTCTATCTGTGCCAAATAAATAAATAAAATCTTAAAAAAAAAAAGAACTAAAGGTTACAATTTTGAAAGAAATAATGTACAACAATGTTGCTCTATCAAATGGAGAATATCAGTAGAGACAAACTGCAAAGGAAGGACCAAATCTGAATGGCAGAAGAAAAACTCAGAAAACTTGAAGATGATTGAAAGAGGCTATCTTGTCTGGAGAAGAAAAAGAACAAGAATGAAGAAAAATGAAGAGATCTGTGAACACCTGAAAGCATGACAACTTATACATTGTGGAGTCCCTGAAGGAGAGGGAGAAGTGAAAGAGGCAAAAAGAATACTTGAAGAAAAAAATGAGTGGAAAACCTTCTAAATTCATAAAAAACATTAATCATTTACAAATTTCAGCCAACCTCAAATAGGACAAACTCAAACAGATTTTCATCTCAATACATCATAGCTAAAATGTCAAAAGACAAGGATGAAAAGAGAATCCTGAAAACAACAAGTGGAAAAAGACACATTCTGTACAAGGGTGCTTCAATAAGATTTACGGCTGACTTCTGATTGGAAGCTATGGAGGCCAGAGGGCAGTAGGATGACATATTCACAGTGCTGAAAGAAAACAATCAGGAAGAATTCTATATACAGCAAAATATAGGAAAAATTAAGATATTCCCAGGTAAATAAAAACAGAGAATTTCTTTCTAGCAGCCCTGCTCTACAAGAAATATTAAAGGGAGTTCTTTAGGTTGAAATGAATGACATCAGATAGTAACTCAAATCCATTCAGAAAAAGAGTGCCGGTACCAGTAACCACATAAATAAACATAAAAGACATTATAAGTGCATTTCTGCATGTTAGTCTTTTCTACTTCTAAATGATTTAAAATATATTTGCATAAAGCAATAATTTTAAAATATCTTATGGGGTTATAATGCATAATGTTATACTTTTAATGATAATGATTACTCAAAGGAGGGGGAGAAAGGAGTGCTATATTGGGGCAAGGTTTTTGTACATATTGAAATTAATATTTTTAAATTGAGAATACTAGTTGTAATCTCTAGGGCAACCACTAAGAAAATAACTTAAAATACAATAAAAGAAATTAGTGGGTAAAATGGTACAATAAGAAATACCTATTTAACATAAAAGAGGGTACTAATGGAGGAATAAGAGGAAAAGGATGTAACATGTAAAGAAAACATAAAATATCAAAAATAAATCTTACCTTTCTGTAACTGTTAACTGAAAATTGATTCAACGCTCCAATCAAAATGCAGAGATTGGTAAAATGGATTTAAAAAGCATTATTCAACTATATGCTATTTGCAAGAGACACAATTTAGGTTCAAAGAGACAAACTGAAAATAAAGTGTAGAAATAGTATGAGAACAGTAATCAAAGGAAAAATGCAGTGGCTATACAAATATCAGACAAAATAGACTTTAGACAAGAATTATTACTAGAGATAAAGGACATTTTGTAATGATAAAAGGATAGATCATTCAGGAAGATATATAACTGTAGATAAGAAAATAAAATAATAATAAATAAGTAAATTCATAGAGACAGAAGAGTTGTCAGAAGCTGAGAGGAAGTAATGGGTATGGGAGATCTTTTTGTGGTTATAAAATATGTAAAATTCAAATATACTGTGAATATACCACCTTTGTGAACATGCTAAAAACTACTGAATTGCAAACTTTGAAAGGATGAATTATGTGATATAGGAATTATATCACAATAAATTCGTTATAAAAACAACATGTAAAGTCTTCTAAGATGATGATGTAGTCCCGTTATTTTCTATTAGGTAAATAAAGAAGCCTGGCGTAACGTAAGTGTAGTGACAGCTTCATTGTCCTCAGTTATTCTGTTCTTTAACACTTTTGGAGATAAGGTTAACTCCATACACCTTTGTGGGAAAGCAAAACATGGAATTCTTATACCTTCTGTAGAGAAAAATGTACCAAGCCAATGATTGAAAGATCAACTGTTTGCATGATATTCCCTTGCAATTTCCTAAAGTCACCTCTGACTGAGCAGTTGGTCTACTTCCCAGTTATTGGGAGAAAGGAGTCTGAGGATCCACTGTGATTCTTGGATATTGCCAGAACTGGCATTTATAGTAGACATTATTCATGATAGAAATTGAATCAATAACCTATTTTCAACTATGTGGCAAATAACCAGATGCCAAACACTACCCTATAAAAGGCATCACCCAAATGAAGTAGCATACTCGGAACTTACTTATCTTTATGAAAATTATCCTCTTATGTATTTCTAAATTTCTTGAGATAGGTGGAAGATAGGTAGAACTCCTGGACATAGACACACATATCTACATACATGCAATATGTATGGGAGGCTTCTTCCTAAAATGTGATCTTATTTTTTCCCTGATTGCCTTCACTTGATTAATGCCAAGGTATTTAACTATCATGTCATAGTGCCTTGGTAGAGGTGGGTTCACATTCAGAAAAAGCCCATGTGATAATAATGTGACATGGAAATATTTTCTATGCCATAGTAAGAATCGGCTGCATACTAAGGCCCACTTAGCAGTTGTGATAATGTAGGGAGAACCATTTTAGTGTCTATCAGTTGTCTGTGAAAGTCGATTATTTGTGTGGCTTCAAGGTTTCTATTAACTTGTTTATAGCACTAAACACTCACTAAAATTTTAGGTAATAGAGGAACTAACTGATGCAGTAAAAATAATAATTGTGCATTCACTGATAACTTGATAATGGGACTTCTTTTTACATTGTTGCAATGCGTATAATAAGGCAATGGTCAATCAAACTTTGTATAGTCAGCACTGTGTGTTAGGAAGTAGAATCCCTTGAGGCAGATTTATCAACATTTAATCTGCAGTTCAGCAAACAGTGCTTGCTTAGGCTCTGCAGAGCTGCAAAGTGCTCTGCCCTCCCAGCTTCCTTCACACGCTACCCAAACACACCCCCTTATGAGGTCACGCAATCACTTCATCTAAACCCTCCCCTCTCTCTAACTCATTACTATGTTTTATTTTTCTTCCCAGTGTTATCCCCATCTAAAATTATATTGACATTTTTCTTACTTGCATGTTCCTTTCCTTGACCCCTGTTAAACTCCACATGCAGAGATGTTCTTGTTTATTACCTCCAGCATGAGAATAGCACCTGCACATAGTAAGCACTCAGTAATATATGTGCTAGATGAATAAATAAAAGTTCATTTCAGGCTATGAACACAAAACGTCATGTCATAAACTTTCCCAGCTCCCTAGTTTTACATAAAAGTGAAAGCAATGAATTTTGAGTCCTTCACCAGTTAGGAATTTTGGCTTGGTTGTGTGGCCTTCAGTCAAAGTTTCGTCCTCTGTTAAGGCTCACTGCTGAAAATCTCTGACTCTAGTCTAGAGGGTCATGCCTATTAGGTTCAGCTATTCTGAAGCCTAGATGTGTGACATGGACTTTAGGAAGTCTTGAGTTCTAAGTGAAGATTTAATGCAAGTTGATTTATCCAAGCTCAGAGTGAACCAGAAAAATACAGAGGCATAATTGGTAGCAATTAACATTTGGTGAAGAGAGTGATAGATTATATCTAAATGTTTGTGTTATTTTAAACCTCTCTCATAATTGCATGTTATTTTAATTCCTAGTGGTGAGTGACACTTGCTTGGTAAAATCCCATCTGCTTTCTTCTGCCTTCCGGACCAGCTGTGTGTTGCTACAGGAAATTACAAACCAAGCTGAATGGTTTCACTTTAAATTCATGACCACAAAACTGAAATGGGCCTTATCACAGCGTAGGACTCCTACTATGCTTCTTTAGAAAAATAATATTCCCATGCCCCTAAGCAACTGTCTCAAAATTTTTTCTCTCTTTATATTTTTTTAAAGATTCTTTTATTTATTTGAGAGAGAGAGAGAAAGTGACTAGAGGGAATGGAAGAGGGAGAGAATCTTCAATCAGACTCCCTGCTGAGCACAAAGTCCAAAACAGGGCTGGATCTCGAGACCCATGAGTTCATGACCTGAGCCGGCTGCTTAACCGCCTGAGCCACCCAGGCACTCCTTTTTGCTCTTTTTAAATCTCTTCCCATACATGTTTCACTGAGAATGTGGAAGCCACAAATTAGACACACTGTGCCTGCCCCATCTTTTTCCCGTTCTGTTACAGAAAAAAAAAAAAAGTTTTTCCTTGTTATGGACAGAATTGTGTGCCCCTCCAAAATTCATATGTTAAAGTTCTAACCCCCAGTACCTCAGAATGTGACTGCTATAAAATGAATGTTTGTGTACCCCTCCCCCCACCCTACCTAATTCCCAGTGCTTGGAGGTAGAGTCTTTGGGAGGTAATTAAGTCATGAGGACAGAGCCCTCATAAATGGATTAGTGACCTCAGAAAAGTGGCCAAAGAGAGCTCCCTTGCCCCTTTGCCATGTGAGAACACAGCATGGAGTTGACTGTCTGTGATCCAGAGAAGACACTCTTACCAGACACAAACTCTGCCACTTCCTTAATCTTGGATTTTGAGCATCCAAAATTACAAGAAACAAATATTTAAGCCACCTAGTCAACGGTATTTTTTTTCTTCAAATGAATAGGTTTTATTTCCATAAAAGATTATTCCTTGTATTTGATGATAGCCCCTACAATATTTGGATCATTCGTATTCAGTATACACTTGTTATTTTGAATTGTGAACATGGGGTCAAAAATTCCAGTAGAGCTGAGATTTTTACTCATTACAATAAATGGGCAAAATATTTTATTCCACCTGTTGAAAATATGACTTTACTCCCTAGATAATGGATAAGAAAGTCACAGGTTCTGAATTTCTGCAAGTCTAGTTTAGTTTTTCCTGAATCCCCATCCTTCTGGGCTGGGAACAGGTTCAACCAGAGGACCTAGTGGGGAGTTTCTTACCCTCCCTTCAGGGTTGAAGGAAAGTTTTTGGCTTCCTACACCTTCCAGAACACTGGCTACCACTACCATATTCACTGTCCAAATCCAGAAAATATGGAACTCAAAAATTCTTGAGTTGAATTTGTAGATAGGGTTTTTAGCAAAGCAAGCCCCCAGGATTTAAATCTCCCAGGGACACCACACTGTTGTTTCGCTCTGAGATGCTCCCTTTCCTAGAATTCTGTCTGGAAATCTCCTCAGCTCCTGCTCCCTGTGGCGCCATGTCCATGATAACTGCTTTGGTTCTCCTTCCATTTTTAATAAGGCTAGGTAGGATCTACAGGACTTTCCTTTAGAAGCCTACTTTAAGAAAAAAAAAAAAAAACCCTCTGGCCACATTTCTTTTTTTATAAGTGAGATTGAGGGAAGACAAAGTTCTAGGTATAGATGAAAAAAGAAATTATCTACAATTTTATTTATTTAGTCCAATCGAAATGTATTAAGTTTCCACTCTGCCAAGCACAGTTCTAGACATCAGGTAAAACAATAAATAAAACAATATTTCTGTCAGCACAGAGCCCATATTTTATGGAGAAGACAATGCATAAGAAAATTCGTTTATTTGCTTATTCAATAAATGATAGGTGCTTTGAAGAAAAGTACTGGAGAATAAAGGAAGAAATAGCAATGAAAGTAAAAGGTAGGTTGCAATGTCAGGAAAGAGGTTGCGTTACATGGAGACCTGAATAAAATGATGGGAGAAGACATGTAAATACAGAGGGGGAAAAATCATTCCAGGACAATGGAAAAAGCAAGCCTTAAGTTCCTCATCTTGGCATGCTCAAGGACCAGCAAGGGAGCCAGTGTGGCTAAGGGAGAACATGCAAGGCAAGAAGACTAGAGAATTACTTAGGGTCTTGATCATGGAGAGACTTGTAGGTCAGAAGGGGAGCTCTCAACATATTCTAAGTGTAATGGGAAGCCTTAAAAAGCACTCATTTCATTGTTGCTTCAGTTGTTTATACACAGATATGATTCAAGTTGACCAACAACAGAATACTTGTCAATCTTTTGTACTATCTTAGTCATTATATAGTGTAGCTTGGACCAGGAGAGGGAAATAAGGATGTGATGTTCATTGTATAGTGTGGATCCATTTTCATTTCTGTTGTTGGACAATTAGTACACCCTTCAAACCAAGAAGCAAATATTTTTCCTGACAAAATTTCTTCAAGTATCCTATTAAAATTTCCTTCCCTATATTTTTATCCTTATTTTTTTTTGGTTGTGGTGCATCTGAAACTCCTATTATTTTTATGTTGGACCTCCCATAATTATCTTCTAATTTTCATATATTTTCACTCTTATTTTGCTTCTATTTTTTAATTGAGATATCATTGACATATAACATCGTATTAGCTTTAGGTGTACAAAATGATGTGATATATGTACACATTATGAAATGATCACCACAATAAATTTAGTTAACATCCATCACCTCATGCACATAGTAATAAATTTTTTTTCCTGTGATGAAGGCTTTTAAGATCTACTATCCTAGTAACTAAAATATACAATACAGTATTGTTAACTATAGTACAATGCTGTACATTACATTTTTACAAAACATTACATATTTATCTTTTAACTGGAAGTTTGTACCTTTTGACCCTCTTCCTCATCCCCTCCCAACCTCAGCCTCCAGCAAACACCAAGTTATTCTCCGTATCTACAAGGTCAGTTTTTTGTTTGGGTTGGGTTTTTTTTTTCCTGCTTGTTTCTGATCTACAGTATTTTTCTTACAGCAGTTCAAATCGACTAAGACAGTAACTATATTTAAACACAGATTCTTTATGAAGATAATTTGTTAAAACAATTTCATTACACTGGCCCCTAACCCAATATGACTGATGTCCCAGAGATATGCATGCACAGAGGAAGACCACCTGGGGGAAGACCAAAGAAAAGATAGATGTACAGGTGAAGGAAAGAGGTCATCTCTCACAACCCTCAGAAAGAGCCAACCCTGTTGACACCTTGATCTTAACTTCTAGTCTCTGGAACCGAGAAAATGTGTTTCTGTTGTTTAAACCAACTAGTCCACGGCACCTTGTTATGGAAGCCCTAGAACACTAATACATTGCTCTCATCATAATATGTACCAGAAGACAATCTCTTCAGCTGTGGTTTGGTGCATATGCCTTTGTCTTCTCTAGTCACTACTTTCTGTTATCTACTCTCTCTTGAACCACCAATCCTTTCATCTCTCCTGGATAGTTCTTCATCAGTGTGGAAACCCTCATTTGATCCTCTGTCCAGCCACCATTTGATGTCTCATATCTATACATACACCATTGTGGCCCCTTCAATTCACTACTCTGAGAAAATCTAGTCTGGTTCTAGACCTGCTCATGCCACAGTCTTGTAAAGGTCACTTCCCTCCTTGCTACTCTATGCTGTGGAAAATTCTGTCTTCATCTCCCACAATCTCAGCAGTATTCAGTAGAGTTGTTTCTTCCCCTTCCAGTAACACTTCCTTCCCTTAGCTCCCAGGATGCCACCCACTCCTGTTTATCCTTCCCACCTTTGCAGAGGAGTCACAATATACTAGGGTAAGACAAAGTGCCAGAAGTGGCAGAAAGCCTTCACGAACTTGTTCTTCAACAATAATTAGTGCCCTGGATTGCATGAGATTAGTGTCAGCTATAACAATATTATAATGTGCATGAAAAAAAGAGGCCACTCCAGTTTCATAACCTCAAAATTATTATGTAAAATGTCTAATATGAAAATGGGATTAGTTTATTACAGAGGTGGTCATGTCCTAAACAGGTCAGTTGATATTGCTTTTTATATGATATCCTGTCTGATGAGATGAAAGTCAAAATTTAGCTTTGCAATAAAAGCGAATTTCTGGTTTGCAAGAAACACATTTTGACCCCAAATCTTCTAGAAAGAAGAGTCAGAAGTAAGGATTCAGTTCCTAATGCTTATTTGAGAGGTGCACACCCAGGAGAGTGAAGTGAGGAAAAAGGAAAAGATAGGCAACGGAATATATGACACACTGTGCTGTGTGACACATGATAACACTTGACATCAGCTGGAAAACAACTTGCCTGTCCACACGCAGGACTCGGGGGTAGTCCACAGCAGAGGGAAAGAAGGGTGAGTTTATTTGCTCAGCTCCCTCCTGCATCCCATTTCTCACTGTCCAGGGTTCTCTTTGCAGGCAGGTAACTCCCACACTCTGGCTTTAGTTGTGTAGCCACATGGGAGCCAATCCCCACATTATCTAGTGTTCCTCTGAGTCTGAAAGTGGAAAGGCAACTCAGTATGAGTGAGTCATCAAGTGAAAGAGAAGAAGGAGTCAGAAAATCTGAGATAGGATAAGCCCACCTGCAATCTTTGACTTTCTCTGTAACTTCCTTGAGATGGGATCATCCAGACTAAGATTTAGCACCTCCAGAATTAGTTACCTCATTTTGTTAGGATGTTTTAACTTATCTTGAGTTAAAATCTGACTCCTAATGATCCTGCTTGTATTGCTACTGTCTATGCTACTTGCCTTAAGTGCCAGGCAGTGGACTGAGCACATCACTGACATTGTCTCAAGTATGCCTTACACAAACCCTCCGAGGTTTGTATGGCTGTCTTCAGGACAGAGATGAGGGTAATCAAGCTTAAATACATCAACTGGCAGAGACAAGTTTTCACAGCTATTGAAGGGTGAGCCAGCACATGAATAGGAGCTGCCTGACTTTGAGCTTAGACTGAACTTCTGTGCTAGACTATTACCCTTCACAGCCCAATTGCTCAGGATTTCTTCCCTAGATGACACAAAGGATTACCATCTCATCAAAATACAACCCTTCAATATCAGAGGTAGCTCTCATGGCCTAAGCCATGACCCCATAGCCCATTCTTTATTTTCATGATTACCTCAGTCAAGCCATATTAGTCCTTTAAAGGTTCTTGAAGATCATCTCTTCATACAGCCATTTTCCACCTTTGAGTACAAATGAGGAGGGAAAAAAAGTCATCCTATTTTAATTTGGCCTTTCTGCAGGCAACACCACACACACACACACACACACACACACACACACACACACAACCTCTTCAATCTTTTCCTGTGGCATCTGGTACTAGCACCTAATATGGAGGAATTTACAGCTGCACTTCACAGCTTGTTTTTTACAGCATTTAGAAATGTTTTTTTAAAAGAAAAAAAAGAAATGTTTTTGTGTTTCTAGCACAAAACAATTGTGTTTCTAGCACAATTATTAAGTGTTATCTATATTAAACTCATTTACAATGTTTCTATTTTGTTTCCAGAAAATTCTAATTTCTCAAGGGTTGTGTCAAACTAATTGCCAAACCCCAGAACTAGAAAATTAATGTTAGAATGATATTTTCTTTTCTGTTTATTTGAAAAGTTATACCTTCTGCATGGTCACAATCTTCATTAGTTAAATCTCTGATAGGTATATCACATTAAGTCATTTAAAGTAAAAGTTACATTTTAGAATGGAGAAGTACAGGAAATAGGGTACAGAGCTGTGCAAACTTTGCTTCGAATCTTAGCTCTGTGACTTACTAGACGAGTGCTCTCAGGAAAAGTTACTCCAATTGGCTAACCTTGCTTTGGGCCAATTGAGGATAATGGTTTCTATCTCACAAGATTTAGGGAGAGATGAACACAAGATTACAATGGTTCTTGACTCAACTTTATTTTTTTTAAGATTTTATTTATTTATTTGACAGAGAGAGAGAGAGATCACAAGTGGGCAGAGAGGAAGGCAGAGAGAGAGGAGGAAGCAGGTTCCCCGCTGAGCAGAAAGCCCAATGCAGGGCTCGATCTCAGGACCCTGAGATCATGACCTGAGCTGAAGGCAGAGGCTTTAACCCACTGAGCCACCCAGGAGCCCTTGACTCAACTTTAATAGTCAATAAATGGACTCTATTTTTGATAATAGCTATTCTTACTATATACCTTCATAACATTTAAAGTAAGCAAGCTTTGTTGTCCTTAATATTACCCATTAATATCTTTAATATGAAAGCATTCACCTTATCAAATCAAACCTCAAGCACTCCTCACCATACTTGGCAGCTTTATCCATTTTTTAGGCAAATTAATGTAAAATATTTCTATATAGTTGCATATTCAGAGATGTCCCCTGGGAATTAGCAATGCCCCACATATATTGTTAGATAATCCATGAGAAAAGTTCCAAAATTAATAAATGTGGGAAGCCACATGATATTCCCTTTAAAATTCACATGTACAATAGAGTAATAAAGGTTCAGAGATTCCTTATAGTAAAGAACTGATTTAAATTTGTGCTAACCCAATGTCTTTTGGAAATTATTTGGCCAGAAAATATTTTTTTTCATAGAACATCTGTTAATATCTCCCTGGATATTAGTGTTACATGGGACCCAGTTTGGGAACACTTCATTAGAACATGTATAGATGGAGTGACTGTAGGAACTATGGAAGAGTTGTATGGAGGTAATTATTTGGAGTGTGCTTCCCTGGATGCTAAGGAACTCTGAGTCACAATGTAATTATATGGCACTAGCACAGTTGCATTTCTCAGGGAAGTCATTTTCATGTGAATTACTGGTGGGAAATAAAACAGCATATTATGCATAAGGCAATTCTATTGGCTCAGGCACTGTGAAAGTAATCTGTTCCCTTTGGTAGTGCCCATACGAATTCTGCTATGGTTTCTTTTTAATAATATTCATTTAATTTATGATTCTATATGTCAAATACTGTTTTGCCTTTTAAAAGTAAGCAGTCACTTCAGGAAATTTCATAAATTTTGTAAAGGTAGTTCCTGTTCCTTAGTTGATCAGCAAAGGTGAGCAGGCAAAGGATCTTGGAGCCAAAGACCTGGCACAGGGTCAAGCTTTGTTACTCACGAGCTGTCATACCCTTTGGAGATCAGTTTTCCATCTCTGAGTCTGAAACAAGATAACCTGTGCAGTAGCATTGTACATACTGATAAAGTCTAGGTACACAGAAGATATTAGTATCAAAGTCAGTATTGCTAGAAAACGGAGAACAAAGTTCTACGTATGTGTATGAGCAAGAAATAACAATCATTACATATTTGAGGGGGATTCTATTCCTCTTTGCTCATATTTCTAAGTGGGGATTTCTACTCCATTCCTCAAAATAGATCTACATTTGAGGACCAATTTCAGCCTTTCACATGGCTTTTCACATAAAAATTGATTTACCTGAGGGAGAAGTCAGTGCCTGACATCCATTGGTCTCTGGTTATCTACTGGTTATGATGTTCTCTGGGACCTCAGTGCCCAGCTCCTTGCTCTCTGCTCATGGCTTGTCACTTTTCTTCTCTCCCAGGTGGCCTCACTGGGCAAGCTGGGACCCTGGGGGGTAGGGCATAGTGAAAGGAGCCTGCAGTTTGGGGTGGATAATTTCAATTCAGAGATTACATTATTAGCAACCCTATTTTCTTGCTCCAAATGCAAGCCACATTCCCCAGCCTAGCTCCACCAGCAATAAAAATAACATCTTTCATTTCCTGGTGTCCTACTTATCCCCCAGGGGAGAAACAGTGTGATTGGCTTTTCAGAGAAGAATCTAGTGACCAAGAGCATTACTTATAAAAACCACATATTGAGTCTATAACAAAAAAGACAGACCATACCAAGCATTGTTGAGAATGTGGAGAATATGGACACTTACATGCTGCTGATGGGAATGTAAAATGGTACAGTTGCTTTGTTGTTTTGGAAAAGAGTTCGGCAATTTCCAAAAGTGTTAAACAGGAACTTATTGTTATTCAATAATTCCACCTGTGGAAATTCACCCAAGAAAAATAAAAGCATGTGTCCACACAAAGATATGTATGTAAAAATTCTTGACAATCTTATCCATAATAGACCAAAATTAGAGACACTCCAAATATCTGTCAAGAGATAAATGTGTTAGGGGCTTCTGGTAGACCCCACCAGAGGAACATGCAGCTCTTGATCTTGGAGTTGTGAGCTCAAGTCCCCACTTGGATATAGAGATTAGTAAAAACAAACAAACAAAAACCACTTTGAAATAAAAAGATAAATGCATTAAAATGTTATATTCATATATGGAATGCTATTTAGCTAAAAAACAATGAACTACTGATATGTGCTAAAACATGGATAAATCTAAAGGTATTATGCCAAAGTGAAAAAACTGGATGAGAAAGCCCACATATTATGTGATTCTATTGTTATAAAGTGATCAGAAAAGGCAAATTCATAGAGTTAGAGAGCATATCTGTGGTTCCTAAGGCTGTGGAAGGAGTAGGAATTAATTGAAAATAGGCATAAGGAAGTTTTTTGGGGAGATGAAAATGTTCTAAAATTGGATTGTGGTGATAACTGCACAACTCTGTATATTTACTAAAAATCACTGAATTGTACTTATAATCGGTGAGTTTTATAGTAAGTAAATGAAAACTCAACCAAGCTGCTAAAAATTAGCAAAGCCACATAATATTTTAAAAACTGGTGTGATTAATATAACTATTGAAATATAGGAATTTTATTTGAAAATATGCCTTCACCACACCTCCTCCTTTCAGGGGCACCTGCTGTCTGCGCGAGGTTGCTTTGTTCCATCGTCCTAAGGCCCTCGCAGGTGCCTGAGCCTGTAATATTGGGCCCCAGCTGGAACCTGGGCATGAGGGTGGAGGTGAGTGGAAGGTGGAAGGTGGAGGGTGGAAGGCAAGGATTACAGCTTCTGGGAAGCAAAATAAGCTACCATCCGCACCATGTTGTACCAGATCAACTGCTGTCTGAACCATCTGGAGGAGAATGATCACATCCATGCCCTTTGCCAGGAACTGCTTGAGTCCAACCCACAGACACACCATGAGTTCCAGCAGCAGCTCTGGGAGACCTCCAGCGATCCCAGTCCTTAGGTTCTGAGCCCTACTGAGCCCCAACCCTGCTTCCCTGGACTAGGGGCTGTGGTCTGGGCACTCACCACATAGCTTAGATATCTTCTCAAGAGCTATCCTACAGGTCCCTTGGTGGTTTTGCCTGCTTGGGTCATCCTTCTGGTACTACCCTTGGCGTGTCTGGGCTGGCCCTCACCACTCGGCATCTCTTCCTGGGGTCAGGTGTGGGGCTGTCTAACTTGCTTCCCTACCCAATTCCAGGGCAAAAGAAAAGAAAAGAAAGAAGAGGAGAGGAGAAGAGAGTACAGGAGAGGGGAGGGGAGGGGGGAAGGAAGTAGAGGAAAGAGAAAAGAGAAGAGAAAGAAGGGAAGAGAAGAGAAGAGAAGAGAAGAGAAGAGAAGAGAAGAGAAGAGAAGAGAAGAGAAGAGAAGAAAAAAGGAAAGAAGAAAAGAAAGAAGAAGAAAAAAGAAGAAAAGAAAAGAAATGGGAAAAAAAAGAAATTTAAAAAGAAAAGAAGAGGCTTTCAGGCAATATTATAGTTCTTTGGATGATTATTGCCTTCCACCATTTAATATATCATAATAATTGTACAATAAGGTACATGTAGGTGAAAATTCTGCTACCAGTAAAATACAGTCAGCTGGATTTTTGAACTAATCTACAGGCAGCTCCCATTTGCAGGTCCATTTCATAGTCCCTTCCCATCTGAGAGGAAGGATCCAGGTGTACTCCTTACCCCAGAAGCTCTTTCAACTTGGGAGTTCCATGAGAGTAGTAAATTTGGAGAAATCCTATTTTTTCAGGATTTTCTTAATTTTGATATGAAATGGGTATATACGGCCTTACAACTACTTAATATAGTCTCCAGTATATGGCACCTTGCTTTCTGAGAGGCTGTATATAAATTCTCTAGCTAATCCCTAATGTCCTTAATACCTTTGCTAATACTAGCTACATAAAAGACTTCTTACAGGAAATATCTCAGTAAAATAACAGTTTTATATCTACAACACCTTGAAGAGTGGTACCTTACATTTTGCATGACTTGCTTTTGTTTTTGAAATCAGGAAAATGGTTTATAAAGCTAGACAGAGTTCTGATTCAATAAACTGATAATTAATTAAACAATACTTCTGAAGCTTAAGGGCCATGCCCAGAATACTTATTTTCTCCAGGGCCCTTACTGGTGGATTTAGGCACATTAATAATAACAGAAGTATTTTTAATGTACTATAGACTGCAATGATGAACTATGACCTAAATCCTATAGTTTGTAAGCCAGATGAGTAGATAGTCAACAAACCTGGAAAGCAGTTACTTAGGTTCAGTTGTTATTTTCCCCATGCTCCATGGCTGCAAATGCAGACAGAAACTGACTATGCAGTTGTTAAGGTGAGTATGAAATGATCATCAGAAACAAGAAGTAAAACACTGACAACTAATCAGCTACCAATAACTAAAACATTGTGGAGCAAAGTCCCATAAAAAGAGAGATTCTAGAATTCCTGAAACTGCATAGGAACCAGAAAGAACTATGGACAAGGATCTCCTTCTCTGCACCTGAAGCATCTCACAAACCTTAAATTCTACCCTAGATGGTCAGACAGGTGAAAAATGATCCAGCAAGAACTTCCACTGGCAACTAGTAGCTATGATCCATAAAATATTTTGAGGAATTGAGGCAGAACATTTATAGGCACAATGTGACTTTTTAGAAGACTTCATGCTTGGGGCACCTGGGTGGCTCAGTGGGTTAAAGCCTCTGCCTTCAGCTCAGGTCATGATCTCAGGGTCCTGGGATCGAGCCCCACATCGGGCTCTCTGCTCAGCAGGGATCCTGCTTCCCCCTCTCTCTCTGCCTGCCTCTCTGCCTACTTGTGATCTCTCTCTGTCAAATAAATAAAATCTTAAAAAAAAAAAGAAAAAGACTTCGTGCTCTTTTTTTTTTTTCATATTCTGGAAAATCAAAAGCTATTCCCTGAGTTGCTATGAAAATGGCTTTTATACACACAGCAAAGTTGTCAGATCCATTCAGGATTGTTTTATATGGGATATATTTATTTTTTCCCCATGACATAACAAGGACTAAGGCTTCCTTGCTTAGAAATTCTTGAAGCTGTTTTATATTTTTAAAATTTTTAATTGTGGAATTGCACCTAACATAAAATCCACCATCCTAGTTTTAAGTGTACAGTTCAGTAGTGTTAACCATGTGCACTCGTTGTGCAACCCATCTCCAGAATTTTTTTCATCTTGTAAAACTGAAACTCTATCATCTTATAAAACTGAGCACTAACTCCTTATTTCCTCCTCCCTGCAGCCCCTGGCAACACCATTCCACTTTCTCTCTCTTTGAATATAAGCAGTCAACGCTGACTAATCGTTCAGTGTATGTATATACTACATTTTGTATATCCATTTATCTGTCAACAGACCTTGGGCTGCTTTCACCTCTTGATTATTGTGGATAATGATGCTATGAACATGGGATTACAACTCTCTCTTTGGTATTCTGCTTTCAGTTCTTTTGGATACATACCCAGAAGTAAAATTGCTGATAATTTTATTTGTAATCTTTGGAGGAACTGCCATACTGTTATCCATAATGCTTGAACCATTTTACATTCCCACCAACAGTGTACATGGGTTCCAGTGTCTCCATATCCTCAACACTTGCTTCTTTTCTGTTTGATTTTTTTTATAGTAGTCATCTTAATGGATGTGATATGTTATTGCATTGTAGTTTTGATTCATATTTTCTTAATGATTAGTGATATTGAGCAACTTGTCATATGTTTGTTGGTTTTGAAACTTTTAGGTTAAAAAATATAGCAAATTGTTATAGGTCAACTATTTTGCCAGATGATGTTCAGTGAACATCCATTCTTTGGAAGAATTTTCAAGAAATCATGGCTTGAAACATATACACATATCTGCAATAAAAAGACATGTCAAAGTCCTGCGCTTTTATTTTTTATATATTTTTAAAATTATTTATTTATTTGACAGAGACAGAGAGAGCACAAATAGGCAGAATGGTAGGCAGAGAGAGGGGGGGAAGCAGGCTCCCCACTGAGCAGGGAGTTCCCAGGTAGGGCTCCATCCCAGGGTCCTGGGATCATGACCTGAGCCAAAGGCAGACACTTAACCTACCGAACCACTGAGGTGCTCCAATCCTGTGCTTTTAACAAGAAACACCACAATCATCTTAACAAACATCTTTCTTAAAAAAAAAATCTGTTACAAATAAGCTAAGCCTAATGGCTGGAAAAGTAGGCAAAATTCTGTTCTCACACCTGAATTGGTGGTTGTGTTAGTTTGCTACTGCTGCCATGATGAAGTTCTATGGGGTGGATTAAACAGTAGAAATTTATTTTCTCATGATTCTGGACACTAGATGTCCAAGATCAAATTGTCATCAGGGCTGATTTTTTCAGGCCTTTCTCCTTGGTTTGTAGATGGCCCTCTTCTATGAGTCTTCACATGGTCTTCCTTGGGTGTATGTCTGTGTCCTTATCTCTTCTTATAAATGCACCAGTCATATTGTGTTATGGTCCACCTTAATGACCTCACTACCTTAACTATCTTTTTAAAGGTCCTACCTCCAAATACAGTCACATTCTGAGCTACACTTGGATAGGATTTCAAATATGAATTTTAGGGGGACATAATTTCCCCATAACTAGCTGTAACAGATGAAGAGAAGATAACACACTTCTGGCTGGAGCCCATCTGAGAGACCAGACTCCAAATCCAGCTGGGAGGAAAGCCATGGGGCAAAGCCTGTTATAGAAAACTAACAATATCCTCCTCAAATGGTTATATATGGCCTTCATAACATTGTGTGGGGTTGTGACTAAAGAGTCCCTAGGGCAAAAAAAAAAAAAAAAAACAGAAAAAATAGAATCTGTCTTGGAGCACCAAAAAGGATGTCCCTAGCAAGAAGAAGGAGTCACTCTCTTTTGTATTCCTATGGTAGTGTTTTCTCCAATGACTGACACTACCAACCAAGGATTGGTTTCTAACCTGTTGTGGGCCTCCTCTTCTTGGCTTTGTCTCTTCCTCAGCCTTGCATCCTACCCATTTTGTTCTTTTTCTGTGTGTTTTACTTTGGTTACTACCTTAGAAGGGATGCTTTTTCCTTTGGGGGAAACATTAATATTTGTATTGTGGGTTAAACTGCCCATCAGGCAAAAACATAAATGCAACCCATTACCCAAGTAACAGAATCTTTCATGCATCATGGAATCTATTTCAGTCTTATTGACATAAAGACCTCCATGGATTAGCTTGCTGAGCAGGCAATACCTGTTGAAAGTCTAATTTATTTAAATAAATGTATAACTTCTACATAAATATTAGTAATAAGTTTAACCGAAGAGGTAAACGATCTCAATACTGGATATTATAAGACAGTGATGACAGAAACTGAAGAAGACACAAACAAATGGAAATACAGTTCAGGCTCACAAATTGGAAGAATTAATAATGTTAAAATGTCCCTACTATCCAGAGCAATCTACAGATTCACTGCAATCCCTATCAGAATTCCCCAATGGCATCTTTTACAATCCTAATATTTATGTGGAACAATGAAAGACCCCTAATAACCACAAGTAATCTTGAGAAAACCAGAAGCATCACACTTTATAATTTCAAGCTATACTACAAAGCTATACCAATCAAAACAGTATGGTATTGGCATAAAAACAGACACAAAGATCAATGCAACCGGAATAGAGCACCCAGAAGTAAACCCATGCATTTATGGTTAATTAATTTTTGACAAAGGAGCCAAGGATACACAGTGGGGAAAGAACAGTTTCTTCAATAAATGGTTTTGGGAAAACTGGATAATCGCATGCAAAAGAATGAAACTGGGGCCCCTAGGTGGCACAGTTGGTTGAGCGACTGCCTTCAGCTCAGGTCATGGTCCCGGAGTCTCGGGATCGAGTCCCACATCGGGCTCCCAGCTCCATGGGGAGTCCGCTTCTCACTCTGACCTGCTCTCTCACTCTCTCTCTTTCCTAATAAATAAATAAATAAATAAAATCTTTAAAAAAAAAAAAAAACAATGAAACTGGATCACTATTTTACACCATACACAAACATCAACTCAAAATGGATTAAAGATTTGAATGTAAGACCTGAAACCATAAAGCTCCTAGAAGAAGACGCAGAAGGTAAGCTCCTTGATATTGGTCTTGGCAATGGTTTTTGGGTTTGACACAGAAAGCGAAAGTAATGAAAACAAAAATAAACAAGAGGGACTACATCAAACTAAAAGGCTTCTGCACAGCAAAGACCATCCGCAAAATGAAAAGCAACCTGTGGGACAGAAGAAATTATTAGTAAATCACATATCCAATAAGGAGTTACTACCCAAAATATATAAAGAACTCATACAACTCAATAGCAAAAAAACAAATAACTCAATTAAAAAATAAGGACTTGATTAAAACATTTTTCTGGAGAAGACAAACAAATGGCCAACAGTTACATGGAAAGATGCTCAACATCACTAATCCTTAGGGAATGGCAATCAAAACCACAGTGAGATATCACCTCATATCTGTTAGAATGGTTATTATCAAAAAGACAAAAGGTAAGTGTTGGTGAAGATCTGGATAAAAGAAAACCTTTTGTACTATTAGGGGGAATGTAAATTGGTGCGGTAGCCACTACAAAAAATGGTGGGAGATTCCTCAAAAAATTAAAAATTGAACTACATTATGATCCAGCAATCTCAATTCTTGACACATACCAAAGGAAATGAAAGCAGGATATTGAAGAAATATGTGCATCCTCATTTTTATTGCAGCATTATTCATAATAATCCATTTCAGGATACGGAAACAACCTAAGTGTCCACCGATGAATCAAAAAATTGAATTACATACCTATATAGCATGGAATATTATATAATAATTTTAATTATAAATATATATATTTATTATATATAAATCAAAAATCATATATATAGCATGGAATATTATATAAAATATGGTATATTATTCAGCCATGAGAAAAAGGAAATCCTGCTCTTCGCAACACCATAGATAGACTTTGAGGGCATTATGCTAAGTGAAATGAGTCAGACAGAGAGACAACTACTGCATGGAATCACTTATATGTGGACTATAAAAAAGAAGTCGAAGTCATAGAAAGAGAAGAAAAATGGCTCAGTGCTAGAGGCTGGAAAATGAGGGAAATAGGGAGAGGTTGGTAAAAGAAAGGGTACAAAATTCCAACTATAAGATGAATAAATTCTGGGGATCTAATGTAAAGCATGGTGATTATAACATTGTATTGTATAAATAAAATTTGTTAGGAGAGTAAATTTAAATGTTCTCAACAAAAAGAGAAAAGATAAATACGTGAAGCAATGGATGTTATGAATAACTAGATGGGCAGATTCCTTTTACAATGTATTTATCAAATACATTTATCACAACATACACTTTTAAATGTCTTACAATTTCATTTGTCAAGTATACCCCAATAAGATGAAAAATATATATATGTAATGTATGTATATCTGTGTGTATGTGTATGTGTGTATATATACATAATATATATAAAATTTAAGGGCCTGGGTCCGATTGATCTTTATTTCTAAGATTAAATATGTATTTTGGGATGGCTAGGTGACTCAGTTGGTTAAGCTTCCAACTTTTGATTTCAGCTAAGGCTTTATTTTGTTTCTTTTTTTCCAAAGATTTTATTTATTTATTTGAGAGAGAGAGTGAGAATGTGAAAGAGAGCACAAGCAGGGGCAGGAGGGAAGAGGAAGAAGCAGACTCCCTGCTGAGCAGGGAGTCTACCCGACAAGGGCTCCATCCCAGGACCCTGGAACCATGACCTGAGCTGAAGGCAAATGCTTAACCAACTGAACCACCCAGGCGCCCCTCAATTCAGGCCTTGATTTCAGAGTCATGAGTTCAAGCCCCGTCTTGGAGCCTACTTAAAAAATAATAAATTAAATAAGTTAAATAAATAAGCAAATAAATATGTATTTTATGCCTGCTAAGCAGTTCTGCATAAGAAGTCTAACATTCCATTGTCACCCAAATAAACACAAGTGGATGTATTACTGTGGGACACAGAAAAATGAAAAGATAGTCCATGTTCATGAATTAGAAGAATTAATAATGTTAAAATGTCCACACTACCCAAACCAGTCTACAGATTCCATACAATCCCTATCAAAATGGCAAAGCACCTGTGCTGAGATCTGTGCAAAGCATCAGGTCTGAGATCAAGACCTGATCAAAATCAGGTCTTGATCTCAGGGTTGTGAGTTTAAGCCCTGCGTTGGGCTCCATGCTGGGCGTGGAGCCTACCTAAAAAAAAATAAAATGGCAAAGCGGACACACAAGTTTCGAACTGACCAGGTGGAGGTAAGTCACTGTTCATGTTTTATTTAGTTCCACTACTTCCCACAGTCCTTCTGAAATTGTGTGCAAGAGTCTTAAGCAGAGGACTGGAGACTTTAATTTCTGCAAGGCCAGTGCTAGCCAGCCTTGACAGGCCCACTCCTGATTCACATTCTTGAGGCATCTTAGCGTACTCTAGAGCTCTGTGAAGCTTGGATAGACCTCTATAACCAGCAGAAGGACTCTGGCTTTCCTTTACTTACTGCTTGTGGCTCAGTTTCAGTCCTCAAGGATAGTTTCTAAATGAAAATAACAATTGCAGTATCATTTTTAGACCGAAAAAATGGGCTAGTGAGGGGTTAATCTGACTCAATGCAAGACCAAAGCTCTCTCTCCAGCCCTCATTCACCTTCTCATTCTCTCAGGACCAGACTCAGTCCTGGCCCTCGTGGGCTCCTGCCCTTGGTGAGCTCCCTCTGAAGACGCTCAGGGCCCAGGGTGTGTTGTCTTTCAACTAGACCACGTACACACAGATGAGCTCTTCTTCCAACCTAATCTGGGGTCAGGACATTTTCTCTTCCCCAAATTCTGGTCTGTGATTAGCAAAAGCAGTCCAAGGTAGCAGTGGAGCTCACAGTAGCGGCATTCGCTGTGGTACTTCCTCAGGCTGCTCAGCACCACACAGAATTTGCAGCTGGAGAGCAGAAACCTGCACACAATATGGTAGATGTGAGGAAGGGCAGAGGACAGAAATAGTGGGGGTTGAGCCAGCTCAGGACCATCTCTGGCCACACCATGGAACACACGATCCCTTGGCACATGTCTTCCTCCCTCAGGAGGAAGGGACACTGTATATGCAGGCTGTCTGGGGAGGAGGGCAGTCATACACTCTGGGGAGTCACAGAAACAAGCTCCACTAGGGGTTTTTGTCTGGGCTGGAAATAGGGAAGTGGTCTGCAAAATGAAGAGAAAATGTAACTTCTTGATGTGTACATTTTGTGGTATTTTTGAGAGTGATCTGATAATTCTATGACATGGCAATGCTTGATTCTGAGACCCTGGTATCAGAGGGAGGAAAGAAGAAGGGAGGAAAGGAGACAGGGTTTTAAAAGAACATGCTAATTAGAATTCTGATATCATAGTATGCACTGCAATTAAGGAACGAGTCTGAAACCCAGACCTGCTTTAAATCACATTTCCCCTACTTAACCTTCAGTTTTAGGCACTATCTATTATTTCTGTCAACTTCCTTTTTTATTAAACAGTCACCTCAGAAAACCTGGTCTAGCTTTTACTTTCCCCTAGGGAGTAGACAGGCTTTATGTAACTGACAGGTTAGGATAAAGATCTTTATTGACATAAATTAGCCTTGACTGAACCTACTTTGAAGGAGGATTGAGCAGTATTGCCTAATCCCATGATGCCGATGTTACATGAAGTCAACATTTTATTTATTCATTAACAACCATTTGCTGAGCACTTACTATTGCATGCAGTGCTCTAGATCATAAGTCTACACCAATGAATGAGTTCAACCAGGTACCTGCTGTTGTGCCCTTAATATCCTTGTGAGGGGAGACAGTCAACTGACAATCAAATGAAAAATAATATCAACAATAATGAGTACTATGAAATATTTTAAAGAGTGTCATGCTAGAGAGTGATGTAGCGGTTACTTCATATGGGGAGCCCAGGAAAGGCTTTCTGATGAGGTGACATTTGAACAGACCCTGAACGGAAGAAGGAAGCCCCCGATGCAGACATGTGCCTGGTGTTTTCAAGTAGCAGGAAAAGTAAGCCCATGTGGCTGGAGGGTAATGAGACACGGTCAGGGAGGTCTGAGCAGTCCTGTTTGCTGTCTTCTCCTGTTACCCAGGAGTCAAAAGAACGTCAGCTTATGAATGAGTGTGGGAGGTGCCCTGGATAGAGAAGCTGTCTCTATCCTGGAGCCCCAGGAACTGCAGCAGAGCTGGGGAAGTGGAGAGGGAAGTACTCACCCAGGTGGGTGATCTAACTGGGGTGAGTTGTGTGCCCAGCATCATGGAGCCCTAAGAATGCACATGGCACTTGAGTGGTCTGCACCAAGGAAAGGCTCCAATCCTCTAATCATACACACTTTAACCCTGGTCTTCCTCTACACTTAGAAGAAAACTTGAGTCACTTCAGCACTATACCTAGGTCCTAACCTGAGTTTGTCCTCAATAGCAGAACCACTTTGGTTGCAGATTTTTATTTCGTTATAGTATTCTCTTCATGACATGGAGAACATTGCTTATCTCTCTCTTCCTCTGTTTTCTTCACTGAGTAATATGCACATGCAATAGACAATGTTGGAATGTGTTTAAGAATTTTAAAATAGGGGCTTCTGGCTGGCTCAGTCAGTGGTGCATACAATTCTTGATCTCGGGGTGGTGAGTTTGAGCCCCATGCTGGGTATAAAGAGTACTTTTAAAAATCTTTAAAAACTTTTTTTAATAGAAAATAAAGTTAGAAAAGCACTTCCTTAAAGAAAAAATGTAATATATTTTTCTGATTTCTTGAACTTAGTTGTGTCTGGCACACGACATCTGCACAGAAACACAAGGACCACTCCCTCTGAACCTACCAAGAGGCAAAACTTGGTCACTTGCCTCTTCCACCACATCCTGTAATTACAATTTAAGGCAAATCGATCCAAGCCGCAAGTGTCCTAATGCTTGCTGGTACTAACAAACATTTTGCTTTTGAGTTCTTCAAAGAAGATTTGACATTTCATTGTTTAACCTTTTTTATTTGAGTATAAGTGACACACAATGTGATATTAATTTCGGGTGTACAACATAGTGATTCAACTTCTTTATACCTTATGCTATGTTCACTATAAATGTAGCTAACACCTGTCACCATACAACACTATTAAAATTTCATTGACTATATTCCCTATGCTGTGCCTTTTATCCCTGTGAAATACTCATTCCATAATTGGAAGCCTGTATCTCTTACTCCCCTTCACTCATTTTACTTAAACCACAGCTCCCTTCCCTCTGGCAACTATCAGTTTGTTCTCTGCATTCATGGGTCTGATTCTGTATTTCATTTGTTCATTTGTTTTGGTTTTAGATTGCACATATGAGTGAAATCATGTGTTGTCTTTCTCAATCTGACTTACTTCACTTATCATAATAACCTTGAGGTCTATACATGTTGCCTCAAATCTCATTCTTTTTTATGTCTGTGTAATATTCCAGTGTGTGTGTGTGTGTGTGTGTGTGTGTGTGTGTTTATACACATACATATATACTATGTCTTCATTATGCATTCATCCACCAATGGACACTTAGGTTGCTTCCATATCTTGGCTATTTATTTATTTTTTTTAAAGATTTTATTTATTTATTTGAGATAGAGACAGTGAGAGAGAGCATGAGAGGGGAGAAGGTCAGAGGGAGAAGCAGACTCCTCATGGAGCCGGGAGCCCGATGTGGGACTCGATCCCATGATTTTGGAATCATGACCCGAGCTGAAGGCAGTTGCTCAACCAACTGAGCCACCCAGGCACCCCATATCTTGGCTATTTAAATAATGTTGCAATATATATAAGGGTGCATATATATTTTTTAATTAGTGTTTTTGTTTCTTTGGGTAAATACTCAGTAGTGGATTGTTGGATCATATGTTATTTCTATTTTTAATTTTTAGAGGAACCTCTATACTTTTTTCAGTGGCTGCACCAATTTACATTCCCACTAAGAGTCCATCAGGGTTCCTTTTTCTTCATATTCTCACCAACATTCATCTTCTTGATTTTAGCCATTCTGTCAGGTGTAAGGTAATACCTCATTGTGGTTTTGATTTGCAACTCTTTCATGATGAGTGATGTTGGGCATCTTTTCATGTGTCTTTTGGACATGTGTATATTTTCTTTGGAAATGCCTGAATAGATCCTCTGCCGATTTTTAATTGATTTTTTTTTATGTTGAGTTGTAGAAGTTCTTTTTATGTTTTGGATATACACCTCTTATCAGATATATCATTTGAAATATATTTTCCCATTCAGTAGGTTGCCTTTTTATTATGTTGATGGTTTCCTTCACTGTGCAAAAGCTTTAGAGGTTCTGACACTTCAAATGAGTTAATTGAAATGGAATAGTGGAAAACAGAGGAATATATTTTAAACTAATGATGTACAAAGTAATGTGACCCTGCGGAAATACCTAAAAGTCTTACACTTGACTGATATATCCTGTGGTCATTGCACATTAAGTAAATAAATAAACATTTAAAAATAAATAAGCATATAAACTTGAACGTGGAGTCCACGGAAAAGCTGCAAAGTTCTATATGACCTAGCCCACCCATGTAGAATATGAAAATGAAATGTTAAGCTGTTACTTGAGTTGCCTTAGCAGCTCTCAGTAGGCAGAGAAACTGCATGGGATCAGGGGTCATGTGGAATATGGCTGTTTCCACCACCAAAATATTTACCAGAGGAGGGATCAAAGATCAAGGATGGCTCACAGGCAGGTGCTAACAGCTGCCGACTTTGAATGTGTTCAGTACCTCCCCGAACAATTTAGCACTTTGGCTAGACTAGTTCCCTGGGCAGAAGCTCATCTCACCTTTTAAAGAAGTCTGTTAATCAATATAGTCAGAGCTTTCCAACATCCATTAATTCTAAATAGCAATAACTGCTTGGAGACTTGTCAGGGACCTCAAACAGAAGAATACCAGCAACACAGAAGCCTGGAGCCCTGTTTAGTAATGATTCATAAATCCCAGGTTCTGAGTGCGCTGCCAGTCAGCAAAATAGGAATGACAGTAATAATCCATTAATAGTAATGGATTACTATTAATCCATTAATTACTACCAGCTCCAAGAATGATCAATACCTTCTAAGTGAACTGACCTCTACAAATTCAAATCTGAACATGCCCTGTCTTAAATCTACCATCATTTATGTACCATAACATGAAACTTGTTGTGCTTTAAGACAGTATTGGTGGGCACTGAAAAGTAATTTGAGCAGGGAGAAATTACAATTCAAATATGGGAATCATAATGTTGAATATTCAATGCTTATTAACTAAAACTATCTTTGGAAATTATTGGCAATAAAATTTTAATAACTTGTACAATGTTAATACTGGATAAAATTAAATTGCTAATATAGTATGTGGAGTGACCTTACATAAAAAATGTAAAAAATTTAATTGCAAAATATATTTACAGTAGCTCATAATATTTTATGATTTTAAAAAAAAGTATGAGGTTGAAGAGAAAAACAAGGTTGGAGGAAGTGATAAATGACTGAGTTTAAACCATTCTAAAACATGGTACCTTTAACTACCATAAGTCATGATAGTATCTTCTCCAGATTATATTGGATTCTCTTGATGAAGTGAATTCTAGAAATAGTCTATTTAAAATACTAAGAATAAAAACCATGAGTCCTACTTGTGTAACCTAGCCATAGAGCACATTAAAATTAAAAGAGCTTTGAGATGAAAAAATAAGGCCCCAGAGAGTGTGAATGACTTCGTAGAGGTCAAACAGAGAATCATGCTGAGCAGGGTCTTGAAAACAAATCCTCAGACAGGTGCTAGTAAAACTTCAGTGGTGCCAGACTGTCTGCAATAAATTAAATCATTCCACCTCCTCTCCATTTGGAAAATAAGAGCCTGCTTGACAAACAACTAGGTGAAACTCTTACTCTTAGGATGAAAATAAGCTTTTTTATTCACCTATGTCGCTTATTTGGCTTAGCTCTTTGCCAAGCTGCAGAGTTGTTTTGATGAGAACTTGCAATATTCATACAAAGCAAGACAGGAATTTTTTATCTTTGTTCATGAAGATTTTTTCTTTTTAATTCCATTGTTTTTTAGTCTTAAACACAAAAAAAAACAGAGGATAGTATACTCACTTATATTTAAAAATCACTGTTATCAGTGCAATCTAGATTTGGAAGCTCTCAGTTAAGATTTCACATTTATTGTTAGATTTTTTTTGGTAGTAGATATCAGGGAACAAATGAACACAATTATCTATTCATTTTAAGTTACATGTGGTCAGTGTAAGTGTATTAAAGATTCATTGATAAGTTTATCTATCACTGTATCTTAAAAGAATAAAATAATCCTCCCTTTAAAAATTTAAATTTTTATCTTAAAAATATGATAATCTGGAAAGGGTCCTGAGGCCTTAGATATATACTAAGTGTTTTCAGATTTTTATAGTTAGTACCTTTCTGGGAAATTAGTTAGCCCATAGTGTATCTCAGTGTTTATGACATGAATCACATTACAGTATTTTTACTTTTAACTGAAATTTTTTACTTCAACCATACATCACTTGCAAACACCTAGGGAATAGATGTTTATTTATTTTTTTAAAGATTTTATTTATTCATTTGAGAGAGAGAGAGACAAAGAGAGCACAGGCAGGGGGAGAGGCAGAGGGAGAGGGAAAAACAGACTCCTCTCGCTGAGTTGAGTTGGGAGCCTGATGCCAGGGCTCCATCGCAGGACCTAGGGATCCTGACCCGAGAGGAAGGCAGACGCTCAACCATCTGAACCACCCCGGTGCCCCAGGATAGATGTTTAAAAGTAACTATACAGTAACAGCATGTGCTCACATTCATTTTTAAAATTGTCTTAGTTCACAAACTGGCACAAAGTTTCTCTGTGGATATACAAAATTAACATTCAAGTTCCAAATACTGATTAACACATAATTGTAAAATTGTATTAGAGACTTAAGTAGAATTTCTAAACAAATAGACATGTATGGGGTCTGTGGAGCAAGTGATATCCCAGAGAGTGCTGATTAACACAGCAATGAGATGCCTGTTGCACCCCTTTCAGTGACTGATAAGATGTCTCTCCTGTGATTCCCTCTTTCTATGCTCCCCCTCTTCTTCCCTATTCCCATTGTTGGGTGAGTTGTTGATACTGCCAAATAAGTTGGAAGATTAATTTATTTGAATGCACGTTTAGCCATAATATGCTAATTTTTACAACATTTCAAAGCAGATGCTTTCAACTGACATGCAAAAACACAAACCAAAAAGGCATCACAAATCCTGAATATGACATAAGATTAAGAATTATTTATAAATATTTAAAACTATTATCAAACAATTTCAGAATTAGAAAGCTTCTTTTAAGATTCTGCACCAATTCCAATGTGTGAGGTTTTTTTCCACACACCACCAACTAATTCTCTGATACCAGATGGGTGTCCTACAATTTGTCATTTCTGATACTACTTACTTGGAAACTGTGTCAGATTCTACAGGTTAAGAGCTCCATCCCACAAGACTGCCCCTCCTCCCTATTTCGCTGCCAGTCACACCCTCCAGTCTTTCTCCCTGCCCCAGAGTTTAGGGGGTGGAACTGAAAGTTTCAACCCTCTAATCATTTTGGTTCCCTTAGCAACCAACTACTCCGTACTTAGGGGATTTCCAAAAGTCACCTCATGAACATAAACTCAGTTGTGGTTGAAAGGTACTTGTTATGAGTAACAAGACAAGCAAACGCTCCAAAACGATTTCAAAAACTGAAGACAAGAGACCAAATATAGCAAAAGATGCTCCCATTGTTTTATTGCTGAGGAAATTTCAAGGGTTTTAGGAGCTCTGTGCCAGTATTGGGGACAAAGACCAAATATTTATTTATTGTAAATCACAATAGCACAGTCCACTCCCTAGTCTCCAGGGAGGGAAGAGGGCCTGGAGTTTGAATCAATCACTGATGGCCCGTGACTTAATATTCATGCCTATGGGATAAAGCCTCCACATAAACCCGAAAGGTTGGAGTTTATGGAGATTTTAGGTTTATGAACATGTGGAGATGCACGGAAAGTGGCAAGCTCAGAGAGGACATGGAAGATGCATGCTTCTTCCCCATGCCTTGCCCTCTTCCATTTGGCTATTCCTGAGTTATATCTTTTATAATAAACTGGTGTTCTAGTAAGTAAAACACTTTTCTGAGTTTTGTGAGTCACTTTAGCAAATTACTCAAACCTGAGGTGGTCACTGGAACCTCTGATCTATAGCCCAGTTGGTCAGAAACACAGGTAACAATCTGCACATAGAATTAGCATCCAAAGTGTGTGGACAGGTCATCTTGTGGGACTGAGTCTTTAATATGTAGGATCTGACATGTCTCCAGGTGGACAGTGCCAGAGGTAACTTGAATTTTAGGACACCAAACTGGTATCAGAGAATTGTTTGGAGGTGTGGGGAAAATAGCCCCCTCTACCCCCATACAACTAAACAAAAAGGTAGTAGGTGTGCCTGTATGGCTCAGATGGTTAAGCAGCTGCCTTTGGCTCAGGTTATGATCCCAGCATCCTGGGATTGAGCCCTGCATGGGGCTCCCTGCTCAGCGGGGAGTCTGCTTCTCCCTCTGCCCCTCACCCAATTCTTGTACTCTCTCTCTCAAATAAATAAATGAAATCTTTAAAAAAAATTGTAGTATACATACACACACAAACAAAAAAAAAACATTTGAAAAGTCTGGATACTTTTAAAGTGCACATATTATTTGAAGTAAAGAGCAAAATGAAGGAATTCATGGAGAAATACCAAAAGGATTTTTGAAAGTTGGCAATATTGTTGATATATAAAAAAGTATATAGAAACAATTTATGCTATGTTGTATATATGCCGTGTTGTCTATATATAATATATGCTAAGTATTACCTTTATTTTTATATGTACTTATTTGTTTAAAGTGCAAACACTTAGGATCCTGATTCAACCACCACATGCATAGGGATTTCAGATCCTCATTTCTATGGCTGCTATTCAGTATCTGTCATAATGACAGTAATGTCTTAAAAAGTGATTTAGATAACCTGATAGAGACACCCAAATCCCAGGTGGCAGAATGTATTTTACATCATTTTTTAATTGGAGTATAAGTGACATATAATATTCTATTGGCTTCATGATGACCCAATATTTTTGTATTATAAATGATCCCCATGGTAAGTCTCATCCCCATCCGTCACCATACAAACTTATTACATTGTTGACTATATTCCCTATGCTGTACATTATATCCCCACAGCTTATTTATTTTATAACTGGAAGTTTGTACCTCTTCATCCCCATCACCTACCTCATGCATTCCCCTGAACCCCTCCCCTCTGGCAACCACCAGTCCATTTCCTGTATCTATGAGTCAGTTTCTGTTTCCTTGAGTTGCCTTGTTTGTTTTTAGATTTCACATATAAGTGAAATCATACAGTGTTTGTCTTTGTCTGACTTATTTTACTTAGCACAATAAGTTCTAGGTCCATTCATGTTGTCACAAATAGCAAGATTTCATTCTATTTTTATGGCTAATATTCTGTTTGTTATATATACACCATAGTTTCATTATTCCTTCATCAGTGGTTTGCTTCCATATGTTGGCTATTATAAATAATGTGCAAAAGCACAAGGGTACATATACCTCCTTAAATTGGTGTTTTTGTTTTCTTTGTATAAATACTCAAAATTGCCAGACCATATGGTAGTTCAATTTTTAATTTTCGGAGGAACCTCCATACTGCTTTCCACAGTGACTATACTAATTACTAATACCCATCAACAGGGTACAAGGGTTCTCTTTCTCTACATCCTCGCCAACATTTATTTTTTTTTCTTTTTGATAATAACTAATCTGACAGGTTGTGAGGTGATTATCTCATTGTGGTTTTGACTTGCACTTCTCTGATGATTAGGTGATCACATAGTGATGTTGAGCATCTTTTTATGTCTGTTGTCCATCTGTATGTCTTCTTTAGAAAACTGCCTATTCAACTCCTCTGCACATTTTTTTATCAGGTTGTTTGTTTTTTGATATTGAGATTTTTATATATTTTGGTTGTTAACCTGTTACCAGATACATAATTTGCAAGTATTTCTTCCCATTCAGGTTGTCTTATCATTTTTTTTTTTATGATTTCCTTTGCTGTGCAAAACCTTTTTTGTGTGATATAATCCCATTTGTTTATTTTAGCTTTTGTTGGCCTTGTCTGTGGAGACTGGGCCCTCCTCCCACCCCACAAAGATATGTATATATACTTATATAAACACATACAGCTACGACTGATGTTAAAGATCTTATTGCCTATGTTCGTCTTCTAGGAGTTTTATAATTTCAGGTCTTACATTCAAATCTAATACATTTTGAATTTATTTTTTATATGGCATAATAAGATAGTGGTCCAGTTTCATTCTTTTATATGTAGCTTTCCAGTTTTATCAACATCGTTTATTTAAGAAACTTTTTCCCATTTTATATTCTTGCCTGCCTTGTCATAAATTGTTCATATCTGCATGGGTTTATTTCTGAGCTCTCTATTCCATTTCATTCATCTATGTGTCTATTTTCATGCCAGTCCCATACTATTTTGATTACTACAGCTCTGTAGTATAGTTTGAAATCAGGGCACATGATACTTATAGTTTTGTTCTCCTTTCCCCAGATTACTTTGGCTCTTCTGGGTCTTTTGTGGTTCCATACAAATTTTAGGATTTTTGTTCTGGCTCTGTGAAAAATACCATTGCTATTTTGATGGGAATTGCATTGAATCTTTAAATTTATTTGAGTAGTATGGACATTTTAACATTAATTTTTTCAACCCATGAACACAGAACATCTTTTCGTTTATTTGTGTCATCTTCAATTCCTTTCATCAATGTCTTGTAGTTTTCAGAGTACTGGTCTTTCACCTCCTTGGTTAAATTTATTCCTAGATGTTTTGTTCTTTTTGGTGCAACTATAAATGTTTTTTTTTTTTTTCTTAATTTCCCTTTCTGGTAGCTCAATAACTGGTCTATAAAAACACAACTGACTTATGTATGCTAATTTTTGTACCCTGAGACTTTAGTAGATTTCTTTATTAGTCTAATAGTTTTTTGGTGGAGCTTTAGGGTTTTCTATATATAGTATCATGTCATCTGAAAATAGTGATAGTTTTCTTTCTTCCTTGGATATGTTTTATTTATTTTTCTTTCCAAATTGCTGTGGCTATACCTTCCAATACTATGTTGAATAAAAGTGGTGAGTGTGCGGATCCTTGTCTTATTCCTGATCTTAGAGAAACAGCTTTCATTCTTTTACTGCTGATTTTGATTTTAGCTATGGGTTTGTCATAGTTTTTATTAAGTTGAGGTACATTCCCCCTACACCCTTTTTTTGAGTTTTTATCATGAAAAAATACTGAATTTAGTCAAATCCTTTTGCTGCAAGTATTGAGGTAATCATATGATTTTTATCCTTTGTTTTGTTAATAGAGTGTGTCACTTTGGTTGATTTGTGGATGCTGAACCATCCTTGCAACCCTAGAATAAATCCCACTTGATTGTGGAGTATGATCTTTTCCATATATTGTTGGATTCGGTTTTCTAATATTTTGTTGAGGATTTTTTGCATCTTTATATGGCAGGAATATTGCCCTGTAAATTTTGGGGGGGGTGGTGTGGTGTTTTTGTCTGGTTTGGCATAAGGGTGGTTGTGGTCTTGTAAAGGAGTTTGGAAGCATTTCTTCCTCTATGACTTTTTGGAATAATTTGAGAGGAGAGGTACTAACTCTTCTTCAAATGTTTGGTAGAAGTCACCTATGAAACTATCTGGCCATGGTCTTTTGTTTATAAATTACCATTTCAATTTAATTATTTATAATCAGTCTATTCAGATTTTCTACTTCTCCATGATTCAATCTTGAAAGGTTGTGTGTTTTTAGGAATTAATCCATTTCTTGCAGGTTTTCCAATTTTTTGGGCTTCTAACTATTCATGGTAGTCTCTTATATTCCTTTGTATTTTTGTGGCATCAAATGTAGCTTTTCTTTCATTTCTGATTTTATTTATTTGGGTCCTCTTTCTTTTTTTCTTGATGAGTCTGGCTAGAAGCTTACCAATTTTGTTTATCTTTTCAAAGAACCAGTTTTAGTTTCATTGATTTTTCTATCATATCTTAAGTCTCTATTTATTTCTGGTCTGATCTTTACTATTTCCTTCCTTCTAACCTTGGGTTTGCCAGTTTTTCTTTTTCTAGTTCCTTTAGGTGTCAAGTTAGATTATCTACTTGGGATTTTTCTTATTTCTTACAGTAAGTCTGTATCAGAATGAACTCCCCTCTTAGAATTGCTTTTGCTTTGTCCCACAGATTTTGAAAAATTATGTTCCTTTTCGTTTGTCTTAAGGTATTTTTAAAAATTTCTTCTTTGTTTTCTTCATTGACCCATTAGTTGTTCAGTATTATGTTATTTAATGTTTATGTGCTTGTGTCTTTTCCAGTTTTTTCATATAATTTATTTCCAGTACCATAGCACTATGGTCAGAAAAGATGCCTGAAATGATTTGTCATCTTGTATTTATTGAGACTTCTTCTGTGGCCTGACATGTGATCTATCCTGGAGAATGTTCTGTCTGCACTTCACAACAATGTGTATTCTGTTGGTTTTAGATGGAATGTTCTGTATATATCAATTAAGTCCATCTGGTCTAATGTGTTGTTTAAGGCCAATATTTCCTTATTGCTTTTCTGTCTAGATGATGTATCCATTGATATAAGTGAATAAGCTATTGAAACCCCCTACATGTATTATATTGCTGTCGACTTCTCCCTTTATGTGTTATATTTGTTTTCTATATTTAGGTACTCTTAGGTGCATAAACATTTACAAATGTTATCTTCTCTTTGACCCCTTTATCATTACATTGACTTTATTTTTGTTTTAAAGTCCGTTTTGTCTGATACGAGCTATTCCAGCTTTTCCTTTATTACCATTTGTATGTAATATCTTTTTCCATCCTTCCACTTTTGGTCTGTGCATGTCCTTACATCTGAAGTGAGTCTCTTATAGGCAGCAAACTTATTTTTCTACCCATTTAGCCACTCTATGTCTTTTGACTGGAATATTTAGCCCATTTACATTTTTTAAAAGATTTTATTTATTTGACAGAGAGAGAGAGAGGGAGAGAGAGAGCTTATAAGCAGGGGAAGTGGAAGAGGGAGAAGCAGAGAGGGAGAAGCTGAGCAGGGAGCCTGATGCAGAGCTAGATCCTAGGACCTGGGGATCATGACCTGAAGCTGAAGGCAAACTCAGCTTAACTGACTGAGCCACCCAGATGCCCCTACTCCATTTACAAAGTAATTATTCATAGATCTATACCATTTTGTTAACTGTTGCCATTTTGTTAACTGGTTTGTGTAACCATCCCTCAAAACAATGTACTAATTAAAATATAACTATGAAAAATTGTATTAGTCTGGCAAGCATGCTTAAATGTTACTTTAAGAAAAACTTTCATTAGCAACAGGTCTCTGGGGGAGAGGATGATTTACGTCTTGGAAGCCGAGCAGCCAGGAAGGCCTGGCCCACTCAGGGTGGAATGCTGCCAGCTTCATTTTTGATGCTATCTCCCCTGCCTCAGAGACAGCCTACTGTTAATTAAGACTATCCTCTTAATTGTGCTTGCTCAACTATAAATTCTATACTGCTTGATCATATATAATCTACTCTCCTTACTTATCTATGAGATATGTAATCAATGTATAACTCATGTTCCTTCTTGTTTGTCTACAAGGCCTATGGTTAATATATAGCCTATTTGTTAGTTAGGAGCCCATTCTGCTCCTTTGTTAGTTGTTATCTTGTATCCAACAAATACAGGACTAAGGAGTTGTTCCGGGAGACAGTCTTCTCTACTGTCGACCCCTGCTCCCTTTCTCTTGCAGCTGACTTGTTGGTGCCTCATTCTTCTCCCATGAGTCGCCAAGAGGTGGCAGATTTGGGGTTGTTTTGTATCATCAGTTTTAATTTAAGAAGACCTCATTATTGAGTTCTTTCTCCAAAGGTTGATAAAACACTTAATTTTCCAGAAGAATATTATGTTCAATTTAAAATTCACTCCTAAATTTACCTAAATAACAATACAAGATTCAAGGGATATCAAGGTTATTCTTAGGGTTATTTTTTATTTATTTTATTTATTTTTTTTTTAAGATTTTATTTATTTATTTATTTATTTATTAGGAAAGAGAGAGAGTGAGAGAGAGCAGATCAGAGTGAGAAGCGGACTCCCCATGGAGCTGGGAGCCCGATGTGGGACTCGATCCCGGGACTCCAGGATCATGACCTGAGCCGAAGGCAGTCGCTCAACCAACTGCGCCACCCAGGGGCCCAATTTTATTTTATTTTTTTAAAGATTTTATTTATTTATTTGACAGAGAGAGAGAGATCACAAGTAGGCGGAGAGGCAGGCAAAGAGAGAGGGGGAAGCAGGCTCACTGCTGAGCAGAGAGCCTGATGTGGGGCTTGATCCCAGGATCCTGAGATCACGACCTGAGCTGAAGGCAGAGGCTTTAACCCACTGAGCCACCCAGGTGCCCTTAGGGTTATTTTTTAATATAGAATGAAACCATGGCCCAGAGAAGTCAGGTGACTTATCCAAGGCTATACAACTAAGTGGGATATTTCATACAAAGCATCTGTTTACATATTTTGTTTACGGAAGGATATTTGATCCTAACTGTATAAAATGTTACGTGTTTTTTTCTGTGGTGATGAAGCAGAGTACGTGAGCCTGCTGCCATATCTCCACCCACCTTGGCTAAAGTTTTACTAAGCAATTAAAGAAACTCACAGCAATTATACACTAACATTTAAAATGTGACTTTAGAAAATTTTCTAAAAGATTATTATGAGTAAACCATGGTTCCATCTGTTCAAATAAATGAGATTTTCTTGCAAGAGTTTTGTCTTCGTCAACCTTCATCAAAGTTGAGTATGAATAAAGACACGAGATGTCCCAACACCCAAGGGAAGAAATTAGCAGCAATGTAAATTGGGTTCTCTTTGTGTTTATACTTAGGGAGAAGGGAAAAGTTTTCTTCTTTCTTATGATATAGCAGAATGGTTAAAAACCAAATATTAAGGTTTTTCTTTCCAAGACCAGGCATAGAGGTGAATGCACAGAGATTATATTCTACCACAGGGTAGAAGAGGTGTGCACTGAGTAACACTTTGTTGTTTACTAGTGCAAGACTACATTTCACTTGAGCTTGAGCTTTCCTACATGTCTAATGAAATTAGTATTAGTTACATGGAGACATGCAGTTTTGATCATGAAAAGTGATAATGCATGAAAAGTTAATAATACAAAGTTAGAAATATGGTAAGCTATTAATAAAGATGAGTTACCATTACAGATTTTCTTTGTTTTAGGGACCATCTATAGAGATCATCTTTTTTTTCCCCCCTCAACTGAGCTATATGATATTTTATTAGGATTTTCCTCTAGGCAAAAACAGCATATGATTATAACTGAAGTAGGCACGAAATATCCAGTGATTAACTGACTGACCAACGGACTCACTGAATGAGAAGCAATGATTATTGTATATTTTTTATTAGTAGTCAATATTTACTTTTCATCTTTGCATTGTTTTGAGACTTTACATTGGTAAGTTTAATACCAACAATTAGTTGTGAATCCAACTAACTTTTTGTGAATCACAAAAAGTTGTGAACTTTTTAAAAAAGTTTTAAAAAATGTAGAATAATGCCAAAGTCACAAAGACAATAAAAGAAAAAAGATAAATTGGACTTCACCAAAATTGAAAAATTTTGTGCATCTAAAGGCACTATCAACAAAATGAAAGACAATTCACAGAAGAGGCAAAAATTTTGCAAATCATATATCTGACAAACTATTGATATCTATAATACATAAAGAACTAAAACTCAACAGCAACAAAAAACAACCTGATTAAAAATGAGCAAAAGACTTGAAAAGACATTTCTCCAAAGAAGACATACAAATGCCCAATAAATATATAAAAAGATGCTCAACACCACCAATCATTAGAGAAATGGAAACCAAAACCACAATGAAATACTGATTAACAGTCCTTAGGATGGCTATCATAAGAAAATAAAAACAGAAAGTCACAAATGTTGGCAAGAATGTGGAGAAACTGAAACTGTTGTGCATTATGTGTGATAGAAAATGATGCAGATACTGTAGAAAACTACGGAGGTTCCTCAGAAAAAAAATTAAACAGAATTACTATTATGATCCAATAATTTCACTTCTGAGAAAATACCCAAAAGAATTGGAAGCAGGGACTCAAACATATATTCGTACACCCATGTTCATAATAGCATTTATCATAGTAGCCAAAACATAGAAACAACCCAAATGTCCATCAATGGGTAAATGGATAAACAATATGTGGTATATAAATACAACAGGATATTATTCAGCCTTAAAAAGGAAGGCAACTCTGGCACATGCTAAACCTCAATGAAACTTGGAAACATTATGCTAAATGAAATAAGCCAAAAGGACAAATATTATATGATTCCATTTAACTGAGGTACTTAGAGAAAAAAAGTAGAATGTTGGTTCCCAAACTTTAGGGGAAAGGGGAACGAGGAGTTATTGTTTAAGGTCTACAAACTTCCGTTTGAGATGCTGCAAAATTTCTGGAGATGGATAGTGGTAATGGTTGCACAACACTATGAAAGTACTTAATTCCACAGAACTGTACTCTTAAAGAAGGTTCAAATAGTAAATTTGTTATGTATATTTTACCATAACTAAAAAATCATAAAAGTTAAAAAGACAAATATGCAGAAAAATTCTTTTAAATATTAAAATAATAGCGATTGATGAAGAATGAAAATGAGCTCTTAGGGGCATCTAGGTGGCTCAGTTAGTTAAGCATCTTCCCTCAGCTCAGGTCATGATCCCAGGTCCTGGGATCAAGTCTTGCATTGGGTTCCTTGCTCATGATCCCAGGTGCTGGGATCGAGTCCTGCATTGGGCTCCTTGCTCAGCAGGAGCTTGCTTCCCCCTCTCCCTCTGCCTGCAGTTCCCCCTGCTTGTGCTCTCTCTCTCTCTCTCTGTCAAATGAATAAATAAGATCTTTAAAAGAAAAGAAAATGAGCCCTTATAATCTCAATGTATTAATGATGATGGATAAGGATGAGTTCTAAAAATTTCTGACGCTCAAAATTACTTGAATAGAAGACTGATAATTTCCTTAAAAAAACACTTTTTAAACTTCTAAATACTTTAACCATTTTAAAACATATTATTGTAAGTACTAAGGGAGAAATATTTCTTAGGACCATTCAGGGACCTGTTTGCAATGTCTGTATACTTTTTCTGTTATAAAGGTCATTCTACTTAAACCAAATGTCTCACATTGCAATTTAATCTCATGTCTTCTTCCTCAGTGTCTAGTGGATTTGTTGAATTTGATTTATTAAAAAAAGATTCAATTTCCAAAATTTAAAAAATGTAATTAAACCATCTTTAAGGGAGCAATTTTCATCTTAGATTTGCATGAACTTTCATTTTCTTCACAGGGCAAGAAACAATGAGTGGAATAGAGCCAAAGTGAATTCCTCAGATTGAAGCTTTTCTCTCACCAAGCTTTGACTGCATCACAGTCATAGTGGTTTGGGTGAATCCCTGTGATGTTACCAAGATGACAAGGACCATCTGCTTCCAGTCCACACTTCCATCCTGGAAGAGAGCTGTGTTTGTTTCTTGGTGGCATTTAATTAAGGCATAGGCTTAGTTTTCTGTGACCAATTTATTTTACATTTAATTATAACTTGCCTTCTTGATGTGTTATTTACTTTAGGAATAAAAGATTTTTAAGAATAGTAAAGTTATGAAATTTAAATATACATATTTTTATAAGTTTTCCTTTCTGAATGTCCAATTGCAAAGTATATCTACTAGAAGAAAATCAGTATCTGAACAAATATTTGCATTATCTGGAAACTAAAATAAATATTTGGTGCAGAACTAGAGGCTGAGCTTTTTCTATTATCTAATTTGTCATTCCCTCAAGTAATTACATTACACTAAAATTTACAAAAAGAAAAAACATAAGGAAATCAGTTATCTTTTTGGATAACTTCATATTTTGATTCATGAAAAAGGATATAAAACTATTCACAAACCTATCTTTTAGCAAAAAGATAATTCTGTTAATACATGGATTATTCTCATCTATTTTTCTTAGTGAAAATCATTATTTTGACCTTTTTTTAATTCAATAAAAATTTACCTAAGAAATTAGAAATAACTAGACGAAATTTGTGAAAAATAAGCTCGATGGTTCTAACAGAGGTGAAATAGCACCTTTGTCTACTGGTTTTAAATTTATCTAGTAGGCTTCATGGTGTTTGAGTTTGAACAGAACTTTTCACATTAGGTAGAGACAGATACACAGGCAGAGACTAGCTGGGGACAGGGCTGGCCACTTCCCAGTTTTGTCACCTTGGATGTCAGCTCTATTGCATGGTGCTACATCTCCAAGAATAGAGAATTATTTTTGTAACACTTAGGAAAGTTACATTGGCTAAAGAGCAAGGGGTTGGATCACAGAATTAACTGAGAACTACTACAGTTTAATCTTCCATTCATCCAGACACTAGACAAGGCACTGGGGGTAACAAAATGCAAAATCAAGTCAGGGTACCTGTTACTCACAGCTCCCCAGGAGCTTCCAAATCTGGGATCCTGAGCTGTGAGGCTTGCCCTGAGCTCACCTTCCCTGGTACCCCCTCATCTCATATACTTAACTGGGCTCCATGTTCTCCTTCACAAGTGCTAAACACACCTCTCCCTCAGGACATTTGCACTGCTGTTTACTTGGTTAAAAGACCTACCTGCAGATATTATTTTCATTTCACTCAGGGCTCTGCTCAAATACCAACCCTCCCTCTGGCCTTCCAGGCAACAACTATCTGTATTTGGAGACTACACAGGTGACCCCTCAGCCCGCTTTGTCTACGTGGTATTCATCTGTACCTCATGTAGCATAAATCTATTTGCTCACTCATTTATTGTCGGTCTCTCCCATGAGAATATAAGCTTCTTGAGGGCAGGGACTTTGTTTTGTTCAATGTTGTATTCCCACAGATTTAAATCAGTGTCTGAAATGTAGAAATAAGTAAGTCAGTGATTGTTTGGGGGAATGAATGAATGAATGAATGAATGAATGAAGATATAATTCCTGTGGGGAAGAAAAATATGTCAAAATAACTGAGGCACACAGTCCAAGTCCTTCTGGATGGGAGGCGAGAGAAAAGACTCCCCAGACAAGTAACATTTGAGAGGGATCTTGAAGAGAAAGAGATAAGTGTTAGGCAGAAAAGAGGGGGAAAAAAAGAGCATTATATTGCAGGAGGGGAAATAGGAAGGCACAGTTACAACACTGTTATGTTCAAGGAAAGGTGGAACATAAAGTGTTTCATACACTATGTGGTGTCATGTGGAGAAATTACAACATCATAACAGCAGGCACCTAATTCATCACAGGAAGTCAGGCTCCTGGCACATTCAAGCTGGGTAATTTGAGGAGAGTTAACAGGCTATTTGCAAAGGTGGACCAGGGTTTAAAGACACCTAAAAGGGGTAACACTGCTCCCTGGGAACCCTTTGCCAGCCCTAGGCCTGAAGTGGAAATAAAAGAATGGCCAGACCCAGAAAGGGCATTTAAAAGAGACACAGCCCACCCTGGGATATGCCCAGATGCCACTGGGGAAAGTTGTGCCTGATCTCCCCTTCCCCCTAGCCTTCTGCCATCTTCAGTGCCCGCCATTAGCTGAATCTAACTGAAAGCCTAAGATGGGAGGCTTTTGTTGGTGTGGTCCACAGGCTTCCTGGGCCACAGAACAAGACAGAGAAAATTCTCGAGGACCATAAGAAGATATCGAGCACAGGAGAACTCTCTTTAGTGGGAAAAATTCTTCATAGAGCACCTTTAGATGGATGGTGAGACTCCAAAGTTATGCTCAGGCAACCAAAAACGTTCATCATTAATGCCTGATAGACATTTGTTTTACCTCAAAGGTGCAGGGGAGAATGTGAGGAGACAGCAGAGAAGGGCAAGGGAGAGAACCTTTGTGTCTGTTGTAAACAGTGTATATAGTTTCTCCCCAAGGATCACAGACCTTCAGCAGCCTGCACATTCCTGAGCAGATCCATGCTTATTTTTGAGATTATCTTTATTATTATTTTGTGTGTGGGTGTGGGTGTGATCTCATAAATGAGCTAGGTTTCATACATGGGACAACTTTTTGTTGTCTCGGCAACCAGTGCAGAAACAAAAGTATAGAGGCAGAACAGGCCGTGGAATCCCATAAATCTTTAGGGCTACTAATTATCCACAGGCTATAAAATTGCCAAGGTTTGTTCAATTTTACCAAGATCTTTTGTTTCCAAGAGTTGAAACTTTATAACTTTAAGTGCAACTTAAAATTATTAAGAAGTGTGGAATTTTTTTTCTCCAATGGTCAAAACATGGAGGAATTTATGTAGAAGGTTGTCCTGGTGGGCATGTGGAAGGTAGGCAGAGTGACTACTTAAGACGCTGTGAGAATAGGTTAGGCAAGAAAGACAATGTCCCCACCTATGGCAAAGCCACTGAGAATGCTCTGGGCTGTTCTTGAAAATGTCTGTTCCTACACTTAGGCCACATATCATCCTTAATAAATCACTCCAGGCCTGACTTCACATATACTTAGTCCTTACGTTGTTTCATTTAACATCTGCCCTTTGTTCAACTTTTGCTAATCACTTCCTCTGTGCATTTTCTGAGGGATTTTTCCCTCTCGAATTTATGTTAAATAAAGGTAATAACTTCTCCTTTCTCTCCCATGCAATGTGACACTGTGATGCTTCTATAGCCCGTCTTTCATATACACTCCTTACCATCTGTTAATTTTCTTTTTTTAAATATTTTTATTATGTTATGTTAGTCACCATACAGTACATCATTAATTTTTGATATAGTGTTCTATGACTGCGTATAACACCCAGTGCTCCATGCAATTTGTGCCCTTCTTAATACCCATCACTGGGCTCACTCATCCTTCCACCCCCCTCCCCTCTAAAATCCTCAGTTTGATTCGCAGAGTCCGTGGTCTCTCATGGTTCGTCTTCCCCTCTAATTTGTTATTTTCATGAATTAATGATTCTAACTAGCAAATGATAGGTTTCACCTTACCAGTTTAAAGGAAAATTTAAAGTCTCTGTTATGTTATATTTGAAGACAGAAAGATGATTTTTCAAAAAAACTAAATGGTCATGCACCTGGGTGGCTCAGTCAGTTAAGTGTCTGCCTTTGGCTCAGGTCATGATCCCAGGGTCCTGGGATCCAGCCCTATATCGGGCTCTTGGCTCAGCAGGGGTATGTTTCTCCCTCTGATTCTGCACCTCCCTCCCCACCCCCGACTCGTGCTCTCTGTCTCAAGTAAATAAATCTTAACACAAAAACAAAAACAAACTAAATGGCATTCCTCTTTTTTTTTTTTTTAGAAAAAAAGAATACTTCAGAAAACAAATGTTGATTTTTCATTAATTCCTTATTTTCAACTAAGAGCAAAATAGGGTTCTGGGCTTGAACATGGTAAATTTGAGCATTCTGAAAAGGCCAGAGCTTTCATAATACCATCAACATAACCAAAAGTCATTTTATAGAACCACCCTACTGTCCCACATGCTTATCTGAAAAGGCATGACTTCAAAGGAATGTTGAAACTTAAAAGACCATTGTCCTTGGTAGAGACACTAACTTCCTAGAATTCAACAGTTCTGTTTCCTGTAATTTTAATCTTTGGGAAAACCATGATTTCTATGTCATGTAACATTTATTTATGGCATCTTAAAAAAATTATCTAACATGAGCCATTTTCTAATACTTATATAGGAATAAAGTTATACATTGAGCCACAGATAAAATTCATCCACAAACACTCCCACATTTATTAACTCAAAGAAATAAAATACACTTTCATGTACTTTAATATACCCTATGGATATAAGAATAGTTATTTTAATGGCATGATCTTTCATCAATTTTTAAACATTTTTTATATAACTGGTTAAAATATTGATGGACTTTGTGGTATACTGTAAAAGCACTGAACAAAATCCCAATGTACTAAACTTTAGTCATTGCATAGATACCATGCTCACACTCAAATAATATTATTTTTTATAATACGTGCACTTGGATTGCTTGAACCATTCAATTGCTTCTTAGCAGTTTATAAAACAAAACAAAAAAAGAATTGAGGACTCTAACATGAGATTAAGGGTTAAGTCAGAAATGTTAAACAAAGGAATCTGTTCCTATTCGAAGAACATATACTTTGTATGTAGGAATCCAAAATAGCTGTCTAGGTCTTTTATTTTCATTCTATCTAAAATGATAAAGAATGGAACCTGCCTCCTTAGCGCAGAAGGCAGCACGTCAGTCTCATAAAATGATAAAAAATGGAAAACCTCTGGTAGCTTATTCAACTCAATTACAATATAGTTTAAAAGTTATGAATTTGAAATTAATAAAGGAATTGATCTGTGTTTCTCCAAGAGTGATCCTCAAACCACCTACATCATAATTAACTAAGATGTATACTGAAAACGCCATTTCCAGGGGTACCTGGGTGATGCAGTTGGTTATGTGTCTGCTTTTGGCTCAGGTCATGATTTCAGTGTCCTGGGATGGAGCCCCAGATCTAGTTCCCTGCTCAGCAGGAAGACTGCTTCTCTCTCTGCCCTCTCCCTGTCCCACTCATGCGCTCTCTCGCTCTCTCTCTTTCAAATAAATAAATAAACACAATCTTTAAAAAAATCCATTTCCCAAATGTTCCAGGAAACATTTGAACACTCCTGAACCCTAGAGCTTGGGCTCCTCTGCCATGTGACAACGTTTCTTTTACCTCTGCATATCTGGCCTTGGTAAACTGCCTTAAGGAACATGTGGTCATGCTATTTTAGTCTCATGAGATACACTTAAAAACAGAAAGAGAACAAAAATATGAGATGTACTATGATCTTTACATCTTGCTCTAGAGTTTCTGCATGCTTGAAACTTTGTTATATTTTTGTTACAAAGCAGATACCTTTCTTCCCTCAGTGTCCTCAACTATGAAAGAGTTGCAATTTAATGCTATTAATGGTATAGGAAAGGGCTGCATGTATAGCCTTCACAAAGTTTGACCATGGGTTTTCTTAATACACTGATAACATGGCATTCATTATGTGCCAGGCAACTTTCTGAGTACTTTACCAGTAGTACTGACTTACACAAACCTCTAGATAAACCTATCAGGTAGGTATTATTGTTATCCCCATGATATAGTACGAATGAACATTTTTCTGGTTACCTCTTCTGAGAGCATTGTGTCTTAAGCTTTCAGAACTTTGAAACACATCACCAAAACCCACAACAGAATGAACAGTTTTATGTAAGAAGATGGAGAAATTGGTACCAAAAATTTATTTATCTCGAAGTGCTATTTGAAATGGAAAATAAAAAGACTACTGAAAAATTCTTTCTCGGGTGTCCCTTGGAGCTCTGATATAAATTTGGGACATAACAGAGGGAAAGAGATCTCTCTTCACATTTGGATAAGAAGCCCCTAAAACTCTGGGTGTTTCTTGAGACCTTGCCACTGAATCTCTGGGAGAGGAGTACAGAATATATAGGTGGACTGTCAACTCCTCCACACCATTGGAACAAGCTGCATTCAAGGAGGCTGTTAGTCCCCTCTGCAGCCCCAATGACCAGCAAACATCTGAAAGGAGAGAAGTTAATTTTTAATAAAATAAATATGTTGTAATGTAGTCATCTACAGAAGTTACAGTTCACCTGTATAATAGTAAAATATAACCATGGTCTTAAATATTTCTTTAAATTGTTCTGCAGGAGTAAGAACTGGACTTTAAACTGGCAAAGGAAAGACAGGACACAGCTCACATGAAAGTCCCTTGAAGGAGGATGCAGCTTCAAGCAGCTAAGCTTGTGATGTCTTTCCATCCTGGACGGATACAGAAGAGTTAATTTCAAAATTAAACATGTGCGGGACTTTTTCTTTTACCTCTTTGCAATATCCAAATTTAGTAGGAAAGTGGAGGAACCTGACATGTGGAAAGGAATCAACATCTACTAACAGCTGATTATATTATACATTCACCTCCCTTGTTAATGACTTGAGCAATTAAAAAGGATGAATCAGTTAGTTTCTCATATCAGCTAATATATACTACATTTAAATGATGTGATCTTGTTTACGATCCCCAAATGATAAAACATAGTATATTAGTCAGGATTCTCCAGAAACAACAGAACAAATAAAAACATATATATGTATCTTTTTCTATATAAACATATATATAATTCTGTATATATAACATATCTCTAAATATAACTAGCTAGCTACTTATTGGAAGAGAGAGAGAGAGAAAGAGAAAGAGAAAGAGAAAGAGAAAGAGAAAGAGAAAGAAAAAGAGAAAGATTTATTTTAAGGAATTGGCTCAAGTGATTGTGGCTCAAGTGATTGGCCTAGGTAGCCCAAACTCTGCAGGGTGGGCCGTCAGACTGGAGACAGGGAAAGAACTGATGTTGCAGTCAGTACAAGTCCAAAGGCAGTTTGGAGCACAATTCCCACTTTCTCAGAGGGCCTCAATCTTTTTTTTTTAATCTTTTAATCTTTTTTAATCTTTTTAATTAGTTATATTTCAACATATATCACTATAATGTGTGTCATTGACACAACAACAACATGTCAGGCATTGTTCCTCACAATTATTATCATTAAATCCTTTTAACTATCTTGAGAAGTGGGTACTCTATTATAATTTCCATTTTACAGAAAAAGAAAGAGAGTCATAGAGATACAGCTCACATGGCTGTATGAAGCTGAGCTGACATTCAAACTCAGCCAGTGTGACTCCTCATCCATATGTTGACAAATGAATCTAGTAGCAGTTTTGTTATTTCTCTGAGTTCTGGGAGACCACAGTTCCCCAACTTTTCCCCCAAAAGTCTACTGGTCCTGCAATTCCACTCAGAATTCACCATCCTTCATACTGTCTAGGATGGGCAATGGGTTAAGTTCAGGAAAACTTATTTCAGAACCTTATAACCTTCCTTGCAGAAGTGCTATAGCTCTAGCATTACTTTTACAATATGACAATACTTGATGTATATTTTGCACTTCTTACTCTTTTGAGTTCTCTGCAAAAAGTAGATTTGATAGTGAAAATTCTATCTGTCATCCTATGTTAATAAGGTTTGTAAGACTGTACTTCAATCCTAAATTTATAGTTGTATGAAAAAAATAAATTTCACCCTATTCATTTAAGTACAGAAAGGGGAATATTTCTTTTAATGCCTTACCGATTTAATTAGGGTCCCAACATCAACTCCCAATCTGTGTCTATCCTGGTGTCTTCACAGGCCAGAGTGAGCAACCAGGAATCCTTACAGAATGAGATCCTATGAGACTCATATTGGAAAGGGCTTTGATCTCAGAAATAACTCACGAGGCATGCTTAGAACTGAGATTAAGACTCTAATTAAAGAAGATGATATGGACACCACCCCAAATCATTTTCCATGTGCCCCTGGTGGGCAAGTGCTTATCCTCAGATAGGAGAAAAATGACACGTCCAGGCTTCATTCTGAGACAAAAGGAAAAGTGGATTTGAGATGGACAAGGTAGACCTTGTTACTCAAATATCTCTTGACCTGGGTACACTTATTTCATATAAATTGAGAGAAGAGAATGCAATATGCCATGCTCCCTTTGGAGGAAATTATGTGAAAGTGTTAAATAGTAAAACAAAACAAAACAAAACCTCTCAGTTCTTGCAGCCACAGATGTATTGGAAGGACATATGGATTTGTCTTAGAACACTGTTTTCACAGTATGATCCTGTGAGCTCGTTAGAAATTGAAATTCATGTGTCCCATTCATATCTACTAAGTCAGAATCTCAGGGAAGAGAACCCACCAACTGGAGTTCTAACAAGTTCTCCATGTGATTCTTAAGCACAGTAGAGTTTGAGAACTACCGCCTTAGTGAACATGTTTTGTTATACCTCAAACTCAGGCGACACCTGCCTGCTTTCCCACCCACAGAAAGCATGGAAAGCATCCCATCCGTACAATCCAAGCAGAACATAGAGGCGTTACAGCGTTTTTGAGAGAGAGCATAGTGTAAAGCAGTGGTTCTCAAAGAATGGATATTGTTGCGTTGGAAATTTTTTAGCAATCTTCAGGAATCTATGCTGGGCACTGCTGTGGTTCTCAGGATAGATCTGTGAGAGGGAGATCCTGCTTTCAAGGAGCTCACATTCTAGCAGGGCAAGACTCACAAATGCATAAATGGCACAACTTCTCATGGGGATGAGTGCTATGAACAAAATAAAACAGGGGCATGGGATACAGAGTGTCGTAGGTAGGACTGGGACATGAGGGAAAACTTCTCTGATGAACTGACTTTTCAGATGAGAAATAAGAGACTGTGAATGAAAGACAGTAAAATGTAAACTGTGTAGCATGAGTTCTGTTATATATCTACAAGAACTGTGATTAGTAAGATTCAGGAAAGCATATACACATATTAAGAAAAAGAAGGCTTTCTGGGTGATATAAAACCAGAATCAGGTATTTCACCCCCAGTGCTATGAAAGCATTAGATAGTCTTAGAGATCAAATGGAATTTATTAATAGAAATTGAAATCTGGAGCAGATCAGAAGTGCAGAAACCAAGAATGACTTAAGTGACCACTTGAGGTTCAGCTACAAGGAAGCAGCAGCATTTGGTGCAAAACATGAAGCAAAAACTGGGAAGAGGGTACACAGAATTCATACAACAAGAGAAGAAAAATCTGCAATAGATAAATTCAGCTGGCTAAACTTTGTACTAGTTCTAAGTGTGGAAATATTGAAAACTAATTTGGAAACACCAATTTAAGAACATTAATATATGTTCTGCATAATATGTTGCATAAAATTATGTATACTTGAACTGTAAACTACGCAATTCTCATTTTGTAGTAGTCCTTCCATTATATCCTTTTTATAGTCCATATTTATCAAGTCACAGGTTGAAAAACTCTTCTGATTTAATTATAATTATAATTTTATTACAAATAATAAAAATGATATGACATTGAGAGCTCACAGAGATTGGCAGTTGGGAAGGGAAGAGACAGTAGGAAAGTGAATGCCATTCTCTTACAAAGTGGAGAATCAAGAGGCTGTTTATGATTGATACAGCAGGAAACATGGGTTTATACACATGTTTCCAAAGATTAGAACATATCGTAGAAGCAATAATTTCACAGGAATAAAATGAGAGCAACAATAGTGAAGTAAGGAAACAATTTCCATATCTATTATTGGAAAAGGATGAAAAAGTCTAAATTAGATGATAATCAATAAACAGCAGTTCATTTGTAATTTTAGAATAAGGAAATGAGCACTATAAGAACTTAAAAGGGAATGATTAGAGGTTGTGTCCCATGAGGAAAGTGGGACAGAGGTAAGGGAAGATGGATAAAGGGACTATTGGCTTTGTTTTAAGTTCTGCAGGAAGACTTGGTTTTTGTTTACCATGACACATGTCACTTTGATACAGTCTGAACATGGAAATTCTTTTAAAAAAACATTTCTAAGGATCATTATAAATATTGGATTAGTGAACCTGGCAATGAATTTTAAGTGCACACTGTTCTCATGCTTGGAATCTCACAACAGGTAAGTAATACCCCTTGTGACCCTGATCATCAGTGTGCTGCCTGAGGACAGCAGGCATCAGAATCACCTGGGGCATGTGTCACATATTAAAATCCCTAAGCTCCACCCAGAACCACTGACTCCGAATCTAAGAGAGGGGAGGATAGTGACAATCAGCATTTTTAATATAAGAGGCTTTTGTGAATATGAATGTCAAAAGACTGTCTTTTAGAGTATTTTAGAGACTAAATTCTATAAAGTATGAGGTGACAAGGCCCCTCTATTTGAGGTACAATACTTCTTAAATCAACAAATTTTTCAAATGTAGGTGTAGGAGCTAGAGCAACGTAGTAGTCCATCGCTACTATATACCTGAATTGATAGCTACCAGAACCCCGGGATTAGCAGTGAAGTGAGAAACACAGCACTTTGCACCACGGTGACAGTTACAGGGAGAAGTGGCACATCTCTAGTCTGCAAGAGCGAGAGGAGCAGCAGTTAAGGCGAAGAGATGACAGAACAGAGTGGTAGCAGGGCTGCAGCACATGAGCATCAGAGGCATCCATCCCAGGACATCCCAGGACATCTATCTCAGGACACAAGGGAAGGTGTGTGTTTGAAATGAGGTAGGATCTAAAGTTACTGAACTGGTGTAATCTGGTGGCTAAGGACTATTTCTCCTACCACAGTTATTTTTCACTTATAGTCTTTGATTATCCCTTGCTGGGGTTGGTGTTGCCTGAGAAAGAAAATGACAAGGAAAGGAGAAGGAGAATGAAGGGGAGAAGGAGAAAATTGTCAGTGTTTTACTTTAAATCAAGATATGGAAAATACTTTTAATCAATATACATATTTATAGCAAGACTTGGCAAGCCCAGCTTGTGGTTTACATAACATTTGTTGACTCTCCACAAAGGTGAGGAAAAGGAAATGCTTGCCCTCCAAGATTCAATTCAGTTAATAAAGCAAACAAGTAGACAATCATGAAAGTGATAGAGAGCTGGTGTGACTCTCCCCAGAAAAGTCAGAAGTGGTAGTGCACTTTGAGTGGAAATCTCAAAGATGTAATGAATCCACTAGCAGGCCGTGGCTATAAATGGTTTGAAAGAACTGGAGAGACTGTGGTGATAAGATGACTGTGGAGAGGAAGACTGTGGCTACAGTGGTTCTTATCTGGGCTGCTTGTGAGAACCATCTTTTCAAAAATAATAAAAAAGACTTTAAAAAATAGTAAGCGGTCAGTGAAAATGAGGAAGTAGGCAACTCATCCCTCCACAGAAGCATTAAAAAAAAAAATCAAAGGGAAACTATCACAGAACTACCTTTGCCAGAGATCTGGAAAATAGCCACAACAAAAGGCTGAATGAAGGACAACTGAAAAATGATAGAAAAGCTTTGTCGCATTTTTACTACCATTGCCACACCCCTTCCCCAGCTTAGCCGTGGTCCTGAAGATGGCTATGCACATTCCCAAAGTGGGCCCCTGGTCTCCAGCTCTGGGAGGACAGGGTAGAACTTATTTGCAAAGAATTGTGTCCTTGTGTTTTAACTTGTCTGGGGCTAACGGAAGGACAGACAGAAAGCACTTGTTTTTGTTTCACATCAGAGCTCAGGCTGGAAAAGCAGCAAGCATACCTGAAATCACTCTGAGATGAACTAGCAACCTGTAGTTTTCTGGGACAAAAGATTACAGTTGAGATGTATGATGATTCAAATTTCCCAACTTCAAAACTTATTACAAAGATATAGTAATCAAAACAGTGTGGTACTGGCATGAAGAAAGATATGCAGACCAATGAAATAGAATAGAGAGTTAGTAAATAAGCTCGTGTGTCTATGGACAATTGATTTGTAACAAGTGTGTCAAAACCATTCAATGCAAAAAAAAAATCTGGGTATAACTGGATATCCATACACAAAGAATGAAGTTGTACCCCCTACTTCATACCATATAGAAAGTTAACTCAAAGAACTAGAACCATAAAACTCTTAGAAGATAACTGAGGGGTAAATCTTCATGACCTTTATTTTGGCAATGGATTCTTAGATATGACCAAAGCATGAATAGCAAAATAAAAAATCAATAAATCCAACTCCTTGAAAACTAAAAACCTTTGTGCACCTAAGGATATTGTTACCAAGAAAGTGAAAATACAACGTACAGAATGGGAGAAAATACTTGCACATCATATATCTGATAAGGGTCCGGTATCCAGAATATATAAAGAACTACAAATAAACAACAAAATAATAATAAACAGTCCAATTAAAAAATAGGCAAAAACTTAAATAGGCATTTCTTTAAAGAAATATGCAAATGGTCAATAAGCACAGGAAAAATACCCTACCTCATCAGTCATTAGGGAAATGGAAATCAAAACTCTAATGAGGTACCATTTCACACCTATTAAGGTGGCTACAATAAAATAAAACTGGAAATAACAAGTATTGGTGAGGTTGTAGAAAACTGGAACCTTCATACATTGCTGGGAAGAATGTAAAATTGTTCAGTTGCTGTGTAAAACACTTTGGTAGTTCCTCAAAATGCTAAACATAGAATTACTATATAACTTAGTAGTTCTATTCCCACATATTTCAAAATGATTGAAAGGAGGTACTCATCCATTTTCATGCATGCTCATAGCAGCACTGTTGACAATAGCCAAAAGGTAGAAACAGCCAAATATCCATCAATGGATTAATGGATGAACAAACTGCTTAAATCTACAATGGAATATTATTCAGCCATAAAAAATGAAGTACTGATCCATGCTGCAACATGGAAGAACCTTGAAAACATTACACTAAATGAAAGAATCCAGACACAAAAGATCACATATTGCATGATTCCACTGCGATGAAATATCTGGAACTGTTAAATACACAGACACAGAACAAAGATTTACTCCAGAGGCTGGGGTAAGGAGGAGAATAGGAGATAACTGCTTAAAGAGAATGTGGTTTTCTTTTGAAATGATAAACAATTTAGAACTAAATAGAGGGGGTAGTTACAGAGAAATGTGAACATACTGAATGCTTCTGAATTATTCACTTTTAAAATATTAATCTTATGTTATGTTAGTTTCACCTCAACAAAAAAAGCAAAACAATAACAACCATAAAGACTGGATATCAACCTATGTCAATTAAATCATAATTTTTAAGTGTGAGGCCCAGGAACTTTTAAGTCTTGAAAACTGCTCAGGTGATTCTAAGGAATATCCAGATTTGAGAAAACTGGGCTGGATTGGGAAGAATTTGCATTTTATGAATATTTTGTTTGAATGTTGTTTTCTTATACTTAGAGAAGGAAGCCATTGAAGAATTTTGAATAGAACATGACAAGACATACCTTTTAAGGTATTTGGTAGCAGAGTAAAGATAAATTGAAGGGGGCTTAGACTGGAATTGGCGAGTCTGAGGGGACTGAGACTGATAGGCCTAATGTAGGCAAAGCCAGTGAAGATTTAGAAGATCCAAGAAATAAAACACATTTGGAGGTGGAGCATGATGATAGAGTTTTGACTTTCAGTTTTCCGACTTAGGTAATTGAGTTATTAGTGTTATCATTAACTGAAAGAAAAGCTCATGGAGATGGAAGAAGAAATGCTGGATCCCAGGTTTGCCTTAATTTAGGATGTATTGAGCTCTAGGTAACATTCTCATAGGACATGTAAGTAGAACTATGCAAAGGGCAGTCAGAACAACTCATTTGAGAGTCCTGTTATAATGTGCTGATTGGCTTTCCACAACATATCCTCTCTGATACTTAGGAGATTCACAAAAAGACTACAAGGTAATACCAAAAATAAGACTGGCAGCATACCTCACAATAACTTGGAAGGAATCTCCAAAAACAACATCTGAAGCATAAAAGGAAATATAATCATAAGCAATAAATGTTTTGTCACCAAAATAAAGTAAAACTTATTCCTTCCCCCAGTGCTTACCTTGTGACTCTAAAGCTGAGGGTTTCTAAGTTCCTTAGTTCATACTGAGCCTTCTACTTTGAGGAAACATCTAGCCTTCTGTCTTAGTAGTTCTACAGTAGTTTCTACCAACATTGTGAGGCTCTGGATCCCAGAAATCAACAGAACAAGAATCAGCAGAGGGGAAAGAAAGGAGGAAGATTGACTCTGAGGTACACATAATTCTAGTAAAGCCCTAATTATGGGATGCTGCCTCCGAAGGGCATCACATAAAAGAGACCAGAGAAAAAAGGATTCTCAAGTACTTGACACACCGGCCATATGTGGAGGGCCTTTGAAGAGCCTAAAGATATACACTATAGTCTCAAAAGATGAGAGAAGGTTTTTTCCCATATTTCTGCTGAGTACAACTAAAAATCCCTGGGCATAACATATAAGAAAACATGAAGACTCAAAGTTGGAGAGAAGAGGTCAAACAGAATAGAAGCCTTGGGACCTAAGGAATGACTCAGTAGTGAGTTCTTATTTTTACCTCATCCTCCCAGACTGAGTGCTGGAGGGGTTGGCAACCTAGAATCAAAAATGAGTGCCCACAGAAAAAGTCCCAGGCTAAGCCTGCTCTAGTTAAAGGTGAGGAAAGAGACAGCCTAGCAATACAGAGAACTTTTAGAAAACAATTGCTTTCCTGACAAGTATTTCAGGAAGCCTCTGGAAGCTAGAAAAAGCAAGGAAGGGACTCCCATAGAGCCTCCAGAATGAATATCCTGCTGACACCTTAATTTTATCCCAGTAAGCCTCATTTTCAGAATCCTGACTTCCAGAACTAGCAGATAACAAATTTGTATTGTTATAAGCCACTAAGATTGTGGTGATTTTTTAGAGCATCAATAGATAACTAATATAGATTTTGGTACTGAGAGTGGAGTGCTGCTACAAAACAATACCTAAAAATGTGGAAGTTGCTTTAGAATTGGGTAAAGTGAAGAGGTTAGAGGGATTTTTTTTTTTTTAAAGTAGGCTCCATACCCAGCGTGGAGCCCAATGTGGGGGCTTGAACTCATGACCCTGAGATCAGGAGTCTGCTGCCCAACTAATTGAGTCACCCAGGTGTCCCAAAGCTAGAAGAATTTTAAGGAGAATGATAGAAAAACCTTAGATTGTCTTGAACAGACTGTTATTTGAAATACAGATGTTAATGACTCTGTTAGTAAGGAGACTCACAATGAAGTGAAGGGCAGGGTTGAGAAAAAAATATCAACAGACTGTTAATAGAAACAAAGACATTAAGGCTTGAAAGGAAATGAGAAAAATGTTACTGAGAATTGGAGGAAAAGGGATCCTTGTTATACAGGAGCATAGCTGGCATAAGTTACATAGTGGCTTAGCTGAATTGTTTCCTATTTTTATGTAGAAAGAATATTTAAGTGATGGACTTAAACACTGTTGAAGAAAAGTATATTTTAGGGCGATTGCTAAAGAGAGTAAGTAAAGCTGTGACTAAAGAGGGGGAAGGGGGTTCAGAGCCTGAGCTAAACAAGAGATTGAGCTGTTACAAGGACCTGTGGAGATTTACAGCCAAGGAACAGGGTGGGGATCAGTGGATGAAATATTCCTAAGAAGAAACGTCAGGGGTAGGGGGATTCTGGTTAAACCAACTTGACAGGATTTTTGCTAAAGACAGGTTAACAAAGGTTGGGGATAATGAATTTGATCAGATAATCAAGGGTGGGGATTTTCACTAAACTGACCCAATAGGATTCTTGCTAACACTAAGCTAAATAGGCCAAGGACAGAGCTCAAGGGCAAAGCCTAGTCAAAAGAGGACTCAGAGGAGCCTGACCTAAAGTTCGGTCAAAGGAGAGAGAATTTGTCAATATTTAGCTGAGATCTTCAAGCAGAGTATTGAAGGCGAAGTCTGGTTCTTTCTTGCTACTTGTAAGTAAAATGTGAGAGGAAAGAGATAAACTGAGGTAAGAAGTGTTAAGCAAAAAGGAATTAGGGCTTGATGATTTAGGAAATTGTCATTCTATCCAGACTGCCAAAGATGCTAAAATTAAGAGATTCACTGTCAGGAAAGCATACTCTGAGAGAAAGCTAAGAGTGTGGCTGGATAACTTTTTGGTAGTATTCTCAGGACAGAAAGGTTGGAGTACTCCCATACAGGGGCTCTCTGAAGAGTAGGAATTTAATTCATGGATCTCCTCGGCCATCTAAGCAAAAGCCAGGAATAGATAAGGGATTATCTGGGAATGATTCGTGGAGGAGCCTCTTGTTTAATAGAGTGAAGCTGAGACATACAAGAGAAACCCACAAGGATCTTGGCAGAAACGCTGAACTGAAATGGTCAAAGACAAAACAAAACAAAGAAAGACTGACCAGGTTGTCAGACTCCCACAGTCCTTCAGAAAGGAGAGAGGATGATGGAACTACTCAATTGCAGATAACTGCTACCTTTTATGAAAAAAAGAAAGAAAACTCCACAGGTGGAGCAAGGAGCCCAGAAGGCAAAGCTTAGAAACCAAGGTGAATCAGTGAACACAGATGATTATTTCCAGACCCTAAAACCTAACGGAATTTGCCCAGTTGGATTTCTAAATTGCTACCAACCAGTAAGTACTCTTCATCTTCCATTTTCTCTTATTTGGATGGGAACATCAATAACTAGTATCCTATACCTGTCCTACCATTATATTTCTTGTTTTCTAGTTTCATAAGCCCACAGATTGTTAGGACTCTTGCTCCAGGATAGATAATGCAAGTTTAAAAGAAGTCATACAGAGCATGTTCTTTGACTATAAATGGAATCAAACCAGAAATTGATTACAAAAAGATAATTGAAAAAATTTTCAAATTTACAAATTAAACAATATACTTCTAAATAGCCTATAGATTAAAAAGAAAATATGAAGAACTAAAAAAACACATTAAATTGATTGAAAATAAAAACATAACATATCAAAATTTGCAGGACACAGCCAAAGGAGCACTAAGAACAAAATTTATAGCACTAAAGTGCTTATATTAGAGGAAAGTCCCAAACATTCTAAGCTCTCACTTCTAAGTACTAGAGGAAGAATGAACTCAAATTGAAGTAAGAAGAAGGCAGTAATATAGATAAGAACAGAAATCCATCAAATTGAAGGCAAAATACAATAGAAAAAATCAGTAAAGCCAAAGATTTTTTTGGGTAAAGATTAATAAAACTGACAGACTGCTAGGAAGACAAAAATAAAACAAAACAAAACAAAAACAAAACAAAACAAAACAAAAAGAGAGAAAGTAGAAATTCCTAGTATCAGGAATGAAACACAGGGTATCACAACATATTTTGCATTCATCAGAATGGTAAAAAAGGAATACAAAGAAAACTCTGTACACGTAAGTTTGACAACTTAATTGAAATTACCACAACTCACCCAATATAAAATAGACAATGTGAATAGCCTGTAATTACTAGGTAAATTTAATTTTTAACTAAAAACCCCCTGAGAAAAAAATCTTTAGGCTCAGACAGTTTCACCAAAGAATTTTACTAAACTTTGCTTTAACGAAAATTCCATGTGTTTTAGAAATTAGGAGAAGCACATTCTAACTCATTCAATGAAGGTAGTATTATGCTGATATCAAAAGAACACAAAACAGCAAACAAAACAAAACTACAGCTTAATATCTCCCATGAATATAGATGCAAAAATTAGCAAATAGAATTCAGCAATATAGAAAAAGAATTATACACCATAACTAAATGGTGTTTTCCCAAGATGCAATGCTGATTCAATATTTGAAACCTGATCAATGTAACCCATCCTATTAAAAGGCTAAGGAAAAAAAGCACATGATTATATCAACAGAATCAGAAAAATCCTCTGACAAAATTCAACATCCATTCATGACAAAAACTCTCAGGAAAGTAGAATTGAGGAGGAACACTTTCAATTTGATAAAGAACATCTACAAAAAAAACCTACAAATAATATTATGCTTAATGATGGAAACCTAAATCCTTCTCCCCAGGATCAAGAAAAAGGAAGTATATGTACTCTAACCACTGATAATCAACTTAGTTTAGGAAGCACAAGAAGATAAGAAAGGAAATAAAGGCCTACAACTTAGAAGGGAAGTGATACACTGTCCCTATTTGTGGATGGTATGATAGTCTACATAAGAATCCCAAGAAATCTACTCACACATAAATGGAAGTTCTATAAAAGTGAATTGGGGAAAATTGGAGGGGGAGGCGAACCATGAGAGCCTGTGGACTCAGAAACAAACTGAGGGTTTTGAAAGGGAGGGGGGTGGGGGAATGCTGAGTAATAGGGGGAGCACGTATTGCATGGAGCACTGGGTGCGGTACATAAACAATGAATCTTGAAACACTGAAAAAATTAAATTAAATTAAAAAAAAACCCAAATCATGTAGTGTAAAAACAAAAATCAATGAATTCAGCAAGGTCACAAGATAGAAGGACAACATACAAACATCAATTATATTTTATATACTAGCAATGAGTATGTGGAGACCAAAATTCAAAATTCAATACCATTTACAATTGCTCAAAAAAGTGAAATAAATACTTAGTTGTATATTTAACAAAACACGTACAGGATTTGTATGCTGAAAACCAAAAAAACACTACTGAGACATAGTCTGCATCTATGAATGGGAACACTCAACACAGTACGTCAATTCCCTCCATATTCTGAGATATAGATTTAACATAATTCCTACCCAAATTCCAGAAATATGTTTTTGTAGATGTGGATATGATTATTTTAATATTTATATGGAAAGGCAAGAGGATTAGAACAGCTAAAAGAATTCTGAAGAACAAAGTGGGTATAATCACTCTGTGTTCAGAACTTATTATATAGCTAGAATATTAAAAGACTATGTGGCATTAGCAGAGGGATAAACTCATAAATCAATGAAAAAGAATAGAAAACCCAGAAATAGTTCTGCATACACATACTACCAACTGTTTTTCTACAAAAGTGCAAAAGCAATTTAATGGAGAAAGGATAATCTTTTTAATAAATGGTGCTAGTGAAATTGAATATTATAGGAAAAAATAAAACTCAGCCTAAAATTCATACCTAATATAAAATAATAACTTGAAATTGAAATACAAAACTATAAAACTTTTAGAAGACATCATAAGAGAAAAACTCTGGTATCCAGAGTTCCATGAGTAGTTCTTAAGCATGACCCCAAAATACTGATTTATAATAGACAAAACTGATATAGTGGACTGTGTCAAAATTAAAAACTCTTGCTCTGCAAAACACCCTGTTAAAGGATGAAAAGACAAGTGACAGACTGGGAAAAATATTTGCAAACCACAATTTTGACAAAGGACACATACTTAGAGTATGTTAAGAACTCTCAAGCATGACATTAAAAACACAAAAAATTCAATTGGAAAATGAGAAAAAGATATGAAGAGACATTTCACTAAAGAGTATACTAATGGCAAATAAGGACATAAAAAGATGTTCAAAGTCACTATTAGAATAGCTAAAATAAAAAATAGCAACAATATGGAAGACTGGTGAGGATGTGGAGTCTAGTTTTCTCGCACATGGCTTGTGAGAATGTAAAATGGTATAACCATTGTAGAAAGTAGTCTGCCGGACTCAAAAAAACTAAACAAATACTTACCATATGACCTAGTAATTGCACTTCTGGGTATTTAGATCAAAGAAATGAAAGCTTTTTTATGTTTGCAGGAAAACCTGTATACAATTGTTCACAGCAGTTTTATTAGTAATAGTCCCAAACTAGAAACCAACGTGTCCCTCAGGTGAATGGTCCAATTGTAGTACATTTATACTCAGAAATAAGAAGGAAAAACTACTTATACATGTGACAACTTGAGTAAATATCAAAGACATTATCTTGAGTGAATAATGCCAATCATAAAATGTTATATATTGTGTGATTCCATTTCTGTAACTTTCTTTGTATGAAAAGTCAGACATGGAAAACAGATTAGTGGTTCTTAGAAGTTAGGGCCAGTAGGAAAGGGTGGGTGTGATTACAAAGGGTGTAGAAGATGGGAGATCTTTGTGATGATAGAATAGTCTTATTATGTCATATATCATCATATTATGATGATAGAATAGTCTTATGTCTTGATTGCATTGGTGCTAACAGGAATCTATATATGTAATAAAATTATGTAGAGTTATGCACACAGAAGCAATGTCAGCAAGATGGTAGATTAGGAGGTCCCATTCCCATTGCCTCCCCCCACAAAAATAATGGCTGAACAACTACCCCTGGAAGAAAATAGCTTTGGGAAAGTTCCAGAGTACAATTAAGAAATTGCAGCCACCTGTTGGAGAACAAAAACCAAGAACAGCTGCATAGAAAAGTATAGGAAGGAGTTTACCTGTGTCAGCCTCATTCTCTAGCCTGGCACAGTTTGGTGTGGAGAGGGATCCCCTCAGTTGTAACTTCCCTTGTGGTGGGAGATGAGAGTAGGAGGACTCTAGCAGCCCTCACTACTGCAGCAGACACACACTGCCTTTGCCAATGAGGACTCCCACAGTCTTTGCTGACACCCACGAAGCTGCCCAAAGACCATGCCGCTGAGTACCATACTTCCCTAGCTGGAGCTGCCTCTGTACCCATTCCTCCCATCCACCTGGAGCCATCCCTGAGACACTGTTGACAGGGCTGGCGTTACTGCATAACACACCTCCAGGGGCGGTACACTGCATTCCCCCAGAAACAGTGTCATCACAGGTGTCCCAGAACAAGCTCCCCTATAGCTATCCCCACACATCTCTAGACTGATGCTGGACCTGTCACTTCTATGAACCCTGTCCAGCAGGCAGTCTTGTACCTACTACTGGTGAAGGTCTTTCCCTACCAGAGCCAATCCAAAAAGTCTGCAAGGGGTGATTATTCTTTTTTTTTCTTCCTTTTAAAAAAGATTTTATTTATCTATTTGAGAGAGAGAGAGAGCCAGCGAGCGCACAAGCAGAGGGGAGAGGGAGAAACCAGGCGGAAAGGCAGAAGAAGGCTCCCTGCTGAGCAGGGAGCCCACCATGGGGGGCTGGATAGGGACCTGAGCTGAAGACAGAAGCTTAACCAACTGAGCTACCCAAGCGCCCTGGTTATTGTTCTTTCAAATGCAGACACCAACAAGGCTACAAGGAACACACATACACACACACTCACAGAAACATGACACCATTGAAGAAACAATGTAGTTCTAGTAAACAACTCCAAAGAAATGGAGATCTACAAATTTCCTGAGAAAGAAATCAAAATAATTGCTTTAAAGATGCTCACTGAGCTACAAGAGACCACTTACTTGCTGGCATAAGACACTCCAAGAGAACACAGATAAACAATGAAATCATGAAAATAATCCACAAAACAAGAAGTCAAAACAAGAAATAGAAATCATAGAAAAGAACCCAACAGAAATTCTGGAGGTGATAAATATAATGAATGAAATGAAAAATGCAATAAAGAGCTTCAATAGCAGACATGATCAAGCAGAAGAGTCACACATGTATATTGTACAATGTCAAGTTCCTGGTTTTGATATTATAAATATGTAAGATACTAAACCAAGTAAAAGGGACATGGGAACTCTCTGGACCACTTTTATAATTTCCTGTTAATCTATAATTATTTCAAAATAATCTCAAAGATAATGAACAGGACTAGAATCCAGTAATCCAAAAGGGTGTGCTATAATTTTCTACTGAAGCACTAAATTTCTCTCAGTAGTCACAATAAATGGTTAAATTTCACAACAAATATGCTAGTAGATCATTAGTGCATGTATATGAATTAGCTTATGGTTTTTATTCCACACTACTATTTAAGTTAGGGAGTGATGCAATACAAATATATTCATAGAGTATGTATTTCTGTTTTATGACTTTCATTTTTTATTGTTACTGCTATCAGACTAAGAGGATCTTCATATTTGGGATATTGTTTTCTTGTCTACTGTTGATTCTCTTGTTTAGTGATAAATAAAACCTTAAACTGTCTTATCTTTAAGAACTGAGACTAGGGCCCTAGAGTCATTGTTACTAAGATTATGACTAAGCATGAAGATAGTGGCAAAGGAACTTATCAGTGCACATGAGAGCATATTTTTCAGCTTCATAATACCAATAATAAACAGGCTCCTTGGCACTTGGCTTTTTGTTTGAATATCTAACAATGAGACTTTTCATACTCATATTTTGGTGTTTTCTTTGTGGAAATAGGAAAATCACCCACCCCCTTACAGATAGACTGAGCCCAATGAAAAGTTCTGGCCAATGAGTTCTGGGCAGAAATGATGTGTGTCACTTCCAGGCTGGACTACTTATTTGCTGGCATAAGACACTCCAAGAGCTCTCTGTTCCTATTATAACAAGTGTGGAAAGCACACTTGTTATACATCTTAATACGATGGTGTCTGGAATACTGACCCTATCCATGGAGGACAGCTGATAAACTTTTGTTGTGCTATGCCAGTGCAATGTTGTGTTATGTGTTAAAACAGCATAATTTGACTTACTGAGACTGATATAGTTCAATCAGCTATGTATCAGGAATTCATACAATTTATCATTCAAACCTGGGCACATTTGAGAGTAAAAGGATGCATTATTAATAATTACAACAGGACAAGAGTCATAGACTGGGACTGTTTTGAGCAATGCGTGTCACCTTAAACATGTAGTAAGTAAAAGCAAAGGTAGTGACTGCCAGAGAGATCTCCCAAAAATATTCTCTAGTGGCATGTTGGAACATAGTTACAACAACAGAATGTGCAAGTTTTAGATCATAAAACAATATAGTCAAACTTCTTTCTAGTCAAATTAATTTTGAGTTTGTGGCCAGGATATATGGAACTAATAAATTTTTAATTTGAATTATGTTTTCAGGTCTCCTATCTCCAGGATTCTGGGGTCTTATTGACGGTCAAATCATTGAGTCTTTGCTGGTCATGAGCCATCAGTTCATAGTGGTTATTGCCGAAATGCCCATTGTACCAGCTGGTGTGGACCCTTCAGTTCTTGGAGGTTCTGCTGATTCCATCCTACCTTTGGGACATAAGAAAAATGTGGTATAGTTTTACTCCGAGTTTTAAAATCCAGCCTCTCTGAGTATATTGTGGATCTACTTTCTCTGAGGTTTTGCTTCCTGCTTGGGGTATTGCTTGGTAAATAGGTTTTTATTTTGTTTTGCTGTTCCTTAGACCCAGGGTCATTTCTTTCATTCCCCTTCTGGGTAGGGCTAGGACGGTTATTTTTGTAAGTAAGTAAGTAAGTAAGTAAGACCAGTTTCTGCCCTGAAGTTTGATAACTTTACCTCTTCAAGAAGGCAAAGAATCACACAACTTGGCTACCTGCCAAAACAGATTAAGAAAATAGGAAAAATTATAGAACAAAAATATAAACAATTAGTTCCGAGATATATTTCATCTTAGAACAGTCTTTTAATTAGAAACTGAAGGAAGCTAAGAAAACAGAAGTTCTCCTGACCATAACAATCTAGCAGTAGCTTACCGCCGAGGCCAGAAATCATTGGTAGAATATCATTATTTAATTCCTTTGTAATAATTTTAGATTTTAAGAGTTCTCTGAACAAAAACATTCCTGGAGAGAAATCAAGATGATTTTATATATAAAGCATCTTGGTATGTATTCCTTTATCATATCATATGATCTTTCCAACATGGTTCTAGCTGAAGGCTGGGCTGAATAGGACACATTGTAGAGAAGTATAGAAAAGGTTGGACAATGTATGGATCAGACTCTAAAGGGATATACCCACACAGCCTCAGCCAGCTTGAGGGCACTGTTCCTGAAAATGTGACACATTCTGCTCATGTTACACACTGATTTATAGCCAGTACTGGCAGCAGAAGCAGTGGAAACAGTGGGATCCAACCATTTGTGCTTTTTGGACTGCCTTTATCACTTAGCCATGACCTTCCAATTGGGCAACACTGAACACTTTTCCAGAATGTTTGGTGTTGACCAGACTCTTTAAGTGTCTCCTTGAAAGGACACTGAATTTAGATCACATTCTGATTTATCCAGCATTTATTCAGCATCTAAAAGTAATGGTGTTGATTATTTAAAATAAGGGATGGCTTTAGGATTTTTCATTTAAAAGATTTTGTTCTGTCCTAATAATGGATTTGTTGCCACAACCCCTATTTTTAATATTATTTTTAGCAAACTATTCCATTTAGTTGGATTTTTAAAAATACTCTATTTGGAGACCAATTGGTTCCAGCCAATTCCTCATAATTACTGTGTTCAACATTATCAACCTATTTAGAGCAGAAAGAATCTATAAATACAAGTTATCACTTCAGTGCTTGGACTCATTACTGTGGTTCAGTATATGATCAAATAAGTCAGGCTTCTGGCCAAGTAATTTATCATTTTCATTTCAGAATTTTAATGCCATAGCTTACACACACACACACACACACACACACAGTAATTTCATATATCCTATGAATCACTAAGGCAAACTCTCAAATAGTTTGACCTAATAACAACAGCTATGTATATATAGTATGATTTTTAGCTCTGATATAAGGCACTAGAATCAATTACACATAAATAAAAATGAATATGGCTCTACATTGCCTAATGCATAAAATGTAACAACTACCAAAATCTACCAAAGTCTTAATCTACTTTTCTACACTTGGTTCCTATTATTCCTTTTGCTCTTTATATTCTAGCTAAATGAGTTTTATCTCCACTATTTGCACCATGAATTTTCTACTTCAATGTTACACTTTTTTTTTAAAGATTTTATTTATTTTTGAGAGAGAGAATGAGCAGGGGGAGGGGCTTAGGGAGAGGGAGAAGCAGACTTCCCTCCAGCAGAGAGCCTGTTGTGGGGGCTCTATTCCAGGACACTGTTGTGATCATGACCTGAGCTGAAGGCAGATGCTTAACAACTAAGCCACACAGGCACTCCTCAGTGTTACTCTTTAAGCTATTTCCTGTCCTAAAAATGACTGCTTTCATCTTTGTAATGCAAAAATTCTATCTAAATTTTAGATCTTTATTCAAATTAGACTTCTGCCATGGATAGCTTCTTATTTGTACCTTTTTATTATATCATGGGTCATTTTCTTCTTTTATTTTAGTACAAGTTTATTAGCAATTATGTCACATATTGTTACATATCTTCAGCATGTATTATAGTTTCCCAGAAAATGTTTGATCTTTTAACAGATTCTTCAAAAATTGAAAATTTAAATAAATATAAGTTTAAAAATATTTTTATCTGTAGTTTTGATGCATTTAGTTTATAAGCAGAATTTTTAAGGAAGGGAAAGCATCTATGTGGTTTATTTATTTTTAAGAAGATTTTATTTATTTATCTGAAAAAGCAAGAACTAGAGAGAGAGCACGAGAGGAGGGAGGGTCAGAGGGAGAAGCAGACTACCCGCTGAGTAGGGAACACAAAGTGGGACCCATCCTGGGACTCTGGGATCATAACCTGAGCTAAAGGCAGCCACCCAACCAACTGAGCCACCCAGGTGACCTGCATCTATGTAGTTTAAAAAACATAATAGTTTTAAAGTTAAAGTCACTATTTACTTGACACAATAAATTAGAAATATTTATTTTCCTGAAAGAAAATTCTTTTTGTTGTTAATTTCTGCATTTCCTCTTATTAGAAAGATTTCCAGTATCCTATTGATGTTAAATCTAGTATAACTGCCAAATTAGTTAATACTCAATCCATTTGCGAAACATGAGGAGCCCACCAAATGGCTTCTAAGATATTGTTCAGTTCTAAAAATTTTTATATTAGTATTCCATAATTTCACCTTGTTTTACGTATAGCTGCATTAAAATATGTGCTTAAGAATGCAAGGGCCTTTGCTGATATACTACCTGCTATATCTCGGATGCTCAGCATATCTTACATTCTTACATATGTACATGTGTACATATCTTACATTCTAATAAGTACTTGTTGAATGAATGAGTTTGTCTTCCCTCCCCCAGAAGTTGGAAATTCCACTCAAAACATTTTTTTGGTGAAGCACTGATCCTTAGCAGGACATTGCTAAGCCCTGGGCCTCTATTAACCTTCTCACAACCTATTTGGAAAGGTCTGTCAACAAATTAAATATGAATGCAGATGTAAAAGAAGTTAAAAACAAGATAATATGGAAAAGGCAATACAAAAGGATAAGAAAGATCAGCTAATTTGGCCTATTAGGAACTTTACTAAATAGAGAATGGGAAGGGGCATCTGGGTGGCTCAGGTCATGATCCTAAGGTCCTGGAATAGAGTCCAACATCTGGCTCCCTGCTCAGTGGGGAGTGTGCTTTTCCCTCTTCCTCTGCCTCTGCCTCTTCCCCATTCTTATGCTCTCTCTTGCTTGCTTGCTCTCTCAAATAGATAAACAAATCTTTAAAAAAAATAGAGAATGGGAGGTATTAATAGTTTTTAATTTTCTTTCTCTCCTCTCTTTGTTCCCTTCCCTCCGTTTCTTCCCTCCTCCTTTCCCTGTCATCCTCCTTCTTAGGAGAAATGTAGTACTTTATTTACAGATTATAAATCTCATGGTACCAAGGAATAGGTAATACAGAAATGAATATGCTTCCAGTATTTCTCTCCAATTCTTCAGTAAAAGACTGACCTTACAAATTTGAAAATTATATGCCATTACTCTTCAAGTTTTTAATAGAAGTTTTTTATATGCAGCTCTCTGGGGTAAGCCTTGGTATATTTAAAAACAAAAAACAAAAAATGAAAAACCTAAAAATGGATCTGAATCCAGATTCAAGATGAGAGTTATATTTTTTCTTAAATATTAATGATCTCTGAAAATTGAATAATCTACTTTTTCTGTTTACTACTGCTGGATACTCCTGAGAAAAGAGATAACAAAAACTTGGAAAAAGAAGAAGAGGTTCAAAGTTTTCATGGAAATAGAGTATCCTAAATGCTGTTTGTTAATAAAATAACATCCTCACTATATCTATTATGTTAGCAGCTTAACATATATACTTATAATATATAGTTAGCAAATTAGGGCAGTCCCTTCCTTAAATTGTTATTCTAATGAAAAAGAAAACCACATATTAATATTTGAGTTCCAGAAAAGCCTGTTTTCAAGAAACAATATAAATTTCATCATAAAGAAATATTTTAACTTGTATTTTTAAGCTATTACAGAGAGAGGCAAAATCTGCTATGTGCATGGAAGACAAATTCCAGGGCAAGACAAAAAACAGGCAAAGATAACTATATACTCAATATACAATTATTTCAATTGTTTAAGATGAAGCAATAAAAGTTCTTTTGTCCCATCCAAAAGCAACAAAATACACATTCTTCTCAAGTGCACGCGGAACATTTTCTAAGACAGATTATATGTTAGGCCACAAAACAAGACTTAATAAGTTTAAGAGGATTGAAATAATATCAAATGCCTTTCCTAACCACAATAATATGAGACTAGAAATTAATTACCTAAAAAAAAGAAAATTCAGAAATAATGTGCAGATTAAAACAACATGCTACCAAACAACCAATGGGTTAAAGAATAAATAAAAAAAATACCTTGAGACAAATGGAAATGTAACATACCAAAATTTATAGAACACAGCAAAAGCAGTTCTAGAAGGGAGTTCATAGCAATAAATACCTACCTCAAAAACAAGAAGAACCTTAAATAAACAACCTAAATGCCCTAATTATCCTAAAGGAACGACAACAACAACAAAAGAACAAAAGAAGCCCCAAATTAGTAAGAAGTAAGGAAATAGCAAGGAGCAAAAATAAATGAATAAAGACTAAACAAATAATAGAAAAGATCAATGAAACTAAGAGCTGGTTCTCTCTAAGGAAAACAAAATTGACAAACCTTTAACTAAGTTCACTAAGGAAAAAAGAGAAAGGAGTCAAAATAAAATCAGAAATGAAAGAGAAGATGTTACAACTGATATCACAGATACACAAAGTATCATTAGAGACTATATAAATAATTATATGCTCACAATCTGAACAACCTAGAAGAAATGGATACATTTCTAGAAACATTTATCTAACAAGACTGAATCATGATGAAATAGAACATTTGAACAGATCAATTATTAGTAAGAAGATTGCATCAGTAATCAAAAATCTCCCAAAAAACAAAACGTTTATTGGTGATTTCTACCAAACCTTCAAAAAAGAATATCAAGCCTTCTCAAACTCTTCCAGAAAATAGTTGAGGAGGGAACTCTTCCAAACTCATTTTACAAGGCCAGCATTACCCTGATACCAAAACCAGACAAGGATACCATAACAAAAGAAAATTATAGGCCAGTATCCCTGATGAACACAGATACAAAATCTTCTATAAAATATTAGCAAATTGACTCCAACAATATATTAAAGGAATCATACACCATGATCAAGTGGATGTATTCCAGGGATGCAAGGATGGATAACATCAACAAATCAATGTGATATACCACATTAACAAAATGAAGGATAAAAAAAAATCACATGTTCACCTGAATAGATACAGAAAAAGCATCTGAAAAAATTCAAATCCACTTATGATAAAGACTCTCAACAAAGCAGGTATAAGGGAATGTAACTGAACATAATAAATACCACTTATGACAAGCCCACAAGTAATACCATACTCAATAATGTAAAGTTGAGAACTTTTTTTTTTTTAAGATTTCATTTATTTATTTGACAGAGAGAGAGCGACCACAAGTAGACAGAGAGGCAGCCAGAAAGAGAGAGAGGGGGAAGCAGGCTCCCTGCCGAGCAGAGGGCCTGACACAGGGCTCGATCCCAGGACCCCGGGATCACGACCTGGGCCGAAGGCAGAGGCTTTAACCCACTGAGCCACCCAGGCGCCCCGAGAGCTTTTCCTCTAAGTTCAGGAACAAAACAGGGATGCTTCCTTGCTGCTTTATTCAGCACAGTATTAGAAGTCCTAGCCAGAGCAATTAGGCAAGAAAAAGAAATAAAAGGCATGAATGGAAAGGAAGAGGGAAAGCTGTTACTATTTGTAAATGACACATTATTTACAGAAAATGTTAAGGACTCCATCAAAAAATATTAGAATAAATTAATTCAGTCAAGTTGCAAGATACAAAGTGTATAACACCAAATTCTCTTAATGAACTATTCTGATAATGAACTAAAAAAAAGGAAATTAGGAAAGAATCTGTTTATAATTGCATCAAGAAGAATAAAATAACTAGGGATAAATTTAACCAAGGAGGCAAAAGACCTGTATATTGAAAACTATACGGCATTAATGAAATAAATTGAAAAAGACACAAATAAATGGAAAGATATTCCATGCTCATGGATTCAAAGAATATTGTTAAAATGCCCATGTTATCCAAAGCAATACATGAATTCAATGCAATCTGATCAAAATTCCAATAGCATTTTTCATAGAGATAGAACAAACAATCCTAAAATTTGTGTAGAACCATAAAAGATCCCAAGGCAAATTTGGTAAAGAACAAAACTGGAGGGATTACACTCCCAGACTTCAAACTATATTATGAAGCTATACTAATTAAAATAGTACAGTATTAGCATAAAAACTGATAGACACACCAATAGTTCAGAATAGAGAGCCCAGAAATAAACTTACCCATACATGGTCAACAAATTTATGTCAAAAAAAAAAAAAAAGAATATACAACGGGGAAAGGATAGTACCTTCAATAAATGGTGTTGGCAAAATTGGACAGCCACATACAGAAGATGAAACTGGATCATCATCTCCCATCATACACAAAAATGAATTGAAATGAATTAAAGACTTGAACCTAAGACCTAATGCCTAAATAACCTCTAGAAAGAAAAATAGGGGGTAACCTTGTCTTAGCCGTGATAGTTGGATCTGAGATCAAAAGCACAAGCAACAAAAGGAAAAATAAACTAGCAGGACTATATCAAATTAGAAATCTTCTGCAAAGCAAAGGAAACCATTAGCAAAGTGAAAAGGCAACCTACTGACTTCTCCCCAGCCAGCAGAAAAAAAAGTTGATGCGGGAATCAACTGTCTATTATAATTTAGTAAATCCTTAAAAAGAAATGAGGCCTAAACCAGGAAATCATTTAAGTGTCTTTGATACTTTTATGTATCAGATAAAAGATCTCTCTATAAAAATAATGTAACATATATACCTATATTATGGTTTATAAGTACTAGAAAATAATTCTCTAATTAAAATTCCTTTCTAATTGGATATAGTCTGGACAAACAGGTTTCATTTTGAATATTAAATAGGCCAGGAATTCCTCAAATATCCACTTGAAGAACAGACTCAAATGACTTTGGGAAAGTAGTTTTATTTTCAGTATTTTAATGTTTAGTGAATTTGAGATGGTAAAAACAACTTTTCTCCTTTTCAGTATTTTGTTCTGAATACTTTTGGTGGAGGGAGGTGGTGGGACATGACAAGGTGCGTGTATTTACATTTTTTGTTTGGTCTCATAAGAGTTGTATTCTTTGATGCTCCAGGTTTCTTTCTTCCATTTCTTTCTTTCTTTCATTCAAGATTCTCAGTATAACTTTATACTAGCTTTATCACAGCTTTTTAAAACACATTTGGAAATTTCAGAAAATATAGAATAGTTTGTAAGGGCTGGGAAAACACTAGGGTCTACTGGTCAATTTGGCATTCTGGTTAGTTGGTTCCTGAGGGGAAAGTAAAGAAAATAAACAGTTACTAAATATTAAGGCCCACTAAAGCAGCAGGTGTGCACAATTCTGGGCAACTTTCTAGTGTGGAAAGGATCGCTTCGGTTGTCTTTTCAGTCACATTCACAGTCACAAATACCATCCTCACAGGTGAACAATGACAGCAACAAAACATCCTATTGTGCTCAAAGGATTGAGAGAGACTCAAAAAGGAAAAAATACTAAAAAAAAAAAAAAAAAAGGAAAAAATACTGAGGTGGGTCCTTGAGCAATGAGTAAAATTGCCTTAGAAGGGGATAATACAGATACTAGAAATACCAAGAATGGAGTATTTTCACCAAAAGAAGCCTATTTTTTTTAAAGATTTTATTTATTTATTTGAGAAACAGAGAACGTGAGAGAGAGCATCAGGGGAGAGAAGCTTAGAGGAAGAAGCAGACTTCCCGTGGAGCCGGGAGCCTGATGTGGGACTCGATCCCGGAACTCAAGGATCATGACCTGAGCCCAAGGCAGTTGCTCAACCAACTGAGCCACCCAGGCGCCCAGAAGCCTATTTTTCATCCAATTTTATATCTAAGAATTACACGTATTTTAGAAAAAAAAAATAACGTACTAAGAATGTACATTTTGTGATTAGAACTAATAGTTCTCCAATTTTAGCATTTATTAAAATCATCCCAAGGATTTGTTAAATTGGGGTAGGGCCCCATGAATTTGCACCTCTAGGAAGTTCCCTTATGATTTTATGCCTCTGATCCCAGACCACATTTTGAGAACCACTGGTTTAAACAAAGTCTTGTCCATTTTTCTCTAGAGAATAGCTACTTCAATGCTGTCATAGAGCTCTTGATCCTTAATTTTGACTACAATGATGCTCACTACTTGAAGTAATCATAAGTGGAATTCCACAAAAGGGGAATACAATATCAGGGAGAGACCTTGAAATTCAGAAAAAAAGTGTTAATGGCTATAGACAAAGGTTGGAAGTTAGAAAATTCCCTTTCATCTGTCAGCTCAAAGACTGCTTTGCATTTCCTCAATTTGTAAACTACATAGATATTACTTCTCCAGAATGTAGAGTCTTAAGCTTCCTCCTCCATTTTCAAATTCTAGTTCTACTTTAGAAAACATTATCCTCTTCCCAACAAACTACATTTATGTTTCTCAAAATCAGTAATGTTAATATGTTCTGTTTCTCAAACAGAAAAAAAAAAAAAGAAGCACTGTGAAACTAAATCTCTTTAGAGAGCAAGTATTTGTTTTACTGTTTTTTTGGGGGGGGAGGGCAGGAGGTGATGGACTTGTAACTGTACTGAAAATAGTACAAGGAAATAAAATTGTAGAACAAAACAGTTCCATATTTAGTAGGATTTAGTTCTGGGTTTTCCCCAGACACTGCAGGTCAAATGAAAGATATAAGGAAATTTTTTCAGGCCTCACAGGCCAGACTTGGCACTAAAAACCAAAACCAAGGCTTATTATGCAACACAGGTGTTTGGAAATAACTAGAAGATTTGTTAATGTGGGCAACACAAGGAGACCTCAAATTATGGAGCTTAAGAAACACGGAGCAACTCTGCTATGCCTGTGGGAAAGAAATGTGAAGTCCTGGGATGGTGACAGTAGTTTGTATGCTGAGTTTGATTTAATTTAATAAGCATTTGTTGAATGTCTTATGAATTCAAATAACAGACATTTCTGACAGTACAAGGCTCCTGCCTACCTAGTACTCTGTATTCACAAGTATTCCCTTTGTATTTTTTGCTTCACATTAAAAATGAAACAATCTGGTATGGAGAATTAAGTTACTATAGCAAGTGTTACTTTTCTGTTGCAAAGACCAGATTTGCTGCAACAGTAGACCAAGACCTTCAGAATAAATTCTTTTTGGATTATCTAAATTAATCCCAGACTAAATAAATCTCTAAATAATTCTACATGATGGAATAACCTAAAATTTAAATTACCCATTAAACAAATGCAGAATACAACATTGAGTCAGATTTTGTACTAGGCACTGGAAAGCAACAGTGAACACGCACAGTGGGCTTGTGCCCAGACTTTGTGGGTTATACATTAGTAGGAAGACACACACTCACCAGAATTAAATTATATATGAAAAGTGCTAAACAGAGGCATAATCAGAAATGGTCTTAATGGTGGAGATGGGGTGGCACTATGAGATGTGTGTACCACAGGAATATGTATTGAGGACTTATTTGCTGCTCAACTATTTGCCCACAAGAATAGCACTTAATCCTGTTTATTAACAAAGTACATACTAGTAGTCTTATTAAAAATGACCTGTGATCAACTTAAGTGTAGTAGAAGAAGAAGAGGAAAGTCTGGAACTCTGAAAAATTCCTACAACAGAATGGAGAAAATAAATAAATATGTGAAGGAGAAAAAACAGGAGAAAGGCCATAGCAGTTGTTTAAAGATTTTAACTATTTTCCTAACTTAATCATTATTACTTAATTTGCTTGTGGTAAGGTATTTTCATGTGCTAAAATTTCTGCTTGGAATAGCAGAAAGCTAATCCTGTAAGACCGTTATATGATCCCACCACAGTTAGAGGAGTGCCCTGGAAACAGGCCAATGGCCAAAAAATCTGTGACCACAGGGCTCTAATCCAGAAGGCAAGTGAATAGAGATTTTGCAGTCAGGAGCAAAATGTCCACTGTATTTGCATTCATATAAATAAAACAAAGTTCATTAAAATAACACAGCGTTGTTGGATTGCTGGCAGACCACTTTAGCAGCAACTTTCCTCTTGTTTGAAAAATTCTTACTTCCCGATGTCGGCTTTGACCTTGACTTCATGTTCTTCTTTTATGAATATATTATTTAACCACTTTTGCACACAATCAGCTATGGTGGGAAATAGTAACCTGGGCATCAAGGATGTTCTAATTCTAATATACCATTGGTTACCTTTAAATGTAGGTGGTCTACAACCACTAACATGTCTGAAAGTCAAAACCGAGTAGAATTCAAACAAGGCAAACCTACTAGTGGACTGAAGTGGCACATACACTGAAAGGTTTGAGTAAGAAAGCAGAACACCGGCACCAAAATTATCGTACTTATGAGAAGACACACTGCATTTTAGGCATACTTAACCCCACTAAAAAGTGTAACTAGCTTGTTTACTGCATAGGTTCGTGGGGCAACATTTTCTCAGCTCTCTAGACCCTGCCCTCCTTTCCCTTTCTCAATTTGCTAATCCCTCTCCCTCAAAACCCTTTCTTTCTGGTAATGGGCTATGGGATGCTTAGGCAAGCGACAAGAAACTTGCTTGGCACATATCTTCACCGGTTCTAGGTACTCAGTTTGTTGAGTATTGAACGCATGTTAGTTATGGGAACAGGATCAACTCCCAAACCAGGCCGAGAACACAGGCAAACGCGAGGGCGGAAAGCGTTAACACTGACAGATGGGGAAACTTTAGATGCTAAACGGACACTTTACAGTGGCACAATCTTGTGAAAAATCGTTGGCTCTTCAGCTAAATAGGTGAGCACTTTAACCCCAAGTGTCTGTATAGTTACCCCGCGGGGGAAGCATATGCTCCAATACCTAGATGCCCTGTTCTGAATCACAGCAACTTAGAACAGCCTTAGAGCAAGTCGTCCAACCTTAAATGCACTCCGCCTCCAGTAACAGCCTCTTAGCTGCTTTTCTGTCCCTGAGAGTCCTTACGCGTGGAAGGGGGCGGGGAGGTTGAGGCCCTGTTCTCGCGGGATCTCTTTCAACAGGGTCGGTCCCCAGGTCTCCTCAAGACCTCGCGTTGTTTGGGAGTGGGGGCGGAGCGATCCTTGTGGGGGCGGAGCCGGATGGGGTCGTCCCCCAAGCCTTGTTGACTTCGGCGTCCTCCCAGAGTGGTCCTTGTGCCCGGTGCTCTCTGCGCATGCCCAGGTTCCCGACAAGTCCAGAGGCCGCGGCTGTCGGGCTTCCCCAGCGGCGGATTCGGGCCCCGCCCCTCCTCCAGGCTGCAGCCGCGGTGGTGTTGGCTGCCGTGTTGTTGTGGCGGTGGGGGAGGCGGGCTGCCGTGGAGCCCGCCGAGTCCTAGTGCCTGACCCTGCGCGTCGCTGCGGCGGGCCAGACGGACAGCCTCGCCGCAGGTAACGCTGCTGCCTGTGGACTCGGGGTCGTGCGGGTCGGCGTATCCCGCGTGCTGGGGTCAGGCGGGAGGAGGGTCAGGGAGTTCGGGAGCTGAGGAGTCGGGAGTAGCTGGAGGTTTCGAAGGGGAGGTTGGGGGCTGGGGTCGGCAGGGTCGAAGGGGTCGGGAGTCGAAGGTGATCGAGGGAGTCTGCAGGGGTCGAAGGGTATGAGAGGTTGGGGTGGACGGTCTTTGGTCTCTGACCTGGGATCGGGAAGCAGGACTCCCCGACGCTGCAGTCCGATGATACCCACGGGCTCCTTCGGGCCTTTTCAGTTCCACCCCGTGACTTTCTGTTGTTGTTTTGATTTTGAAGGAAGAGAATCCAGCCTACGTAGGCTCGGGGAAGCCTTGGGGCTTGAGGCTGGGAAGGGATTTACGAGGCTAGGGCAGGCGCTAACATTTTCTTACTTTCTGTTTTTTTGTTTGAGCGTTTACTACTGTTTAAGTGTGGTACCCGCCCTTAGGGTATTTCAAACACTGGCGTAGAGAGGACCCAAGAGTGGAATCAGAGGGAGTAATTTTGCAAATCCAAGATTTTTCTTTTTAACTTCCAGGACTGTGTTTTTGTATGTCTTCTTTTTTAAAACTGAGAAATCATAACGATGTTTTTAAAATTACACAGAAGAATTTGGGTACGGAAGAGAAATAACCCTAACCAATGGTTATTTTTTTCCCATTTTTTTAAATTACAAAAGTACTACGTGCTCTTTAAGAAAAAAATTAAGCAGCTAAACAATGAAGACGTCTGCTCCCAACTCCTCCACCCCCCGTTTTTCCTCTTTTAACTACCCAAGGTAAATAGTCTACAAGGGTGGTATTTAGCCATTCAGGATTTTTCTATTCGTGTAAGTATGTTTTAAAAACAAAATTGGGATCATATATAGTATATACTTTTTTTGGCCAAGGATACTCACAGATATTCTTCCATTTTATTACATATCTCATTCTTTTTTAAAAGCTACTACGTAAGCTGTGTGTTTTTTTACTTCTGAACATTGTCTCGTTTTTCTGTAATCTTTTATTATATAAGCTTTTAAAAAGAGCTACAAGCTATTATTTTGAAACGTAATGTGGCATAACTTTCAGATTGTCTAAGGCCAGATGGGGATACTTACATATTAGGCAAGTTAAGAATTACATTTACAGGGAGTTTATGGTAGCTTGCAGGAGGCTTGGATCACTTCATAAAGCAAGTTACTAAAATAGTTTATTTTTTGTTTTTTGGTAAGTGCATTTTTCAAGGTAAATTTGAAATCTGTATGGTCAGTTGAAAACAAATTCAGTTCCTTAAACAACCTGCTCATCTCTGAAGATAGGTAAAAGGTAGAAAGCCAGTGGCCCAGAAGTTTATATTTTAGACAGGCTGAAAAACAAAACAAAACCTCAAAACAGCCAGGAACTAAATATTTTGGTAGTAGACCATAGGGAGTAAGCTGTAAGTGAAAGGATGATATTACACTCCTTACTATTAAATGAGACAGAAAGCTAGGAAATCCCTATTACATTTTGTATTTATGTGTGCAGAAGAGCCAGAAGCTTTGTTGATCTAATCAGTGGCATCTATTTATTGAAAGTGTACTGTCTGTTCGTCTTCTTGCTAACTTCCAGGGAAAACATAGAACTGAATAAGATCATCACAAAGAAGTCTGGTTCTAAGCATATATATGTAGCCTAAAATCTTAGGTACAGTTGTGTATTTATTTGGGAAGCTGTGTTTAAAAGGAACCACAATATCTATGGCATTTAAGTTATATTTGCTGGTAATAATATGCTTTTTCTTACTTATCTCTAACAACATAGGTGGCATTCTTCCCAGTCTAAGGATTAATAAACAGAGGCTCTGAGAGATTAATTCAGTTGCTCAAAGTCTCAGCACCTTTTTAGTGGTGGTGGCTACATTTGACTCAAGCTTAAGCCAAGAACCTGTGTTTTCTGCTCTGCCAGGCTGCCTTTCAATAATGAAAACTACCTTATAAAATTCTTGATCTTAGAATTTTTCCCTCTTTTTTGGCTTGAAAATGTTCCTTTCAAAATAGAGACCTGAATATAATCATGCGCTGAAAAATAGCCAAAGGATAAATAGTGTGAAACTGTGGTATTGTTTTAGATGAGGTTTCTGTGCCGTGTTATTAAAATATTCCTTGAGCTGGTGCCATTAACCAAGAAGAAGGGGGATTGTGTTAGTCACTCTATTTGATGCCATGGTAAGTTTGGATATTATAGTAAATTTTAGCTCTTACAGGCATTTTTATTACTTACAAACTTGGACGGGTAATCTCATTTCATTTAACATTTTTATGAACCCAGTTGCACTTTAGTAAACTAATGTAATAAGAAGAAAACAAAGAGGACCTAAAAAGATTAAAGTGTGCTTATTTCATTTTAGTATTTTGTAGTCTCTTAAAAACACATCATGACAATTTAATGAAGTCTAGTTTCTAATATTATGGTACATTAATCTGTTTTGGGTTCCCAGCATATGTGACAGCTGTGTATTTTAAAGAAAAGGGCAAATGCTGAAGTTGTAATATGTATTTGAGAAGAAACCTACATATAGGAAAATATTTGAGATTTTATTTCTTGGTAATTGTTAAGGATGGTAATTGGATTCATATCTAAATGCCATATCTGCTCTTGATTATCTCTTGGACAACTTAACATTGAATGTGGGTAGGTTTTATAGTTGTGGGATACAAAAATGTTTCAGCACCAGAAAGAAGTCTTTAGGGTATGTTAAGATCTATTGACTTTTCAGCTGTTGAGGGGCGAGGAATCCAAAACTATGTGTGTGTGTATTTTCAAATATTAATAAGAGATCTTATTGTTGATGGATGGAAATAGAAAGTTTATTTTGCAGTTTAGCCTGAAAGTCTTTTTTGGGGACATATGTTCAAATGTCGCCAGAAATCAAGAAACTATGTAGGTCCTATTAATGATAACGAAAGAAGCATTAGGTAGGATTCAGAGTTTAAAATCTAGTTGGGTTTTAAAAACTAGATGTTTAAAACAACTACTGTGGAATTGCATAGAGGACTGTTGTTCCCTGATGATTCTGTTTCTAGGCAGAAACTAGTTAAGATGAAAGGAAAGCCAAAATAGAAGGGAGAAAACCCGAGAATTGGCTGTCTTAAGTAGAGGGAGTTGGGAGTTTCCTCAGATAGTGGTAATCAATAGAGTCAAATGTGTGGATGGATGTCAAGGAAGATGAGGACTTAAAAAGTTAATATTTTGAGCTTTGAGATACTGGAAAAATATCTAATTATGATTGTACTGTGTTAGCTCTGTCCTGCTTGGGGTTGAGTCAGAATAATTAACACTTTTCATAACTTGCAGGCTCTTAAAATCCTGTAATAATCACATCATCATAAGTCTGTTTATAATCGAAGTTATTATGAGCATCTGAAGAGCCATGGAATATGACGTGCTGTCAAGGCCTTGTCTTCTCTGTAACTTGTACAAGCCAGCACCTCAGACTTATTATACCTTGTTGTGGCTTTGTTCATTTTCTCATCTCACTTATATACAAGTGTTACTTTAGATTGAGTTCGCACTTCTTTTTAGAGTTGTATTTTCTCTTTTCTAGTCCTACGCACACCCACGGTTTCCACTGTTCATTCCCTCCCCTGCCAAAGCTCCAGTTCTGCATCACCAGCCTCATTGTCTTTCCTAAGCTTCAGACTTGCCTTTTGTTGTTCTCCTTGATAAACTTCTGTAACTGTCATTTTGTGATCTTGAATCCATAGATTGAGAATTAAACTCCCTCCTTTGCAATTTAATTCTCCCTTCATTTTCCTGTTTATATTAATGATCTTAACATTTTCTTAGTCATCAATACTTAAAATCAAAGGTTACTTTTGATTCATCACTCTCCCCCTGTCTTAGAAATTCTTTGTCGTTTTATTGCATTATGGTTCAGGAATCACTTCTCCTGCTGCTTTTTCTTTTTCCCAGCAACAAAATACTTTTAATCCCTTTACCTCAACTACCATTAATAAGACATCCCTAATCTCTGGGTTTTGCCATTCATCATGCATACTGCTATCAAATTAGTTGTCCTAAAGACAGTCCTGATCATATTTTCCCTGCCTGACAAGCAAACAGAACAAAAAACACTTATTGAATGTTTCTTATGTCAATCAGCCTTTGCGTTGAATGCTTTGTTCTCATTTGGTTCTCAAAATAGTTTTATGTTGTAGACACCACTTTCTTACTCTACAGATGAAGAAATTGAGACTTCACGAGCCTGGAGGGTTGCTAGTAGATAGAAGAGCTGGAATTTGAATCTCAAGCACATCTTCCAAGTCTGTGTTCTTGACCACCATGCCTCCGTGGAGTGTCTGCTGATGAACTCTAGAATGAAATCTTTGTTCCTCAGTGTTGCCTTTTAAAACTCCATTATTTGGCCTCAGTGCTCTTTCTCAAATTTAATTCTTGTTTTATTCAAACTCGTGTTTACATTTCTTCTGGAATAGAAGGAATGTAAGCTCTTGGTTTCTTATGTATCTCCACTTGGAATTTTTTCCCTTTCCTATTTCTTTCTTCTGCCTTCTGTAGTCCTTCAAATAAAAGGCTAGCTCATACACAAAATTTCCCTAGAGCCCCTTCTTTTCTGTTTTCATAGGTAGTAAGGTCTACTCTTATTTGTGCAGTTGTTTCACCTCTTGATGGTAGCTTTCTATTCTGAATTTGTTTTTGAGTACCCTAACGGTAATTGAATTATAAAATGCCTGAAAGCAGAAACCATTTCTTATTGTTGTATCTCCCAGTGGATGCTCAGGAAATATTTGTGAATGAATATGAAAATGATCACTAGTCAGTTGCTCCTTTAATGGAATTTAAGCAGTATTTGATTTTAGTTGCTAGATGACTTATACAGTAGTTAACTGAAGTTTTTAATTGTGTATGTAACAAAACCGGATTGTCTTGTTGAGGCTATCAAATGAGTTATTTTCAGATTGATTACTAGGTAATTATGGTAAATTTATTTAAAAAAATGCTGTTTTGTTTTTCTATATGCACATATCTGTGTTACTGATTCGTAAAACTAATCATTTGATATTTGAATTCTTTTCCATGTTGTTGAATTAGACATATTTTCGAATGAACTGCAATGTTATCGTAATTTTTTGGCCTTAGTTTCTTGTATGCTTATATGGATATGAAAGGTAGAATAAAAGTTTCCCTATACTGCAATGTCATTTTCTACCTTTTGGTGATATCAAGAATCTCCAACTATTCTGAAATGAATAGTTGAAATGCCAACTATTTCTAGCTGAAATACCTTCACACAAATTACACATAGCTCTTTGCTTCTTAAAGAGTTCATGTGAAATTTCAGACATATTTGAATCCATCAAGGTTAATGATTACTGTGCAGAGTTTACACTTTTATATTTCTCTTATATCCTTGCATCCTATATTGTGTTACAGTTTTGCAAATTAATAATTATTGCTTTATTAAATAAAAATAACTTTTGCTGTTAGAAATTAATGAGGTAGGATATTTTGGTGATGGTGTTGGGGTAGATATTTGGGGTTTCTTTTGGAATGCTAAAATGCTTAATTTTAAAGGAGTGAGGTTGATTCTTAAAGTAATTATTTTGTCAGTTTACCTGCTCTTAACTTTGAAGTATTAACCGCAGTTACAAATACTTTGAAGTTAAAAGTTTGAAGCAAGTTTAAATAATTCAGTGATTTTAAAAATAGGTAATTAATTACATGGTCCAACTTTTAAACATACAGAAAGTTTTATAAACTGGAAATGTCTCCTCCTTCAATATCCTACTTTCTCCACTGGGAGGTAGCGATTCATCTTTGGAATGATATAAAAGAAACTATTAATTTACGGTATGCAAGTATATATGGATAAATACTCCTTTTCTTTCTGCTTCCATAAAGATGAGGTACACTGCAGTTTGTCACCTGTATTTTTCACTTGATTTATCATTAATATTCCATGTTAGGAGATGAAAAACTTTGTTCTTTAAAAAATTTTTTTTATATTTTCAAAGTATTTGCTATATATAGCTTACATATATAGATTATATATACTAATTTAACCATATTTTCTGTTGGTGTGCATTTAGTTGGTTTTCAGATCTTTACTATTATATCCATTGAAGCAACACTTTGAAGGAAGAGAAATAAAAAGTAGCAGCTCTTTCCTTGTGGGGAAAATAAAGCTTGAAAGCTGAAATGGATGTTTCATGGTGGGGAATAAAATGGATATCTTTTCTGGCCTGGATGATTAATAGCTAAGTGAATGGAGAGAAGGCAGAAATGGAGAATCATGCAAAAATGCTTGCTAGAATTCAGAGTTGACTGTTAAATTGGAAGACCAAGGATGGCAGTGGTAATGTGTAGCTCCTGTGACCAGTTGTCTGCTGTGGACAAAGGTCAGCCTTGGATGTGTTTAGAAGTTTGGTGCTGAGAAGTAATCCTTGATATCTGGACCCTGGTCTCTGGGACTGTGGCCTCTAACAATATATTTCATAAAGCTGTTCAGGGGATGAACTAAATTTCCCCTATCATCTAGAAGGAAATAATCATGGCCTACAATGCAGTATATTTTATGTGGTCATTAATGTTTTTATTGTATTATTATTGTATGTTCAAAGATGAGATTTGAATTACTAAAATGCATGAAATTAAGAGAAAGTTTCCTTTTTCAGCAAGTCCCCCTCCACATCTGTTCCTCATAGGTTGCTTGGGTAATTTTTTTTTAATAGTGTAGTGTGAATCCTTTCAGACTTTTACATATAAACAGAAATAACATATTCATGCCTTTTAAGAATGTCATTGGAAATCCTGTTGAAGTGGTGGGAATAATGGAAGTTAAAACTGAATGGAATAACAAGTCAATAAGGTGATGATGGGATACAAGGTAAATAATGAATGCCATTTGATTCTCTCAGACCAAAGGTGCTATAAATACAGAGTATTGTTGTGTGAAGTGTAGCAGCTACTGAGGTTCTGTAGCTGCTCTGTCAGGTTACTCCTGACAAGTCATTTAAGGTTGTGCAACCTGTGCCTTTTTTTTTTTTTTCTTAAGTAGTAAGTACCACTGGCTTACTGAATAGTGAAGTGTTTGTCATTTTTCAGTCATTCTGTCCTAAATATGTGATTTGAGTATTTTCTGATTGGCATTAAAAAACTAGTTTTTAGATGTTTGATAGATATGTCATTTCCTTTTATGATGGTACTGCATATACTTTAGATGGTACTTTACATAGTTTAGATTTTTTTGAACAGTGGTTCTTAGCACCTGTGATTCTATACACCTATGATTCTCTTTTGGTTCCTTAACATACATGTTACTAGTCACTGTAGACATAATAAGTAAAAGGTTATTTGTTTTTGCTTTTTTCCTTTATATGATAATAGTAGGAATTCACTATAGAAAAACTAGAAAATACATAGATAAAAAGCAGAGGATTGTCAGGAATGTTACCACCCAGGGATGGTATATCCTGTAGTTGATTCTGAAAGACTTTTGTGTCTTGCTTCCCTCAATATCCATTAATGCCCTTTGTTGTGTAGAACATTATTAAAATCAAGTCCTGTTCCTAAATGTCTTAATATGGCTAGTGTGTCTTTCCATTCATTTTTAGTGACATACTGAAAACATTTACCTGCACGGCAGTCTATTTTTAAAAGGATGCTGCTGCTCCATCTTGAGGCCAATCTAGAATCCTACTACATTAAAGTTTGACAGTTTTGAATCTGCTACAAATCTTGGCAGGTACCAACAGCTAGGAAAAGGTGTGGACTATCATGTACCGGGTCTTGCTTATGCTGAACTGAATTTTTGTAAGCACACAGAATGTGAATCCATATAATTACTTTCCACAGTTCTAAAAGTAAGGTCAAGACTTAAGCAGTACTGAGCCCTAAGCTGTTTTTAAGCTTCAAGTTTAAGTTAGGTACAATTTTCCCAGTGGTGTAAAGTATTAGAAATACTGCATGTTTTTTGTAATACTGTATTCAAGGGTTTTTAAGACTGGGCATATATTTTCTAAGAGAAATGACTAATGGCTTAATAATAACCAGATAAAAAAGTTGATGGTTTTATTTGTTACAGTGTTTCCAGTTGGTGTTTCAAATTGAATTTCAGGGTCTTTGTAAGTAAGGTTCTTTTACAGTTAGCCTATGGTGTAGTTATTATTGATTCAGTTAGAGGATTTCATGCTGTCTTAAGAATGTGAACACACATGCACACACAGAATGTGACCACACATCATATATAAGAGAAAATGAATTCCAAGTTCTGTCAAGGGATGAGAACATATCTCTCTGCACTGATTATCCTTGTGATCTCTCATTTCCTTTCCTATATCTGGGGGGAAAATAGGACACATGAGGATGGACTTTGGTTGCACATTACACATTTAAGTTGGGTTTGTTTGATTCCCTACTCTGCTGGAGATAGAGGACAAATACAATTTGGTTAGTGTAGTGACAAGTAATGCCTCTTCTCCTGCACAGATGTTCATGTTTTAATCCTTGGAATCTGTGAATATGGTACCTAATCAGGCAAAAGGGAATTATTAAGGTTGCTGATCCCCTGACTTTAAGTTAGGAAGACTATTCTGGATTTTCCTGATAGGCCTAGTGTAATCACAGGTTCCTTAAAAGTGAAAGAAAGAGGGACACCTGGGTGACTCAGTTGGTTAAGCGGCTGCCATAGGCTCAGGTTGTGATCCCAGGGTCCTGGGATCGAGTCCCACATCGGGCTCCTTGCTCGGCAGGGAACCTGCTTCTCCCTCTGCCTCTGCCTGCCACTCTGCCTGCTTGTGCTCTCTCTCTCTGACAGGTACATAAATAAAAATCTTAAAAAAAAGTGGAAGAAAGAGACAGTGAAGAGGCTTTTCAAGATGGAGGAAAGGATCATGAGTCAAAGAAGTAGATGGACACTATAGACAGTTGAAAATGCAAGAGACCAAAAGGATCATGAGTCAAAGAAGTAGATGGACACTATAGACAGTTGAAAATGCAAGAGACCAAATCCTGGAAAAGCCTCCAGGAAGGAATGCAGCCTTCCTGCACCTTCATCTCAGGCCAATGAGGCCTGTGTCAGACCTCCTACCTCCAGAACTGTAATAGAGTAAACGTGTTGATTTAAGCTATTAGTGTTTGTGGTGATTTGTTATGGCAATGATAGAGAACTAATATAGTTAATTAAGTATGTTGAGACCATTTGATCCCTTAGGGAAATGATTGCTAAGCAATCCCCCGCCCCCACAAAATAACTAAGATGACATTAATTAAAACTAATAAAACTAGTGCTACTGGGTTTAAATGATGATGGCCTTGAACCCCTGTCAGGTAGGATTTCTTCCAATTTTGCAGTTTCCTGGAGGCATCTCTGCATTTTTGGAGCTACTTCCTTTCTTTAATGATAAAAGTGTTATATTGGGCATGTGAATCAGAAGGGTATACAGGATGCTATTAAAGTTGGGAGAACCACAAGTGTGAAGACTAAATTGAGGTTAGTTACAGTACTCTAGCTAACATTGGTAAGGATACTGACAGAAAAGGATTTTCAATAAAAAGGAATATGAGTAAATACAGTAGCTAGTTTGAGAGTTGAGCTATATAGAAGGTTTTGGGTTTGGACATAATTTGAAGTGATGGCAGGAAACCCTTCCCTTGTGAAATTAATCTAGAAACTTATTAAATGCACTGGGAAATCTGTGCTAAAGAGGAAGATGATTTTGAATCATCAGAGCAGGGGAAAGAAGAGCTACATACCTGCCCTAAAATCCCTGAGGCAATTATGTTGGAGAAAGGCAGGGACAAAATTAACTGCCATGACATTGCTTTTCTGCCAGATAAGAAGCTGGGATCCTTGTCAGTTTGCTACATCGAGTCTTTCTAGTTGGGAGGCAAGAGTCTTGAAGTTGTATGTATGCTTTGTTCTTAGTAGGAAAGTGCATTCACTGTGCATTCCCTGGAAATATACGTAAATGAATTTCTACTCTAGGCTCACCAGCTGTAAAGCATGTTTGGAGAAATTACAGTAAGGTAATGGGATCAGAGACAAGTTACTATTTTGCAAAGTATTTTTGTTCCTCCAAAACAGGTATGCCTTCCAACCCATCATACCTTAAAATAAAACAAATACCATATAGAAACATACGGCTGTTGTTCTACCTGGGTGGCTCAGTCGTTAAAGCGTCTGCCTTCAGCTTGGGTTGTGATCCCAGGGTGCTGGGATTGGGTCCTGAATCAGGCTCCTGATTCTCCCTCTCCGGCTCCCCCTACCTGTGCACATGCTTGTACTCTCTCTGTCAAATAAATCTTAAAAAAAAAAAAAAAATTAACATAAGGCTGTCTTTCTCGCAATTACCTCTCTTCTTTGAGGTCAAGTATATTGGACTTGTAGTACAGTAGCAAAGTAGGTGTGGCTTACTTAGTGTCATTTACTATTGAGTTCTTCCAAAATTGTTTTCTGCTAAACAATCAATTTATTGAATTTCTTAATGCCTGCTTATGTCTTTAGTTTTCCTTGTATGTTTCTCCAACTCGGACTGCTTTTTTCCAAGAAATAAACAAACAAACAAACAAATATATATATTTAGGTTTTATTTATTTGTTGGAGAGAGAGCAGGAGGTAGAGCTGTAGGCAGAGCAGGGAGAGGAAGAAGCAGGCTCCCCACTGAGCAAAGGAGCCTGATGAGGGACTTGATCCCAGGACATGGGATCATGACCTGAGCCGAAGGCAGAAGCTTAACCAACTGAGCCACCCAGGTGTTCCCCAAGAAATATTTTGTGATGCTCTTTTCTTTCATTTTGAAATGCCACTAAGAAAAAAAAGTTACCTTTACCATTGCTTATCCCTGGCATTTGTTTCAATAATTTGGCTTTTCTGTTAGCCTGCTCCTTTGTGGCTTTCTATTTTTAGTTTGCCTACCATGCATACATGAAATTTAATGAGTTTTCTAGTGGTTTTATTTTGTCCTTTTCCAGGTGTGCTCATAATCACTGAAGTCTATAGAGGGGAAACGGGGGCCCCAGAAAGATCATGTGCTTCTCTTAACAAGCTCATGTTTAAGCTGACTCGCAATAGATGAGGCCACTAAGTCATCCTCCTGTCTAAAAGTTTGACAGTGATGGATTTCCTGAGCAGGAATTTAAGATGGCAGAATGGGCAGCTGCTACCTTCTGTACTCTTAGTCACTTGGTTATCTAATGTTCCTCTCTGATCAGGATGGACAGCTCTCGTAGCACAGAAAAGCTGGTGAGAACATTTGCCATGAAACTGAGATAAAACACACTCAAATACTTAGCAGTTTAACAACAACAACAACATCAACATGTTTTCAAGACATAGCAGCAGTTTAAATAAAATCCAAGGGATTGTGGATGTTTTGGCTGGCAGCATATTAGGATTGGTTGTATTCACAGTTCATTTTTTTGCGTGTGTGCCTGTTCTTCATTCCCTCACTGACCTGAGTGTCATCTTAATGGTTTTCACCACTATATCAGTCTAGTTCAAACAGGAAGGAGAAACCACATAGGTAGTATGAACAGAGAAAGTTTAATGTAAAGAAATGTTAACAGGATTGGCTAGTAAGTAAACAGAGTTCTAAAGAGTATGGGAATAGGGCGCCTGGGTGGCTCAGTCTGTTAAGCATCCCAGTCTTGATTTCAGCTCAGGTCATGATCTCACGATTGTGAGCTCCAGCTCTAAGTTGGGCTCTGCACTCAATGTGGAGTCTTCTTGAGATTCTCTCTCTCCTTCTGCTTCTCCCCTCCCCCAACCCCATGCTCTTCCTTTTTAAAAATAAAATCTTTTTGAAAAATAAAGAATATGGAAAGAGATAGAAAGATTAGCCTCTACCCCTAAGGACCAAGATTAAGCACCTAAGGAAGAGCCCCACCCAGTGTTGAGATCTGGACCTTGTTGAAAGGAGGATATATGGCTTACTGGGTGGCAGGGAAGTTGCCATGGCGCCTCCTTAATTGAATTGCCAGAAATCTGCTTTCTGGTACCAGGGACAGATGTTCACAAAGAGGTGTTTTACCAAAGGTTGTCTTCTGCAAACCATCGAAGGAAGAGTGCTGGGGGAAGCTTCTGGCTATTGTGCACTGTGGGAGTGTGTTCCTGAACTCTTAAGGACTGCAGGAGCCTGACAAGCAGTGCCCCAGACCCAGAAGCAGAGCCCTTTTCTCGTGTAGTGTCTCTGTGGCACCATCTGCTCATGCTGTGGCTGAACATTACCCATCACTAGGAATTGATATAGGAAGTAGAATTTTTTTTCCATTTTTTAATTGAATAAATTTGACATATGACGCAGTATAAATTTAATGTGTACAATGTATTACATTGTTACATTCATATCTTATAATGCTTTTGTAGCAATATTTGTCATATTACATAATTATAGTGCAATATTGTCTGTATTTATTACATTGTGCATTAGACCTCTGTGACTTACTGCTTATTGTGAGCTTGTACTCTTAAACACCATCAGTCTTATCACCCTACTCCTCATCCTCCGGTAACCATCATTTACTCTCTGGAAGTAGAATATTTTTGATTTGTACTTAATTTCTCTTTGACAGAATCAGGGCAATGAACTGCTGCTCTTAAAACCTATCTCCATTGCTTTTGCTCCGTTTGCCATTCTAAACCTTTCTCGCAGCGAAAATGATGGTAGACTCCTTTTGACTTAAAGGCCAGTTTCTATTTTTATGTTTTGTTCCCAGTCAGCTGATCTTGACTATTTCTTGTTGGCCTCTTGTATTCTCTTAAGTATCAAAATGGAGTCCTGGTCCCTGGACCATATATTTGAGCACTGCTTCTTTCTTTTTACTACACGGTCTCGAAAATTAGCAGCTCTGTCTATACTTTTAGTAAGGACTCTACACTTCTTCCCTGTCTTATTTTAACAATATGAGGGTTTTGTTGTTTTAAAAACAGTAGACAAGCACATGTTATCTTAGAAAAGATGTCACTTTTTGAGCTTTTATTTTATGATGTATTGGAAAGAAACTCAACCAACACTCTGGATCCTTGAATTCTGTTAGTATGACCTTGAACAAGTAGTTTTGCCCCGTGCATGACAGGGTGAGCTGGATAATTTTAGAGGTTTTCTTTACAGTTTATTATTTTTCTTGACTTTTTCACAAATATCAAAGTGGTGTATTTTATTTGGGTTTATATGCATAGACAGTGATATGGATTATGCCTTTGGTCTAATGGATTATAAACTTTTAAAATTTAAAGTTCTAGAATCAGATCTCAAATGTCAGCAATATATAAGTATCCTCCACTTTCTGAAATGTAGCATTGGACCACTTGGCTTTTATGAAAGACCTGCATTAGTACCTGTTTTCATTAACTGAAGGAAATCTGTAGAGGATTTTCCCTTTTAGGAGAGAGCCATTACCATACTAATATATGTCTTTCTTAAAGCAAAGAGGCATCTGAATGCAGGGGGGGGAATACCTAAGCTAAACTTTATGCAAGTTTGGCTTAGGAGCGTTTTCATAGGAACACTCTACTTTTGGATAGCCTGGGACATCTATAATTTGTTTCTGACTCATTTTATTCTACTCAGTTTATTGCAACTGTCAGAGTACTTCAACTATAGAGAATTAAGATGCCAGAAAAGCTCTTGTAACCTATGCTAGTTAGGTCTATACCTCACAGGAATGATTTAGACAATGTTGCTTTTAGGTTGACTTTCTGAACACATTTTTAAGATCTTCTGGACATTTTACCAAACTTTGTGTAACTCTTTATACTTACACTGTTTGCAAAAGTGATCCTGATAGGAGTCAGCAAATTATGACCCATGAGCGAAACCTGGCTCACTGCCCATTTTTGAATATTCTGCAAACTAAGAATGGTATTTACATTTTTAAATGGTTGGAAAAAAAATTTTTTTAAATAGTATGTGAAAATTATATATAATGAATAAATAAATGTTCATGAATAAATAAATTTGGAACACAGCCATACTTTCATTTACATGTTGTTTGTGTCTGCTTTTGCTCTTACAGGCTCAGAATTCAGTAGTTGTTAACAGAAACCAAGGCCTGCAAACTCTAATGTATTTACTCTTTGTTTTTTTATGGAAAATCTTTGCTGTAGCACTAGTGACACTGAAGATTAAATGTAGTGGTAGAAAAAGAATGGGCAAATTACGTGAAAATGTGATTGTGGAATAAAATTAGGATTCAGAGGTTGGGCAGTGGGTGGATAGGTCCTTGAAGTTTATGTGTTTTCTATAGCTTTGTATTTTTTTTTTTGCACACGTGTGTGTCTGCGTGTGTGTGTGTATGTGTATATGCACATACAGTTTTCCAAATCAAGAAATGAGTTCATACTAATTCTAATTCCATCCAGCAGCACAAGATACGTCCCCAAGGTTTTTCCTCATTTTTCATGCTTTGGTTTCTCTCAGAAACACCATATAGCTGTTGAGATCTCAATTAAAATTGGTACCTAAAATCCAAAGTGTTTTATATATGTTATATATTATTACTAGATAAAGATTTGTAAACGTTGAACAAATATTTCTTGAAATGGGAACATGTTCTTTTGTGAGAAGGTGAAGTAGGCCTGTGTTAATAGAAAGAGATAACACCTATTGAGTGCCTGGTAGGTCACCAGGGACTATATATGCAGTTTACATACATTACCTCGGATACTTCTCATGTGAATCCTGTGAGATAATTACCGTTATTAACATAGCTAGAATTTATAGAATTAGGGTTCCAATCTAGAACCCACACTGTATTATATGATCTTTTAAGTATAATTTTTACTTACATTGAAAAGCATTCTATTAGAATATAACTCAATAATGAATCTGTAAGTTGATATGAAATCATTATAATTTGATATACTAGTATTCAGTCTATAAATAATCTTTCTAAAGTCAGCAAATGAGTAAAGTAAAATTGTTATATTCCTATTGATATAAATCCTATTGAATTCAGCCCAGAATTTTACATTGCTTAATGTTGTAGCTCACCACTATAACCTGTGTGGATTCAGTCTAGATATATTTAATACATTGTTATATAGTTATTGTCTAGATATTGATAATTCATAAACTTTTCTGTGAAGAAAATTAGTAACTTCAAGTAAAAAAAATTTAGCTATGTTTTATTATTACATTTTCTATAATGGTTTAAATTGGGCTTTTTTTTCCTTACAGTCTCCCAACAAACTGTCATAGAGTCAGTTTTTAGTAATATTGCTTACTATTAGTAATTAAATATTAAAATTAATAAAAAATTCTTTTTAAAAGAAGCATTTTGCTCAATTTTAAGAAATCTAAAAGGAATATTAGGTCTTTTGGCCTTATATATTCTAAAGTTTGAAGAGATTTTCTCTTATTTGGATTATTATAAAATGATTTATAAAACTTGGGTTTCTTCCGAACTTGTGTGATCTTGGACAAGGCAGATGTTGGGGCTCAGCTCTTTATCTGTGAAATGAAGTGAGCTCATCTGCTATTCTTACCTCCGAAGAAAGGTGTTTTATTTGAGTTTAGCTTCTGGAGTATGGTCTCTGAATCCTCCCTGCTTATCATAGTTCCTGAAGCAAAAGTAGGTGATCAGTTTTTGTTAATTGAATGAGGAAATCATCAAATGGAAGTCTCTTTGTGCAAAACTTAGAATATCCAAATGTAAGGCAATCTAATTGCGTTGAGTAGCTTTTTGTTGAGAGGGCATTTAGTATTTTATGTGTACTGTTAATAAACATAATTATACTCAGTTATAAGGACACAGTTTGACTATCAGTCTAATTAATATGAAATAATTCCTTACATTATTAAAAACCTTCAGTTCTGTGAATTTGAAAGTAATTTTTAAACTTTTTTTTAAAAATATACACCATTTAAGAGACTTGTCAATTTGAAAGTAATTTTTAAACATTTTTGTAGTCAATTTGAAAGTAATTTTTAAACATTTTTTTAAAAATACACAAATTTCCATGATCAGAGACTCTCTACTGAACTGAACTGAAGCCATTTTTTGACTTTCTATCCTCAGTGTCCCTGGGTCTTATTCAACTTGCTGGACCAGTGGTGAAGAACTCTTTAAATGAAGCCTGGAGGGAGATATTGAGCTATAGTTTAACAAGCTTTCACAGCATTTTTGTTGTTTAGTTTGCATGGTTTCTCCAAATGAGTTTTATTGATAACAAAGAACTATTGGTGACAGATTAATCATTTGAAATTAAGGTGTACTTCCTAGCAATTACTTTAGAGCCTATAGAATTATGGTGATGATCTTATGATTACAGTTTTATTTTAAAGATTTTAATTATTGAGAGACAGGGAGAGTGCACAAGAGAGAGCATGAGCAATGGGAAGGGGCAGAAGGTGAAGCAGACTCCCTGCTGAGCAGGGAGCCTGACATGGGGCTCAGTCCCAGGATGCTGGGATTATGACCTGAGGTGAAGGCAGACGCTTAACTGACTGAGCCACCCAGGCGCCCCTGATTACAGCTTATTTTAAAGAACATCTTAAACTTTCTCTGGGTCATGAGTTAAAATAGGGATAGAGTTATTTGTCCCAATAAATGAGATGAAGGTATTAGTATCAAATGTGGTATGTGTATATTTGTCAAAAGGTCTCAGACCTACATTTCTAGTTGCTGTTTTTTATTTCTGATAATGTGACTATTAGTGGTATTGCATGCCATTAGATCTGTGAATGAGACTGGAGTATCTTGGTATTATATGGGAAATATAGAACAATTTGTTCTTTCTCAGTCGGTGTTCTTCATTTGCATGGTGCAGGTAATGCCACCTGTCCTGTCCCCAACTACCTTGGGGTAGTTAATGAAATTATATGAGTTGCTATTGAAGCACTGAAAAATTAAGAATGACATATAAGTATTTTGTTTTATATATCTTTCACTGTTCATAGATAAAATGATCCTCATGGACTTTGGAAAGATACCATTTTATAAGGCCAAGAAACTTTATAGTTAACTTATTTACATTCTTTATCTTTGTATAGCAAATATGCTTAAACATTTTTAAAGTTTTTACAGGTGCCATTGAGAAGATATGATTTAGTGACAGTATCTTCCAGGTGAAAAAAACCAAGCCAGAAAAGTTTGCTCAAAATCATATAGTATGACAAGGCTAGTCTTTGTATTCCACAGTATGATAATATAGAAAGAATATCTTTGGTGTGAGCTCATATTTTGATTTGTGATATACTAGTGGAAGGGAACAGATACAGAGCATCCAAACTCCCAAACTGTGGGATTTTTGCTTTGGAATATTATTTTATTTTTTATTTGAATATTGTTCTTTGTGAACTCAATTTTTCAAATAAAATAAGCCCAACTTTAAGAGCCTGACCCAAGAGGAGCCAAAAATGTGTATGTTTTTCTCTCATGCTTTCTTATTGATCCTATTACTTCCTAAGAACATTGCCACTTAACAGATTAAAACCAGAAAGCTCAGTTGTCATTTCAGTGTTCTGCTTCAGACTTCTTCTGAGTTACAGAAGGTAAACAGCTTTTTGTTTTGTTTTAAAGATTTTATTTATTTATTTGACAGAAAGAGATCACAAGTAGGCAGAGAGGCAGGCAGAGAGGGGGAAGCAGGCTTGCTGCCATGCAGAGAGCCCGATGTGGGGCTCGATCCCAGGACCCTGAGACCATGACCTGAGCTGAAGGCAGAGGCTTAAACCCACTGAGCCACCCAGGCGCCCAACAGCTTTTTTTTTTTGGAAAGGTTTTCTAGGCTGCAGCTTCTACAAGGAATTTTTTTAAGTGTGATGGATGGTTACTAGAGCACTTCTTATATTTCTTGAAAAATTGAAGATGTTAAGCAATAATCCTAAAATCTGAGGCAGTTATTCTCTGGCAATTTTGTTAGCTCAAAGATGGCACTTTGCATATTGAGAGCATTTGTAGTATATGGTGTGATTGTGTTTAGGAATATGGATACATGCTTGATTGTGTGGTGAGATACAGGTTTGAATAGGTCATATATTAAGATGTTTAAATAAAAGGAGTGGAGGAGACATTGGAGATACATGAAATCCTTTAAGTTTCAAAATGATAAAATTTCAGTTTAAGTTGCCTCATCTTGTCCTTTAAAAAGGTTTTATATTCCTCCATCCCTTTATATCCTATACCTTGAACTCCCATAGAGTTATCTCCTACTGTGTCTCCATCTTGTTTGAGTTTATGCTGATCTTCACTGCCCCAGGCAAGGAGAATAGGAAAGTTAAAAGAAAAAAGGGGAAGGTGAAGAGAAGGAAAAGGCACAGGAAGCAAGACTAGAATAGAATTGAGAATATGACTGGAAAGTCTACATCTATGAATGTAGGCATCTTAAAACTTGCCAAATATTAAAATATAGAACCTACTTGCTTCCAACAGAACTTCTATTACTTGAAACTTTGTAGTAGTGAAATGAAGGGTTAGGGAGCAGATAATTTTTAATTATCTTGAGACAGTAGTTTATCCGCTCTCTGATCAGATGAAGATTCCGGAGTTTAAGGGACAATAAAGGAAAAATGTACTTTCACTTTGCTGTAGCTGTTAGATATGTTAATTGCAATTTGAAAGGATGTCCTGAAGTAGAAAGCTAGAATTTACTCTTATAGTGTTTTATGTTTAAATGCTTGCTAACACCTTTATAAGTGTCATGAAAATTTTAAATTTATTTTATTTTCATTTTATTTTATTTTATCTTTATTATTACTGAGTTTACAGTTTGTACAGAAAAGGTGTCGAATAAAAGAAAACTACACAAGACAGTTAAATTTTGCTAATGTATGTGACAAATGCTCCATTAGAGAAAATTGGCACAGGTAGAAGTTAGATAGTAAGCTACCAAAGAGAGATTCAGTACCTGACTGCTGCCTGAGCCCATGTAAGTTAGTACAGAGGGCAGCTGGTCCTAATTTAGGCTTCTTGGCTGAGTTTGTGGCCCAGAGCATGACAGAAGGCACTGCATTGTTTTATGGGTTGTTTTGTTTTGTTTTTACACTAACGGCTCTCAATCAACTTACATGTGAATGGGTATGTTTTTCTTTTTGCTTCTGTATTCTGACACCTCTACCTTTAAGATTTACATTTTATTCTGTAGTTCTTTCTTAAGGAGGTCACTAGGTGATCACTAGATTTCAGAACTGACACTTTTTTGTTTTCCCTGTCTGGTCTTTTGGGTTTACAAATGAATGTTTCAAAAGTGTATTTTTTGTCCTAGATGTGAAAGAAAGTGAATTAATTATTGGACATGTATATGTTAGAAGCTTTATGTGCTTCTATTTACTATTTACTATTTACTGTTTACAAATTTATGATGTGGTTATTATTTTTCCTATTTTATAGACAAGGAACCTGAAGGTCACAGGTTAAATAATTTGCCTGAGCCTGCAGTTAGTACTTGACATCAGCTGCTTTATTTCCACCATTCCATTCTTCTTTTGGAACCGAGAGTACTAAAAGGGAGGAAAAAGAGAAAATGAGAGTTTGAGAGAGAGAGAGATCTGAATCTTTTCAGGCAAGGGGACTAAAAGTCTGCTTTCAAATTATAGGCCAGGAGCCTCTTTGCAAATTGTTCTGCTTCAGGAGGATTTTATGGCTTGCCAAACGGATTTGAGTTGTGGCTCAGCTACTCAGGAGCTCTGAGCTTGTCTCGTGATCTCTCCGAACTTTGGTCTCCTCATTAGTAAAATGAAGTTAGTGCTTCTTCATAGAGTTTTGGTGAAGAAATAGAGCCCAGTGCCTGTATGCAGTAGAGACCACTAGTAATAAATAAATAGGGACAATGAGTAGTGAACCTTACTTTAATGTTGGAGGAAAAAAATTTTCTTTCTATTATTCTAGGTTCTTTGGCTGGTCTGATAATCAAATTAACATAAAACAGATTATCAGGAGAAAAATTTAATTGTGTAAGTTGCATATGTATGGGAAGCCCACAAAGACAGGGAGACCCAAGGATAAGCTGGGCAGGCAGTTGAGGCTTACATGCCATCAGGAGCTAAGAAGTAGTATAGGAGCCTGGGATGTCAAAGGGGAGGAGGTGATTCACAGGGTGCGAAGAAGAGCAGAAGTTTGGTAATTAGATGTTTCCCTTGCTATACAGAAAAAAAAAAAAAAAAAAGTTGTAGCTTGGTAATAGCTCTCTTTCTGGGCCAGGTTCCTTACCTAAATTCTTTTAGGTAGTTTAAAGGAAGGTAAAAGTTTTTCTTTAGTCTGCTCAGTCTAGATTGTCTTCAGGTCAAAATGGTCCACATGTCAAAGTAGCACATTTTGGGGAGACTTGTTCTGAACCACTTCATTAGCCTTTTCTTTCTTTCATTTTTCTGTATTTATGTCTTATCATACCTATTTGCCATCATTATGAAAATTTTTTCTCCTGTGTAGTTGTTGCCACACTCAAAGCAGCCTTTATACGCGACTCCTATGACAATATCTTTGAGAGCATGGGGTGGAGGAAAGATCCTTTGTTCATGCCCTCAAATGGTGTGTTCCTCCTTTGGATCACCAGTCTCCCTTACTCCAAAGCTGGGGGAGCTTTGTCCTCACCTTTGCAGAGAAAGGAGCAGCAAGCAGCAGTTGGCTGCTTGCCACTGGTTGCTAGGAGGGAAAGAAAGTGAGTCAGCATTCATTCTATTCTCTGACTCTGTGACATCTGTCTGCCATCTGTTTGCTTCCCACCTCCTTTGACTTGTCTTTAACCTTCCATAAAACATCCCTAAGCTGCCTGAAAGACACCCATAATATTGCACTGGGCCTTCAGTAGATCTTCCTAAACCAAATACATTAAAGCTACATATCTTATTTTGAAAGACAAACAACTTTTGGAACACCTTGTAAATCATTTCAGGTGAATGTATGTACCCCAGACACACGTACTAGAAAGAAAATGCCAAGGGTGAAATTGTGTACTATGAGTAAATACGACAACTTCCTTCTCAAACAGACATAACTGTGTAAGCCGTTCTTTTATGTTCTGATGCTTATCTCTTTTGCCTTTGCCTTTTCTTTGTTTCCTTAGATTTCTTATTTTGCTTTTATTGTTTAATGCAGGGCTTGAACACTCCTAATTTCTTTTTTTTTCTTTTCCATGTTAGAGAAAATGGCAGGAGTGAGGCACCAAAAAATGTGACCAAAGTAACAGATGCTGAGGCATGGACAGACATTCCTGGATAACTAAAACTGAGCTGCACTCAAATACGGGTTTGATGCCAAAATAGCAGGGAAATTAGAGCTCTGGGGAACCTTAGGAATCATAGAATTTAGCCTCTTCATTTCACAGGTGAGGAAATGATGTTCTGGAGGGCTGCCCAGAGCCATACAGAAAAGTTATCAATGGGACCAAGGCTAGACCTTGGTCTCTTGACTTGTATTTGGCACTTTTCCATGATTGAGAAGGAATTATCTCAGAATTAACAAATGGCAAATGCTTCCATGACTTAATGCTGTGGTAGCTTTTTAATAGTGTTTGCTTTACTCATAAAAAATGAAGTCTATTTCAAGTTATGGGGCTATCATTAAATCATAACAATATTTATTACAAATTTTTAACTTGCAAACTCTTCACATGTACATTAATTATAATCCAAAATTCGTGGTCCAACAGTCAGGGGACTGATTACATTTCCGTGCCTCCTTGTAGGTGGGATATCACGTTTTTGGATTTTGGAAGAATTTTTGATGGCATGAAAATGCTTAAGACATATTAAGCAAAAGTTTGAAATATATACAGTATAATACTAATATTGTGTTAAAAAGAAAGCATATAGATGCTTAGAAAGTAAATATTAACAGTTGCTCTTTGAATATTAGGGTTATGAGTAATTTTTATTGATTGGTTTTCAAGTTTTTTTTACAAATACATATACTATTATAATTGAATTGGTCAATGTTATGAAAATGTAATTTAATTTATAATAGTTCATCTTCTACCCACTAACAGGAACTATGTATATGATAAAATGACTTATCTTTGAAGCTCTGTGGTATAAATTATATTATTATCTTTTTTTGTTCTTTAATTTTTCTACTGTAATCTATTTGTTAAATGTATTTTTATTCCTTAGGAAATTATATTCTCTGTGTCTTTTATCTTATTCTGGTCTAAAAAAATACATATTTACATATCCCCTTTATTTTCAGCTTTACTTGTCATTTGTGTTCAAATAATGCATTTACACAATTTGGAAAATCAGGTGATACCCTGGTTCCTGGCTTTATCTGTTTCCACCTGGAGGCTCACAGTCCAGAGGCAACTTAATGCATTCAGCTATTTCATAGTAGGGACGTTACCTCCACGTTGCTAACTAAGATGCCCCTTATATAAATTCATTAATTTTAGATAGCTTTTACTTTCCTATAATCACAGATGAGGTATTAACTTCCATACCTCTCTTTACCTCTTCCCTTGCATCCTATTGTGGTTAAATGACTATTCAAGTTGAATCAGCAATTGTGTTTTCACTGTTCTGACTATGTAAACATTGTCTTCCCCAGACCAAATAACGTATAATTATAATCTCTTTCTTTTACAGTTTTGGTTTTTCCTTTACATCTTATTTTAAAATTAGTCCTACAGTATGTTTCTCATTCTCTAAAAAGCCTTTGTTGGCTCCCTTGTCTGTGGGAGGAAGTCCAAGCTCTGTGTGTGTGGCCTGCAAGCTTTGTTTTTCATTCCTCTTTATTGCTATAGCCTCCCCCAAGCACTACTTTCTATTCCTGAACTTCAGCTCTTTGGTACTATTTGTAGTGCCTTAAGTGGGTGGTTGCATTGCCTCTTGTCTCCTTGTCTTTTCTGCTTGTTTTAAGCACCTCCTCCCTCCTGCCCCTGTGCTTATCACATCTTCATATTTAGGAAAATTTTCCCATTCTTTTGTCCCCACCCCCATGTCTGGGCTGGTGTTCCATAACACCCCTGTATAACTCTACTATGGGTCTACCCATCCCATTTTGTAGTTTTTTATGCCAGCTCTTCTCCAGAGGTGGTCTGAGGACCCTCAGGTTTCCTAAGATTTATTTAAAGGGCCTGACAAGTCCAGTACTGGGTTTTTCTATAACATCTGAAAACACCCACTAATCTTTTGCAAAACAATAGGACTTGGGGGAAAAATAGCCTTGGAACATAACACTGAAAACCTGTGCAACTGTGTAACCAGTTTACCAACAAAAACAATAGCAAAGCTAATAAAATTTTTAACATAGCTAAATCTACTGGGATTTGCATGTTAGCATCACAGTCAGTCAGTCCTTCATAGTCTTAAACCCTAAAGTTCGTCTTCCTCTGAAATTTAGGCTCTAGAAGATAATTTGCTTATAGATATCGTTTTATTTGCATATATATATATATATGTATATATATATATATATATTTATTTATCAAAATCTAAAAATCTGAATCTGAGTGTAGCCTTAATTCATCTGTTGCTCTAATCCAGTGATGGTGTCTTAATATTTTTTTGGTCTGCATTCACAGCTTCCCTAGACTACTGGAATTGCCTTAGAGGTGGACACTTTCTATTCTCAGCTTTTTGCTGAAAGTTTCGTAAGTTGCTAAGGTATCTTTTTAATATGTGTAAGCTTGTACCTTCCTGTCACTTCAAAACATGAACATGGAAACCACTACAACTTCTTCATTATCTGCACATCGTTACCTTATGTAACTTATGTAACCTAATTGTATGAACTAACAATTCGTGTTAAAGAAACATGATGCATTGTAGCAGATTGCACACTTTATTCCAGAAAACCTTTCCTGACCACCTCTCTTCTGGATACCTTACAGCTTTGGGTTTAGATGTATTTGTCTTTCCTATCAAAATAGAGAAAGGAGTCTGGGAAATCTGGCTTCAAATTTTTGCGCAGCTCCTTATTAACAAGGTGATGTGTTTCCCAGCTTTCTGAGTACTTGGTCTCTGGTGTGTTGCAGTAGATCAGAAACACAAGTTACACTGCACTTTCTACAATAGAAATGCAATTCTCCCTCCCTTATTAGTATCTGTGGCTGACTCTTTTGCATTTAATAGATGTTCTTAAATTAGATTCAATTCATGGGTCTGTAGGAACTCAGGATCCTTCTGAACTTGGATGTAAAACTTCTCATTCATTCATTTTTTTTTTTTTTTTAATTAGAGAAAGGGGCCAGAAATATCAGATTCTCAAAAGGATCCAGGCTTAAAAAAATAAAATAAAAAAAATTACTTGTCTACAGGATAAAGGTCTTATGTGTTGAAAGGTACCCGACTACATGTAATTTCTTAGAAGTGTCATCTGCTTTCTTGCTTTAATACCAGCTATATCCTCAGCCTTTAATTCCTTTAGTCCTTTAATTGCATTACATAATCCATGCCTTTTTAAGAAAGCTTTCCTGGATCCCTGGATCCACTTTCCTCTGGGCTCCTTTAGCAACAGTCACATACATTGTCCTCCCTTAGTCCTTTACACATTGTTTCTACTTGAAAGTGGGCATGGGAGTGCCTTCCTCATAGGCTTATGGTAGCTTTTAATGAGATAATATACAGAAAACACTTAGTACAGTGTCCATCAGCAAATGGTAGTAGTTTTTATTGGTTTGAATCTTCCTCTTTGCCTTTGTCACCAAGAGTGTGTACTTTTGTGCTGTAAAGTCAATGCTTATTTATTTTGCTGTGATAATTTTAGACAGGTTAGAGTTCAGAAGGACCTGAGAAGGATCAGGTCGCTTTGCGGAATAATTTTTCAAACTAGTAAAGTACAGCATTTCCAGGAGAGCCATTAGATGTCTGCATAGTCAGAATTAGGCTTATAAAGTCCTGAGGTAGGTGCCACATTGGAGACTCATTTGAAGCTGCCTCCTAGTCTAAGGTAGCAGTTTTTCTTTCATCTTGGGAGGGCGTTCACTCTGAGTACCAGGTAAAAAAGTTAACCTATGCTTAGAGGCCATGTCAGTAAACAAACAAAAACAAAAAACACACCAACTTTAAATGCTAGAAGTTTGCTCAGCAAGTTGGGGTACTTGGGCTATAAAGAAAAGGATGTTCAAACTAAGACCTGTTTAAGGAAGAGTGAATTGATTTCTCTGGTTGTACTACATGCTGTGAAATACATTCATTGAAAAGAATGATGCTGTGAGCCCATGTATTTTTTTTTTTACTTCTGTTTTTGGGTGTGGGGGCATTGGAGCCAGCCAGATTTGTATAAGTGAGTTTGAAGAAGTTAAATAGGAGTGTGACATAAGTTCATAATATTTCCTCTATTCAGAAAGTTTAAGGAGATCATTTGAAAATATGAAAGAGGACAGAGGCAGGCAGTGGGGACAGGGACAGGACCTGGTGAGGCAGCTGCCCCAGTAGCGCTTGGGCAGATTGGTACCAGAGGTGTGAGGACCCTGTTCATTATGATTGAAATTTAGTTTATCAGGTTGCTCTTATATTTTCATTTAAAGATGCTGAATTTGACTTTAAAGAAGTTTATTATACTTGTATGTGTAATATATGTTCTGGTGCTTATACTATTAAAGTTGTCAATAAAATTTGTGGTCTCCTTATTTATTACCACAGGGTTTACCAAGTAAAACAATCTTAATATGTATGTACTTGTGTGTGGGTATGTATATTTTAAACATGTGGATCTGTTTTGTTTTGTTTTTTTATATTTTGTATTCCGAGTTTGGGTAATATGTTACTTTGTGTTAACATTTTGAATTTATGTGGTATATTTAAGATGTTTAGCATTTAGGTGTTAGTGGGTTTTTAAGTTTAGGAATTTCAAATCAATTAGGTAATTTATGCATATTGAACTAGACTCACTGTACTCCAAAGGCCACCTGACTTAATTAATGCTTAAATGCATGGTTTCTGGAGTCCAAAACACCTGAGACTGTATCAGTAGTCTGTATCTACAAAGTGTCACTTTGTAGAGCAGCTCTGTTCAATGTGGCAGCTACTGGCCACATGTAGCTTTTAAGCACTTGAAGTGTGGCTAGTGTGCCTGACTGAATTTTAAATTGCATTTAATTTTAACTTGGTCTAGGTAGCAACGCGTGACTATTGGCTATCACATTGGACCTGATGGTATGAAGTGACTTAACCCTTCTGTGTGCCAGATTTCCCATCTGTACAGATGAGATCAAACTTAAGCTACCTTTTGTGGTTGTTAGAAGAATAAAGTAATATATTTAAAGAACTTAAAACTATGCCTGAAACAGAATATGTCCTTGAAAAATGGTAGTTACAATGACTATTATATATTTAATAACCTGGAATTACTTTCCTGTGAGCATTAATTTAAACCTGTTTATTTTTATTCTTCCCTTTCAGGATTAATTTATTTTTGGAAATCAAGTGCAATATTAAAGGGAAAACAAACCACACTACGTTATTGGAAGCCATTTCTGCTAATTTTATTACATTTTAAAATTTATGATTTGATTTGAATACTATCATGGGAGGAGCTGTGAGTGCTGGGGAAGATAATGATGACTTAATTGATAACTTAAAAGAAGCTCAGTATATCCGCACTGAAAGAGTGGAGCAAGCCTTCAGAGCGATTGATCGTGGAGATTACTATTTGGAAGGCTACCGAGACAATGCTTACAAAGACTTAGCCTGGAAGCATGGGAACATACACTTGTCAGCACCTTGCATTTATTCTGAAGTTATGGAAGCATTGAAACTTCAACCAGGATTGTCTTTTCTTAACCTGGGAAGTGGAACCGGATATTTAAGTACAATGGTGGGCTTAATTTTAGGTAATTTTATTTTTGTAAAATTTTATTTTAAAAAATAAGCTGAGTTTGTATTACTGTTAATGATTTACAGGGTTTGTAAATTTGTATATCTTTGTATGTACTCAAAGTAGTTCTCTTCCTTACATAAGTGTAGAAACACAAGACAGTAGTAATCTTTTCTTATTCTCTGCTCTGATGCCGAAAGGTAGCTTGTGCATTTAATCCTAGACTTAAGAAACCCTTGGAACTGTTTTTTCAATCATTGTCTGTACTTAAAATTGAACAGCTGGTAGGAAAGTCAGGGGTATCATGTAATCTATTTCAGGTAAAGGGTTGTGACTGACTGCTGGCTTAGAGAGTTCAGTAGTCATCAGTGTCCCATTTTAAAGGGAGTGGAGCCAGGTTTTTGAACTAGCAACACGGGAGTTTGTGGGATATAGAGTATATGGCACTGATGAGGCAAAACAAGGTATTGGGAGAAAAACAGAAGAGAAGTATATAACAGTAAGCTTTTAGCATACTTACTATCTGTTCTGTCAGGCATTATTCCTGGTGTAGGTATACAGCAGTGAACAAAAGGGACAACTAGCTCTGCCTTTCAGAAGCTTACTGGGTGCTTACTATGAGGGCGAGGCATTGTTTAAAGCACTTTACATAGAGTAACTCACTTAATTTTCCTAATAATCCTGTGATATACATACTATTGGGATTCCTGTGTATGTAGGTGAATAACTGAGGCTCAGAGAAGTTAACTAACTTGCCTCAAGTCACATAGCTAGGAAGTGACAACTGCAAAACACAGAATGTGGGTTGAAAAGGCATGGATGGAGGAAAATATGTGCCAAGACCTTAGGATGTTGATGGAGGATGAACAACCATTATTTTTACTAAGCCACTTGGTATTTACTGAGTCGTACTTTGTGACAAACCTTAAGGTAGAACATCAAGGCCGGTAATGTAGACTCTTATCCTTGAGTTCACAGACTGGCAGGAGGGGAGAGATGTAAGAAAATCAGCTGTTTTCATCCAGTATGGTATGTGCCATAGTTGAGGCATATGCCTGAGTTCTATGGATGAGACTGGTTTAAAATTCACTCTGCAGTGATGGAGAATCATTGAAGGATTTTTGAATAGAGAAATGAGGATACTCTAGCAGGGTGACTCTCTCCCAGCGTACTGGGTCCCAGTTTATCCCTCTTGTCTTAGCATCAGCATTTATAATGTCCTTTTCTTTCCCAAAGTGTCCCAGTTTTGACAGTGAATTATATAGTCACATAAAATGACTTATAAAGCATTTTTCAGGCCTGAAATTTCCCTTTCTTACACATTTACTATCCCCTTCTGTTCTTTCCTAGTCATGGAACCTGCAGTCTATTTCATAAAAACAACTGAGGCAGTTCCTATTGGATAATCCAACCTAGTACATAAAACAGTCTATTTGATCTCACTACTAAGTTTCTGATTCATAATGGTATGCTCAGAAAGTAGTGAAGTATTAATTTTTACCAAGAAAGAAATGAAACAGCTTACCTTTAAATTTGGTATTCCTTCCTTTCCTGTGACAGGAGTTTCTCTGCAGGTTGGGAACCCCACATATCTATTAACTTTTGAAAAAGGAATCTCAGGTTTGAGACTATCTCCAAATCAAAGGAACTTAGTTGAGGGAGTAGGGAGAGCTTTTAAAAAGTGGGAGTTGCCTTCTTGAAAGTGCATTTCTCGACCAGCTCTGGCAACTTTAGGCTGGAGTCCAGGCTTCCTAGCATGTCTGGCTAGCCTCAGAGCACCTGTTATCCTGTCTTCTACCTCTCTAGCCTTGTCAGCTGGCTCAGGCTGAGGGAGGTCAGTCTTAGCCAAAGGCCTGCAAGGAGGAGGGTCATAATGAGCAACCTTGCTAACAGTGAGATTGCCCACCTTAAACTTTACTCCTCAGTCTCAGTCTCCAAGGGAGTAGATTCCTGTGGCCAGATGCATTTGTAGGCTGACCTCACACTTTATTGTATCTTGAATGAGAAACAGACCCTTATGTAAGTGATCCATTATGCAGTTTATATTTTCCTTCTGTTACAAGGCTCCAGGGAGTCATGGTCTTTAGTTACATGTATGACTGTGGTTAGTGGACATTATTCCAGGATTTATCTGTGTGTGACCTTGCAGTCAAGACCAAGGTAAAGTTCCTTTTTTTTTTTTTTTTTTTTATTGGAAATGGTCATTTGGTGAGAAAGATAAAACACTTTAAAGAAGGAAAGGCAGAAAGAATAGTGTGTAAAACAGTGTAAAAACAGCTAATAAATCTTGGATCTGTCTAGCTTCTGTGGAAGGTTAGTCTTGTTACCCCAGCCCGCCCTTTTTTGGGTTTACTTTGTGAGTGTTTTAAGTCAAGGAGATAGACCCAAAGAGAGGTGCTTACATATTCCCTACAATTATCTGAGTATGGTGAATCAGATTTGGCCTCATTGCTTCACAGTGACCTTACTAACAGAAGTTCTGTCCTTATTAAGTAACTGTAATATTATGGCTCTAAGCCATTTTTCTCTCCGAGTCACAGGATGGGGATGACAGGTGCTCATCATAGGCAGGGATTCTCATTTGAGGACATGCTGAGCATGATCTGGAAGAATCATGGCTAAGGTGGGGAGAGCAAGGGTGTCTGTGGTTTGGTAATGCAGACAAGAAAAATGCTCATCGAGGAATTTCCACCGCCTCTCCAGAAACACACCTGTGGAGGATGGACTGCAGTCTTGTGAGAGCTTTTGTTCAGTGAGAGGAAGTTAGGTTTATCTTAACCTCAGGAAATTTCTTGTGATTAAAGTATACTTGAAGCAGTTATTCATAAGTGGAATTTATTTTTGCTCCAGACCTGGAGAATGGATCGCTCCGACTCCCAGTGTACCTCATTTAGGTACCAGTTTTTTGGTTTCACATTGAAGATAAGTTCCTGTTCCACTTGCTTCGCCTTAAGACTCTTCTTAGAACTAAGGACTTTCACAAGGAACTAGGCACTTAGTTAATTCTCTTCTCAATACTGGCTTTCCATACCTAGGGAGTCCCATTGAAAAATAGGGTCCATGAGAAGAGGGCTTCCAAGTCCTCTGCTTCCGAGATTTGAGTTATGACTATCAGATTTATGAAGGCAAATTAGTCTGATTGTCTTTCTGATTCAGGTAGGGATGATTCTCCATTCTGATCCTTTTTGCTTAGGGATTCACTCCCATTTTCTAAACTTAAAATATGAGGGTTCATCCAGCTTAATGACTTCCTTAGTCTCTTGACTAGTTCTTTAGTTAATAGAAATGATTGGAAAACTGCCAGAATCATTCCAATATTATGTTTGCCACTACCTCAGCACTACATTAGTTTCTAAAATTAAAACGGTTGGCAAACTTATGTGCTTAACAGGCAACTCACTACCCACATTATATTGTCCAGTGCTGCTGTATTGTCCAAAAGGCTGATTAGTTAAACTACATATTTGGCATCATATTTGGTCTCTGTAGTCCTTATCTCTTTATCAGAGGATATTAAATGGTCCTTAATCAGTTGCCCTTAGATTGCCTTTGACTTGAGATACTCATGTTTTAGGTCTCATTTTAGCCCCCCTTCTCCCTTTAATGAGATACAACTTATCATAAAGTTTGCCCATTTTAAGGGTACAATTCAATGAGTTTTTGTAACTTTGCAGAGTTATGTAAACACTACAATAGTTCTGTTTGAGAATATTTCTATCACTTAGAAAGATCCACCCCAAAAAGATCCCCCATGCCTGGTTGAATCCACTCCCTGTCCCTACCCTAGCCCCTGGCAACCACTTATCTATGTTCTGTTTCTATAGATTTGTCTTTTCTGTACATTTCATATAAATAGAATTATATATGGTCTTTTGTTTATGGTTTCTTTCACTTAGCAATATGTTTTCAAGGCTCTAGCATGTATTTAGTATTTCCTTTTTAAGGTTGAATAATATTTCATTGTATGGGCATACCACATTTTGTTTGTCCATTCACCACTTAATGGGCATTTGGGTTACCACTTTTTCGCTATTATGAATGATACTGTTGTGGACATTGAAAATGTACAAATGTTTGTGTGGCCATCCATTTTCATTTCTCTTGGGTGGATTCCTAGAAGTGGAATTGCTGGGCTCTGTGTTTTTATGTTTAACTTTTTTTTTTTTAAGATTTGTTTATTTTGAGAGCGAGAGAGTGTGCATGTGAGTGTAAGTGGAGGGAGGGGTAGGGGGAGAGAACCTTTCAAGCAGACTCCCCACCGAGTGCAGCTCAGTCAGTCCCACAACCCATGAGATCATGATCTGAGCCAAAACCAAAGAGTTGGACACTTGACCGACTGAGCCACTGGGTACCCCTATGTTTAACTTTTTAAGAAATTGTCAAAGTATTTTCTAAAGTGGCTGCAGTATTTTATATTCCCACATGAATGAGGTTCTAGTTGCTCCACATCTTCATAGATGGTTGTGTAGTTTTGGTTTGTTTTTAATAGCTATTATAGTAGGTATAAAATGCTATCTCACTGTGCTTTTAACTTGCACTTCTAATGATGTGGAGGAACATCTATTTCTGTGTTTTCTAGTCATTCCTCTATCTTTATTTAAATGTACTTTCAAATCTTCCCCCCCCTTTTTTTAAGATTTTATTTATTTGACAGAGAGATCACAAGTAGGCAGAGAGGCAGGCAGAGAGAGAGGGGGAAGCAGGCTTTCCGCTGAGCAGAGAGCCCATTGTGGGGCTCCATCCCAGGACCCTGAGACTATGACCTGAGCTCAAGGCAGAGGCTTTAACCTACTGAGCCACCCAGGTGCCTCTCCCCAATTTTTTAATTAAGTTATTGGTTGTTCTTATTATTGAGTTGTAAGTGTTCTTCATATATTTTGGATACAAGCCCTTTATCAGAAATACAGTTTTCAAATATTTTTTCATGCTCCTTAAACATTTCTTTTAGAATCTATCTTGGCTCACTGTGAGCCAGAGAATCAAGGAGATCCAGCTCCCCCTCAGCACCCCTCCCCCATTCTTTTTGAAATGACAGAACACATTTTGCAGTTTCTCAGGGTTCTCTTTAAAGTATAGCACTTTTTCTGCATTAAACCTAACTTCAGTTTTTCCTTTTTTTTTTTTTTTTTTGGAGGATATTTTGTCTTTTCTTTTTAGGAATTACAAAGGTATGTGCTTTATTATGGGCTCTGAGCAGATCTGTTTTGAAAAGAACCATTTCATTTAAGCTAGTCATATTTTCTGAAATCAGTAAGGTTTGTCACTGTTTAAACTGTTCCTTCTTAGTCCTAGTTAGGCTTCTCTGCATCTTTTCTTCTGCCCACATACCCTTTATTGAGTTGCCATTACTTTTCTTTATCTTAGGGTTTTTTCCCCCCTCACTTCTGGTTGTAGAGTGGAAGTCATTACTCTCAACCATTTCTTTCATTGCTCTACCTCTAAAAAGACAAATGATTTTGTTTTTATGCGACACTACTGCTAATTATTATTAGGCAACAAATAGTAATAAAAATATCAAATATCAAAGGAAATAGTATGGGTTTTAGAAATTTTAAAGTTTTCATAGTAATTTCTGGTTCTGTGTCCTCAAACTGTTCTTCAAAGTTATAAGGCAATCCTATCAGTGGTGTGAAAAATCTTAAGGTGGTTCGGTTCTCTGAGCATTTTGAGTATTTACCTTTGGGATTAACTCCATCCAACTCAAGATTATCCTTGTACCAAATACAGTTGATTCCTATTTGTGAATTCACTACTTAAAATTTGTTAGATGGTGGCTTTTGAAGTCATTTGTGCACATGGCCACAAAAACACCAAATTACCAATGAACCATTGCTACTTGGGGGAACATGTATGTAACATAATTCAAGTTGTGAATAATTTTTAATCCTAAAAATTCATCCTGGTTGTTTATTTGCTTTATTTTACAAAAGAGAAAATGAGCTTCCAATGTATTAAGAGATTTGCCTGAGAACAGCTCAGAAAGGGCCAGAAATGGGCCTCAGGTTGCGCTGCACTGCCCCCTTCTGTCTCCATTCTCTAAATTTTCCTTCTGTTGTGTTTCTCATTCTGGTGAAAGGTACTTTTTTCCTACCAAAAATTACTTAGGTGGAAACCTGGACATCAGACTGTTTTCTCTTTAATTATATTTTGTGGAATAGGTAACATATTGGTAGGGTTAAAAAATCCAAAAGAAAAAGACGTACTTTATTTTTTTATTTTTGTTTTTTGAGAGAAAGAGAATGCTTGTGTGTTCGTTGGGGGGGGGGGGGCAGATGGAGGGAGCAGAGGGAGAGAGAGAATCCCAAACAGGTTCCATGGCTCCATGCCCAGAGTAGAGCCCATCACATGGCTTGATCTCACAACCAAGATCACGACCTGAGCTGAAATCAAGATTCAGACACTTAACCACCTGAACCACCAAGGTGTCCCCCAAAAGGCATACTTTAAGAGGTTTTCTTTTTCTCCATTTTATCTGGTTGTCTCCCCACTTCAAGAATAGCTTCATATAGTCTAGAATATCTCTACTTTTGCATAATACTCACACGATTATAGGGATAATAGTTGAAGTCATATTTTTCTTAGGTTCGTAAAGGAAAATATGTATTTTTAGATTCTATCAACACTAAAATTAGTACGATTTCTTTTGAATGGAATGGATTTATCTCTGTCTTCTGTGGAATGCCTTATTCTGTGATAATAACAAAATGGATCTGACATATACTTAGTGACTTTTGCTGGTGTACTTTATATTTAAATTAAGACATGAAAAATATACATTTTAGGCTGTGTGTATATCATTTGCCTCAGTCTTGGTTGTGAACCTTTTAAGTTTGGGGCCATAGCTACATTTTGTATTTTACCATTCTTTCAAAAAAATATTTATTATATTGAATATTTGCGCCATCTGCTGAGGATACAGCAGTGCACAAGACACATCCTGTAACCTTGAAATTGTGCCTATCATCTCTGAACTAGCAGTAGAAGCACTGTGTCAATTTCACTGGCCGTTCTCTTCATTTAGTTCACTAAATACTGTGTGAATTGGTCACTACACTGGTCCCAGTGTATCTTCAGGTATTTCACAAATAAATATCCAGTGGAATGAAAGAGCTGCTGAAACGCTGAAATGATTGCATTAAGAAGAATTCAGATCAAAAACTAAAGCTGTTTAAATTAGCTTTTAAAATGTATTTTCCATTTTGTAGGTGAGCACAACTTTTTCTCTGTTTACTGAATTTCGTAGAAAATTTATTTTAATGTTCCACTGTAGATGTGTGAGATACTCATAAGTTGTGAACATATTAGACTTGACTATTAGCCTGCTGGGTAGAAATATGTATATGTGCTGATTGTGATGTCTGTTTTGGTATTTTAGACATGTAGTTTATGTAGTGGCTTGGATCCATTTTCTGTAACTGTTTAAACCAAAATGTTCAGATTTTGTGTAAATATATATCTGAGATTCAAGTGTAATAAAGAAAAACAGTACTTATAAATCCATCAGCTGACAAGAATTCCAGGGGCTGGAACTGGAACTTTCTGGAAAAATTTTCAGGATTTGCTTCATAAGGCCTTCCCCAAACCTAGAGAGCAGAAAACCAAGTCCCTGGTCTGGTCTTAGATATATCCAGCTAGCTTCAGAATGATTACACTAACGTGGCCAGACTCAGTAAATATGACAGTGTTTTTCTTTAATGTGCTCATTTTGTGTAATATAATAGGATGGAGAAACCATAAGAAATTAATTATATCTTAAGTGTCAATACATGAGATCTGTTTCTTTTTATCTAGTTAATGATTCCCTAATCTTTTGCTGATTCCTTTTACTCCTCTTTTTGTTATCTACCTTTACACTATTTTATGTCTCTTTGTTATACTCCAAGGTGTTCACAGGAGTGAAACCTAATGTTGTCTGCTTATTTATTACTGTCTCTGAATTCTTGTAAACTTACAAGTCTTTCCAAAGATGCCTTATTTTATACAACTGAAATTGGTAATAAAATATCATTGGAACTTACTAGAAGATGTTTTTACATTATATATTTCAGTTTTTATTGAGAAACTTTACACTAGTTTTCATAGAAACCAAATAACTGATTCACCTGCTCCCTCTTGTGGTAGATATGTAGTTTTATCCATAATGCTTTTTATTTGCAGTTATTAACTCTTGGTAACACTTTACCAGTGAGAACAGAGATTTGGATAGTCCAAAGAGATTTTAAATATTAGGAAGATGTGGCCAGTGTGCTCAACCTGGGCTGCATTTAAGGTTATCTGCAGGACCTTGGCCATACCCTAGGAGATTCTTTCTGCCTGCATAAGGTGGGAACCAAGCATTTACATTTTAAATCAAATGAAATGCAATCTACTTTTAAATATTATTTAAAAATTTCCAGGTATACAGTCAGGGTTGAGAACTACTTAGAGGTTACTGCTGTAGCTAATCAGTTCTGTGTACAAAGAGAGAGCATGTTATGATTTCTAATAATTTGTACCCATTTTGTACTTTATAGTGTGTGAAGCACTTTTACATAATTTACTTGATTTTCCCAGGAACCGATTTTATGCAGTAGGAAAGACTTCAAAGGGTAAGTGACTGGTCTCAGATTATGCAGCCGTTAGGAGGAGGAACCAGGATTGGAAACTAGGACATCTAACCTTAAATCCACTCTCTTTCCTACCGCTCCCTAGAATGTAGATCTGAGTCCTCAATTGGAATGATGGATCTTAAATTAGTTTATCTTGAAAGTTCTTCTAGTTTTGGTACCATGAAGAAATTTTTTATTTTTATTTATTTATTTTTGCCTGTGGCTGTGTTCTGTAAATTAGCTTTGCTAAAACAAAATACTGAAGGCACTGAAAACTTCATTAAAATGTTACATAAAGCTCTCCTGATTTCCCTGGATTGCCGCAGGCCAGTTCTACCCTGCATACCACACTCAAAACAGCCTTTCAGTGTGCCTCAGAGAGGGAAGCCGGAGTATTGGGTGTCACATAGAGTCAACATATATGTGAAAAAGAGATCTAGATAGACATCTAAACCTAATAATTATTGACCTTTATTTAATAAATATGCTTTGATTATTGACTGATAGATGATAATTGAACTAGATTAGATCCAACTACTACAAAGGAAAGGTAGTCTCGATTTTCTTATATTGGAATTTTGTAATATTTGTTATTGCTCTTAATAAATAGGCCTTTGCCAGCCTTAAAAATCACATCTAATATTACATAGGATACTTAGGTTTTTCTAGTAACTATTTGTCTTAATAAACTTTGACTTCTATTTTTTCTTTAATGTTAACCTATTAAAGGTAATGGTCAACTGTTAGTGCTTTTTTTAAATATGTATTACAAAAGTGATGCATTTGTCATTTTATAGAAAAATCTTCACATTGGCAAATACAAAATAGCATTGGAAACTATTGAATAAATTAAATTTACACTTAACTGTTAGATGGTCTTAGAAAGTGTTGACAAAGTTGGTCTTTTGGACTGTTTCATTTTTCCATTGACCTTTCCATTGTACCTTTCTGTCAGAATTATTTTCCGTTCTTTATTTTATTAATTTGAAAATCTCATACTAAAGTTTTTTTCCATCTCTTTGACTAGCTTATTATTTTTTGACTGAAAAAGTTATAGGTATAGTCAAGACACTTTAGACAAAGGGTATATGTAATGATGGAAGTGTGTCCTTCTCATTCTAGATCGCTTAGTCCCTTTCCTTAGAAGCAGCTGTGTGTTTTTTTTAGTTTACTGTATTTTATTTTTCTGTTCTATTTAATATAGATATCAAATATGAGTATTAATAAGCAGTATCACACTACATTTTTATCATACACTTGATGTGTTCTAGTTGCATATCACATTCTGAATAAATGAGATATTGGTGATATTGCTATTTAAGTTCTGCCTTTTAATGCATTCTTTCAGATTTATTTTCAATATATTAATTATTACTCAGCTTTTAGTGATAAAGGTACTTCTCTGTGTTATTTAAATTAATTTCGTTTGCTAAAAAATCATAAATGTTGATTTTGCACTGGAAGTTAATATATAGTCTGTTCTGCATGTCTGTTTATGATATTGTTAAGTCCTTTATATATTAATGAAATTGTTTTCATCTTATGTTAAGGTAATGTAAAAAAAACAAGTTATATGAAAAACATTTTTTTTTAAAGATTTTGTTTATTTATTTGACACAGAGAGAGATATCACAAGTAGGCAGAGAGAGAGGGGGAAGCAGGCTCCCTGCTGAGCAAAGAGCCCCATGTGGGGCTTGATCCCAAGACCCCAAGATCATGACCTGAGCCGAAGGCAGAGGCCTTAACCCACTGAGCCACCCAGGCGCCCCATATGAAAGACATTCTTAAGACGTTTTCTTAATGAATTTAAACCTTCTTTCCAGAAGCTGCCACTTTGGTTTTAGACTATAAGCAGAAAGTAAAGAAAGGAAAAAGAGACCAGTGGTATCTTTAAGTGATGAACACCTGTGTAGACCCTTTGATCTAGAACTCTGAATGTGAAACTCCCTCTGTTAAGAAAGCAGTTTGAAAGACTGAATAGAAGCCATGATTTCCAGATTCTTTACTTGACACCTTTATTACAGTGCTTATCCATTTGGTCTTAACAGGAATCCTCAAATTACAGCAGTATTGATGTTTTTCATTCATCTCTTACTCATGTCGCCCTAGTTTTGTTTTGTTTTCATAAAAATTGTTGATTAGTATAGCTAGATTTTTAATGGATGATGAAAATATAGAGGTCTCTGTTTTCCATTAAATGGATCTCCTTTAAAATAAGGGTAAAAGGAATTCATTTCATAGAACAGTATTTCCAATGTTAATATAATGTTAAATATTTAATGTTAAATGTTATTTATATATAATGTTAAATAATTGTGTTAAATAACTATAATGTTAAATAATTGTGGTTTAATAGTTTTTTAAATGAGGAAAATTTTATTCAGTGGTTCCTAACATTCTTTGTTTCCTTATGGAAATTCAAGTTATCGAAATACTCAGATTTTATATAAATTAAAAAAAGACGTCACCATGTGTTCTTCTGTAAGTTTATTTTTTAGCCACTTAATTTTTGAAAACAGTGTTTTTGTTTGACTCAGTTTATGGTAAAATAAGGAATTACAAGAGGTCTTAAATGCTATCAGATGAGTATTCCAGTTTTCAGATGAAGACTAACGGTTCAGTCGTAAGGAAACAAAAACCAAATCAAAACATTTGAGATTGCGTCAATCAGAATAATTTACTTTAACAGTATAAAAACATTGCAAAGGTAGTTAATTCTAATCTGTTGTATTTTGATGGATCAGATACCTTTTTATATTACCTTCTTATCCGAATACATTTTTCAAATAGAGCCAGTTTTTTCTTTTTGATAATACTAATCAAATGCAATATGATAGAAAAGTGGTAGGTTAAAGCATTATCTAATTCTGGCTTGAAGATAGTCCCCAAACATTTTGGTTTAATTTTTATAGTTAAGGTAGTTCTAGATTACTTTTTTTTTTTTCATGTTCATTCAAACATGGTAATTGGTGACTTTGTTGTTGTTGTTATTTAAAAAATCTTAGAGGTCAGAACTCCACCATATATTTTTAATAACATTCAGTAGGAGGCATATCGAGTTAATTAGTTCCTAAGATACAAGATGTAGAAAATAAGTATGTGTAAGATAGAGAAAATAAATACATACTCACACTTTTTCCTAGGAGATCAATTTCAAAATAACAAAATATGTAACAAAAATGTAGTGGAAAACCCTGTTTGGCTCAGTTTTGGAAGTTCAAAAACAACTAGCCTAACTAGAGGAGTTGGTGTGTTACTTTCATGTGTATCATGGGGTAGGCAGTAATACATAGGAGCTTTAGGAAATGTGAATCCTATTGGTCATATACTCAGCGAGTACACCAGGGTACCATCTGACGACCATCTCCTGGGTGCACTCACTCCTTTTTCTCATTCCTATGATGTCACTTATCCATGGCTATGGGTAAAAAGAAATACTAAGTGAAGTGTGAAGTATGTTAGAACAGGAGAGTAAGATCAGCTCTGCACTGAAGTGTCTTGATGGCCACATTCTGCTAGACATTGGGAGCTCCAAAAGGCGTAGCATAGAATGTAGTCTTGGCCCTCTAGGAATTTAACATATAGTGGGTTGGTGTGAGATACTTTAGTCCATGGTTTCAGGCATTTTAGAATTATCAAATTTTTAGAAATGATAAATGAAACTAATGGTAAAGAACTTAAATTTTATGTAGGAATATGATTGTTTCTTTGTCAATATTGTCCTGACACATAAGCTTTTCCCTTGAGTGAACTCTCTATAACTTAGCCTTTCTGTTGTTCTTCTCTTTGTTTTTTAATTAAAGCCATGTAAATAGTGAGATTACAGCATTTTAAATCTGGCTAGCAGATATGCATATATTTAAGTCTTTAAATGCTTCTGTGATAGATAAATGAGCAGAAATTAAAAGAACTCTGTAGACATATTATTAATATATGTATATTTTATAAAAATGCTACTGCTACAATTGCAGGTCCTTTTGGAATAAATCATGGGATTGAGCTTCATTCAGATGTGGTGGAATATGCCAAGGAAAAACTGGAGAGCTTCATCAAAAATAGTGATAGCTTTGATAAGTAAGTATTCATATCTATAGTTTTGGTTTGAAAGCAGTTGATAAGTAGATACATATGACATGTCTGTTCCTCAAGTGCTATTAGTTTATTGATTCTGAATTGCTCAATTGAATGCAGCAAAAATCAGTGTGGTATAAAATGACTGAAGAAATTAAGTTAGAAAAATTATTTGATATTGTAATTTTTGTTTTACATAAGTCTATAGTAAATCACAAATAAATAACTTAAAATTCTGTATTACTGTCACTTTATTAGTGATAGGGTAATGTTTCATTCATTAAATATCATACAAGTACTTTTTTGAAAAAAGTAAAGGAAAAGTAAAGAAAAAGTAAACTAAAGTAAAAAAGTAAAGTAAAAGTAATGTAAAGATGCTTGGCTTTAGAGAATTCTGTTCTGGAACTGGTTTTATACCTTTGGAATGGTAATTTGATAGATCTGCCCTCTTTATAAAATAAGGGTGATACTTGTTAGCATACAAAGGAGTTTTTTTAAAAACATTGAATTACTTTGTAATATAGCTAGAGATAATTATCATAGAAATACCTTGATCTATTTTGTGATAGGGTTGTGTTGAGCAATTTGTTTAGAAAACCACTGTTTTGAACTCTTATTTTGCCTTAGAAGAAATACTGCACAGACTTTGGTCCTTAGCCTGGCAGGGGAGTCTTCTTCGTGTGTAATGTTACTAAAATTCAGCAATGTCAGAACTATGGGGAAAGGGCATCTTATGCTAAAATCCGTGAACTCCGTGAGATTGTAAAATTTGAGGGCATTTATGTCTCTCAACTAGTCATATTTTAAAGAAAGAAAGTTTTAAAAATCTTAGAACACTAGCTTAGAACTCAGTCACCTTCTTCTATAGCAGAGTTTTAGTACAAAACCAGAGTTCCAACTTGGACTTGTTGGGAGTGGGTCTTACACACTCATCTCTGCACCCTGGCCGTGACCATGGAGGTGAGAAACTGAGGGTCTGAGTCAGAGCTGAGGGCTTTTTTCCCCGAGAGTCTTAGGCTTGAGACAGTACCGTGAAGGAAGCAGAGAAGACCCTGTGAATGTCTGTTGGAGTATATTTTCCTTTTTTTTTTTTCCCATTCTCTGCCCTTTCTCTCCCTCTTCTTGCTTTTTGCTTTTACTCCCTTTGCCTTTGGCTGTGTGTGTCTGTTCTCTGGCAAGTGGCACTTGATTGGTTGAAGAACAGAAAACTGCTGCAAAACCCTCAGTGTTGCAGAGGGAAGGGGAGGTCTTGTGTGTATAGATGTGATTGTAATTGGGTTATGAAAGACCTCAGGCAGGCTTGAGAGACTTGGAAAATGTTCAGGTTTATTTTGTTCTATAATTAATTCAGTGTATTTGAGCAAGCTATTTGAATTTTCTGCATCAACTTGCTGAACACCATCCTTTATCTTATTTATGTTTGTCTTTATAAATAATTAAAATTTAATTCACACTTTGAATCATTTTTCAAGTGCTTACCGTGTTGGTTCATACTCTGTTTCCAACAATAACATATTGTTTGACAGAAATAAAATAATGTCTAGCCTATGTTGTTTTATAAGAAGTTGGCATTCAATTTCACCATTCTTTTGTGTCTCATGTTTCTGTCTGATGATTTATAGCATGTTAAATGCTTAAGATATGGAGTGAGTATTTTTTATATTGTTTATTAGAGCTATAGAATTTTGTTGAATTTATTGAATTCCTCTTGTATGTGTTTTGATATTGAAAGAATATACACATAAGGACTTTGTGAATACATTTGAACTTAGAAAATATAAAAGTACTATCAGTAAGTAATAGTAAATAGTACCTTAAGGTCTATTATATATTAGATAGAAATACATTTCAGGCAGAACACACTCAAGGATGAACCTTGAATCACTGAAGCACCTGTAGACCAGTATCTCTGGAGTATCTCTGGAGCTCAAGTTTATTGCTGACAAGTGGGCATGGTTCTGGAAAACAGTAAAATATGTCATTATTCAAAACATTTCTATGATAATATAATTTAGATATTAAATAATCTATAACAGATAAGTTTGAAGACTATTTGTGTCTCAATTTAAAAAATTTTTCTAAAATTGTTTCCATATAGTTGTAAAATGATTAGACTTCCTTGTATTTCTTGAGTTTTGTTGTTATTCTGTTATACAGATTTGTTATTCATAAAATGATGAATCATAAAATGGTGACATGACTTGATATAAATGTTTCTTTATAATTTTCAGTCATCTTGTTATTTTAGTTAAAATAATCAGTCAGATTTTATAAAATAGTTCTTTCTGAAGTGTTGCAACTTATTTTTAAAACAGCATCAGACAAATAAATTAGTCTAAAAATCTAGTTCTGGAAATGTTATCTATTCTGGTTTTCAGCAGTGTTGTGAAGTGTTAGTTAAATTTTAAAGATTATAAAAGTATCTTGCATACAAAAAGTAGTAAGTACTGGGAAAATGTTCCATTTTGTGTAAAGTAGTGAATGTTTGGAAGCTTAGGGAAGTCGATATGTAACTCACTGGACTCCTCTTTTGATCTTTATATTACTTGGTTTTGGTGATAGAAATTCTGAAGGTATAATGGTTTTCTTTCTATCCTGTGTTTTGATGATGTCTTTGCAATTTTTCTTAATGTTTGTGGGTAATATTTCTATTTTTAGTCAACTTTTTGAATTTGAAAAACTTGCGGAGCAAGGTGATTTTAAAAATCCCATTTCTAAGCAGTTTCATTGTATCTAATTGTATATGGGTTATCAAAATACATATTTTAATTAACAAAATATAAAGTAACTCTGTTACATGATTGCTATTTTTGTATTCCTTAGTACCAGATTATCCTTGATTTTGTGTAACACAGAGAATAGATAACTAAAAGCTAAGACTCTTCCAATCTTACTTATCCTGTTTGTTTGGATCTTTTTTATCAGTGGTTTTTTTCAAAAGTGTTATGTCACTTACAATTTAAATTGCATCTTATATATCTATTGGAGATCATAATGAACTCCAAATGTAGTAGATGGGAAAGAATCTATAAACTACTTAGCCTTAATATATATATAGGTGGCATGTGTATATATATATATATATATATATATATATATATATATATATATATATACAATAATGGTAAGGTGACCATTTAAAATGTACAAATGTGTGTTTTTATGTGTGCTTTATAAAGCAAGCTTGGTTCCTGAGTCTTGAAAGTAGTTATTTCTTCTTTTATAAGTTATGAAAGAATCTTTATTATAATGTATGTACTTTAGTTTCCATGCCTTACTCCTATATCAGCAAATGAAATTATTTGGAGAGGCTACTCTGAATTTACTGTATTTGGAGATGGGCAGGAAAGGGGAACTCTCTTGTATGGTTTATTCCTTTCTCTATCTGTGGTACTTCCAGAATCGCTGAGATTCCCTTATAAAACTGACATTTAATTTCAAAGGTCCTCCTAAACATTGGCAAAGCTTTTCCAGGAAAGGACCAAATAGTAACCATTTTGGGCTTCCTGGGCTAAATGATCCATGTAGTAGCTGCTCAACTCTGTCATTATAGTGCAGAAGCAGCCTTAGACACCGTGAAAGGGAATGGGGATGAGATGTTCTAGTAACACTTTATTTACAGAAAGATGCAACAGGCTGAATTTGGCCTGTTTGCTGCCCCCTGTTCTGCTCTTCACACAAACTCTTTAGAACACCTTTATTTTAGCCCACTCTGATCAAGATAAGTTTTTGGGCCTAGGTTTTAAAGGCTTTCATGAGGGAAAAAGTTTGGAGAAGGTCAAATTATAATCAGTATTTGTGCTTGAGCAGTAAGCAAAATAATCTCTCCAGTTATAGTAACTTGGAAGAGTAAGTCAGTTGAAGTAGACTGAATTGTAAACTTTTACCCTATAAGTACTTTGCAAATGAATGGTAACTGGTGTAGCATTTGTTTATAGCAATACTTAGGTACTTCTGGGTGTCCATGTGCATGAGGTTGACTTAGCTCTCTGGAATGCATGCTTTGGAATGTGCCATTTCCTTACAAAAGATCAGTCCATCCTATCTCCACTCAGTTTCAAGGGTACTGTAGCCGAATTTGGAAATATTCTAACGTCAGTAGCCAAATGAGTGCAGCACGGTCTGATTTATTTGAAAATTTTCATTCTGTTTAAACAGGGAGGACTATTGTTTCTATGTAGTTTGTCATACAAATGAGTCATGATAGGAGTACTGAAAACAGTAATGAGATAATAAAAAATAATGTATTGTCTGTTCATTAAGTACCATGTACCATTCATTCTAAGTGCTTAGTCCACAGCCCAACAGGCAACTTTGGTGTCCACATTGCCCAGGTGGAAAAACTGAGGAATAGACAGGCTGTGTCCTCATTAAGCCAGCCTTCTTACTCAGTTCTGATTTAGCTATGATGATATAAACACTGATTTATTCTAATATTTCCTCCCAGCAGTAAGCTGCTACCCATGAATTACTGTCGAGCAACTTAGCCCCAGAATAAAAAGTTGAAGCAGCACTTACTTTTTCATCATCTACTTCCCTCAGGTTAGAATTAAGGAATGCTGTTAACATGGTTAATTGCACCATAGCTTTTTATTACAAAGCATACCTACTGTGTTCATTAATGAAACTCACCTATGGTATGAGTTACTTTTGAGGGCAGAGATGACTGGGAGAGACAATGCAGTTTTCAGTTTTAGTTGAGGCATAAGTTTTAAGTTAAGTGCAGAGTTAGCATAGCCTTTTGTATTTTAGAAGATTTATTTAATTGATTTATGGCAGTATCTAGTGGCATAAGTTTATCTTTTAATTATAAGTTCATTTTTCATGTGATTTGATTTGTATCGGGAAAATTAAATGCTTCTGTATCCTGTCAGCTTTGTCACGAGAGTAATGCTTCATCTTTAAGATAATTATGGTATACTTGAAGTAGTTTTGCTATCTACAAATAGATATTCAACATTATTTCAAAATATGTCTCAGATGTTTGAATGTTTTGATAGACCAGTAATATTCAGATGGTAGTTTTATAACAGTTACTACAGGTTGTAAATAATTTTTAATCATAACAGACATTCAAATGATGGTAACAGTAATGCTTGAGAATAGTCATCAGGGCTATTTATCATTTATATATTTTAACATCAATGAGAAATGGCATGGGGAAGAGTTGGATGGCCTCAAACATATTTTTAGGAGAATAAATCATTATTGAAATACTGAAGGCTCACTTCTATATAATGTACCTGCACATTTCCTATAAAATGTTTAGAGATTGTTTTTGATTCCATGGATTTTCCCTAAAGCTTCATTCAATGGAAGAACAGTGTGTGTACTTACTCTTAACACTTTGCTTTAAATAATGCTTGAATTATTCTGAGATGAGTTTGATGCAGTTGGAAGGGAAAACACTTGAAAAGGTAAAGTCTTTGATTTTTTGAATTTTACTTATTTGGTAGCTTAATTATTAATTATAAGAGTCTTTGAATGGTATAACTGCATTTGGAGATCAAGATATAATATTTCCCTGGGTTTTCTTCCCAATGGAAAGTTTCAAAGTTTTGTCTCGTTTTAACAAAACTTCTTGTTTAAGAAGTCATAGCTCTTAAAACCCAAAATGTATATTTTGACAAAGTGTTTTGAGAAAAAGGTTTCTGCGATTCATTTGGCAGATTGTTTTGGATGAGATATGAGAACAAGGTAGGATTTTGTCCTATGACCTTGAAATCCTTTATTCCATTGGAATAGTTGTCTAAACTTTCAATGACAGCATCCTGTGGCACATGATAAACTAGGTGTGCAAATTGTCAGCCCCCACTTCAACAGTGTATTGAAGGGGAATGTTGTTTTTTCTACTCTCAGTCAGCTCCTAGACCTAGACTATCCGTCTAAGAGGGAAGCTGCAGGGCAAGGCTAGGTCACCCTGATCTCCTAGCAGCTTATCAAAAGAATTATATGGGCAAGTTGGCAAGGTCCCTGCTGTGAAGGAAATCATCTGTCCGTCTCCAAACGAAGATATTCCAACATGCACCTATAAAGAAAACCACAGCTCAGGTAAGTGATGAGAATCCCAGTGTTATTTTGGGCAAGTGTTCATGTTGTAAACCAAGATAATATGTGCTCTATATTTTTCCACAAATTATTTTTAGTGTACATTTTAGTAAGAGTGTGCCAGATATTTTCCCCTCTGCATAAGAGTCTAAAAACAGTTACTAGATTTTCAGATTTAAATCAACAAATGATTATATAAGTTTAATGTGAGTCAATTTGTAGTTATTACACATATTTCAGAACTGTTTATTTTGTATACAGATAAGTTATATTGTTAGGTATAATTCAGTGTAATTTAGGAGTGTGAGTCATCTCCATCTGGGAAGTTGTGTTTTAGAAATTTTCTTCAAAGAAAAAAAAAATGATTGCTACTTTTCATTTTACTAACAGACATAAAATTTTAATGAACTTTCCTAAATTAGGAATAAAAATTAGGTCAAGCACATGTGAATCATACTTTTATGAATAAAATAATAAACACATAGGAAATGCCATTTTGGTACTTGCTTTTCCCCCCCTTCAGATTTTGTATAGTATGTGGTTGATGTGAAAAAATGGCATTTGGATTTTCCTTTTCACTATTTTTAACTTAGATTTTATGTATAGATCTATAAATAGTGTAGTACTATTTTGTAATAAACTGAAAACTTCTGTTTAGTTTATTGCTGAAGTCTTCCAGATTATACACAAGTTGTGGTTTAAAATATGTCCTTTGCCTCTGTAGAGGTTTGTGGAAACCTAGGTGAGATGTAGTTTTCAGAAGATAGTGAAAGCCTACGGAAGAAAATGTTTTCTTTTTTTTTCCTGTCTACATTGGAAGACTGAGTAGGAATTGTAATTTACTTTGATAACATGGGAGCCATCATCCATGTGTCCAGTCAGTTGTTTAGTTCTTTGTAAATATTGACATGAGCATGATCTGACACAGGTAGAAGCATATCCATAAACATTACCCTAAACATTTTTAATCATAGACTTTCTCAAAAAATATTGTGAGCCCTGGAATTGGTGGGGATTTATTTATGGGAGATGCTATTATAAAAATAAGCCCTAGTTTTCATATTAGAATGCCAAATTCTAAGTAAGATCCTCAACTATGTACCTAGTTAGAAAGCTCATCTTTAAGTCCTTTATTAGAAAAGATAATCCATTACCTATTTATTTTTATATAGAGTTGTGTGTGTGTGTGTGTGTAATATGCAATTTGAGAATTTTTTTGTGTTCTTTACTGATGTGAATGATTCATGTATTACTGGTAGAAAAGATCAAGCCATAGTTACAATAAGTAATCCCCAGATAGGACACTGTCTCTGGTAGATGTTTTTCTTAAACACCACTAAATTGATACTGTTAGTTTTTTGTGATGTGTTTGGCATAGGAATTTTCTACTATGTTCTAGATGTTTTAGTGCCAACATTTAAAAATATATAGTGTTCTCCCCAATGTTACTTTTTACTATTTTGTATCTAGAAATAGTCCTATACTTTAGAACATCTCAAGTTTGATTAACCTTTCAGGTTTGATTATTCTGTTAAAGGAAATTAATTTGACTATGGAAAATGAAAGTGTAAAGATCCCATATGTATTTGTTAGAAATGTATGTTCCATTTGCATTAGTAGAAATTGATAGCTTTAGAGATTTGATTTTCAGTATAATGATCCTTCGTATTACTCCCTAAGTGGAAGCAAATATACTTGGTTTTTAATCTGCATTAAAGGGGCAGAAAGCATTAAGTTTCCTAAAATTATGGTGGCTTATAAAAGATCTTCAGAAAGGCCCCAAAAAAGTGTCTTTCAGTTATAGAACAGTTGATTTATTCATTAAAAACAAAGATTTTTTTAATTATTTGAGTTTTGCTTTTTTAATTATTTTGAGAAAAACTATTCTGTAGTATGAAGTTATGCCTTTCTACAGTGATTAATTTAGTAAAACAAGAAACATCATATTGATATAGAAAGTGTCGTAGGCACGTATTTTTCCTGTAACTTTCTGGGCAAGTTTTCCTTCTAGCCCTGAGATTTTTGGGGGGTTCATGTTCAAAGTTGGCAGGTGGAAAAGTTGACAAAACATTTGTTTTTTTTATGTTTCACTCAGTAAATATATTTTGAGGACTGTAATAGGTAATGGAGATACATTAAAAATTCAGAAGAAATATTCACAGAAATAGCAGGAAAACCAGGAAAATGTTTCAAAGGGAAGATTGTGTTAAGGAGAAAGTATTTGAAGCTCTTAGTTACAGGTGATAAGTAGAAGGGTACTTGTTCAGTATCTTCAGTTTATGTGGCTGTTGAAACACACACACACACACACACACACACACACTCACCCACCCCTACACACACAAATAGAAAAAAAATATTGAACTATTTTATATTTATTTTGGGCTAAATATTTGAAATCCACGTGAATTTTATCCTTACAGTGCATTTCAATTTGAACTAGCTGCATTTTAAAGGCTCAGTATCCACATGTGGCTAGTGACTACCATCTTGGCTACCATGTACCTCTAGATTGACTTGTCTCATCTTTCACATCTTGACATTTCTCAGGATACCTTTCTCTGATTCCCTAGGTGTGTCCATTTCCTTTCACTCTCACTCTTACGGAATCCTATTCCTTTCCATTAGAGTATTTATCATAGTTGTAAATCTTTATTACTGTGATTCTCTGATGCTCATCTCTTCAACTAGATGTAGGCATGAGTGTTTCCCATATCTTTTCAATCTTTATACACAACGGGTGCTCAGTAAATAATATTTCACTTAGTGAATTGTGCTTATTAATAGCATAAGGAAATTTGACCAGAATCACACATTTGATTTTAAAGTCAGGCACTGAATTCTTTCTGATTAATTTTGTTGGGATGAGGACATATAAAATATCATTAATCTGAAAAGTGGCTTTAATTGTAAGTTGTTTACTTGCAGTGATGTTGTCCTAGATAATAGTTCTCTAAGCTATCATTTATTTTTAACAAGTAGAAAGCTTTTAAAACCATAAGTGCATTTTTGAGTTATTTAATAGACTTGATAAAAGACTTATTTAATAGACTTGATAAAAGAGGTTTTAATAATTTAATTTTTAAAATACAAATTCCCTGCTCATATTCATCCTGAAAGTAAGACTGACTTAAATTATTATAAAATTAAATTATTTAAGATGAATTTTTATAAGAATAAATATTTTTAGGTAGACTTCATTGAAAATACTATTTTTCATTTTAAAAAATGCTTACTGTGAGTTTGGGTGGGATGATTAAACCACATGATCCACAGTATCTTATTATTAAAAGTCAAGCAATTATATTTTGGCCATATTTTAGACAATCATAGGTTGTACCATAGTCTTGAGTTTAAAAGCAATTTAAGCATGGTCCCCAACCTAGGTAAGTTTACACTTCTGTGTACTATGCAAATAGAAAGAATGAGATATTGTTAAAGTAGAGTTGGGTAAGATTTCATTTCTAAAACAAATATTTGAACTGTAACTTGAAATAATAGTAGGCATTTATCAAGTGAAGAAGAGAAGGAAGGGTATTTCAGTCAAAGGAACAGCATATGCACAAATACAGGGTTTCAAAACATTTTGGAATAGTTCCACTAAGCAGCCAGAAGCACATACAGTTGACCCTCGAACAACATGGGTTTAAACTGTGCAGGATGGCTTAAATGCAGATTTTGTTATGGTATAGTACTATAAATATGTTTTCTTTTACTTTCTTAATATTTTTTTAGTTTTATTGTAAGAATACAGTATGTAATACATGTAACATACAAAGTATGTTAGTCAACTTTTTATGTTATCAGTAAGCCTTCTGGTCAACAGGTTATTAATAGTTATGTTTTTAGGGAGTCATAAGTTATACTCAGATGTTTGAGGGAGGAGGTCAGCACCTCTGCCTTGTTCAAAGGCCAACTGTAATTCAATCTGGCTACAGCATAGTATGGGGGGGGGCAATTTGGGGGAGGCAGAGCCAGGAAATGAATCTGGCAGAACAATTTGATGGTAAGGTCATAAAGAGCCCCATGTGGTACTCTATGGGAACTTCACCCTATCCTGTGCAGTAGGGAACATAATGATGGAAGAGTCCTAAAAAGTGAGGCAGTTACAGTGAAAGAAATAATGAGACATGGACTACCGTAGTGTGGGGGGTGTGGAAAAGAGAGTATACACTGATGACTCACGCCACCCCAACCCCACATCCCTTCCCATCCTATCCCTGGCCCCTCCACTAAGAAGACAGGATACTGAAGACAAGGCATAATTCTGGTAAAGTCTTCTTTAAATATTAATGAAGATAATGTGTCTGTGTTTTAGTGAATTTTAATGGAAACTTGTTATGTAATAAGTCTATTAATTATTAAAGAATAGGATATGTTTTACAAAGTAGTAATGATTATGATTCAATCTGTCATTTTTCACTACATGCTGAAACTTTTAACGTAAATTATTTCATCCTCAAATAATAGCCTGTTTTGCTGTGTGGTCATATTAACTTTAATCAACTTAAAAGTGAAAGGATATTCCATGAATTAGTTTTTTTAAAAGATGACATGTTTTATTAGTGCATTGGGGTTTTAATTAATGTTATATGTTAGAAACTGTTTTCCAGTTTGTTAAAATTTAAGGAATAAAGTAGAAGTCTAAATAGGGTAGTTTGTAAAAACATAACTATATACCATGAACCAACACTGTAACCAGGAACAAGTGGCCTGGATAAGATGCCTTTGCTTTGAAACTGTATCTCCTTCTGTTGCATAGGGAGATCACAGGGGCCAAAGCAGCAGTAATATCTGTAACAGTCCTATAACATAGTCCTGCTAAAATCTATTAGGAAAATCTCCCTAATCTTAATGATTGCTAAGGTATGTGGTCAGGACATTGGTATCTTTTTCTGACAAAGCTTTCCACTGTTAGCCATAGCAAAAATAATCAAACAGGGATGAATACTGCATGAGCTCTTCCCATTGCCACTGACCTGTCAGATTTTTTTGGAAAGGGCAGTGGAAGATGAACCATTTCTTGTTTGCTTGACCCTTGTGATTCTCATCCTTAATATATATCATTTGTGGGGCATCACAAGATTGGTATACCGAGGGACTTTTTATTATGTTCATTTTTTTAAGTTTTTTTTTTTAAAAGATTTTATTTATTTATTTGACAGAGCACAAGCAGAGGGAATGGGAGAGGGAGAAGCAGTCTTCCTGCTGAGCAGGGAGCCCAATGCAGGACTCAATCCCAGGACCCTGGCCTAATGTCCTGAGTTGAACGCAGAGGCTTAACCAACTGAGCCACCCAGGCGCCCCTCATTATGTTCATTTTTTTAAGCCCTAAGTGAGGTTTCAGTATGGCAAAAAAATAGATTAATGTTTTAAAAACGTGCACTATATCATTGATGATAAAACAATATATTTGATCAGTTAAACTTCATAAATATATTTAAGTCAAATTTCATAATGGTATTTTATCCTAAAATTAATTTTGGCAATTTCACTATTTCAAAGAGCTGTATTGTGTTAAATTTTTTTAGATCTAATCTTTTGTATAAATGAATTAAAATAGATTTGTTTTTTCATGCAGATTTGAGTTCTGTGAACCTGCATTTGTGGTTGGTAATTGCCTCCAGATAGCATCTGACAGTCATCAGTATGATCGAATTTATTGTGGAGCTGGTGTCCAGAAAGACCATGAAAACTACATGAAAATATTACTGAAAGTTGGAGGCATTCTAGTCATGCCTATAGAAGATCAGGTAACTTCTACTGTCCTTTACTTAAACACAGTAGTTTAGGATGAGAAATATAACCAGTGAAAATTGGTTGTAATTTTTAGAGAAGTATACTTTATAGATCTATCTATATTAAAAAAAAAAACTTGAAATGGATTGTTAATTATTGAACTGAAGAAAATACAGAAGAAATCCTTTTTACTAGGATTTGAAGAGATTTGGTCTTTCACCAGAGCTTAGCTACTACCTGGTGTGGTGTTTGCCAAGTTGCTTCCTTACTACAGTTTCTTTACCTGGAGCTTTTTAATTAAATATGATGATCTCTACTAGCTGCTCAGTTTCCGACATTCTTTAGCTCTTTAAACATATAGAAAAAGAAAATCTAGTTTGGATTTGGTTTGGACTGCTAAAATCCATTAAAGAAACAGATAAATTTTTAAATCTTCATTTAGTACTAGATAGACTCAGTTGAAAATATTTTTCAGCAGTTTGCCTCCCCTGGTTTAGAATTATTAGGTATATTAAGTGTAGGAAATACTGATATATTCAGAAAATGGGTGGATCTTTTAAAAGGAAATTACTTAAAAAAATGTATAAAAATACATTTCAAAAAATCTTTAATAATATTTATATTAACCTAAGTTTGAGATGTTTGAAATGCCTTGTGTTTTATGCAGTAGAAGATAAATTGTATAAGACAACTGGGACCTTGTCTGATCATTTTGGAATTTATAATCCTAGGGGGAGTGCCTTAACATTACAGCATGTTATTTGCAGTTCAGTAGATTTCACCATTACCATGCACTGTGCCCTATTGCAAATTGTTTTCCAGTTATTAAAAAGACATAATATAAAAACGTTCATTAAAAAAAATTCCTAGAAAAATGTTGTTACTTGAATGCTTCCACAGTTGAGACTCCCAGATGAGCAATCTTCTGTTTTCTGTTAGATATATTTTCAAATATTTAAGATGTGGATTCCCATTGGTATTTTATTAAATATTAATTATATACTATTATGTTAATGTCAAATATAATATGCTGATTTTTATAATAGAAATTGAACATATTAATTCAACTTGATTAAGCTGTGTACTGAGCTAATTTTTTTTCCAAGGACTGGGGATGGGTTTTTGCCATGGAGGTAAAATTTCTAATCCTTTTGTGATTAATTACATTATTTGTGAAATATTAATTTAGGATTAGAATTAGAATCTGCATTTTATTACCATCATGGAACACCATGAAGTTGACTCTTTGGTACAGTAATCAGAGCATGGTTTTGGGACGCTTGGGTGGCTCAGTCAGTTAGGCAGCTGCCTTTGGCTCGGGTCAAGATTATAGGGTCCTGGGATCGAGCCCTGGATTGGGCTCCCTGCTCAGCAGAGAACCTGCTTCTCTCTCTCCCTCTGCCTGCCACTCTGCTTACTTGTGCTCTCTTTGTCAAATAAGTAAATAAGATCTTCAAAAAAAAAAAAAAAGAACATGGTTTTATTAATATAGTGCTTTAACCAAGCAACTGAACCTATGTGAGACATATTTTGGGAACCACTGGCAGGTGTGGATTGAAATACCCCTAAAAGCTGTTGGATTCCAAATACAACATGATGAGTCACTTGACCGTACATGGATATTTTATTTACATTGACTAATCTTTTTTGAGCTGCACATATTTGTTATGCCTTCTGTATTATTTTATGGTAAGTATTTAAATGAAAGTAATTTGGTTGCATTCAAATAGAAGTGATTATAACAACCACTGGCATTTATTCCATTAAAACAAAATTGTGACTGTAAGGTGATCACATTTCCAGGATTAAGCTATTCTGTTTCTGTTTTTCCCTCTAAATAGTTAACACAAATTATGCGAACTGGACAAAACACTTGGGAAAGTAAAAACATCCTTGCTGTTTCATTTGCTCCACTTGTACAACCAAGTAAGAATGATAATGGCAAACCAGATTCTGTAGGACTCCGTAAGTAACTTTTGGTCCTTTCTGACTGAAATGTGACTTAGATTGTTCAACTCTTATGCTTGAGATTTAATGGGCTATATAATTATGAAGAATTAAATAAATAGGCAGTAATATATTCAGTAGATTTATTCAACTTTTTTATGGAGGCGGGTTAAAGCCCCTACCTTGCACCAGATGCTATTAGCCCCCATCATGGACATATGAAAAGAAGGGGCAGGTCAAAGAAAACATGAATTTATTAACTATATTTGTAGATTCATTAAGTATATTAAATTCATTGGCATTTTCTATACAGAAGGACAGCAAACACAAAAGCCTTTATGTGGGCTGAAAAGTGCTTGGTTGTTCCAAGACCAGAAGTAAGTTTCAGGGTAGTCGAAGCTCATTGGCTAGAGTGTAGAAGATAGATTATACAAGACTTTTCTTATACTCAAAGGGAAAATCAGTGTTGGTGTGCACAGAGGTAGAAAAATAGTAGACTATGTGTAAGATGGTGGTAGAGGAAAAAAAAAATCTAAAGTTTTGCTTTGAATAGCTAGCTGAGTGATGGTACCATTTATTGCCGTTTGCAAGACTGGCAGTGGAATAGTTTAGAAATAGGTGTAGGAGGATCAGATATTTTATTCTGGCCATGTTTAAGTTCTCTTCTGGCGTAGGTATAAGCCTATTTCATGAGAGAGGTATTGATTAAGAGTCCTCAATGTAAAAATGACATTTTAAGCTATAAGAATAGATGAGAGCACTTGGGGGAGAGTGAGGAGAGGGAAAAGGTGTTTGTGTTGGAAACCAATAAAAAACAGTATTTCAAGGAGAAGGGAGTGATCTGCAGCTGAAATACAAAAAAAAAGGTGAAAGAATTATTAATTGGTTTGTGATTTATCATGATTTTGGATATTCGTAAATAAAATTCTGTACTAAAAATGAACTTTACCATGGTAGACTTCTTCCTATAATTTGCTTTTTAAATGAATTTATTTCAGAGGAACCTGGCTTTATATTTAATTTTATTTTCATTTCATTTTACATTTTGAACTTTGTGATTTTTGTGGCCTGTTTTTCCCTGTTCAGGTTCTTAACCAATGGAGAGATGGACTTGGTGGGGGGATAGCTAGGAACTGAAATGTCAGTGTTATCACCTGTCAAAGTAGGTGGGGAAATATGGCTTAGGTCTGCCTGTTAAACTGTTTTCTTCCTCCTGTTTCTTCCTCCTGTTTTCCAACCTTAGAATTACAGATTATTTATGACAGTTTTCTTTAACCTATCATAACTAGTTAGAGAGTCATAAAAAGAAGTAATGAAAACAATTCTGTGACACTGTTTGGTCTTGACAGTGGCCTAACTTAACCATTAGCATGATGTGTACCTGTAAGGTTACAGAAGTGTCTTTATAGAGGTCCCTGTAGATTTCCGTGCATCAGCCATTTAGGTGTTTTTCTTTCTAATGGACACTGTTGTAGCCTGAGCATTCCTCTTTACCTGACAATTTTCCTACTTTAGTGTCTTTAGAAGAGTGTGGGTTGTAAATGTGGTTTTACAGTGACATAGTTATGAATGACATGGATGATGATTGGTTATAAATGGGCAATTTTAATTCTCTCTCAGTTTAAGGATGTCAGTACAAACAGATCTGGGTAGTTAAAAAGCCTGTCCTTGGTTGGGTTGAGCGACATGACTGTGAATGTAAAGTAGGGATAAATTTGGTTCAAAAGGATAAAATGGAAGACAAGCCTAAATTAAAAAAAAATTCATCATGCCTCTAAAGTATTTACAGGTGAAATAATCTGTCTAAATTTTCATCAGAATAATGTGGTGGAGATGGAAATAGGAAATGACAGTGTTGATGAAGGAAGATTAGCTAGAAGGGATGGTTGTTGAAGCTGAGTGTCCAGTACATAGGGTTCCTTAACTCTCTTGTGTATACTTGAAAGTTTCTATAATAAAAATAAAAAAAATTATCAGCTCCCAAAAGCAATTTACTAAAATGAGTCAAGAATTGTGATTTTGAAAAAAATATAAAAAGCTTCACTATGGATAATATTCACAGAATGAAAAATGTTCTGAAAATATTATTTGTCAAAATTTAATAGGATGTTTGGAGAATAAGAACTAATTTCCTCTTCTGTTAAAATTGCTTTCTATTTAGAGAACATTACCTCATTAATTATAGGGGGTTAAAATAAGAATGTTACCAAAAAAACGCTTATAACTAAAAACATAGACATGCAAATTTCTTCCCAAATGTATTTTGTAGCTATAAAATTACCCACATAAACAGTTACTAAATGTAATTATCACTTTTTCTCAGGTTTATTTTTCTCTGTTTTTGATGTTATACAAACTACTTTAAGTTTAGGGCAGGCCCTTTAGAAAGGGATGAAAGGAAAAAGGAAAAAACTCTATATCAGCTAAAGGAAAACTGTTTTCTCTATACACCACCCATTGAATACTTATTTCTGTATTCCAGATGTGTGGGTTTTTCCGCACCAAGCAATTCTCCAGTCCTTTGCAGACACCAACTGGGTGTCCTGTGATCTAACTCCATTCTGACACTAACCAATGTTAGCATAGACCCTAGAGGTTAAAGGGTTCTATCCCACAAAGCTGCCCCCTCTTTCTCCAGCTGGAGACACCAATCACAAATACAGGTTTTCATCTGTGTTTCTGATCGCCTGGCTATAAGTTAGAAACTCCCATGACCCCTTTCTAGAGTTTGATAATTTATTGGAATGGCTCACAGAACCCAGGAAAACAGTTTACTTACTAGATACCAGGTTTATTATTAAAAGATCCAACATAGAAACAACCAGGTGGAATTGACTTATGGAGGGTTTATTTTCATCAACCCAGAATCTCTCTGAACCCTTTCAGTTAATGCTATTTATGGAGGTTTGATTGATTAAATCATTGGCCATTTATGATTAACTCAATGTCCCGCCCCTGTTCCCCTTCCAGAGGGTGCTAGTGAAAGTCCCAGTCCTCTAAGAGCATGGTTGGTTCCCCTGGCAACCAGCCCAGCATCCTCAGTCACCTTGGTGAGGCCAGCTTACTAAAAGTTACCTTATTAACATAAACTCAGGTGTGATTGAAAGAACCTGTTATGCTCTTATCACTTAGGTAATTTCAAGTGTTTTCAGAGCTCTATGTCATGAATGGGAAGCCAAATGTATATTTCTTATTATAAATCACAAGGGATAAAAGAAACTTCAGAAATTGTGGCACTAAACCACCTTGAGCTATGTGAAATAGTTGCTGTTTTTGTAGGCTAAAAAATGGCCCCAAATCATCACTTTTGTGAGTTTGACCTAAATATAATACCCTTTTCTATCTTTGTTAATAAATAAAAATGAAAGTGCTACTGTAGGTTCCTATGAAATCTGTATAGAGACTACCTTTTGGGAAACAAATAGAGCTTACGTGTGTGTGTGTGTGTGTGTGTGTGTGTGTGTGTGTGTGTGTTAGAGATAAACTTAATTATAATTTTGGAGTGAAAGCTTTAATTCAAAATAAAATTTTAATAGCAGTCAAAATTAGCATTGTCTAGTCCATTAAATCCTTGTCCCATGACTGGAAGCATTAGAAACAAAGGAGTATTAAAGAATAGAAAATTGGGGGACTTTTGAATATCTAGGGCTGAGAATTATCCAAAAGTTTTTGTATCATTCAGAAAAATTTAAATGCAGCTCATGTGGATACTAGTTTAGGACTTCAGGAAAGTCTGAATCTTTTCCATTGTGGATCTAGTTGGTTCTTTATGAAGTTCAGGTATTCTGACAGTTTAGGATTGAAAGGTTCACCATTCTAACAGTGTCCTTGGAATAGCAGTGTTGGCGGAGGAAGAACATAATTAAGGTGTGAAAAAGGACCAACAATTTTAAGAGAGGTTCAAGACTGAAGACCGGCCAAAAAGACTAATTACAGCTCTATTTCTTAGTTCTTTTGTAATTCCCAAAACTCTTATATATTTTATAGATTTATTCTCCACCAGCTTCCCCTGCCCCTCCTTTTTCAGAGTTTTCCCCAGGCATAGGCCTTTCTTCTCTATCTACACTCCCTCTTAGATGCTCAAGGAAAGGCTGATGGCTCCCAGATTTCTGTCCCCAGCCCTGACCTTGGTCCTGAGTCCCGTAGGCATGATTCAGCTGCTTGTGTTTGGTCAGGAGCTTAGACTGTGCAGTAAATGCCCGTGTTCAGGTCCCAGCTCATGTTACTTATTATGACCTCTGTGACCGGGATCAAGTTTTTCACCTCTGTCTACTTCCTTTTCCTCACTTTATGTGAAGTGTGTTATTACCTGTAACATGATGAAATGGTGATTAGTATGTCACTGTTGTTTTTCTTCCTGAAATCTCCATTCAGGAAATGTAACAGACATTTCAGATTTCACACAGAACAATTGCACTTTTCTTTTCCCCAACTACTCTTCCTCTTTGTCATGTTGGTAATTGACCATTAGTACCTACCTAGTTACTTGGGCCAAAAATTCTCCTACATCCAATCCCCATCCATCCTGTGTTCAAATAGGTTGCAAATTTGTCCAGTTCTTTACATGTTTACTGCCACCCTCCCTTACTCCCATCTGCATCAGAGTGTGGTCAGATCTCAGGTGGATTACTGGAGTGTTTCAGCTGATCTCCTGCTTCCTCTTTTTATTATCCATACTCCACAGAGGAACCTGAGTGCCATTTTCATTGCATCATGACCCTGCTTTTTAAAAGCCCTTGAATAGCTGCATGGCCAATACAAGGTACATTTTTTAACCAAGGTCTGCAGGATCACCCATGATCATATCTCTTACCATTTTCTTCCTGCTCTGAACTTCATCTACACTAGCTTTCTTTCATTCAGCTCCTTGAACATGCTAAGCTCATTTACCTCTTAGGGCTTTGTTATCCCCTCTCCCCCAAGATATTTACATGGCTGTTTCCTCATGTCATTAGGTCTTAGCCCAGGGATGACTTCCTCAGGGAGACTGTTTGGACTACCCAATCAGAAGTAGCTCTACTCCCATGTTACTTTCTGTGTCTTTGGTGTTTTTTCCTCCTGTCCTTTTTTTTTTTTCATTATTATTTTTTATCTACCCCCTCCCCCAAATACATAATCTCCTTAAAAGCAAGGATTTACGTAGTCTGAAGCATCCACTATATGTAACTGAGTTCTTTTAATAGTAGGTGGCATAGAGTTTAACACGTAAGTGTTGAGTGAATGTTAAACAGCTTAAACAGTTTTGGGAGGTAGGCAAAGCAGGTGGTATTTTATACATATATAAGGGAGGAACTCTCACTTACCAGCGTTTACTTACCAGTGTTCACAAAACTCCATCATTGGCACAAGTAAGACTTGAACTCAAATTGTTGTATTTTGTTTCACTTTCTATCTCATACAGCTGGGGGTAGGCCCAGGCAGTAGAACAAACAGTTTCTAACTAAACATGCCCAATATGGCTCTTTGGGATTCTTTTCTATTTCAGGTTTCAGTAGAGAGTTGAAAAAAGTTTGAAGAAAAGGTTTTGTAGTGGGCTACTTGGGTATGTGTTAAGGGATCTTTGAATCAGTCTGAAAAGTCTCCCATGCTGGAGTTTAAAAAAGAAAAAAAACCACACAAACTTATCTTGTACAGGGTGTATCTAATTTGTGGTAGGGTCTGGTGTTCAGGACACAGGATGCGCTCTTAGCCTTGGACAGGATTAAGTACCGTGTAAGCCTAGAGCCTATAGGGCCTGTGGGGAGGACAAAGAGGAAATGCTGTGGCCCCTCACTCCTGGAGCTTATAGTCTGGAGGTAGAGAGACACCACATACCGAAGAGTTACTAAGGAAGGCAGGATTTGATTTCATAGGTAAAACAAAGAAGTTTGCAAGGGAAGTATCCAAAAAAGAGTACCAAAAGTAAAGAAATAAAAGCTAAATGGTAAAGATTTTTTAATGCTGTTTAATTGGAAGAAGGTTTCTATTTTGTTTAGGCATTTGAGGATCCTTGTGATAGTTTTATTTCCACAGGGATGGAAACTTTGTGGGACTAGAGAATTAAATTCTGTATGTATAAAGTATTGGAACAGGCTACAAAGAATAATATGTGTTCTAGGGGTTATGATTTATAGGTCTGTAGGAGATGGGAGTGAAACGACAGACAGGGTAGGTTTCAACTGTGATGTGTGATAAAGGTAAACATCAATAACTTAAGGAAATCTGTAGTGTGTTTTTGGGTTATTAAATTGTTGACAGCATGATTTGTGTTGGCCCTTTGCCTATGAACCAGTTCTACTTACTGATTGACGGAGACAAACTGTGTGTGTGTGTGTGTGTGTGTGTGTGTGTGTGCGCGCGCGTACATGCATGAGTAATAGATTTAAAGCTCAGACTGAAGAAGCTGTTCAAATGTTGCCTTTATTTGAATTTTTGGAATCAGTTGTTCTCTCATGATTTTCAACGTCAAAAGGTATAAGACAAAAAGTATAAGATCTTATAGTATAAGATCTCTCTTTTATTCTTGTTCCCGAACTACTTCATTCTCATGTAGCCTGTTTCTAAGTCCTTACTTATTCTCTCAAAGAATTTTTATGCATATATATGGAGACACACATATTTGTACATAGAAACCTTTCCACTGTCCACAGAATTCAGAATGGTGGCTTGGCAAATAGTAGGCATCTTGAAATCTTTGTTAGATGGAAGTCAGAGTAGCTAAGAAATACTTGTTTTGTTCTGTGAGGGAATGAACAATATATAATGTTTTACTTTTTTATGTTTTATGTGTGTGTGTTTTGTTTTTGTTTTTGTTTTTTTAGCCCCCTGTGCTGTCAGGAATCTCCAGGACTTGGCTCGTATTTATATTCGACGTACACTTAGAAATTTCATAAATGATGAGATGCAGGCCAAGGGGATTCCTCAGAGGGCTCCACCAAAAAGGAAAAGAAAGAGGGTTAAACAGAGAATTAATACTTATGTATTTGTGGGTAATCAGCTTATTCCTCAGCCTCTAGACAGTGAGGAGGATGAAAAAATGGAAGAAGATAATAAAGAAGAGGAAGAGAAAGATCACAGTGAAGCCATGAAGCCCGAGGAGCCGCCTCAGAATTTACTAAGAGAAAAAATCATGAAACTCCCCCTACCTGAATCTTTAAAGGCTTACTTGACATATTTTAGAGAAAAATAACTTAGATCAAGAAGAAAGAATACCTACTGATTATTTCTTTAGTCTTGAAAATGTAGCATTTGTTAGGAGTTAAAAGAAAATTCTTTTGTCAGAGCGAATTATAGTGGAAAAAGTATAACTTGTTTCTGTCTTAATAATAAAAAATGATGTATTCAGTAATTAAAAAGAATCCCTTTTATAAAATATATTTTTCTTTAAATCTTGGAAAAAATGCTGTTTTAACTCAGAGTGACTTCAAGAGTGGAATGCAACAATACTCAAGATTTGTGTACTGTAAATCCTTTTCTGATACCTTACAGATTTGTAGTGGTGAGGCTTACATTTAATTTTGTATGAGGTTAAGTAATTGTTGAGCATATACTGACTTTTGAATTGTAGTTGTTTGCATTTCCTCTATGAAAACTTTCTTACCTAATTAGAAAATCAAATGCTGTGTAGACCCACTTACCTTACTTTGTTGCAGTCACTATTGCTGAGTTGCTGTAGTATTCCGGGCAATATATGAGTGCAATAACAATACAAATATTGAATAATTTAGCTTTAAAAAAAAAGTTTTGTGGAATTCAACAGCACTGCTACTTTTGCTTTTGAATCTATTGCCAAAAGACACGGGAAATGATCTGCTTCTCTCATAGAGATTTTAAGAGCACATCAAGTGAGTATTAAATAAAAAGTATATACCTAATACAGTTCTTAATTTGTGTGTGGTCCCTTTACATTTTCAGTATTTAAAAATAATGAGGTTATCTTACTTGCTGGAGTTTCAGAAGACAGTACATTTAGGGTTGGTTTTTCTCTTATCCACTGTATAAAGTATTTGTTTTAAAAAAGAATAGCCATTGTTCTGGATGACTGTTGACAGCACAGACAGGTAGGGAGTAAACATGGGTAACAAACAGCCTCTTTCTTGAGTTGCACTCAGAGGGAGGACCAGAGCAGATTTGGTCATCAGGTGCACTTTAGCAAATGGAACTCCTAGTTCATTTAAATATTTGTCTTTGACCAGGTGGAACTGAGCTAGCCTACATTTGCTTTGAAATTCATCTTTGTGTAGTGTATGAGATATTCACAGGAATTTTAGGTAGATGCCTTTTTGCTTTAAAAATTGTGTTCAGTATCATAGTATAATCTTCGGGACCTATGTTGTGCTCATTTAACTTCTCATGGTGTTTGTGGGGTTTTCTGTTTTGTTTCTTGGTTTTTTTTTTTTTTTTTGGTAAAATTATAATGATTTTCACTTTTCTCTTAATATCACATACTTAAACTATCCAACATTTGACTATTAGTTACAGCTTATCAGTGATAAAGCAGGTAGTAAATGCCATTGTTGGTTTCTTTTCTTCCTACTAGGACCTGAAAACAGTCATTCCTTCTTAAGAAAGTATACAATGTAACATATTTACTACTTAGTGTAACATGGATTATGTATTTTTTAAAAGGAAAAATTTGAGAGTATCACTACCACCAGCATCACTATTCCAGTAGTTGCTCAAATATGTTTAAGGAAACCCAATTGATGTATATAGTAAAAGGATTATTATCGCTTGAAAGATTCAACTATTAATAATACAAAAATGGTTTCAAAAATCTCAGCTCTGGTAATTCTACATATTTAAAAACAAGTGTTAGAAATATTCTAAGTTATGAATTCTCCCAAGTAAATGAGGATATTTTAGTAATGGGAAAGATAATTTCATGGAAAGTATTTGTTTCATACCAGTGACTGGGGTAGGGGTTAGGGTTTGGAGTTACGTGTATCTCCACAAATTTTTTTTAGATGATTACTAAGCTGTTACTCTTAAGAAATGTCCCATCTCATTTCTATCAAGGAAAAAAAATTAGTTTTATACAATTGTCATCTGTTAGGAATGTTCATTTTATTTTAAATTGTTGGTGTTAGAGGTTTAATAAGTTACCAGTGCCCACATATTTTTATCCAGCACCCTTCCCCTGGCCACCCTCTACACACTGTTGGTTTTGGAGCTAGTGTCCAGTTATGTTAAACATACATATTCTTAAGTGATTATTTTATTATTCAAAAGAGAGTTTTTGTTGAGGATATATTTGAAGATTGACTTGTTCATATGGTCTCTTACTCTGTTGATCTTAGCAAAATGTACAGATTTCATGATCATTACATTTTTTGTCATTGAAATGTATCTTTTGTGTTTTTAAATACATTCATTCATTTTACAGTTGTGACTTTATTATTGACTTTAAATGAAGTAGAAATAAAAAATGAAAATTCAAGTGAAAAGCCCTTTTATCTATTAATGGGAATATATTAGAATGATTAAGAATATTTTGTGTTTGTGTTTATTTTTTAATGAATTCATAATTATTTGAATATGGTTAAGTTTATAGGCAGAGAAGTAGCAAATAAAGGTTAAATAAAATTAATTGAAAATGATGAAGAATATAGTCATGGGATTTTAGCAGCCAGATAAAACAATAGAAATAATCTAATCTAGTTTGTGGGGTTTGTGTGTGTGTGTGTGTGTGTGTGTATGTGTTTAATTTTACAGAGAGAAAGTAGGGCTAGGGAGATAGCATGATTTTCCTAAGACAGCTAGGTAGAAATGGCTTGAAATAGTGTCCAGCATCTGATAAATCCAAGAAAGCTTCAGTGGCACCATTACTACTAAGAAGATAATTTAAATTTACACCTCTTACTGGTTGACACATTTGGTTCTAGTCTTAGTAAAGAAAAATGTCATTAAAATAGCATACATAATGCTATTATGTTAAAATACAAAAAAATGTTAAATGTTGATTTCTAGCTGTTTGAGAGGATGCAAGTGAAGCAAAGCCTGTGAAATCATGGAGGGTCTTGGAAAACTATTTTAAATAAACAGTTGCATATTAATTAAATTTTGTTCTCCAGTGGCCTAGCTTTCTTTCCTTTTTAATTTAGAAAATCTCAATACACCTATAACTATATGCTTGAAGTATTATGTACAGTTGTCTGTATTCAGATATCTCATTTCCTTTTGACTGTTGACACTTCTGAAGGCAGTAGATTTTTTTAAAACTTGTTTTTACATTTAGTGGATATGAAAGATATTTAGAAGAAATATGCAAAACACAAGGAATAAATAATTCAGTGTGCCTATAAGTTACACATGTGTTCCTAAAACTAGATTTGACTACTGGCATGACCATGACTTGTGTGCCTCTTCCTAATCTCCTCTTAATTCCCCTTATTCCTTTTGTGTTTATTGTAACCTTGCCTTTTGCTGTAGCTTTAGCACATATGTTTGTATCTCTAAACAATATTATCACTTGGCTTCATACGTACTTAACTTTATACAAATGGAATCATACTCTGTGCATTCTGCAGGTTATTTTTTCATTCCACGTTGCCTTTCTGAGATTGCTTTATGTTGTATATAGTTACGTTGTATCCGCAACTCAGTTTAACATCAAATAGTTTGCTTGTCAACATTCTTAATAGTAATTATTATTTTTTTAAAAAATATTTTATTTATTTATTAGAGAGTGAGAGAGAGCATAAGAAGGGAGAAGGTCAGAGTGAGAAGCAGACTCCCTGTGGAGCTGGGAGCCCGATGTGGGACTCGATCCCGGGATGCCGGGATCATGACCTGAGCTGAAGGCAGTCACCCAACCAACTGAGCCACCCAGGCGCCCGCTTGTCAACATTCTTAAACACATCTGTGACTGTATGTGTGCAAGAGTCTTCATAGAGTGTACATCATGTAGAAATACTGAACCATAGAATATGTTTGTTTTCACTTTCATGCGGTGGTGCAAATTTATTTCCCAGAATAGTGTAACAGTATGTTCCTTCCTGCAGAATTTAAATGTTCCAGTTATTGCTTAACCTCACCTACATTTGATAGTGTTTTTGCCTATTTAGTAGTATGAAGTACTATAGAGGCTTTGTTACTTATTAAGGAGATTTTGTACCTTTTGGGGTGTTTTTTTGGTTTTAGGTTTCCTTTCTGTAAAGTTCCAGTAGAGTCTTTTGAAAATGTTTTATTCCATAGTTTCTTTTAAAGAAACTGACTTGTAGGGTCCCTTATGTAGCCTGTCTATTAACCCATTGTCAGTTACGTGCATTGCAAATATCTTTCATTAGTTTGTGGTTTCTGTTCTCATTCTGTTTGTGGTGTCTTTCTTGAATTAGAATTTTCAGTTTTAATTGTGTTAGATTCATCTTCACACAACCTCAGTAAAAGTCTCATTTTCTTCCTCTGATCTGCAGTGTTAACTGTCATAAAAATTTATGTATCTATGTGCTTTGTGTCTAGGTTTTCTTTTCTGTTAGTCAATTTATGGATCCTTGTGCTAAAACTACACAATCTTATTTACTATAGATTTACAGTAATTCTTGATCTAGTAAATAAGTCCCTTCAGCTTAAATTTCAGGAATTTCTTGGCTATTCTTGGACCACTTGACTTTCAAATACATTTTAGAATTAGCTTCTCAGACTACATACACACAGTCCTCTTGGGATTTCATTTGGAATCACTGAATTTATAGATCAATTAGTGTGAGAATTAACATGTTTATGATATGGAGTCCTCCAGTCATGAATAGGGTACTTCTTTCCTTTTATTTAGATCTTATTAAATGTCTTAACAAAGGTACACAATTTTGTTTGAAGCATCTTTTGATTTATGTGTAGATATTTTATATTTTTCAATGCTGTTGTATTGTTTGTTAAAATCACATTTTGCTCCATTATTGATTTTTGTACAGTACTTAAATCCCAGTGTCTTGTGATTGATTGTTCTAAATTTTCTACACAGAGAACCAAATCATCTTTATAAAGATGGTTTATTTTTCCTTTGGGTTTTTTGTTTGTTTGTTTTGGCCAAATATGCTGGTTGGGACCTCCAGTACAGTGTTGAATAAAAGCAATGAATAGGAGCAACCTTATTTCTTGTTCTTTTCCCCAGATGTAGTCATTTCTAATAAGTGGCTTGGTGTGCTTTGAAAGAATATATATTCTGTTATTCAATATAGTATTCTGTAAATATAATTTGAATCAAATTTTTGAATATATTCAAATATAGTTTAAATATTTTTTTCTATGCTCTTGTGATTTTCAGCAAAATCTCTCACTTTGGTGGTAGAATGTCAGTTCATTGTAGTTCTTCCAATTTTTCTTTTGTAAAATTTTGATGCAGTGATGCTACACTTTAGGTTTCCTGTGTCTGTTTGGTGATTTGAACCTTTAACATTATGTAGGAGCCCTCTTTGTATCCTTTACTTCAAAGTCCATTTGGTTTGATATTCCTGTAGCATTTGGGGGGAGGTGGTGGTCACCTAGTGTATCTTTTTAAATTTTTATTTTAAAAGCTAATTTGGGGATATTACATCTCCAGGGAGATTTTTTTTTTATTCCCTTCCTCCCCATAGCAAGTTTGAAACGCAATTTTCCTTGTGTTCTCTGGGTGGATGGAGACAGGGTAAAATGGATTTCTAGTTCATCCTTAATGAACTTGAGGAAAATTCAGGTTTTCCAGTTAAGACTCTCCACTTAGGAAGAGGCTTTTTCTTCTCCTTCCTGTAACCCTGATACCCTGAAATCTATTTATTCTACTTGGTTAAGCAAATACTCTCAAGCTGAACCAGCCTTCAGTGTTTACTTACCTTGCCAGCTTCTCATTTTCTCTTCAGTTTTGGACTCTTGTCTGTGTGTTTAACTTAGCACCTTGATGCATTTTTTAAAAATGTTTGTAATATTTAACATATATAGTAATGCTTTTCTGCAGGAAAGTTGTCCTGAGGCATTCTAGGAAAGAATCTACAGTCTATAGTGTCTGTGTCATGCATGTGGTTCTCTGTGCCTTGCTTACAGTTCTTGTGCCTGTATTCACAGGAGGTAATCAGAATTTTCTCATTTAATGGCGGGTTAGGTTTCTCAATAGAGAATGTGTAGTCTATCCTAGAAAACTGCTGTATGAATACAAGCTAATATGTTTTGAAATGAAAACCAGTGCACAAACTTGTATGCCTTGTCCATCCAAGTCCTCCAAGTCACAAACATTGGCAGAAGCATAGTAATTGTAAGGCATGGTATTGAAAAGACAAAATTAACTTTTTTAAAGTTTATTTTGATACTTAGACAATAAAATAAACATGAACAATTGTCAAACATACTTGGTTTATTTTAAAATCATTCTTATTCCTAGAGATTATATTTTTCTTGTGATCTCTGTATTTTAATAAAATAGTAAAACCCCACATATTTAAATTTGAACATTTTGCCAATAGAGGGCAGTATTCACCCACTGTAGAATGTAAAAGGACTGAAAAATTACTGGAAAGAAGGCGAATGAATTTATTTTTCCTTATAAGGTTGATAAAGTTTGACAAAACTAGATCTGCAATCATTAGATTTGTCTCCCAGTTTGGTCACCTGGGAGTTGCCTAGATTGGACCATCCCAAGTTTTAATTTTTCTATTACTTTTACATTTTTTAAAAGTGCTGGTTTAGGGATAAGATTTGTTTGAAAATTTTAGTCTTTAAGGATAAAGCCAAAAACCTTTTCTAAACACCTGCCTAGAGTGACCAAAAAACTCATATTTAAAGCATATTTATTGAAGTCTGTCTTTGCTACTGTCCTCAGGGCCGCTCAACTCAATGACCTGTGACCAGTTAAACCTGGTGAGGTATGTGTCTTCAGCCAAAGGTGCTGCCACTGAGACCAGCGGTGGCTTGGCCTTATTCTACTTTACACATGTTTGTCTATCAGTTTGTCTCTTCTGCATGTTGGTATAGGAGTTCATGGTGTAGACATAACAGCTTTAAATATTAAAGGAAGAAATCGAAAGTAGCTGGTTTGAATCTCATGAGTGAAATGCTTTGGGCTTCAGGTGTAGAATATAGGAAGAAAAGAAACCATTTTTTGAAAGCATACCTTGGAGCAGGGAAGGAAAATGTGAGCCTAGATCAACTAATTAGATCTCTGCCTGCCCTTTAGGATTTGGTAATGCTGCCAGATAAAAAGAAAAGCTGTTCCGCGTCAATTCAATAAATAATCAACTTGCGCTTCGAAAGGACGGCTAGGGAGAGAAAAAAGGACAGGTAGGGGCAAAAAGACTGGCGCTTATATAACACATGCAGTGGAAGCAACTTTGGAAAAGTTTATATTTGCATTAAGCTGCCCAAATAGAGTAAGTTTGCTTCCTTAAGTGGCTTTTGCACGGTCTAGCTTCTCCGCGTCCCTGAGAGTCCAGCGCCCCCTAGAGGCGGCGGGCACCCTCCGCCCTGTAATGTGATCTCCCTATTCCTGGATTGGTCAGAGGCTGAGTCTTCCCTGGGAGCGGCACTTAGCTGGGGCTCCCAAGCCCAGCTCCGCACGGCAAGTCCCGCACCGCAGCCGCCGCCTACCGTCGTCGCCACCGCTGCTGCTGCTCTGCTTCTTCACTTCCAGTAGCGGATGGAGCGATGGAGTCCAGACTCTCCTGCTGGACCACTTGCTTTCTCCTGGTCCTGTGGTGTCTGCCGGTGCTACCCTGCCCTAGCCGGTGCCTTTGCTTGAAGAGCACTGTCCGCTGCATGCACTTGATGCTGGATCACATTCCTCAGGTGTCGCGTCAGACCACTGTCCTGTAAGTTCACACAGATTCCCGTTCAGCACTTTCCCATTGCGGTCAACTGAGACTGAGCACTCTACTTTTAACCTAGATTCCTGATGCGGTCCCTGCTGTAAATCGGAAGAGGGTTTTCAAGTTTCAAACGACTTAATGGTTCTGCTTTGTTGGACTAGAAAATGTGAGCGATGATGAGTTGAAATAAATATATTTGCACTAGGTGCAGTTATATTTTCTAACATCTTCCAGAACTTACTGTTGAGAATTCACAACTCTATCTTAAGATATTCCTGCATGGATTCTTAGATTATTATTTTCATCCTCTCCAAAATCCTTTGGACTCCTAATTGGGTCAGCATGTGCCTGTCCCATTTGAAAGGAACTAATTTAGCTTCGGAATGTGCTTCCAACTTATTATGTGCTGGCAATTTGCATTTCTTCTGTTCATTGTTGGGCTTTGTATTGAGTGTGCCTCTCAGATGGGTGATGCTGTCAACCTCTGGCCCCTGAAGGACTGTTGGTTTTCCAGAGCAGACCCTATCCAGTAGAGCACTGGGTACTTAGAAGCCTTCTGGAGCAGTGACTTAATCAGCATCTAGGAGGGATTATAGGATGGTAGTGGGATAGTAGAATATACCATATTAGAGGTATCAGATGGGCCTGGGTTCAAATCCTTGTAGGAATGTGGCCATAATAAACCTGTGTCATTGAATTGACATTTGGATTAAATGAAATAATATGTGTGACGTATGAATCTTTTATTATAATTTTTAAGTCTTACATCACAAGAGAAGGCAAAACACCAAAAGGACATGCTGATTTGAAGCGTTCACCTTTCCATGGTAAAGTTTTTGCAGATTATGTCATGTCTGTGGAAGAGAACTTTCACTGTTCCAAGTCCATTCTTGAGCAGAGTGAAATAGCTTAACATTCCTGGGATTTTGAGATATGAGATATGAAGATCAGCACTATATGTTTTTTTTTTGGTCATGGTCATGAAATGAGGAAGTTAGCTGGTAATGAAAAGTTGAAGTTAGTGATTGGTAGTTGTGTAGAATAAGAGATATTTATTTGCCATACATCTTTATGGTAATTTTTATCAAGCATTTTGTTTATTTCATATGCTTGCAAATACCAAAACAAGTCTTACTCTAAAAAGGATTAAGACAGCTTCTTGAACCTGGGACCACTGCATAAGCATAGGCAATCACACAGCACCAGAGAGCCCTTTGGACTTGTAACCCATCCCATTTTGTAACAGTGGTTTCTGACAGAGAGTAACAGAGCCTTACAGAAGGAGCATCTTGTCAATCAAGTGCCACAGACTTAAATAAAAGGCTGCTTAAGTTCCAGTCTGGACCTAAAATTTTGATTCTTAAGTGTTTCCAAGAAGACCCTAGCACTCATTAGACACTCTCTTTGAGACATACTGGACAGAACTGAGTGGACACTATTGATATACTTGTGAAGAGCCTTCCACTATGTGTGGAAATAAGTCCTAATGGTTGGGTTCTTAGGTTCCAGACTGGGCCTGCCGGTGAGCCCAGTACCTCTACAGATGAAATACGTGTTGCCGTGGGTGAGTTCTCGGCTTAGTGGTGTCTTGTTTTCCTTTTCGGTAAAATGGAGATGCTAATAGTGTTCACCATCTAGGGTTATTCTGAAGATTAAATGAGTTAATGCATGTTAAATACTTAAAATAGTGTCTATCCCTACTAAGCAGTAGAAGGGTTTGCTATTATGTTTACAACTAAGGATACAATTTGAACTGAAAACTCAAATACCCCCAGGAAGCTGGCTGGTAAAGGAATGTGAGGGAAGTGGGTGTGTGAGGACAAACCACTGCATGAGTAGTGTGATGGACTGCAACCAACCTCAGCATGGGTCTGTGGGGGCCATGAGGAGGAAGCGGCGTGCCAGCAGCAAGGGCCAGCCAGCCACTGAGCTCATTGCTGCCCTGTGGGAATTTGGGCCTCTTGTTAACGAGCTTGCCATATTTTTCAAGAAGATATGGAAGTCAAAAATGAAATTCCCTAATTTTTAAATTCTAGAGTATAATTAAATTTTTTTTTTAATGTGAAAAGGCAACAGCACACAGGCCCAACCACACATATTTGTAGGTTACTTTTATCCCAAGACCTTCCATTTGTGACCTCTATTAGAGAAATAGCATAAAGGTCAAGAAATATATGTAAAGCTTATAAAAGTTGGTGCACTCTACTTCTTTTGGGCTCCAAACCTTTGACATAGGATCACATTTTCAAGTAAGCAGTATCATGAAGGTACACTACTAATTGCATTAAAATAAGAATTCTGAAAAAGGAAAAGCCAGCCTTTGGAAGCTAAGGCAATTGGGGCCTAGCCCAATTTCTCCCTAACAGCAGCATCAAGAGTTTTTGTTAAACCACACTTAAATATATATGTATTGTCATCATAACTGTGGAAACAATGTAAATAAACATAGCCAAAGTGCTTAGTAAATGTTAATTAGCAGTATTATAACTTTCTTGAGTTTGTCTTCACATGTTTTTAAATTTTAACTTTAATACAGAAAATATTTTTCTCAACCTTAGGTAAGGAAATTTCACTATACTTAGTGATTAATTATGGTTGGTGTTTCAAGTTTAGGAAAATGAAAAAATCACTCCCCCCAATTTTAATTTAATTTCATCTATAAAGATATCATTGGGTATTCAAAGAAAATATCATTTACCAAATAGGCTGCTACCATTTAGAAACTCTCACTCTTCATGCTGTGTGTTTTAGTAAAGCAAATCTTTTCAGAATTGGGATTAGCAAATAAAAAATTTCTAGTAATGAACTTTAAGGACCCTGTTCAATAATCAGAAGCCCTGCATAGCTTTTGTTGGTTTTACTTTAGCCCCAGGTCATTAGGTTGTACCTCCAGAATCTCAGCTGCCAGTTAAGAAATGTGATGCTCATTCTTAGAATTCCCAAGAGTGAAAGACTGAGCCTCGGTTGAACTCAGGGACTGCAATTAAACAGGCTCTGGAAACCATCTCAGTTGCACTAGAAAAATGTAAAAAGTGATAGAGAATTTCCCCCAAAGTTTTAAATTTACAAATATGTACAGAGTGAAGTTTTAACTATTTAATTAGGGCATTTCCTTTATGTACAAAGCTTACTTTGCCCTCCAGATATTCCAGTCTTGGGAGGAAGGCTGGGGGTGGCAAATGGGAAAATGACAAGTTCAGTCATGAAAACATTTATCCAGCTGATAAAAATGTCGTGTTGTTCAAGAAGAAAATAGAATTCCTCCAGCTCTTTCCAGTTTCCAATCCAATCAGACAATTAGATTTTTTTTTCTTAAATTAAACCTTCAGGGGTTGCTCTGACCTTTGAAGTAGAATTTTTCATAACTTTTTTGCAACTGACATAACTTGCTGGCTTTGAGTTATGACTTAGTAGTGAGCAGGTCTGGATTCCCTCGACACTTTCCCATTTGGCATGGTGGAAGGGAAGCATGAGGGACCTGGCTGAACTATATCTAAATTCAAACCCACCCCAGTTATTGACCAGTTGGGGAGAAAAATGAACTAAAAGTTGAAATGCATTTCCTATTTCATTGCCTAGTTAATAAGCCAGGGTATACTTCTTCAGGAAATGCCCAGTCTTGGGGGCTGAACGTGATGCAGACTCATCACCCTAATGACTCAGGACAGCTTAGTCCTCAGAGAGGAGCTACAAGAGGCTTTTCTAGAAGGTGGATGAGTGTTTATGGAGCCCACATGAGGATCTCGGGTGGAGGAACAGTGAGGAGAGGGCAGGGACAGGGCATAGAGGGAAAAATCTGCCAGCTGTTGGCATCACTGTCTGAGGTGTGACCCACCTCTGATATCTGGGAGTCATCCTTCAGTCAAACCAACCTGCAGGAGAATTAGTTTAGGGGATAAATGAATCCTATGTGGACATATCAATTTGAGGGTCTCTCGTGGGACAAATAATTCAAGTACATAGTTATGGGGACCTGGACATACAGATCTGTGATGTTGAGCACTGCCCTAAAGCACCAGGGAGGGTGCAAGGTGGAGGCATGGGACAGGAACACACCACTGAAGGGGAGAAACTGTTGAACTGGCCAACACAGGGAAAGCAGCAGGATATTTCCCAGAGGGGTGTGACAGAGGTATGGCAGAATCCAGCTTGGACACTAAAAGATAACCTGACAACTGGATGATGCAGATAACAGCAAAAGTAGCTTTGCCTGATAGGAATGGAGGCCAGATTGCAAAGATTAAGGAGTAATAGGCTTGCTTTTCCAGATTTCAGAACTTGACCTCCACCAAGGAAGTGTTAGCATCCCCATCTCAGAGTCTCAGTATCCTCATAGGGAAAATGGGGATGAATAATTGCCTAGTGATACCAGGATCCAAGTGGTCTCGTCTCAGGATTTCCCATGATAGCCTGTACTCAGATGCTATATGCTGATTAAATTAGTGGAAGAGAATAGTGTTTTCTATGCTGAACTCTGCATTTCAATCTCTACTATAGATTCTATAAGTGAGATGAAGGGAAGCACTGCACAATAACAGCTTTTGGGGGAATAGTTACAATATGAGGCAGCAAAGCTGAGGTCCCTGTTCTAGTTAGAGAGCTAGTGCATACATAAAAAAGTTTAGTAACAGTACAGGTCTGATGCAAGAAGGACTAATCTCTTTTGCATTTATGGAGTAAGAAAGGATGGTGAATGTCCTGGTTTGTTAACTTGATAGGGTAATGTAGATAGTGAAAATAACTGACAAATAGGGAAAAATCTGAAGAATAGAGAAAATTTGTCAAGTTTTACTTGGGCATCCTGATAGAGAGGGTAGGAGCTCAGAAATATACTAAGCTTGGGAAGCAAGGGATGCAGTTTTGAGAATGTGTATTAATTCAGCTGGAGGGAGGAAATGTGATTTCCCAGGAGGCCCTTGTAGAATGAGAAAAGTCTGCATAGGCTAGAACTCTGGAAAGCCCCACAGTCAAGGGAACACATATGTAAGCAAGAGCCAGGGTGGTCAGCTGGAGTTGTGAAGTCTGCATACTGCTCAACTCCACACTGTGCTGGGAATGGTGTCCCCTGCAGCTGTGTCGTGTGTTGGCCCTGGGGGCAAAAGAAAGAGGAGTCAGAGAAGAACACAGCAGCCAAACAAGTAGGAGTACCAGAAACAAGTGCTCTCAGTATTTCAAGAGGGAGGAGGGTGGTCAAATCTGGCAAAAGAGATTGAGGTAGCACAGTGCAAAATTTGCCTTCAATCTGTTGGAAGAGTAGAAAGTTGAAATAATTTTGTTTTTTGTTTGTTTTTTAAAGGATGGGGAATGTTTCATGTGAGTGGCAGACAAAGGGACTGGAAGTCAGTCACATAGGAGGAGTAAAGATAGAGAAGAGAGTAGGTATGTTTTCATTGGAGCTTGCAGCTCCAAGGAGAGGTGTTGGGTAACAGATTAGTGTAAGCAAGTAACTGAGAGCTTGATGTTTAGATAGATGAGGCAGGATGCAGACCTTATCTGAAAGGGAGAAAATGCAACAGGACAGAGGCTACAAACCTCAGAGCCAAGGCATCTGGAGGCCATCACTGCTGCAGCAGATATCCCAGCCTAGGCTCAGAATGAGTCTGATGTTTTTGGCTCCAAACAGAGAGAAAAACATTATAGTAATGGTGAGAATTACAGAAATTAAGTTAAGGAGATAGTGGATGTTGAGCAACTAGATGTCTCTGTTAATTTATTCCATTGCTTCAATGGCATCTTCAACAAATAACTTTTATAAAGTGTTCTTTTATTCAATGGAGTGGTAAATTTACTTAAGGTGATTGTATTAGTTAGCTGAGGGTGCTATAACAAAATACCATAGACTGGGTGATTTAAATGACCTGTGTTTCTCAGAGTTCTGGATTCTGGGAAGTCGTAGACGGAGTGTCTGGTGAAAGCTCTCTTCCTGGTCCAGTGAGATGGCTGCCTTCTCACTGCCTCACATGGTTGAGAGAGAGACCATCTCTCTAAGGGTATTAATTCCCATGAGGTCTCCATCCTCAAGACCTAATTATTTCCCAAAGGCCCCACCTCCTAATACCAACACAGGGGGATTAAAGGTTCAACATACGACTTTGGAGGAGAATCAAGCATTCAGTCCATAGCAGTGATTCAGGTTTAAGTTATCAAAATGTTTATCCAAAACAAATAGGTTGCTGATATAATTTAAACATTCTGATATGTTCTTTATTTAATCTGTATGTTCCTTTCTACTCTGAGACACAACAAACTATTTCTTTAGCTACATGGAGGGCATATTCTCCTTCTTGCGATTGGATGAAATTGAGCATATCTGACCAAAATTCAAATCATGAGACCTTTCCAAATACAACATGAAAACATTTAAACATTTTAAATATTCTGCTTTTCTTTTAGGCAACAGAGTAGCCACAACAAATGACATAAACAGTTTTAGTGTCTAACTCCAGACTATGTAGTGAAAAACTGAGTTATGTTTAAAAATCATCTTGTTTTATTGTTCTGTCTGATCAGTTTGGATCACTGTATCATTCCTCTCCCAGGATTCTTCATCTAAGTAGGAAAAAAATTTGTTGTTGGATTTTAAAATGGAAAAAAGGAAAACATGAACATCATTTCAGCTAAAGATACTGTAAAAAAAATTCCTAAGTCTACTAACTTCATTTATTTTAACTAAAAGGCAGAACCAAAAGGCCCTCATTTCACCTCAATTGCTGCAGAATCCTATATCTATATAATATTATAGATATCCATAATACTTTCTGTAAATGGTTTCCAAGAGAAAGGACAGATCTTTTTTTTGGGGGGGGGAGAAGTTTTTCTTTTATGTTTTTATTTAAATTCCAGTATAGTTAACATAGAGTGTAATATTAGTTTCAGGTGTACACTATAGTGACTCAAAATTTCCATAAAATGCCAGGTGCTTATCACAACAAGTACCCTCCTTAATCCCTATCACCTATTTCATCCATCCTCACACCCACCTCTTCTCTGGTAACCATCCGTTTATTTCTCTACATTTAAGAGTCTGTTTCTTAGCTTGCCTTTCGCTCTTTTTCCCTTTGCTTCTTTATTTCTTAAATTTCACATATGAGTGAAATCATTTGGTATTTGTCCTTCTCTAACTGACTTATTTCATGTAGTACAGTAATCTCTAAATACATTTTGCTGCAAATGGAAAGAGTTCATTCTTTTTTATGGTGGAGTAATATTCCGTTCTCTCTATATACCACATTTTTAAAAATTCATTATTTATTTAAAAGATTTTCTCTGTTTTATTATTTATTTATTTTTAACATATAATGTGTTATTAGCCCTAGGGTACATGTCAGTGAATCATCAGGTTTACACATTTCACAGCACTTACCATAGTACATACCCTCCCCAATGTGCATAACCAAGCCACCCTATCCTTACCCCCCCACCCCCAGCCACCTTCAGTTTGTTTTGTGAGTTTAGGAGTCTCTTATGATTTGTCTCCTTCCTGATCCCATCCTATTTCATTTCCCTTCCCCCACGCCCCCCAAGACCCCCGTCCTGCCTCACAAATTCCTCAAATCAGAGAGATGATGTGATAATTGTCTTTCTCTGACTGATTTACTTCACTTAGCGTAATACCCTCTAGTTCCATCCACGTAATTGGAAATGGCAAGATTTTGTTTCACTTGATAGCTGCATAGTATTCCATTGTATATATATACCACCTCTTCTTTATCCATTTATCTGTTGATGGACATCTAGGTTCTTTCCATAGTTTGGCTATTGTGGACATTGCTGCTATAAACGTTCGGATGCATGTGACCCTTCAGATCATTACATTTGTATCTATAGGGTAAATACCCAGTGGTGTGATTGCTGGGTCATAGCGTAGCTCTATTTTCAAATTTTTGAGGAACCTCCATACTGTTTTCCAGAGTGGCTGTACCAGCTTGTATTCCCACCAACAGTGTAGTAGGGTTCCCCTTTCTCTGCATCCTCGCCAACATCTGTTGTTTCCTAACTTGTTAATTTTAGCTATTCTGACTGGTGTGAGGTGATATCTCACTGTGACTTTGATTTGTATTTCTCTGATGCTGAGTGATGTTGAGCACTTTTTCATGTGTTTGTTGGCCATTTGGATGTCCTCTTTGCAGAAATGTCTGTTCATATCTTCTGCCCATTTCTTGATAAGATTATTTGTTCTTGGGTGTTGAGTTTGAGAAATTCTTTATAGATTTTGGATACTAGCCCTTTATCTGATATGTCATTTGCAATATCTTCTCCCATTCTGTCAGTTGTCTTTTGGTTTTGTTGACTGTTTCCTTTGCTGTGCAAAAGTTTTTGATCTTGATGAAGTCCCAATAGTTCACTTTGCCCTTGCTTCCCTTGCCTTTGGTGATATTTCTAGGAAGAAGATGCTGTGACTGAGGTTAAAGAGGTTGCTGCCTGTGTTCGCCTCAAGGATTTTTATGGATTCCTGTCTCACGTTGAGGTCTTTCATCCATTTTGAGTCTATTTTTGTGTGTGGTGTAAGGAAATGGTCCTGTTTCATTCTTTTGCATGTGGCTGTCCAGTTTTCCCAATACCATTTGTTGAAGAGACTGTCTCTTTTCCATTGAATATTCTTTCCTGCTTTGTCGAAAATTAGTTGACCATAGAATTGGGGGTCCATTTCTGGGCTCTCTATTCTGTTCCATTGATCTATGTGTCTGTTTTTGTGCCAGTACCACACTGTCTTGATGATTACAGCTTTGTCATAGAGCTTGAAGTCAGGAATTGTGATGCCACCGACTTTGGTTTTCTTTTTCAACATTCCTCTGGCTATTCGTGGTCTTTTGTGGTTCCATATAAATTTTAGGATTATTTGTTCCATTTCTTCAAAATAAATTGATGTTATTTTGACAGGGATTGCATTAAATGTGTAGATTGCTTTAGGTAGCATAGACATTTTCACAATATTTGTTCTTCCAATCCATGAGCATGGAACGTTTTTCCATTGCTTTGTGTCTTCCTCAATTTCTTTCATGAGCACTTTGTAGTTTTCTGAGTACAGATTCTTTGCCTCTTTGGCTAGGTTTATTCCTAGGTATCTTATGGTTTTGGGTGTAATTGTAAATGGGATAGACTCTTTAATTTCTCTTTCTTCTGTCTTGCTGTTGGTGTATAGAAATGCAACTGATATCTGTGCATTGATTTTATATCCTGACACTTGACCGAATTCCTGTATGAGTTCTAGCAGTCTTGGAGTGGAGTCTTTTGGGTTTTCCACATAAAGTATCACATCATCTGCAAAGAGTGAGAGTTTGACTTCTTCTTTGCCAATTTGGATGCCTTTTATTTCTTTTTGTTGTCTGATTGCTGAGGCTAGGACTTCTAGTACTATATTGAATAACAGTGGAGATAGTGGACATCCCTGTAGTTTTCCTGATCTTAGGGGAAAACCTCTCAGTTTTTCCCCATTGAGAATGATATTCACTGTGGGTTGTTCATAGATGGCTTTGATGATGTTGAGGAATGTACCCTCTATGCCTACACTGTGAAGAGTTTTGATCAAGAAAGGATGCTGTACTTTGTCAAATGCTTTTTCCGCATCTATTGAGAATATCATTTGGTTCTTGTCCTTTCTTTTATTAATGTATTGTATAACATTGATGGATTTGCAGATGTTAAACCAACCTTGCAGCCCAGGAATAAATACCACTTGGTTGTGGAGAATAATCCTTTTAATGTACTGTTGGATCCTTTTGGCTAGTATTTTGGTGAGAATTTTTATGTCTGTGTTCATCAAGGATATTGGTCTGTAATTCTCTTTTTGATGCGGTCTTTGTCTGGTTTTGGGATCAAGGTAATGTTGGCCTCATAAAAAGAGTTTGGAAGTTTCTCTTCCATTTCAATTTTTTGGAACAATTTCAGGAGAATAGGTATTAATTCTTCTTTAAATGTTTGGTAGAATTCCCCTGGGAAGCCGTCTGACCCTGGGCGCTTGTTTGTTGGGAGTTTTTGATGACTGCTTCAATCTCTTTACTGGCTATTGGTCTGTTCAGGTTTTCTATTTCTTCCTGGTTCCATTTTGGTAGTTTATGTGTCTCCAGGAATGCATCCATTTCTTTCAGATTGTCTAATTTTCTGGGATATAGTTGCTCATAATATGTTCTTATTATTGTTTGTATTTCTTTGGTGTTGGTTGTGATCTCCCCTCTCTCACTCATGATTTTATTAATTTGGGTCCTTTCTCTTTTCTTTTTGATTAGTTTGGCCAGGGGTTTATCAATTTTATTAATTCTTTCAAAGAACCAACTTCTAGTTCCGATTGAGACCTTATTTGTGTCCCAGGATGTGATCTATTCTGGAGAATGTTCCATGCGCACTAGAGAAGAAAGTGTATTCTGTTGCTCTGGGATGGAATGTTCTGAATATATCTGTGATGTCCATCTGGTCCAGTGTGTCATTTAGAGCCTTTATTTCTTTGTTGATCTTTTGCTTAGATGATCTGTCCATTTCAGTGAGAGGGGTATTAAGGTCCCCTGCTATTCTAGTATTATTGTTGATGTGTTTCTTTGATTTTGTTATTAGTTGGTTTATATAATTGACTGCTCCCATGTTAGGGGCATAGATATTTACTATTTTTAGATCTTGTTGCGTGGTCCCTTTAAGTGTAATATAGTGTCCTTCCTCAACTCCTATTATAGTCTTTGGCTTAAAATCTAATTTTTCTGATAATCAGGATTGCCACCCCAGCTTTCTTTTGATGTCCATTAGCATGGTAAATTGTTTTCCACCTCCTCACTTTAAATCTGGAGGTGTCTTTGGGTCTAAAATGAGTTTCTTGTAGACAGCATATTGATGGGTGTTTTTTTTTTTTAAATCAATTCTGATACTGTGTGTCTTTTGATTGAGGCATTTAGCCCATTTACATTCAGGGTAACTGTTGACAAATATGAACTTAATGCCATTGTATTGCCTGTAAGGTGACTTTTACTGTATATTGTCTCCATTCCTTTTTGGTCTTTGTTACTTTTAGGTTCTGTCTTTGCTTAGAGGACCGCTATCAATATTTCCTGTAGGACTGGTTTGGTGTTTGCAAATTCTTTTAGTTTTTGTTTGTCCTGGGAGCTTTTTATCTCTCTATTTTCAATGACAGCCTCGCTGGATATAGTATTCTTGGGCTGTATATTTTTCTCGTTTAGTGCTCTGAATATATCATGCCAGTCCTTTCTGACTTGCTAGGTCTCTGTGGATAGGTCTTCTACCAATCTAATATTTCTGCCTTGTATGTTACAGACTTCTTGTCCCGAGCTGCTTTCAGGATTTTCTCTTTGTCACTAAGACTTGTAAGATTTACTATTAGATAACGGAGTGTAGACCTATTTTTGTTGATTTTGAGGGGCATTCTCTGTGCCTCCTGGATTTTGATGCCTCTTCCCTTTGCCAAATTAGGGAAATTCTCTACAATAATTTGCTCCAATATACCTTCTGCCCCTCTCTCTCTTTCTTCTTCTTCTGGTATCCCAATTATTCTAATATTGTTGTGTCTTATGGTATCACTTATCTCTCGAAATCTCCCCTCATGGTCCAGTAGTTGTTTATCTTTCTTTTTCTCAGCTTCTTTATTCTCTGTCATTTGGTTTTCTATATTACTAATTCCCTCTTCTGTCTCATGTATCCTAGCAGTAAGAGCCTCCATTTTTGATTGCACCTCATTAATAGCTTTTTTGATTTTAACTTTGTTGGATTTTAGTTCTTTTATTTCTCCAGAAATGGATTTTATTTCTCCAGAAAGGGTTTCTCTAATATCTTCCATGCTTTTTTTGAGCCCAGTTAGCACCTTGATAACTCTCATTTTGAACTCTAGTTCTGACATATTACTAATGTCCATATTGATTAGGTCCCTAGTCATAGGTACTGCCTCTTGTTCTTTTTTTTGTGGTGAATTTTTCTGCCTTGTCATTTTATCGAGATAAGAATAGATGAATGAGAGAACAAAATATTAAAAGGGTAGCAAAGACCCCAGGAAAATATACACTAACCAAATCAAAAGAGAGCCAAAACAGGGGTTGATGAAAGGTGGGGGGAGAAGAAAAAAAAAAAGAGAAAAAGAAAAAAATTGATATATATGTTAGACTTGTGAGTAGAACAGAGCTCCACACTCAATTTTGGGTGTTTTTGGTCTTAGAAGAAACTACCTCCCAAAATTTTAAAGAAAGAAAGACTTATAAATATACAAAAATAAGGGTAAACACTATGAAGGGATGGAATATGAGTATAAAGATGAAAGTTAAAAAAGATTCTAAAAAAAGGATTGATAAGAGGTTCGTTGAAAAAAGAAAAAAAAAAGAACAAAAGAGAAAAGAATGTGATCAGGTTGAAGACTAGAATAATGCCGTGTGCTAGATTTAGGGTATATTTTGATCTATTAGAAGAAATTGTATCCCAAAATTTTAAAGAAAAAAAAACCCTGTATGTATACAAAACAACAACAACAACAACAACAACAACAACAACAAAAAGGTTAAATACAATGAGGGTTAAAATATGAATATAACAGTAAAAATTAGAAAATATTTTTAAAAAGGTATTGATAAGGTACTAGTTAAAAATGTTATAATAAGAAAGAGGAAAAATAAAATAAAAAATAGAATAGGCGGGGTGCCTGGGTGGCTCAGTGGCTCAAGTCTCTGCCTTCAGCTCAGGTCATGATCTCAGCGTCCTGAGATCGAGCCCCACATCGCGCTCTCTGCTCAGGAGGGAGCCTGCTTCCTCTCTCTCTCTCTGCCTGCCTCTCTGCCTACTTGTGATATCTCTCTCTCTCTCTCTCTCTGTTAAATAAATAAATCTTAAAAAAAAATAGAATAGGGAAAAAATAAAATTTAAAATATTTAATGCTGAAAGACTAAAGGATCTTGTGGGGGGAGCCATGAATTCTATGTGTTGCTTTTTCCTAACTCTGGAGTTCTGCTGTTCTCATTGATTGATGAACTTAGTCTTGGCTGGATATTCTTGCTGATTTTCTGGGGGAGGGGACCGTTGCAGTGATTCTTAAATGTCTTTGCCTGAGGCAGAATTCCACCACCCTTCCCAGGCGCTGAGCCAAGCAATCTGCTCAGGTTCGCTCTTGGGAGCTTTTGTTCCCTGAACACTTTCCGCACAGCTTTGGAGGATGGGAATGAAAATGGCGGCCTCCCAATATCCGGCCAATAGGAGCCGAGAGCTCAGGGCCCGACTCCTCAAGTGTACCCTTGGAGAAAAGCAGTCAATCACTCCTGTCTCCCTAGTCTCTGGCTGAACTCTGAGCTCCGCTGGCCTTGTGACAGAGTGTTTCTTTCTCTAGTGCATGGCCTCATTTGGAGTCTTTAAACCCAGCAGATTCCTGCAGTGCACTCCAGTGCCACTCCTCCCAAAGGAGGAAGGAAGAGGTCTCTCTGGATCTGCCTCTTGTGGGGTCCCTGATCAAAGAGCAGTGGCCCAACTCTGCCTCAAATCATGGTTTAAGATAATCCCGAACTGGGGTGCCTGGGTGGCTCAGTGGGTTAGAGCCTCTGCCTTCGGCTAAGGTCATGATCTCAGGGTCCTGGGATAGAGCCCCCACATCGGGCTCTTTGCTCCTTGGGGATCCTGCTTCCCCTCCTCTCTCTGCCTGCCTCTCTGCCTACTTGTGATCTCTCTCTCTGTGTCAAATAAATAAAATCTTTAAAAAAAAAAAGATAATCCCGTGCTGATAGCCCACTGCTTGGCTCCGTCTCTGCCGTTGGCTTCCTACTGTGATACCTGGGATCTCTACCAGCCTCAGACACCTCCGGTCTTTCTGTGACCCCATGGATCCTGAGACCACACTGTCCCTGCGAGGGCTCCACCCCCCGCTTAGCCTCTGGAGCGATGTCCCTCAGTGAAGCAGACTTCTAAAAGTTCTGATTTTGTGGTCTGCTGCTCTGCAGCTTGCTAGGAGCCAGTCCCTCCCCCCATGGTCAACCTTCCCATATGTCACCTCGGATTCACTTTTCCACATGTCTTACTTCCAGAAAGTGGTAGATTTTCTGTTCCTAGAATTGCTGTTCTTCTTCTCTTCTATCTCCTTTTGAGTTTGTAGATGTTTAGAATGGTGAGTTCTCTAGATAGAGAACTATCTAGCCGAACTTCTGGGATCCAATAATATCTCAGTCTCCTACTCCTCTGACATCTTGCTCCTCCTCCTCCTATATATCACATCTTTATCCATTCATCAGTTGATGGACACTTGGGCTGTGTCCATAATTTGGCTATTATAGATACTGTTGCTATAAACATCAGGGTGCCTGTATCTCTTTGAATTAGTATTTTTGTGTTCCTTGAGTAAATACCTGGTAATGGGATGGCTGGATTGTAGGGTAGTTGTATTTTTAACCTCTTGAGGAAACTCTGTACTGTTTTCCAGAGTGGCTGTACCAGCTTGCATTCCCGCCAACAGTATAAGAGGGTTTCCCTTTCTCCACATCCTCACCAATATGTATTGTTCCTTGTGTTGTTGATTTCAGCCACTATGACAGGTGTGAGGTGATATCTCATTGTAGTTTTTATTTGCATTTCCCTGAGGATCAGTGATATTGAGCAGCTTTTCATGTGTCTATTGGCCATCTGGATGTCTTCTTTGGAAAAATGTCCACTCATGTCTTCTGCCCATTTTTAAATTAGAAAGAAATTGATACAGTCAATGTCAAAGAGGTTACTGCCTGTGTTCTCCTCTAGGATTTTGTTGGTTTCAAGTCTCACACTTAGGCCTTTAATCCATTTTTAATTTATTTTTGTGTTTGGTGTATGAAAGTGGTCCAGTTCCATTCTTTTGCATGTTGCAGTCCAGTTTGCCCAACACCAATTTTGAAGAGACTATCTTTTTCTCATTGCATATTCTTTACTTCTTTGGTGAAGATTATTTGAGCATATAGTTGTCAGTTCATTTCTGGGTTTTTGTATTTTATTCTATTGATCTATGTGTATATTTTTGTGCCAGTGCCACACTGTTTTGCTCACTACAACTTTGTAATATAACTTGAAGTCCAGAATTGTGGCCCTGTGCTGTAATGGTCAGCACTGTAGACTCTAAAGTCCAGAATTGTGATGTCTCCAGCTTTACTTTTCATTTTCAAGATTGCTTTGGCTATTTGGGGTCTTTTTTGGCTCCATACAAATTTTAGGATTGTTTGTTCCAGCTCTGTGAAAAATGCTGTTGGTATTTTGATAGGGATTGCATTAAATGTGTAGGTGGCTTTGAATAGTATAGACATTTTACCAATATTTGTTCTTCCAGCCCATAAGCATGGAACATTTTTCCATTCCTTTGTGTCATCTTCAATTTCTTTCATTAGTGTTTTACAGTTTTCAGAGTACATGTCTGTCACCTCTTTGGTCGATTTATTCCTAGGTATCATTGTTTTTGGAACAATTGTAAATGGGATTGATTCCTTAATTTCTCTTTTTGCTACCTCATTATTGGTATATAGAAATGCAACAGATTTCTGTACGTGGATTTTGTATCCTGTGAGTTTACTGAACTCGTGCATCAGTTCTAGCAGTTTTTTGGTGGAGTCTTTCAGATTTTCTGTATAGAGTATCACATCATCTCAAATAGCAAAAGCTTGACTTCTTCCTTGCTGATTTTGATGTCTTTATTTATTTTTCTTGTCTGATTGCTGTTGCTAGGACTTCCAGTACTGTGTTAAATAACAGTGGTGAGAGTAGGCATCCCTGTCTTGTTCCTGACTGTAGAGGAAAAGCTCTCAGTTCTTCCCCATTAAGGATGATATTAGCTGTGGGTTTTTCACAGATGGATTTTATTATGTTGAGGTATGTTCACTCTTAACCTACTTTGTTGAGAGTTGTTTTTTTTTTTTTTCATGAATGGATGTTGTAGTTCATCGGATGCTTTTTCTGCATGTATTAAAATGGTCATATGGTTCTTAGCCTGTCTTTTATTAATGTAGTGTATCATGTTGATCAATTTGCAAATATCAAACCACACTTGAAACTTAGGGATAAATCCCACTTGATTGTGGTGACTGATTTTTTAAATATATTGCTGGATTCGGTTTGCTAGGTTTGCTAGTATTTTATTGTGAATTTTTGCATTTTGCATCCATGTTCATCAGGGATATTAGCCTGTGGATCTGTTTTTAAGTAGTGTCTTTATCTGGTTTTGGTATCAGAGTAATGCTACTCTCATAGAATGAGTTGGGAAGTTTTCCTCTCTGTTCTATTTTTTGGAATAGTTTGAGAAGAATAGGTATTAACTCTTCGTTAAATGTGTGGTAGAATTTCCCTGGGAAGCCATCTGACCCTGGACTTTTGTTTGTTGGGAGTTTTTGATTACTGATTCAATTTCTTTGCTGATTATGGTTCTGCTCAAGTTTTCTATTTTCTCCTGTTTTAGTTTTGATAATTCACATGTTTCTAGGAATTTGCCCATTTCTTCCAGGTTGTCTAATTTGTTGACATAATTTTTCTAAGTATTGTCTTATAATTGTTTGTATTTTTGTAGTGGGTGCAGGGGCTTGTGTTGGTCTTCTGGGGGAGGGACCTGCCATGCTGGGATTGAGGCAAGCTTGACTGAGAAGGACAGTCCTGGCAGAGCACAGGGTTAGTGGGGCTTGGTGTAAGCAAGTTAAGCAGCCAATGTTGGCATTGTGTTCTTTTCTGCTGTGTTTCTGTGTTTATGCTGAAGGACAAGGGAGGGAAATGGTGCCAGTCAGTTCCTTTGTTCCCAGAGAGGCATCTCCATGCATGCTGCCTCTCAGGGATGCTCTCTGAGAAGAATGAATAGTCTCCCCACTATGTGCTTCCTCACTGTTTCCATGCCGTCTGTAACCTACCTCCTCACTCCAGTTGTTTGCCTGTCTTCTCTCCAGGAGCAGGGCATTGCGTTCTGGGCTCTATCCCAGCCAACCCCACTGACCTTTAAAATTCCAGGCTTCAAGTCCCGCTGGTTGCAAGCACTCACAAAATTCAGCCTTTCTCATTTTTCAGGCCAATGACTTTGGGGAAATGTTCCCCTTGTGCATTTTCCTACATGTTCCTCTCTCTCTCTTGCCCTTCTCCTCCACCACAGTCCCTTCCCTCTGCAGTAGCCAGGATCCGTTTCTCCCCTAAACTACAGTCTCCACACTTCCTACCTTCTTCAATGTGGCCTCTTCTCTCCCTTTAGTTATGCAGTTTGTTCTATCAGTCTTCAGGTTGATTTCTGGGGTATTTAGGATGATTTGGTAGTTATCTAGCAGTGTTTGTCATACCAGATGAGCCTAGGGCCCTCCTACTCTGCCACCATTTTGAAAATGTAGGACGCAGATCTCAGGGTTCATTTACCAATTTCACCTGGATTGTGAGCCCCATAAGTAATTAGAAGAGGCAGCTGCCTACACCCATGATTTGGAAAAAACTTAGAGGTCCCTCAAAGATAGATTCCCCAACTGCTTACCAGATCCTAATTTTCTATGATCTGCCCTTGTATGAGATCACCTAAGACTCCAGTGAAAATCATCCATTTTATCTTGCAGGAGTGTTGCGCCCTCATAGATGAAATAGGACCACTGAATCAGTTCATTAAATTAGTACTAGTCAAGCCCCTGGTACAATTAGAACTGATGTGGATTGTGTTTCTAGGAAGGTGCATCAGAAAATCCAGAAAAGCAGGAAGCCAATGGGCTTTGTACACACTCCTCTTTTGGCCTTTGTACACACTCCTCTTTTGGTTCTTTTGGAATGCATGAACCCCCATTGTCCTCACTTGGTCTATTTTGGCTTAGTCTTCAGAGGTCAGCTCAGAGCTCACCTCTGGGAATTCTTCTCCATCTCCTTTCCCTCCTTCCCAGTTTTTGAGAGATACCTTTCTCATCTTGATCAGGGAACATGTCACATGGGATTAGGATTGTTAACTTGTCTCCTTGACAGATCAAGTCCTACCGGGGCAGAGAAGACATATTATGTCTTTTCTTTTCAAACTCTTAGGGCCTGCCAACATAAAATATGTTGATGCATGAATGAGCCAGTTGGCAAAATGAAACTTGAAAGGTGGTGAAAACATGCCCTACCTTCTAAGAAAGCTGTAGACTGCTCTGTTTGGCCTGGATGAAAATGATTTCTGTTAGTTGATACTGCTTCTCCTGTGTTGATCACTGCTCTTGTAAGAGTGCTATGTAATGTGCTCTTGAACTGTAAGCTGAGAGAAGAAAATTGATGCCTAGACACACACACACACACACACACACACACACATAGACACACACACACAACTTAGGGGAAATGAGGTAAAGAAGAAAAGACAACTGGAAGCTAAAAATCCAGCAAGTAGAAATGGGTTATCTGAGCCCTAATACTATAGTTCAGGGACATGGAGGAGGTACTTGTGAAGTTCCTTGCTTCTCAAGTTGGTCCCTTGGTTTGAAACAAGGTGCTGGTGCACAAAAAGATGCTTTTTTTTCTTCACCCCCCACACATGCATCAGAGTGCCTTCCCACCTGGAGCTACTTTCCCTTTGTTTCACCCACCATCTTCCTTGTTGGGGAGAGGCCAACTTGGCTATCACTTATATTTGGCCACATCTAAAGACAAGCATAGATGAAAAGCTGGTGCAATATTAAGAATTTATTTTAAAAATATCCCAAATCAGCTAAAAATGGCCTAAGGATTATAATTAGGACCTACAGGAATCTGCTCATAAATAACTTACCAAGAAAACAGTGCCATCACTTGTTATACTGTGAAAATGTCCCCAAATTACTTATAGTAGTATTTTATTTACTTATATCTCACATTTTCTCAGAAAGCATTTCAAGTGGCTAGTAGCTATTTTTAGTTATGGGAGAAGACAAAAATTACTGTTTCCCATCTACTTTTTTAAAAAGTTGTTTTGCACTTTTCTTATTTCTGATCATATTTTTCTTTTAATATTAATCTCTCTAAATTTATTGAATGCAAAAGAAGAGGAAGTGGAATTCTATCAGAACAGAATACCATTTTTTCTAAGTGTGACATCAGCAGAGTTGTAATCTAGTGCTGAATCTTAGTCAGACTTCCAAGTTACTATATTGAGGGTGGGACCTGTACAAAGAACCTGATATCTAAGAATAAACATAAGAAGAATTTTGTATCCATGGCTGAATTTCCATTTGTTTTTATCTAAAGACAGGTAAAGTTCAGTACTAACCTGGACTGTCTGGAAGGAAGCTGGAAGCTAACTAACTTTACTAAGGGGAGTCTGAATTGACACTCTAAATTTAAAGAATTGCCCAAACTGGCAGGGGCGAATGTGATGCAAAATATTTTGAGTACCGGTCTGTACTTTTCTTCCCACAGCAGATTTGAATAATGAGATCCTGGCCAGGGCTTTCAAAAGTCACTGTGCTGAAGTTGTTACCCCCAGCACTTGGGTGCTCTCTTGCTATCTCAGAATTACTTTTCATTTTATGACCTTCAGGTCCTGCACAGTTGTTTCTAAAAGGGGGTTATTCTGAGATACTGCATGTCATAGCTATGCAGTGTGCATGCTATCTCATGGCCAATATGGACTGTATACTTGTGATATGATTCCAGTCACACTTAGAATAAAATCCCATTGAAGACATATGACTGCATGGCTTCTGAGTATTTTTCTGTGTGAGAGGAAGAATATTAGTAAGTTTATGTTTTGCCTAAAATGTATTTCAGACTAACAGATCTAGTTGTGAGGTAGTGTGCTCAGTAGTCAGGATCACAGACCCTGCAGCTGGACTGCCTACAGTTGAATTCTCCCTTCCCAATTTTGGGGGCATGTCCTTGGACAAGTAACTTAAGTTCTTTGGCTTCAGCCTTCTCCTCAGTGAACTAGTACTTATCATGTGTTGGGAACTATTTAAATGTTACTTTCTGTAATTAGCACTAATATTATCATAGCCATTGAAGTTTAGAGGTACAGATATCAATTCTAAAAGATCTTTTTTTCTCTCCCTCTTTTTCAATAAGGCAAGGTATAAATATTATTTACAAAGATTATGAAAACAGTCAACTCATGTCTCTTGAAACTAAAAGCTTACTTTTGTTCAGAAAACATTGGAAAAACTCTTAAGCATGATTTTACTAGAGTCGTATCTGAAATGATTTAATGTTCAGAAAGTGTTATTTCTGAAATTCAAGGTTTTACATAGTCTGAGGAATACATGACAGTCAAATTATTAGCCTAGGCAGTAAGTTTAGTAGATTGTAACATTTTGATAAGATCTGTAAATTTGCTTTTTTCCAGTATAGAGTCACCACTGATTTTGATATTATGGTCATCCTGCTTGGATCTTGTTCTGATCCCAAAGCCACTGTGCTATAAGCCAAGCAAGCAGCTTGGTATAATGGAGAAGGGGAAACTCTTCAAAGTCTCTACTGCTTATAACACAGAAACACTTCCTCATTCTGGCAGTGAATGTCAAAGGTTAGAACACAGTTTTATGCCACTTAAAACGATATATTGTCAATTGTACATTTTTTTCCAGATTCTAGTGTATATTTATAAAAATTCCGAGATTTATACTGTGGGAAAATGCTCTCTTCATCTCTCCCTTGGAAGATATATGAAAGGAAGAAAGAGAATCTTAAGTCATGTGTGTGTGTGTGTGTGTGTGTGTGTGTACACAGCTGTAGAAGCCTGAAACTAGATCTAGAGTTATTAAAAATAAAAGAAGATGGAGACAATAAAGTCAGTGGTTGTCAGAGGTTGGAGGGAAGAGGGTTGAATAGGTGGAGCAGAGGGTTTTTAGGGCAGGGAAACTATTCTGTATGACACTACAATGGTGGGTACATGTCAGTCTGTAGAATGTACAACACCCAGAGTGAACTCTAATATAAACTGTGGACTCTGAGTGATAAGAATGTGTCAGTGATAAGAATCAGTCAGAATGTGGGTTCCTCAATAATAACTGCACTACTCTGATGGGAATATTGATAACTGGGGAAGCTGTGTAGATGGGGGACAGGGGATATATGAAAACTCTGTACTTTTTGCTCAGTTTTGCTGTGAATTTAATATAGTTCTAAATATAAAGTTTAATTGAACATATAAAGTAAATAAAAGACAATCCCTGGGGAGGTACAATGCAGGAATCTAGAAAGGAGCCATAGATTGTGGAGATCTGGAAAGTACCCAGAAGCAAGGGAGAGGGGACAAGCAAGCCACTTGTGGGTTAGTTAAGATCTCTAGCCAGCTTTAGTGTCTGGCGAGGGAGGGTGGAAGTGGGGGATGGGAAGGGAACCTCTTGACAGGTCTCCAGAGAAACCAAGCAGCCTGGTGGGGGTCTGTTTATAAATATGATCCTGCAGTCATCAAAGTTTGAGATGTAAGTAAAGCATCTGTAAATTCATTTTAAAGTTTAAAAGTTTAGATCTTGCTGCTCTATACTTCTTAATGCTTCTTGGCAACTTTAATCAATATTTATGTTTACTAATTGAATGTTTTCCCCATGATTTTGAAGCTCCACAAAAGAAGGAATCGTTGTGTCTTTGTTAACACTCCATCCTAAGCTCATATCACAGTTTCTGGAGCACAGGAGATTCTCAATAAGCATTTGTTAGGTGAAATACTTAAGAACATTGCTATTAACAACAGTGGCTTCCATGCAGTGTTTCCTGTGTGCTAGGCTGGACTAAATGTATGAAGACGTACATGTGCATAGATCCTTCCAGCAGACCTGACAGCTCCCCTGGGAGGCAGGCATTGTCTTTACTCTTCTGTCATATTAAAGATTCAACTTGGAACCTGCCTGTTGCTGGGACAGAAACAGGGAGGACCCTTGCAGAAGAAGCTCCAAGAATGGAGCTTGCATTCCAATGGATGACATACAGGGTGCTGCAAGAGAAATGAATTTGGGGCAGGAGGATGTGCTTGTTTAGATGGAGTGGTCCCAGGGACCCTCTGAGGCAGAGACATTTGTCATGGAATCTGAATTACCAGAAGGAGTAGGTTTCCAAGGTTTAGGGTGAGCATGCCAAGCAGGGACCAATGGTAGGGATAAGCATGGTGCTTTTGAAAGAGGCCGAAAACAGATGAAGAAAGAAGATAAGCAGGAACCTAGGGCAGAGATGGAGTGTCCCTGTTTGAGGTGCAAAGATAGCCATGGGGACCCAACAGGACTTCTATGACAGAGCAACAAGGATATCTCACTGTCAGGAGGGGAGTGCAGCTGCAAGGCAGGGCAGGGAGAGGAGAGGAGAGGAGAAGAAAGGAGAGGAGAAAAGAAGAAACTGACACTTGGCTCCAGGGTCTTGGGGAAATGCATGCAACATGGTCCCCTTCCAGATGCTTCTCTCCACAACCCAGGGCTGAGTTTCCTGGACCCCATCAGCACCCGCCCTTTCCCTCCCTCAGTGTGGCCAGGCAACCTGGTCTTCATACCTTTTGTCCCTTGTGTCACTTTGCTTTTGTTTTGTTTTGATTTGTTTTATGCCCAAACTACCCATCTACAAGCCTTTGTTTTGCCCTTCATCACTGAGATTGGGAGTCTAGAGCTGTGTTAGAGAGAGTAGACTGATGGTCATTGTTCGTATAAAGAAATAAAGGAGTCTTGAGTTTCTTCCTTGGAGCAAGAATAATGGCGCGACTCAGTTGCTTTTGGGTGTGAGAAGAGGAAATGAGAGAAGGACATAGCCTTAGAAAGTCTTCTCCTTTATCTTAAAAAAGTGGTAGAAACTTCCATCAAAATAATAAAAAATAAGATAAAAATTTAATGGTAAAATTTAAAAGTAGTTTAATAGCTTTTTGGAATATTCACTCTTCAGAGTCTGAGGCAAGTTTCACCTCACAAATCACTGACTGACAAAGTACCATACTTGATGTTTGAAGGCAGGTTGATAAAGAATTTTTTGCCTCTTACTCTTACCTCTAGGATTTTGTTTATCCACAATACTCATTTTTTTTTAAATGGGGTTTGTGCAAAAAAAAATCTATTAATGAAAGTTAACATTAAAGTAAATTTTACTTGTGAGTTGTTCCCATTTCTGTCTCTAATCTAATCATTTTATTTTCTTTTCCTATAAAATTATACCATGATTTTTTCCTTTAAAAAATACTATATTTAACTATCCTGAGTAACCTCATAGATTTTAACACACCAGAAGCATTTTGAAAAAATAAACATCTGCCCTGGTTGTTCATTATGAGTCTTGCTGAATTTCAGATTTGCTATAAACTTCTCAGAATTGAAAAATAGGGGGAAGTTTACTAGAAAAATATTTTGGAAATATCTTTAAGGCAATAATAATAGGCATAATAATTCATTTTTCAAAAAATGACTGAATCTGAAGATAATACAAGTTTCCCTTTCATTTTCAAATATATTCTTATTTCTAAACTCCAGACCCCTTTATTTGTATGTTGTTTGTCCTGAAAGATACTCCCTGGGTAGATATATCTTGTAATAAAAAGACTTGTCCTATTTAAGAAAAAAAAAAAGGCCATATGGGAGCCAAAAGAGTGCAAAATAGGAGAAAGTAATGCTCATAGTTCCTTTGTCTTTACCTATTTTGATTGGCATTTAAAATTGCACAGGCCTAGCATCATGGAAGGCCTGAATCAAAGTACCTGTTTTCTTATGACCCTAAGAAAGTACATGATCTTGGGCAAATCATTTAAGCCCAAGTCTCCAGGGTTCTCTTTTTCTCTCAATGTATAAAATGAAGACTATACCCAATAACTACCTGGGATGCTGGTGAATGCTGGTCATTGCTTATCCCTGAAGACTTTTGTGTCATGCCCCAAACATTTGATGTTGCTAAATTCAATGATTATTCCTCCTGAGAAAGAGAAAAACCAAATTTTATCTCTGTCAGGGCATTCTTTGATCTTTTCTAGAAATCTTTTTTCTAGATCTTTTCTAGAAAGATACAGATCTTTTCTAGAAATATCAACATGTTATCTATGACTTTCTACTTCTGGATTCTTCATTTCATGTTTAAGGTGGAATGATCATCTCTTTAACTGTGAAACTTCCATGAGTGAAGTAAGTGGTGGCCTCTGCCTCCCTCCAGCACCTCCCCAACAGGCGGAGGTTTCTTTCCTTTGGAGAATTCACTCTTGCACCCATTCTCAACCACACATTTTAGATGAGAATAATGTCATTCCTAACTTCAGAGGGGCAATTGTTCCATGAATCCTGAACGTTATTAGCTGATATGAAAACATTTATTAATAATAGTTATTATATTTATCAGAATCAATAAATTCTTATTTTCCTCCTTGGAACTAGACTTTAAATGTACACTTCTCAAGTATTATTTGATGAGTCTAGCTTGTTTTTTCATTCAAGTCCTTTGATCAGTACAAATACCCAGCATTATATTGTTTGTAATGAAACCAAAAGAATGAGTTCTGTACTTAGAGTGAGGACACGTTTCAGAGAGTGTGAAATACAGTGATCAGGAACAGGTTAGATAACATCTTGTTCTATCTACAACGAAATATTTAGTGCCCCTGAAGATCTTGATGGCAAGCCCAGTACTCTCACTGGAGACGTTTGCTGAGAGAAGTGTGTCTTGGGTGTTTGTTCATAATTTTACACATCATAGGAACATTGCAGTCTAGAGTATTTAAATTATTTCAATAAGCAAAAGATACATAATGAAGATATTTTAATTCTAACAATAATACAATTTTTCTTACTAAGAAGAAGGGTAAATGAATCTTTGTTTCTCAGTTGTTTTAGGCACTAAAATATGACTTTTTCTTACATGTATCATTCTATGCTATAAAATTTACAGTAGCATAATAAAGGAAAGCAATGTGGAATGATGGTTTCTAACTGCAGGAGAAAATTCTGTGCTGCTTAATAAGTGTTTGTCTGATGAGCAATACGCTGTTTATTGTGTGTTCAGACATTCTTCTATCTTATTACTAGAAGCAAATTGTATTTGTTTCTGTGTAATATTGATGCAATTAGGAGTAATGCTCATGTAAAAAGAGATGAAGGGGCCTAAGACGGACTATAATAAGAGTACATCAGACAGGCTATCCAACTGCCATATTTTCTGTTTAATGTTATAGGAACTGTCAAAGGGCTTGATGTTTCTTTGCTACTCACAATGATTTTTGCATTGCACTTGTAATAAACGGGAAAGAAGCATACAAAATCCATGAATGAGATTATGGTATGAGTGTACTACGCTGATCTAGGAATTCACAAAAATAATAAAAAAGCATAAGTTGTTAAGGAGAAATGATTAGTTTTTGACTGGTAGCACACACAGTTTGGTTCTGGCAGGTTTATGTGGATCTTTTACCTATGTGGTGATGCTACAGTAGGAGCCCAGCCATCTGACTGATTAAACTCTTAACGATTCAGAATTCTTATTCCTTATGGAATTTCTCTTGGTTGAGAGAAGGCATGGTGAGTGCCTTTCCCCGCAAAATCAGGTATGTATCCTATTTCAGTAATGGCCTCCTTTAGTTTATCCTCTGTTTATCCTATATTGAAGATAGGAGAGGATTATTTCTATGCAGTTCAATTATCATAATTCGTGAGTGGGAAAGCATTGAAAATAAGAGTATCCTGGGTTATCTTTTAGTTTACTGACTCTTAGTGTGAATGCTTCAGTTTTAAAGGAATGTGAACACACTAGAAAGCCAAACAAAAGCATGTAACCAGGACAAGTTATTCAGTTACTCTTCTATATTTCTTGCCTCAGGATTCTGAGCCACTTCATTCTCTATTAGTAAAAGCATTAAGTATTACTCAACTCAGCAACGTAAAGAGATTTTCTGCAATGGCCAGTGGTTACTGGTATTTCAAGTTTGCATACATTGTGGTGAAGATAATAAAGCACTTCTCATTTTGATGGTAGGGGTGTGTGTAGCCACCGAATATCAACTAGTTCTAAACACCAATTACTTATGGCCTAAAAACTTTATCTTTTGGCAGAGTAAACTGGAGTGAAATGGTCTCCAAGTAAACCTATACTGCTTTTACATCTATCTTGATACATTTTTACCCAAGAGGAAAGCCTATAGTCATAATTATGTAATATTGAATTTTTAACTCACATTTTATAAAACTTCACACATGTTTGAATATTGCCCATTAAATGAATGATCAGCAACTATAGATCTGAGAATGCTATACCTTTTTTATAAGTCAGTTTACTTTATAAATATTAAAATCTCAGATTGCCCTGCTTCTTAAATTGAGTATAGAGGGAATGCTCAATAGGGAGAATGTTTGACATATTCAGGACATTCATAAGCCACTTAAGTAAATTTTCTGCCTGAAAGGAAAATTTAAAAAGGGTAAGGTTATGTTAACTCTGAAAGGTGGTTGTTGGTAATCTTAGCTACATGGATATGTACATGTCTTGAAGTATTGACTGGAGGGTACTATATTTTAGCCATAGAGTGAAATTCTTTTTATTTAACATACTATAAAGGAGTGAGCATATGCTAGATGGATTATTCAGCATGATTCAATAAATATGAGAAGTGATTGAGAGGCATCCACCAATATTCTTATGTGGGATGATTTATTCAACAAATATTTGATCAGTGACTATCATGAGTCCTACATTGTAGTAAGAACAAGAGGGGAATATGAATAAATTCTTTAAGGAGCTTGTAGTCTACTGAGAATAAAAGCAAACCTACCAAAAGGTATAATGAGTCCTGCAGTTGGAGGGAACTAAGAGAAGTGGCCCTCTCCTTAAACCTGGGGCATCATGACCCTTCTCTAACCCACAGTGTGTGGTGGAATACTGAGGCCCCTCTGAAGGCCAGGTAGTGCTGCTGTTTTTAGGAACTCTTGCTCATAGTGCAATAGGGCCCTTTATAAGGGTCTGGCTTCCCTGAGGCATGTGTGGGCACCACAGGCAATAGTCCCCATGACCAACCTTTCCGTCTTTTCACAGAGGCCCCAGACGCCAATAGGAAAGGACAAGCCAGTCATGCTGTGTCTTCCCCAAATTTCTGACCCAGAACAGCATGATGTTTTAAGTCACTAAATTTGGGGGTGGCTAGTTTCATAGACTTTACACTGAACCTGTGTCCTGAAGTGGCGGTAGCTAAAGATGCCCTGGGAGCAGCTGGGCAAGGAGCAAAAGGAAGTTGCTGTAAGCAGGAGCAGCTGTGGCAAGGGCTTCCATCGAAAATGAGTCTTTTTTTTTTTAAGATTTATTTATTTATTTGACATAGAGAGATTACAAGTAGGCAGAGAGGTAGGTGAGAGATAGGGGGAAGCAGGCTCCCTGCTGAGCAAGGAGCCCAATGGGGCTCAATCCCAGTACCCTGAGACCATGACCTGAGCCGAAGGCAGAGGCTTTAACCCACTGAGCCACCCACGTGCCCCAAAAATGAGTCTTTTATTCATGCACCTCTACTTTCTGACATGTCTTTTTTTGGGTTTATGTTTGCGCTGGAATAATAATGACATCAGAGTGTAATATCGGGAACTGAAAATTCAGCAGCAGAGAATGATGGGTTTCTATGTCAAAGCGAGCAACAGATAGCAGGCTTTCCTTGCCGGGGGGACCACCTGTCTCTGTCCTCTGGTGACAAGCTTCCCTCAAAACTCTCTTTTCTCTGGAGGGAGAGGATCCAAAGACACATGTTATATGTGAAATGACTATTTGCCACTAGATGGAAGTGAGAGTTTTCACTAAGAAGGAAGGATAAGCACAACTGAATGAGGATCAAAACCAATCACGGTGAACCAGTATCAAGAAGATGAAATCATATGAACTGGATGAAGCGTCCTAGGGAAACTAATGTGCCATAAAGTCTCAAAGGATCGTAAAACTTCAAATGATTGTGACTTTGAACCAGTGATGTTTCTACGGCTACCATAAGTACCCTTGTTCTTAAATGCTTTTGGATGACTTTTTTTTTTTAAAGATTTTATTCATTTATTTGTCAGAGAGACAGAGAGAGAGAGAGAGAGAGAGAGAATGAGAATGGGCGCATACACAAGTGGGGGGAAGGGCAGAGGAACAAGCAGGCTCCCCGCTGAGCAGGGAGCCTGATGCAGAACTAGATCCCAGAACCCTGGGACCATGACCTGAGCCAAAGGCAGAGGCTTAACTGACTGAGCCACCCAGGCATCCCTGGATGACATTGTTAACAATAGCTAGTCAAGGTGTCATGTGTATATGTGCCCCAAGCAATTTACACAAATCGTACAAAGTAAAAATAAAAAGAGGTTGCTTCTGGGGCACCTGGGTGGCTCAGTGGGTTAAAGACTCTGCCTTCGGCTCAGGTCATGATCTCAAGGTCCTGGGATTGAGTGCCGCATCCGGCTCTCTGCTTAGCAAGGAGCCTGCTTCCCCCCCTCTCTCTCTGCCTACTTGTATTCTCTTTCTGTCAAATAAATAAATAAAATCCATATTAAAAAATTTTAAAAAAGAGATTGCTTCTTATTCTCCCTCTTCCCCAGCCCTAAAACATTCACCAGAAAAGAACTAACTTTTTGATGTATAGATGTTGTCTTTCCACACTGTATGTATATAGTATAAATATTTTCTTTAACCTCTGCATACATAATTTTTAAAGTTTTATCAGTTTAGGGTAAGTTGTCACAGACACATTCTCCTAGAAGTATTTTTTGACCTGAGGTCCTTGGAATCATGGGGACTTACATATATTCTTGGCTGTCTGAGTATTTTCTATGAAAAAAGCTGTATATATATATTTTTACATTCTGTTGGCATTCTGAACCTCCTACTTTTAGTGCTCCTCACAATTTACCATGCAAGCAGATCACTGGAAGATGTTACAAAGCATGTTCTCAATTGGGAGATCCTAGGAGGGCCTGGGTTATTGCATTTCTAACACATTCTCCAGTGAGGACAATGGTATGAGCCTAGAGACAACACATTGAGTGGCAAGGACTGTGATGCTACTTTTCAAGTAATGTCACTGCCTGTCTTGTGATTATGTGAGTGATCATAGATGTCCCATGCTGCACTGCTGGAATTGCCACAGTTGAAAAGAGGATGAGGATGCCTAAGTATTATTCAGCAGCCTTTTGTCATTGACAAGTGCCCTTGTCAATGTGGAAGAAACAAAATGGAATTCTTGGCCCACATATTCAGGAAAAATCCTGGCTCCATGGTAGACTGTAACTGGAAGCTCCAGGTCATTAGGACTCTCCACCTCTGTTCAACCTTCATGGCTGTGGGCTTAGCCTGACTTCCTCAGGCACACAGCTTTTTCCCTGTAATGAGAAAGGTCACCATTAGGTCACTATACCCTGCATTACTGTACCATCTCTGTCAGAACAGTTTTTCTTTTTTTAAAGCTTTTTAAGATTTATTTGAGATAAAGTGAGAGAGAGAGCACGAGCAGAGGGCAGAGGGAAAGGGAGAAGCAGACTCCCCACTGAGCAGGGAGTCTGATGCAAGGCTTGATCCCAGGACCCTGGGACCATGACTTGAGTTGAAGGCAGATGCTTCACCGACTGAGCCACCTAGATGCCCCTGTCAGTCCTCTTTTGATTCTTTTTCTCACTCTTACTGTCTGGTGTCCTCTGATTTCGGACAGATTTGTGATAAGTAGTCTGAGGTAGATAGTAGGTAGGTAGATACACCCTGGAAACTCACCAAGGTGCTGTGTGGACGTTTCCCATTCCAGTCAGACTGTGCTATGTTGTGGCCTTTCATTGTGGCCTTCCCTAGGGAACACTTAGACTATGGTTCATGGTGTGTGTGTTTGGGGACAAGGTAATTACAAAGAACTGGCAAACTGATGAGAGACTATAAACTGGTAAACATAAAATATTAATATTTATCCATAATCTGATAACAATATTCTCTTTTTACTCTACCCCCTTTTTTATTAGTGCTAATTTATTCAAAAATCTTCCCGTGTTTTTAGTTTTAAGTGGATATGGTGTTTTAGAATCATCTCAGAACCAGGTCTGGTTGATACCCCTGAGAAAGCAATAAAGTACAGATTCAACAAAAACTAGTGAGCAACATGAAAGTTATTCCTAGGTTGTAGTTTTTGCATGCTTTTAAAAATCTCAGAACTGTAAATAGCAAAAATCTGTGTGTTCTTTAAAAAGTAAAAGAGCATATTTTTGGATAAGAATACTTGCAAAAACTGAATCATAAATAAAATACAGCTTCTGGCAGAAATTGGAATGCCAAAAAGAAGACCTAAGAGCTATTTTAAGAATTATCATTATCTTTCATTTAAAAGTGAAAGTGTGGGAGGCTGCACAGCAAGAAAAAAGAGCTGGATTTTGAAGTCTAATGACTTGAGTTTGAATCTGGCTCTGCCACATTCCAGCCTGATGATCTAGGGCAAGCTGCTCAATCTCTTGGAGCCTGTTTCTTCCCCTGTAATAATAATCTCTAACTTGGAAAGTTGTGAGTATGAAACAAACAATGCCCTTAAAGTGACCAGAGGGTGCCACACCCATGTTAACCACTCACCTAGTGAATTGTGCTTTTAAAAACCTGTGTGCAGAGGAATGGTGAGGCTATTGGATTGGCAATGCCCTGGGATCATGCCATGAGCGCAAAGGGGTAGAGCAAGGAGCCCCACTGCTCCTGTCACTGTTCGAGGGAGGGAGGGAGGGCCTCACAGAGTAGCCACCCTCCTGATGTCATGGCCTCAGGATCTTTGTCAGTACTGGAAAATTCTCGTGAAGGAATTCCAGGTCAGACTGGCTTCACTTATCTGTTGATTTATTGGTGTTTTTTTCAGGTCTGGAGTTTGTGAACATTTGCTAATATCCACGGCTCCCATTCCTGGGTATTTCTATTCAGTTTGCATTTTCCCAGTACACACGGAAGAATAATTTCTCTACACCTGATCTGACCTTATTAAAACTGTGTACTTGGTACTGACTAAATTTGTGGTTTATTTTTCTTTTCAAGTCACTTGACAAAAACATCAGAACTGAACATAATAAATCAATTTGATCATTTTTTTTCTGTTAATGGTTGGTGATGTGTTACCTGGCATAAGGTACTCTGTGGCAGCCATGGGTTTGTTTTTTCCTTTTGATTATTTTTGTGAAGTTTAAATTTATTGAGAATTATTACATCCCAAGCACTTGACATGTATTAACACTTTTTAATTCTCACAACCCTGTTTAGTAGATAATAATGTTACTTCCATTTTAGGAATGTGGAAATGGCTCAGAGAGGCTAAGTGACTTGATCACAGTCACCCTGCTGGGTAAATGATAGAAAATTGGAATTTGTTTTTCTGCCTTGGGAGAAAGCACTGATATTTAACAAAGGTTTTAGAAACTATTATCATTCATATATGAATATAAACATATATGCATGTGCACACATATATACAAGTACATATATGTACCTATATTTATATATGTATATATATAATGAGCATATGGCTGTAAGACATCATGTAGGAAATGAATAGTTAATGCATTTTATTGCATACCTACTTTTACTTTAATGTGCAAATACTAAAGGTTTGAATCACAGCTTGTGTAAATCCATCGTGAAATACTTTTACGTTGCTAACTGTAAGGTGTGGAATGGTTATATGGTGTAGGCTGTTTACAACTGCATTTGTTAAAACCAGAACAAAGCAAGAGGGAGTGGTGAGGAAAAAATTATTCTGACAGTTGTTAAAAGGCAAGGAAGACTTTATTCAGGTGCACTGTGATAGATAGTAGGACTGTCATAATAGGGGAAAGAGATTAGGTTCACCTACAGATATAGCTGGGGACTTACAGCCATCAAGGAGAATGAGGAGGTCAATGGTTGGAAAATTGCTAAGAGGAGACATCAAGGGTAAGGGCAATTCTTCCTAAACTGACTTAACAGGATTCTTGCTGAAGGCAGCAGAAGAGGATGATCTTATATTAAGTGTGGAGAAATTCTCTTGAAAATGACTTAGCAGGATTCTTGCTACATTTGGACTTAGGGCAGGTGGAAGACAAGGCCCCACCGAGCAGAGGGTTCAGAGGAGCCTGACTGAAGCTTGCTTAAGGGCAGCACTGGTGAGTTCTCTAAAGAATCAGGAAAATGCATGACTTCCTGAAAACAGGACTACATTATCCATGTAAATGTTAATGGTTGGAGTGGTATGTTAAATTGGTTTTAGTATTTTTCTTTATTGATTAATTTCATGATAAAGTTAATAAATGTTAAGACCATTGATTTTCTTCCTATTCTCCACGTACTTCTTCTCTGCTGAGGGTACATAATTTCATTAGCTTTGTTTTTACTCTTAAATTGCTGAGTTTTGTTTTTTTAGTAATCAGGTCAGCTTATAAATTTGCACTAATGGCCTTTGTGGATGGAGAGATACTAATTAGTAAGCGAACCACCTGAGTAAATAACTACTGTATAAACATGTTCAACATAATTAATGGGAGAACCAAACCCATAAAAAGCTATATTGTTTTTATGTACATATTTAATTTTGGAAGGAAATTAATCACTCTGAAACCATAAACTTTTAAAAACCTCTTGCTTGGGTGAATTGTAAGCAAAGTACAATTCCACAATGACTTGAAAATACATTGTATTTCTTATTCTCAGGTATGAAAATGTATTATGATATTAAATGCATTTTCCTGAAACTTTTATGTAAACTTCATAAAACAATATGAGGGAATTAGTTGCTTAAATTTTCTGCTTCGGATTGTAGTTTTTTTTGTTTCTTTCTTTTCCTTTATTTTTTTCCTACCTTATATGAGACCAAATGATAAAAAGCCAAACTGATGTTCTAACGAGAGTAATCAAGTTCTGTTCTTTTGTTTCCACCCAATCCACAGACTTCTAATTTACCTTTTTAAAACTCTTTTTGTGAACTTACAGAGGCAAAGGTTTACATGATTCTTTTAAATGTCAAATCAACCTAAAATTCTTAACATTTTAAACTTCCCACCTTGGATAATTTAGAAAACACAACAATGATTTTGGAAACTAATAAAAAATAGCCTTGGGCGCCTGGGTGGCTCAGTTGGTTAAGCTGCTGCCTTCCGCTCAGGTCATGATCTCGGAGTCCTGGGATCGAGCCCCACACAGGGCTCTCTGCTCAGCAGGGAGCCTGTTTCCTCCTCTCTCTCTACCTGCCTCTCTGTCTACTTGTGATCTCTTTCTCTGTATCAAATAAATAAATAAATTCTTTAATAAAAAAAATAGCCTTTAAAATGTCCTTTTTATTAATTAACTAACGAATATCATTGGAAGTTAAGCTCCTTTTACTCTAGAGAGGTTCAACATTATTGCAGTTAAGTAAGGAGAAAAATTCTGGTGTTCTTCTGAAACAAAGTAGCAGTTAGGTAGGACACAAACTACAGTTTGAAAACTCATTTAAAGTTCTGAATATTGTGAAATTGAAGAATCCTGTTGTTTCAATTACCATGAAACAATTAAAATCGCAGAGATCTTAAATAACTTCCCCGTAAATTATGCCACAGTGGATTAAAGAAGACATTCATCTCAAAGTGCTGTATTGAAATTACACTGACAATTAGTATTTGATGGTCTTTTCAAGTTGTCTTCTACATAGTAACTGTCTTCTTATATACCATTTTACATTTATCTGAATACTAATTCCAGGAGTAATGCTACTTTACGTGAGTAATTTATTGAAGAAGAAAAGGACTTGCTAAAGGTAACTACAAACTACTTTTTCATATGTTGTATGTAAAAATTCAGTTCAGTGGAACAACCTCGGATAATTAGTAACAAAACATGAACAGCTACAGAAAATGGCTTAATTTTCATATGTGCTTAATGGAAGGACTTTTCAATATGAAAGTGTTAAAATACACTCTTTCTTAGAATGTTGAACTTGATAAATGGTAAATAAAAGTAACTCATCGTAACACTATAGCAAAGTAATCTGACTTCCATGAGGAGTTACTATTCAAAATGCAGACTGTTGCTTTTCTCATTTCTTGGGAACTCAGGAACAAACTCTGGAAGGCAAGCATGGAAGGACCTGGCCACTGGTCCACCTCTTGGGTGTCTAGAGCCTTTCTGCTCTCCTCTATATCCCCCCAGGCATAAGGTTACCATCATGCAGGAAGAATCCTCTACAGGTCCTAACGGTGGCTTAATTCAGGATGGGCTCTCTTTTCGCAAGGGGTTCTGGGGCCAGGGGTAAATTGTGTGAAGGGCTGAGGGTGAGGTGGTGTTTCCTAGAGGTAGAGGTGAGGGCTTAAATTCCAATTTTTCTTTTACTAGCACTGAACTTGAATATGGGGGGGGGGAAGTAACTAAAGTCTTGCCTCATTTTTGTGAGGATTAAATAAGAAAATATTAATAAAGGGGTGAGCACAATGTCTGACACATAGTGAACAGTTGAATGTTAGCTATGGATCCTTCCAAATATGCCAGGTTGCATATCTCATCAACTGACATTATCATCCTACTACTGATTCTCTTTAGTCTAAGCTGTTTTAACCCATTCTTTCAATATGCCAGTCTTCTATGTTGTCTTAGAAATTGTAGAACATTGTCACATTGTTGTAAAGGTTAAAGTAGATCTAAGTAATTACCTAGAACCATAGCAGGGCATTATTGGGCAATAAAGGCAGTGTCTAACTTCTTGGTTTTCTACCTCTGTTAACAGGGTCAGTGTCCCCGCAGTCTTCCACACTGGGACACTTCCAGTCATTCTGTGGTTCTCTAATCCTGTTGGTTCTATGGCAAAATCATCACTCTGATCTAACCCCACTTACTTGGTCCCTTTCTATCTCATGACAGTTATCTAGTATGTCACAGCCTCTCTTTCTTCAGCCCTTCGCCCTCTTGCCCATCCTCCACTCCAACCCCAGAGATATCTCCTTATACTCTTACTAAGGTAAAATAAGAACAATCACAAAGTTGAATTCCTTAGCTTCCTACTTTCCATGTTCTCAGATAATTCCTCCCAGAGAGTTTTGAGGGCTTCAGTGCAGATGATTTTTAACATGTGAATGTACCATTTTTCTTTTCTGCCACAGTTTGTTGAACTTAGAGCAGCTGCCTCTGCCAAGGCTACCTGTATTCCTAATCTGCCTTTGCTACCCCCACCCCCAGTTGCTACCATTATTTTCTTCCTTCTTCTTCTTTTTTTAAAAAATATTTATTTATTTATTTGGGGGGGAAGGGCAGATGGAGAAAATCTTCAAGCAGACACCCTGCTGAGTGTGGAGCCCAATTCTGGGCTTGATCCCAGGATACATGAGATCATGACCTGAGCCGAAACCAAGAGTCAGACACTCAACTGATTGAGCCAACAGGTGTCCCCAGAATTTTCTTCTTTAAAAAACAAATCTGGGGCCCCTGGATGGCTCAGTTGTTAAGCGTCTGCCTTTGGCTCAGGTCATGATCCCAGGGTCCTGGAATCAAGCCCTACATGGAGCTCCCTGCTCAGTGGGGAGCCTGCTTCCCCTCTCCCACTCCCTTTGCTTGTGTTCCCTCTCTTGCTATCTCTCTCTGTCAAATAAATAAATAAAATCTTAAAAAAATCAAAAGGAAATCTGATCCTGAAAAACATGTTAGAGTCTCTTGACACCACATGCTATGCCCCAGAAGATCAGGTGTCAGCTGGTTCCAGTCAGCCAGAAAAAAGAGTGTGGGACACAAGAAAAGATGAAACCTTGAGACATCTAGAATGTTCACACCTATCCTGTTGATGTCCTGTGACCTCCCTCTCCAGCTAATTTTGTTAACCCCCCACTGCTTACCTCCATAACTGTTTTTCCAGTCTCTGACAAGTGTCTAGCTCTAGGAGATGTGGCTCTCTCTCTCTCCCTGCCCTTCTACACTCCACGACTGCCCCTGTGGCAAGTGACATACTTTCAAGGTCCTCCTTTCCTTAACCATCCCCAGTGATAATTTAGGGGTCTTTGGCATCTGAGGGACAGCTTCTGAGGCCCGGACATCTCAGGGCACTTTGCATATATCCCCACCACAGCCCTTGTTTTAAAAATTACACTAGATGAAATAGATATGTCATTATTCAGTACATATATGTTTATTTTCCCATTAGATTCAAAGCTTCTAGTGTAGTTGAGAAAGTATATTGTTTATAACTCTCTTAATTCAATGACTATTTATAAAAGAATGGATTAATGTAGTCTGTGTTTACTAAAATTTGTCATATTGTACTGCTGTGGGTAGGTTTTGTTCATTTTAAAACTTTCCATTACCATGCTCTGTGATACTGAGATTTATCAGGAGCAGTGTTCCTTGTGTCACTTGATGGATTTGGCTAGACACATTTTTTATTTTAGACATATTTTTGAAAATCCAAATGCAAGTGCATAGTTTTAGGCCACTCTGGTTCTGGCCTTGTTTTTGGCTTCCAGAGACGAGACTGATAGTAGCATGCTATCATGTGTGTGTCATTCTCTTTAGTATCCCAGATATTGTCATGGCTGCTGCCACCATCCATGTATCTGTGAAGGCCTCTGGGGAACAGGCACTTTCCTTTCTTGGTAAATGATGTGGTGTGCTGTATTGTTTAGAAAGATTTTTATGTCTTGCATTTGAGAGGCCACCCTCAGTCCAAGAGCTGTGTTAAGTGGCCCCATATGTCACTGAGAGCCAACACAAAGGCATCCAGAAGTATTTCTTCTAACTTTAACTTTTTTATTACCTCCACTTTATTTTTGCCATGAAGATATCCATCTCACTGAAGATATGAATGTTTTTTTCTGGTTTAGAAATATGGGGCAAACACCTTAATTTTAAATTAAAGGAGTATGCTTCTGAGAGCCTGCTGGAGGCCTATCATATCCTGATCAAGAGACAAGAAGAGAGGATCATACAGAGATCCTTGGCATGTAAATTCAGGGACCAAGAGGGAGAAAAGTCAGTCACATTCTGCCAAAAGGGAATGACCAAAGGAAAAAACCTTCAGAGTTGGGGTCAGGACATCTGGGACCCTGTGCTGATCCCTCTCTAGCAAAGCCAGTGTTTTTGGAGCCTCTGTTTTCTCTTTTGTAATGTTAGCTCCACGAAGGTAGAGATTTTCTCTTACTTTGTCACCTTGATAATAGCTAGTCACTTAAAACTTGTTGACAGAATGAATGTATGGTGGTTCTGTTTCTTTTAGTACAAAATTTTGATTATTAGGTGTTAAAGTGTATATCACAGGAAGAAGGAGACACAATTGAAGACATAGAACATCAAATGATGGGGTGCCTGGGTGGCTCAGTGGGTTAAAGCCTCTCCTTCAGCTCAGGTCATGATCTTGGGGTCCTGGGATCGAACCCTGAATCAGGCTTTCTGCTCACCAGGGAGCTTGCTTCCCCCCCCCATCTCTGCCTGCCTCTCTGCCTACTTGTGATCTCTCTCTCTGTCAAATAAATAAATAAAATCTTAAAAAAAAAAGAACATTAGATGATTAAAGCCATGGAATTATTGAATAACCAGAGAGGAGAAAGGGCAAAGCTTTCACATACAGGTAAACACTAGGACTACCCAGATAATAGGACTGAGATTTGTGAGGTCAGCCCCAAATATCAAATATCCTAAACAGGATAAAGTCTGCTCAGTAACAAACCCAGAGATAGTAAATCAGCTAAATGGTAATTTAGATCCATAACTACACTTGTGAGTTGGATTGAGAGTCAAGGTAGGCAGGAGCAGCCCAAAGCTAGTAGAGAACTTTGAAAACATTAGGCTTTTCTGTTGTGGAAGCTGTTTTGGAGAAATGGTAACTATAGAACCAGTTTCATTAGAGTGGATGTAAGGTTGGCTAGGGGTCTTCAGCTGCTTCTGGGCCTCAAGGCAAATTCTCAGGAATATGGCATTTCTTGAGATGTGAACTGTTAGTCATATAGTAAACCATTAATAAATATTTGTGAAATGAATGAAAGGTATAGTGTTAAATTGAACTTTGATGTGACTCAACTAGGACATGTGCAGTTAATGTTGCAATTTTTCTGTTTGCCTGTGATGTGCATTCTTTTCCACTCTGTGTTTTGGTCTATTTATAATATATAGATGGTGGTTGCTGGCCATGTTTTTAAGTTATCATGTGAGTGTTCGAATGTTTGAGTACATATGCACTCATGAAAAGCTGAAGCCAGCGGCATTCAGAGGTTCCTTTAAATTTTCATGGTTCATTTTGGATGCTGAGAAAGCTCTTCCAATCCTGTAGTAGCATGATTATCTAAAAATTTAGAACTTGGCTTTTACTGGCATTATGAATTTTTCCACAAGTTCTCTTTTTCCCAGAATTTGCACTTTTATTTGAACTTGAATGTAACAAAACTAATTTCTTATAATTTGTTCCTGATATAGCAGAAAGGCTACTGAATTTGACATCAAACTTGGATTCTTATAAAGACTAAATTACCAACTTGCTATGTACCTTGAATAAGTCAGTTAAATTTTCTTGGCCAGAAGAAGCACTTTAAGAATGGCAGAATAAGGACTTCCAAAAATCTATTTATTCATTATAAACAATAAGAACATTGGCAATATTTTTCTCAGAATTCTGGAAATTAACCAAAAGCTTACAAAAATATAAGGAGCATTTATGTAAGAAAAGTGGCTAAATTTCATTAAGGAACTAGCTTTGGGACGTTTAACGTTTGTAATGTTTTACTTGCTTTATTTCCTTCTCTTCCTTCTCTCCAGGGTAGCCTTGAAAACTAACAGCCTCACAACCATAGTAATTGTGAAAACAAGCTGCCTACAAATTATTCAGAAGGAAGAATAGGTTTGAAAATCCTTAAAATAGTACAGTCCCTAGAGAATTGTTACTATTTGACCTATCTGGAAACCCCCTCCCCCAAAAGTCTTATTCACACATCTAGTCTTTATTTTATTTGATTCAGAGCTGTTTTTTTGAGGAAAGCCTCATCCTTAGGGCACTGGTTGAAAATAATAGGCAGCAGTTGTTTAGTATCACAGCTGCCCTAAGCAGTGACAGTAGTTGGGGCAAACATGAAGAGGGCCACAAAAACTTAAATGGAAAATATGAGAAATGAGATGTCTGTAGAAAGTGCTGAAAAATGCTGACGTATTCCAGGGGATGTATAAGGTCATGCACTTGTGCAGGAAAAATTTTAAAATACTTCAATCTTTTACCTATGGCTTACCTTGAGATACTGCAAAACAGGAAGTGAAAGCTACAGCAGAGTAGTAAAATGCTAGAGTTTTGAAGGCCCAACACACATACACACACACTGAGAAAAAGCTGGAAGACTTATCGTTCAAGGCATTTAAGGAAATCGCTATTTATTTATTTATTTATTTATTTATTTATTTTTTAAGATTTTATTCACTTATTTGACAGAGAGAAAGAGATCACAAATAGGCAGAGAGAGGGGGAAGCAGACTCCGTGCTGAGCAGAGATTCCAATGCGGGGCTCAATCTCGGGACCCTGAGATCATGACCTGAGCCGAAGGCAGAGGCTTTAACCCACTGAGCCACCCAGGTGTCCCAAGGAAATTGCTATTTAATCATTAGCTACCTAATGATTAGTTATCTGAACAGGGACTTAACTGGCATTACAAAACAAAACAAAAAAAAAGGAGACTTTAACAAATATTTCAAGAAAATAACTGAATAAATAGCAAAAACAACTGGGGGAGGGTTTCTGATTTTCAGTATTGCCACACTATATTATGTTAAATGTTTAGTTTTCAAAAAGAGGGACGAGGGGTACAGAGAAAAAAAGGGAGAGGAAGAGATTAAGAGAGAGAGAGAGAGATGTAAAAAAACAGGAAAGTATGGCCCATGCAGAAGAAAGAAAAAACAATCAATAGAAATTATCCATAAAGAAGCTCAGATGTTGGTTTTAAATTTGCTGTTGTAAATATGTTCGAAGAACTGAAGAATTGTTCAAGCAATGCCTAAGGAATTAAGCACAGTAGGAGAATGATGTCTTACCAAATAAGGACTATCTGTAAAGAGATATAAATTACTAAAAGAAACTATATAGAATTTCTGGAGTTGAATAGTACAAAAATGGAAATAAACAACTAGAGGAGTGGGAGAGTGTTTTTGAACTGGCAGAAGAAAGAGTAAGTGAACTTGAAGACATGTCAATGGAAATTATCTACATTATCTTGTCTTAGAAACAGAAAAGGAAAAAATGAAAGAAAATGAAATGAGTCCAAGGACTCATAGGATACCATCTAGTGTACCAACAAAAACATAAAGGGAGTTCTAAAAAGACAGAAGCAGGAGAAAGGAACAGAAAAAATAGTGAAAGTAATGGTTGACAACTTCCAAAATTTTCTGAAAACAATAAACACATCAAACAAATTCAATAAACTCCATATAGGATGAACTCAAAATCATCCATACCTAGACACATTATACTCAAACTGATAAAAGCCACAATGAATCTTAAAAGCAGGAAAACAAGAAACATCACATATGGGTGGGGGGTCCTCAATAAAATTAACAACCAATTTCTCATCTAATACTATGGATACCAGAAGGCAGTGGGATGACATATCCAAAGTGTGAAAAGATTGTCAATCAATACTTCTATCTCCAGCAAAACTATCTGCCCCCAATGCAGAAATTAAGACATTCCCAGATCAGCAAATACTAAGAGGATTCATTACTAGCAGACCTGATCTACCAGGTGTTCTAAAGAGATTTTTTTCAGGATGAAATCAAAGAACATTAATCTATAATTCAAAAAATCATAAAGGTTATTACATCACTGTAAGCACACTATATTTTTATTTGTAGCTCTTTTCTTCTCCTATCTGACTAAAAAACCAATAAGATCGGGGCACCTGGGTGGCTCAGTGGGTTAAAGCCTCTGCCCTTGGCTTGGGTCATGATCTCAGGGTCTTGGGATCGGGCTCCGCATTGGGCTCTCTGCTCAGCAGGGGGTCTGGTTCCTCTTCTCTCTCTCTGTGCCTGCCTCTCTGCCTACTTGTGGTCTCTCTCTCTGTCAAATAGATGAATGAAATCTTAAAAAATAAAACAGTTAGACCAAACAATTTTTTTTAGATCAAACAATTTTTAATAAACTGTGTTGATGTGCTTATAATAGATAGATATGTAATTTGCATGACAATAATAACACAAAGAGCTCTAGGAGCTCTTTTTTCATACTATTGAAATTGATATGGTATTGATGCAAGTAGTTTATTTTAAAATATTAACTGTAATCCCCAGGGTAACTACTAAGAAAATAGCTACAAAAAATTGTAACAGAAACAATGAAAGAATTAAAATATCATGTTAGGGAATTTTGATTTCACAACACAAAATTTAGTAATTGAAGAAAGAAGAACAAAAAGATATGAGACATAGAAAACAAAAGGTAAAATGGCAGAAGTAAATCCTACCCTATCAATATGTTTATTAAAGGGAAACAGATTAGACACTCCAATCAAAAGCAGAGATTGCAGAATGAATGAAAAAAATGGTGTAACTATGTAATATCTATAAGAGACCCACTTTTGAATGAAAGAAACAAGTTAAAAGGAAAAGAGTAGAAAAGATAGAGTATGCAAATGGCAACCACAAGATGGGTGAAATGGCTAGAATAATATTAGAACAGACTTTAAGACAAATTTTTGGTAGAAATAAAGCAGGAGTCTTACAAATAATGAATGATTTAATCCATCACGAACACATGAAAATTATAAATCTATATGCACCTAACAACTGAATCCCAAAATGCATGAATAAAAATAGATAAAATTGAAGGTAGAAATAGACATTTTAATAAAAATAGTTGGATACTTCAATACTTTCAATAAAGTAATTCAAATAATACAATGGAATTCGAAATCAGTAACAGAAAGAATTTGGGGAAATTCAGAAATATGTGGAAATTAAGCAAAACACCTAAATAAACAGTGGTTCAAAGAAGAAATCACAATGAGAATTAGAAAATAGGGTGAATGAAAGTGCAAACTTAATATAGGAACATTTAACGGCTATAGCTACAGCCATTACTAGAGGGATATTTGGAGTTGTAAATGCCTATATTGAAAAGAATAGAGATCTCAAATGAATAACCTAATTATTCACCTTAAAAGATAGAAAAGAGCAAACTAAATCCAAAGCAAGCAGAAAAAAGGAAGAATAAATATTAGAGAATAAATAAATGAAACTCAGAATACAAAAACAAAAAAGTAAAATAAAATTGAAAGCTGATTCTTCAGAAAGATCAGCAATATTGACAAATCTTTAGTAGACTTACCGAGAAAAAAAAGGGGAGAAGATTCAAGTTACTAGAGTCTGGAATAAAGGAGGGGACATTACTTCCTAAATTACAGAAATAAAAAGAATTATGAGAGAAGACTGTGCACATAGTAGGTAATGTAGATGAGATGGTCAAATTCCTAGAAAGACACAAACAGCCAACACTGACTCTAGAAGAATTAGAAGTACTGAGTCTGAGTAGACCTACAACCAATAAAGAGACTGAATTAATAATTTAAGAAAATTTGCATAGTTATATCCCAGGTTCAGATAGCTACAATGGTGAATTCTATCACACATTGAAAAAAAACAATTAGTAAAAATTCTTCACAAATATTTTTAAGAACCCAAAGAGGAAGGAGTACTTCCCAATTCATTTTATGAAGCCTGTATTACTCTTATACCAAAACAAAACCATCACAAGAAAACCATAAACTAATAACCTTTATGAATAGAGATGTAAAAATCCTCAAGAAAATATTAGCAAACTGAACCCAGGAACTTATAAAAGGATCATACACTATGGGCAAGTTTTCACATCCAAAATCTACTGATGTTACACACTATATTAATAGAGTAAAGGGCAAATACCACATGACCATCTCAATATATGCAGAAAAAATAATAGATAAGTCAACATCTTTTCTTGTTAGAAGCAACCACCAATTTAGGAATAAAAGGAAACTTCAGCCTTATGACCTAATTGCCTCCCTAATTCCATCACATTGGGAATGAAGCTTCAACATATGAATTTTGGGGGAGACAAACATTCATTCAATAGCACACTGGAACCATGTCTAAAGACATTAAAGAAGAAATAAATGTAAAGGCTCCTCATGTTCAAGGATTGGTCCACAGATCAAATAAGTTCCTATTCAAGTTCTAGCTGCCTTTTACAGAAATTGACCAGCTGATGCTAATATTCATGTAGAAATGTAAGACACCCAGAATAAACAATCTTGAAATAGAAAAAACAAAGTTGGAGGACTCACACTTCTTAATTTCAAAACTTAATACAAAGATGTTGTAATCAAGATTGTGTGGTAATAGTATAAGGATAGACATACATATCAATGGAATAGAATTGAGAGTCCAGAAATAGACTCCTATTTGTGATTAAATGAATTGACAAGGTGCCATGACAATCAAATGTGGATAAAACAGTCTTTTTAACAAATGGTACTGGAATAACTAACTGTATATCTACATGGAAATGAATGAAGTTAGACCTCTGTTTCAAATAAAGTTAATACAAAATGGATCATGGACATAAATGTAAATGTGAAACTAAACTCTTAGAATAAAACATGGGAGTAAATCTTCATTGTCTTGTGTTAGGGACAGAGTCTTACAATGCCAAACACAGAATGACAAAAGAAAAAAAAATAGATAAATTATTCTTCATCAAAGTTAGAAACTTTTACATTTCAAAAAAATGAAGTGTACCACCAAGAAAATGAAAAGAAATCTCAGAGAATGGGAGAAATATTTTCAAATTCTTTGTCTGATAAGGATCTAGTATTTAGAATATAGAACACTTTCATGTCAACCATAAAAACAACCTGATTAAAATTGGGCAAAGTATTTGAATAGCTGTTTCTTGAAAGAAGATACACAAACAGCCAATAAAGCACATGAGGTGATGTTCAACATCATCAGTAATTAAGGAAATGCACATGAAAAACATAATAAGATACAATTTTACATTAACTAGGATGGCTAAAATTAAAAAAGACAGATAATAACAGGTGTCAGCAGGTGTGGAGAAACTGGAACCCTCATTCACTGCTGATAGAATTGGGAAATGGAGTATTCATATGAGAGAATAGTTTGGCAATTTCTCAAAATGTTAAACACAGAATTACCATATGAACCAGAAATGCTAATGTTAGTTAAATAACAAGAAAAATGAAAACATATTTCCACACAAAAGGCTGTACACAAATGTTCATACTCACATTATTCATCAGGAAGAGTGGATAAAGAAAATATGGAATATGCATACAATGGAATATTATTTAGCAATAGGAGGGATGAAATACTGATTCATGCACAATATGGATGATACTGGAAAATATTCTGCTAAGTGAAGGAAGCCAGTTACAAATCATCATATATTGTATGATTTTATTTATATAAATGCTCAGAATAGACTCATCAATAGAGACAGAAATGCAGATTAGTGATTGTTGGAGCCTGAGAGATAAGAGTCAATGGGGGAATTAGAGGTAATGAATATGGTGTGATGATATGAATAATAGGGGATAATTATATGGGGTGATCTTTTTGAGGTGGTAGAGATATTCTGAAAGTGGTGATGTCTATAAATCTGTCAATATTCTAAAAACCACTGAATTGTACCCATTGAGTGATTTTTTTCATATGCAAATTTTATCTCAAAAGAGCTATTATGATTTTTTTTTTACTTGGTCTTCAGTTTCTCACTTGAGAAATGAGAGTTGGGGTTGATTATCTGTATAGCTTCTTCCAGCTCATTTTACTCAAAAGATGTTTGCCTCTGAAGTTGTATGGAAACTGAACTTTGTAAAGCAGAAACATATTTGCTCATTGTTTTATTCTCAGAGATACTTTAATTTTATTTGCCATGTTCTTTGTTAATCCTGTATGCTAGCTTCAGTTGCTCTGCATTCAGTAGAGAATGCAAACATTTCAGAGCTTCCCAAGAATGTATAGTTTTTTAAAAAAAGAATATGTAAGTGTGAACACATACATTTTGAGTGTTAAGTGTAAAAGAGATCATTTTAATTCAGCTAGAGAAGTGATCTAAATTAAGTGAAATTTTCTGTATTACACTTCATTTTTCTCAGTGATCATTTTTGGAATACCTTTTAATCAAACAAACTCTGGAACCACTAAAGTAAGTGGAAATATTTTAGATTAAGTAGGTATAGTTATTGTATATAATAGCAAGAACATTAGAAAGAACATCAGAACATGTGAGTTTAATTTGAATTTTGATACTGGCAAGTTTATTAAGAACCTTAAACCTTAGCTTTTTATTTTAAAATATAGATAATAAACATGTGTGTGTGTGTGTGTGTGTGTGTGTGTAATTACTGGACAAAATTCCCTTAGTATTTATCAGAATTAGTAATAGATGACATTTATTGAGCACTGGATATGAGCTAAGTGAAGAATCCTTTGGGATAAGGATTATTTCTCACTCCATTTTACAGATGAGTAAAACTTAAGTCATCAGGTTAATGGCAGAAGTAAGCTCTTAGCTTCAGGAAATGTTCTTCTTAGTAAAATTACAGCAAATGTCCTGAAGGCTGGAGGAATCCTGACATTTGTAAAAACCATGTCATGTCTCATTCTGTGCAGTAGGGAGCTACTGAAGAGTTTAAGTGATTTTCTTCAGGCTTACAGTGGAAGTTGGCTGGGGACAGTAGGTTCCCAATGAACTAAAGCACATGCGTATTTCTGTACAGGAAGAGGAAAAGAGAATTTCAGAGCCACCCTAGGACCTCTGTGTTGGGTTGAGCTTACCTCACCCACTATGAGTTCTCTTTGTACATGCATACTATACATCATGGATATTAGTGCTTAAGTTTTCAAATGCCATGGATCCACTTTATTTTAAAACAAATGCTTTAGAAATGACATGCTATTCTAATTATAGGTGTTTTAAATCTTATCACATTACATTAATATTACATGGAATTGGAAAGTTCAAGCACTTAATCATATTGCAAAAATCTCATTTGAATATATGTCAGTGTATATGTTTGTCTCACATCCTGTGACAGACTTTTAAAGGACTTAATCTAATATCCTATTAAAGTACACATTTGTAATACATGAATAATGATAAAAGTAGCATGAGATCAAAACTAGTAGCTAAGAAATTTGATTTTTTTTCCTTTTTTCTGGAGAAAATTAGATTTATTTGAGAAGTTTGAGATCTGTGTAGAGAGTCTAAAAGGGTCCTACAAGTGACAGTATTTAAGGGAGGTTCGGAAGTGGCTAAATTTAGCAGGGTTTACTAAAGGCTGTTAGGCCCCCACAAGCACTCATGCCTTAGCTAATTTATCTGTGTAACAGCCCTGTCACCAAGCAGAATGTTTCCTGGGTGCATCTGAATGGAGACCCATTTAAATTGAATGCTTAGACATCTGACTAAGATATTGTGGAGAGTAAGGAACTTGGCTCTTAGATGTTAAGTCCAGTATGAGAACAACATAATTTAAATGTTGCATTATTGCTTACTTTTTCTTGCTTTTAGTTTTCCATAACACTAAAATGTGGCAAACTAATGAATGGTCATTTCTAGAAGTGTTTTTAAATGGAGAATGGATCTGTTTATACCTCTTACCTATGGAGAATTTTCCAGTCTTTTCCCCCTCTCTGCTTCCCACCAACAATAATGGAGTGTATATTGTGTGCTAATCAGAGTGTTTTGTGGTCCTTCCTTGTAGCTCTTATATTCAAAATGGGACATAGATAATAAAGAAAAAAACCCCTAATATATAAAGTGAAAATTCTGAAACTATGTAGAAAACAGTGCAGTAATCAAACAGGTGATTGGGGTGGAGGAGTTTATTTAGAAACATCAGGGCTACCTCGCCTGAGAAAGGTCCATTTAAGTTGAGACCTGCAGAATGAGGAGGTAGCCATTTGAAAAACTTCCAAGTGGAGGTTTGAAGTCTAAGACAGGAAAGATTTTGGCGACACTTAAGCAACTGAAAGAAGGGGAGTGGGCTTAGTGACTGAGAGGATAGCACAAGACATTTAGTAGATGAGATGAATAGTGAGGAACCTCCTTCAACCAACCTGGGGCAAACAAACAACTCATGGGTGCCTCTGTCCCTGGAATCTGGTGCTCAGTGCTGGCAGAGTACATCTATAACCCCAACATCTGATCTTATGGTCAACTCTATTCTGGTCCTGGAAAATGCTTCTTCACATATCTTGCCTCAATTCCTCAAAACAAAAGGTGACATTATCTCTCCAAATGTTGACAAGACTTGGAGATAGACTCCAGTGCTAACACTGGAGAGGGGCACTGCTTTGGAGTACAGAGAGGATTAGAGATGTGAAAATATGTTGGTAAGAGAAAGCACCAATATGGTAACTTGTCACATCTCTCCATTCAAATTAGCATGTGTGATGCATAAACAATTAATCTTGGAACACTGAAAAAATAAAATAAAATTTTAAAAAATTAGCATGAAAACCATCCTAATTCTTGAATAATGAGATATTATTTCCCAATAATGTTGAACATCCATTTCCTTGATTGTCTTCATATGCCCTTTCATGGTCTGAAAGTACTCATAAATTAGCATGGCATTTGCAATAATTTCACATTTGGGGCACCTGGGTGACTCAGTTGGTTTAAGCGACTGCCTTCAGCTCAGGTCATGATCTTGGAGTCCTGGGATTGAGTCCCACATTGGGCTCCCTGCTCGGCAGGGAGTCTGCTTCTTCCTTTAACCTCTCCCTTCTCAATCTCTCTCTCTCTCTCATTCTCTTAAATAAAAAAATCAAATCTTTAAAAAAAAAGAAATAGTTGTACATGGTGGCTAAGGAATTTATAATAATACAATATAATTTTAATTTATAATTTATAATAATTTATAATAATACAATAAGACATTTTATCTTATCTTTAAATGCACAACACTTTACAGCTATATATATTACGTGAAGTATGATACAGATTCTTTACACTAGTAACTGTATAGACCTGGAATGCTTAATTACAAAGATTTACTTATGTAAAATACTTAATGAGATTTAATTGAATTTTTATAATTAAAAATTTTAGTTTAATTTTAAGAAATTTGATTTAAAATTTGATATAGATTATAATTTTGAAGTTGCCTTTTCATTATATTGTTTTGGATTATTTTATTTTAATTTTAGCTTTATTGAAGTCTAATTGACAAAACTGTGTGTATTTAAAATGTTACAGTGTGATGTGTTGAAATATGTATACATTGGAAAATCATTACCACAATCAAGTTAATTAACACATTCATTACCTCCATAGTTGTCTTTTTTGGGTGCATGTGTGAGAATGCTTACTTAGCAAATTTCAAATCTTATAATACAGTGTTATTAACTAGAGGCACCATGCTGTATACGGGATCTTCAGAACTTACTTTATAACTGAATATTTATACCCTTTGACCAACATCTCCCCCTTTTCCCTACTCCCAGGACCCTGGAACCCACCATTTTATTCTCTGATTCTGTGAGTTCAACATTTTTATAATTTTAAGATTACACATATAAATGATGCTATACAGTGTTTATCTTTGTCTGGCCTATTTCACTGATATTGCCCCTCCAGATTCATCCATATTGTCACAAATGGCTGAATTTTCTTCCTTTTTTAAGACTGAATAATATTCTATGGTGTAAATATATACCACGTACTATTTATCCATTCATCCATAGATGGGCACTTGTGTAGTATTTCATTTCTTAGCTATTGTGAACAATGCTGCAATAAACATGAGAGTAGTTATCTCTTTGAAATACTAATTTTATTTCCTTTGGATGCATATGCAGCAGTGGGATTGCTGGATCATATGGTAGTTCCATTTTTAATTTCCTGAAATTATTGTATTGTTTTCCATAGTGTCTTAGCAATTTACATTCCTACCAACAATGCGAAAGGGTTCCCTTTTCTCCTTATCCTTGTTAACACTTGTATTCTCTTGTCTTTATGATGATAGCCAATCTAACAAGTGCAAGGCGATATCTTATTGTGGTTTTGATTTGCATTTCCCTAATGATTAGTGAGGCTGCATACCTTTTTCGTGTACCTGTTGGACATTCATATGTCTTCTTTGGAAAATGTGCATTTAGGTCCTTTCCCCTATTTTTAAGTCAGATTGTTATATTATTATTATTATTGTTATTGAGTTGTATGAGTTCCCTATACATTTTAGATATTAATCCCTTATCAGATACATGGTTTGCAAATATTTTCTCCCATTCTGTAGGTTGCCTTTTCATGTTTCCTTCGCTGTGCAGAAGCTGTCTAGTTTGATATATTCCCACTCATTTATTTTTGCTTTTGAAGTCAAATCCAAAATATATTTGCCAAGGGCAATGTCAAGAAGCATTTTCCCTATGTTATCTTCTAGGGTATTTAAGGTCTCAATTCTTACATTTGAATCTTTAAGCCATATTTAGTTAATTTTTGTGAGTGGTGTAAGATGGGGTCCAGTTTTATTCTTTTGTGTGTGGTTATCCAGTTTTCCCAATACTGTTTATTGAAGAGACTATCCTTTTCTCCTTGTGCATTCTTGGCACTCTTGTCAAAGATTAGTTGACCTTCTGGTCTGTCTATTCAGTTCCATTAGTCTATGTGTCTCTTTTAATGCCAGTATCATACTGGTTTGGTTACTATAGCTTTGTAATACAGTTGAACTTTGAACAATGCAGGGGTTGGAGCATCAACCCCCTACCTGGTTGAAAATTTGTGTATAACTTTTGACTTACCAAAAACTTAACTACTAATATCCCACTGTTGACTGGAAGCCTTACCAATAATGTAAATAGTCCATTAACACATATTTTCTATTATATATGTATTACATACTGTATTCTTATAAAAAACATAAACTAGAGAAAAGAAAATGTTATTAAGAAAATCATAAGGAAGAGGGGGATCCTGGTCAGTTAAGTATCCAACTCTTGGTTTTGGCTCAGGTCATGATCTTAGGGTAGGATTGAACCTCATGTTGGGCTCTGCACTCAGTAAGGAGTCTGCTTGAGATTCTCTCTCCCTCTCCTTCTGCCCTTCTCCCCACTTATGCTCTCTCTCTCCCTCAAATAAATATATAAATCTTAAAAAAGAAAAAATAATAAGGAAGAGAAAATACACTTGCATTACTGTATACATATATATTGAAAAAATCCACATGTGAGTGGACTCATACAGTTCAAACCCATATTGTTCAAGGGTCAATTCTATAGCTTGGAATCAGGTGTGATTTCTCTAGCCATGTTGTTACTCAAGATTGCTTTGACTGTTTGGGGTCTTTCATGGTTCCGTATGAATTTGAGGACTTATAAATAAATAGGTTTTTCTATTTCTGTGAAGAATACCATTATAGTTTTGATAGAGATTACACTGAGTCTGTATATTACTTTGGGTTGTATGAATATTGTAACTGTATTAATTATTCCAGTCTCTGAACATAAAATATATTTATTTGTGTGTTTAATTTATTTTATTAATGTTGTACAGTTTTCAGTATACAGAGTTTCACCTCGTTGGTTAAATTTATTCTCATGTATTTTATTCTTTTTTTTTTAAAAGATTTTATTTTATTTATTTTAACAGAGAGAGAACACAAGCAGGCAGAGAGGCAGGCAGAGGCAGAGAGAGGAGCAGGCTCCCTGCCGAGCAAGGAGCCAGATGTGGGACTCGATCACAGGACACTGGGATCGTGACCTGAGCCGAAGGCAGCTGCTTAACCAACTGAGCCACCCAGGCGCCCCTGTATTTTATTCTTTTTGATGCAATTGTAAATGAGAGTTCCTTCTTAATTTCTCATTCAGTTTATTGTTCCTGTATAGAAAGGAAACAGATTTTCATATGTTGACTTTGTATCATGCAACTATACTGGATTTATTAGAATTTTCTTTTTTTTTTATAATTTTCTTTTTTTTTAAAGACTTATTTATTTATTTATTAGAGACAGAGACTGAGAATGAGAGGGGAGAAGGTCAGAGGGAGAAGCAGACCTCCCGCAGAGCTGGGAGTCTGATATGGGACTCAATCCTGGGACTCCAGGATCATGACCTGAGCCAAAGGCAGTCACTTAACCAACTGAGCCACCCAGGCGCCCTTATTAGAATTTTCTATTTATAACATCATGTCATCTACAAGCAGATACAATTTTACTTCCTTTTTTCTGATTTGGATGATTTTTATTTATTTATTTATTTTCCTGCCTAATTTTTCTGGCTGGGACTTCCAAAACTATGTTCAATAAAAGTGGTGAGAGTGGGCACCCTTGCTTTTTTCCTGATTTTAGAGAAAAAGCTTTCACTTTTCATCATCAAGTATGATTTTAACTGTGGGCTTGTTATGTGGCATTTATTATGTTGAGATATGTTCCCTTTAAACCCACTTTGTTAAAAGTTGTTATCATGGAAGAATATTGAATTTTGTTAAATGTTTTTTCTGCCTCTATTGAGATGATCATTTGATTTTTATCTTTCATCCTATTAATGTGGTGTATCATATTTATTAATTTGTGTGTATTAAGCCATCTTTGTATCCTAGGGATGAATCTAACTTGATCCTGCCTCATGATCCTTTCAATGTTCTGTTGAATTTAGTTTGCTAGTATTTTGTAGAGGATTTTTGCCTCTATGTTAGTGAGAGATATTGGCCTGTACTTTTCTTTTCTTGTAGTGCCCTTTTCTGGCTTGGCAGAAGAGTAATACTTTGTAAAATGATTTTGGAAATGTTTCTTCTGCTTCAATTTTTTGGAAGAGTTTGAGAAGGATTGGAAGATTGGCATTAATTCGTCTTTAAATATTTGGTAGGATTCACCACTGACTCTGGTCCTGGACTTTTCTTTGTTGGGTGTTTTTGATTACTGACTCAATCTCCTTACTAGTTATAGGTCTTCAGATTTTTCCATTTCTTTGTGATTCAGTAGTTTGTATGTTTTTAGAAACATATCCATTTCTTCTAGTTTATCAAATGTGCTGATGTTTTATTGTTCATAGTGGTCTCTTAATGATTCTTTGTATTTCTGTGGTAGCAGTTGTCATGCCTTCTCTTTAATTTCCAATTTTATTTGAGTCTTCTCTCTTTTTAAATTAGTCTACTTGTAGATTAATCAGTCTTTCTCAAACCCAGCTTAATTTCATTGATCTTTTTTATCATTTTTCTAATTTCTGTATTATTTATTTTTGCTCTGATCTTTGTTATTTCCCTCCTTCTGCTCACTTGGGGCTTAGTTCCTTCTTTTTATAGTTCTTAGAGGTATAAAGCTAGGTTACTTATTTAAGAACTTTCTTTTTTCATAATGCACATACTTATTGTTATCAACTTGCCTATTAGAATTGTTTTTGTTGCACCCTCTAAGTTTTGGTATGTTATGTTTCAATTTTCATTTGTTTTAAGATATTTTTTTAATTTCCCTTTTAAATTCTCTTTGACCCATTGGTTGTTCAGGGGGGTGTTGTTTAATGTCCACATATTTGTGAAATTTCCAGTTTTCCTTCAATTATTGGTTTCCACTTTCATTCCATTGTGGTCAGAAAAGATACTTGGTATGATTTAAATCTTCTTAAATGTGTGAAGACTTGCTTTGTGACCTAACTTGAGATCTATCCTAGATAATGTTTTATGTGTGCTTGAAAAGAATGTATATTCTGCTGCCATTGGATGGAATATTATACATATGTCTGTCAGGTCTGTTTGGCTAAAGTGTGGTTCAAGTCCAATATTTTATTTATTTTGTTGGATGACCTATCCATTATTAAAAGTGGGGTATACATGAGAGACTATGGACTCTGGGAAACTAACAGAGTTTTAGAAGGGAGAGGAGTAGGTAGACGGGTCAGCCTGGTGATGGGTATTAAGGAGGGCATGGATTGTGTGGAGCACGGGGTGGTATATGCAAACAATGAATCATGGAAGACATCAGAAACTAATGATATACTGTATGGTGACTAACATAACATAAAAAAATTAAAAAATAAGCTCCAACAAATAAATTAAATAAATAAAAAGGCATTTTCAAGCCACTGTAAAAAAAGGAAGTAAGGGATAGAAATTACCTACTATTATTGCATTGATGTCTATTTCTGCCTTCAGATTTGCAAATATTTGCTTAATGTATTTAGTTCCTCCAGTGGTGGATGTATATATAGTCACAGTTGTCTATCCTCTTGATGAATTGACCATTTTATTATTATATATTAACCTTTTGTTTCTTATTATAGTTTTTGACTTGAAGTCTCTTTTGTGTGATATAAATACAGCTACCCCTTCTCTCTTTTGGTTTCCATTTGTGTGGAGTATCTTTTTTTTTCTCCCCAAATATGTTTATTTTAATTTTTCAGTGTTACAAGATTGATTGTTCATGCACCACACCCAGTGCTCCATGCAATACGTGCCCTTCTCAATACCCACCACCAGGCTCGCCCACCCCCCCCACCCCCTCCCCTCCAAAACCCTCAGTTTGTTGCTCAGAGTCCATAGTCTCTCCTGGTTCATCACCCCCTCCGATTCCCCCCATTCACCCTTCCCTTCCTTCTCACGATGCCCTCCATGATTTTCTTTATACTCCACACGTGAGACCATAAGATAATTGACTCTCTCTGCTTGACTTATTTCACTCCACATAATCTCTTCTAGTCCTGTCCATGTTGATACAAAAGTTGGATATTCATCCTTTTTTTTTTAAGATTTTATTTATTTATTTGACAGAGAGAGAGATCACAAGTAGGCAGAGAAGCAGGCATAGAGAGAGGAGGAAGCAGATTCCTTGCTGAGCAGAGAGCCTGATGCGGGGCTTGATCTTAGGCCCCTGCGATCATGACCTGAGCCAAGTCAGAGGCTTTAACCCACTGAGCCACCAGGCGCCCTGTAGAGTACCTTTTTTTAACCTTTTACTTTGAGCTTGTATGTGTCTTTAAAGCTGAAGTGAGTTTCTTGAAGGTGGCTTATAGTTGGGTCTCTCTTTTTCAGTCCTTTCAGCCAATCTTTGTCTTTTGATTAGAGAACTTTAATGCATTTACATTTAAAGTAATTATATATAAGGAGTCACTATTGTTTACTTGTTTATTATTTTCTGGCTGTTTGTAGTTCCTTTTTTTCCTTTCTTCCTTTGTGATTTGATGATTTTCCATAATGGAATGCTTTGATTCCCTTCTCTTTATCATTTGTATATCTACTGTAAGTTTTTGCTTTGTGGTCGACATGAGGTACATATAAAATATAACAGTCTGTTTTATACTTGTGACAACTTAACTTTCATCTCTTACAAAACCTCTATTCTTTTACTCTCCCCTACAACATTTGTTTTTGATGTGATAGTTTATATCTTTTTGTATTGTGTATTCATTAAATTATTGTAGCTGTAGTTATTTTTAATATTTTTGTTCTTTAACCTTCGTACTAGAGTTAAGTGATTTATTCACCAGTATTAGAGTATTCTAAATTTGACTATATGCTTGCCTTTACTTTGAGTTTTATATTTTCATGTATTCTCATTTTGCTAGTTAGCATACTTTCATTTCAGCTTGAAGAACTCCTTTTAACTTGTAAGGTAGGTCGAGTGGTGATGAACTCCTTTAGCTTTTGTTGTCTGGAAAAGGCTTTATTTTGCCTTCATTTTTGAGTTCAACTTTGCAAATAAGGTATTCTTGTTTGGCACTTTTTTTTTGTTTAGCACTTTGAAGTATATCATCCCACTCTCTCCTGGCCTGCAGGGTTTCTGCTAAGAAATCTTCCTATAACATTCTGGCATTTTCCTTGTATCAGATAGATTCCTTTTCTCTCACTGCTTTCAAACTTCTTTATCTTTGATTTTGACACTTTTATTAGAATGTGTCTTGAGGAAGTTCTGTTTGGGTTGAATCCATATGGGGACTTATGAGATTTATGCATATAGGTGTTTAAATTTCTTCACAGATCTGGAAAGTTTTCAGCCATTATTTATTTAAATAAGATTTCTGCACCCTTTTCTCTCTCTTCTCCTAAGATTTCCATAATGTGAATATTATTTTGTTTGCTGGTGTCCTATAACTCATGTGGGCTTTGTGCACTCTTTTTCATTCTTTATTTTTTTAAGTGTTTATTTAAATTATAGTTAACATACAGTGTAATATTAGTTTCAGGTGTTCAATATAGTGATTCACACCTCCATACAACACCTAGTGCTTATCGTAGCAAGTGTACTCCCTAATCCCCATCATCTATTTAACCCAGCCTCCCACCCACCTCCTTTCTGGTAACCATTAGTTTATTCCCTATAATTAAGAGTCTGTTTCTTGGTTTGCTTCTCTTTCTCTTTTTTCCCCTTTGTTCATTTGTTTTGTTTTTTAATTTCCATATATGAGTGAAATCATATGGTATACATCTTTTGCTAACTTATTTCATTTAGCATGGTAATCTTTAGCTCTATCCATGTCATCACAAATGGCAAGATTTCATTCTTTTTTATGGCTGAGTCATATTCCATTGTATATTTATTTACCATGTCTTCATCCATTCATCACTTGGGCTGTTTCCATAATTTGGCTATTCTAGATAATGCTTCTGTAAACATAAGGATGTGTGTATTCTTTGAATTAGTATTTTTGCAATCTTTGGGTAAAAATCTACTAATGCAATTGCTGGATCATGTGGTAGTTCTATTTTTAACTTTTTGAGGAAATTTTTTCATTCTTTTTTCTTTTTTCTCCTCTCACTGGATAATTTCAGTGACTTATTTTGATCTCATAGATTCTTTCTTTTGCTTGATCAAGTCTTTTTTTTTAAGATTTGATTGATTGATTGATTGATTGATTGCAATAGAAGGGGCAGATGGAAAGGGAGAGAGAGAATCCCAAGCAGGCTCCATGTTGAGTGCAGAGCCCAACTAGGATCCAATCCCACAACCCCGAGATCATTACCTGAATAGAAGCCAAGAGTCTGCCAGTCAATCGACTGAGCCTCTGAGGTGCCCCTCAAGTCTATAAATGCTTTATATTGCACTTTTCATCTAATTTATCTTATTCATTAGTTTCAGTATTTGTGTTCAGTTTTTTTTTATGATTTCCACATCTCTGTAAAGCTTGTCATTTTATTCATATACCTTTTTTTTCTGATTTCATTGAGTTGTCTGTGTTTTCCTGTAGCTCACTGAGCTTCCTTAAACAATAAATTGGAATAATTTTCTATTTCTTGGGGTCAGTTATTGGAAAATTATTGTGTTCCCTTGATGTGTCGCATTTCCTTGAATTTTTGGTGTTTCTTGTAGTCTTGCACTGATGTCTACATTTAATGGAGCAGTCACCTCTTTCAGACTTCACAGATTGGTTTTAGTGTAGAAAGATCTTTACCTCTGCATGGGGAAGAGGGTGATGGCTGGGTTGGGTGTAATGGTTCTGGCTCTGGGTAAGGCTCAGTGGTTTAGTTTCTATGCAGTTCTATCAGCTGAGGTCAGTGTTGATAAAGACTGCAGGGGTCCTTATGGTATCCACAGTAGTGCAGGCTGTTGGGGTCTTTGGTGACAAATTGGGACCACCCAGTGTTCTCTTTGTGGGGAATTTGTGGCTAAGGAGATCCCACTTGTTTGGTCTAGCTTGTGGTTGCCCTCATAATGGTAATGGCACTGATGTCTGATACATGGGTGCCCATGGAGTTGCCAGGGTTTTGAGCATATGCACTTGTGGACCAACAGCAGCTGTGGCATCCAGAGAATTAGATAGCATATAGTGGCAGTGGGTGCTTGAGAAGTGGATGCATGTCAAGCATTCATAGAACTGGGTTCCAGAGCATGGTGCACATTGGGAGATAATGGCTCTGGCATCTGGGGTGCTAACTAGTCTGCAGTGGTACTGCATCTGCTGCTTAAAACATGGGTGCAGAGCTATTGTCTGGAGCATAGGTGAGTGCAGAGCTGCCACAGAGCCAGAGTCTGAAGCACAGGAACAAGCAGAGCAGTCATGGCTTTGGGGTTCACGATATACATTGGCGTGGGGGGTGTTGGCAGCTGTGGTTCCAGGGCAGTACAATGAGGTTCCTTCTGGGGTGGGGTGGCACAGTAATGTCTTTCTCCCTAGGAGACTAAGTATACAAATACTGCAGAATCCTCCACTATGAAAGTTTCAGGAAGTCTGTAGCTGCCCTAGGGGCTGTTGAGGTCCTCAGCATCAAAGTTTACCCAGGGCCCTCCACAGGACAGACCACTGTAAATCACTTGCACATAGTCGATATTGTCAGCCCCACCTTCTTTGTTTTTCCCCTCCTCCAGACCTCTCTGCTAAGCTGATCTCCCCAGCAATCCTTTCAGCACAGTTATTTTTTGTTTCTTGCTCCACTGTGTTACTATAGATTAATTGGATTCTTGAGCCCTCCTAAGGCTATTTTCATTTGTGAAAGCTGTCTAATTATTGTTTTCTTGTCAGAAAATTGAAGGCTGATATCTCCTACTGTGCCATCTTAGTTTAGATTATTTTAGAAAAGTACTTTTTGTCAAAATACATATGAAAAATAATTTGTTCAGTTTTTTACATTTAACATATTTTTATGGATATATATTCAAACTTTATAATCTTTGGATATAATTATGTTTTAAGAAATTCACTTAGATCACTGAGAATAAGCATATGTCAAGATAGGGCTGAAAAAGAAGATACAAAAATTAAACTCAAGGAAGGAAAAAATTAGCAGAAAAATAGAAAATTTTTAAAGAGTTGGCTTTAATTTTTTAAATCTCCAAATAATGGTAGAATAGGCTTCTGTCAAGCATGACCCATATAAAATTTTCAGAGTACATTACACATTTTTCAGATTTAATTACTGATCAAAACGATAAAAAGAAGGCATTGTAAATTGTTTAGCTTTTCACCACTGATCAAAATAATGAAAATAAGTAAGAAAATTATTCTCATGAAATCAACTACATTATCAGGTCTGATAAATTCCATGAAGCTATAATCTTTACTAAATGAAGCTTGAATTACTGATCAAAATAATGAGAATAAATGACAAAAGTATTCACATCAAATTCCTAACCCAGAAGTAACAAATGCAGTTCTGTCAGCTGTGAGATGATGAAGAAAATGCCTTCCCAGAATTAGCAAATTGGATGACAAAGGTAAGTCTTGTGAATCTCTACTGTCTTTTAGAAGCTGATTCTGGAGAATGACTTTTAATCCTTGTCTGGTGGATTGCTTTTAGACAACACTCTGGTCCTGGTTAATGATGTGATTTTTCAGCAAATGAAGAAGAAATATTTAGAAACTAGCTCTTTCTTTAAGTTCAAAAATAATGTATACTTTGTTACCACTGTTTCATGTTTTATAACCAATCTTTAAGACCAACTTTTGGCAGTGAAGTTATTTGTGATGAAAGCATTTAGGTTCTTTATGAACAGAATATAAAAAAAATCACTATTACTGAGAAATGTACACATGATACATTACTAGAATTGAAACAAATCTGGGAAATAGCAAAAAATTAGTAGTATTTAACAAAGAGAATAGCCAATATAAGACATTGGTATGATCTAAAAATACAAATGTCCAATATTTAGCCAAACATTATGATGCTTAATTTTTTTTAACTTTAGTGTCCTAATATTTCCTTCTAAGTGTAGAAGGAATAATTTTGACTAAAATGTCTGAATATGTCAAAAAATATAAAAATAATGAAATAAATTAAAAACTATCTACAGTGATAATAAAATGAAAATGTTAACATAATGGGAATGTTGTACAGTACAGATATTTCTTTAAGAGATGTGAAATTTGTAATGTATGTAATAAGTTCGATAATGAAATTAAAAATATTTTGTGGTATTTTCCATGATAATGTATTTTCTTTTTTTTTTTTTTAAGATTTTATTTATTTATTTTACAGATAGAGACACGGTGATAGAGGGAACACAAGCAGGGAGAGCAGCAGAGGGAGAGGGAGGAGCAGGCTTCCCGCAGATCAGGGAGCCCGATGTGGGACTCGATCCCAGGACCCCGGAATCATGACCTGAGCCGAAGGCAGACGCTTAACCACTGAGCCACTCAGGCGCCCCATGATAATGTATTTTCATATTCAATCCTCCTTTACAATTTTGTATGTAGAATCTGGTTTTATTGAGTGTAAATATTACTTTAAGGATATTATTGACACTTGCAGCTGCCTCAGTGAATGAAATTTCTCCAAAATGAAAAACTCTCCAAGAACTACAGTGACTCTAGAAAGATGGTCTAATTTGGCATTAGAGCAAAATTATGTGGAAAATCTTGATTGTTATCACATAATTAGTGATTTTGTACACATGAAGGCAAAAGATAAATTTTGTGGAATAAATATGTGAACATGATTGAGTTACATGTTTTCATTTTACTACTCATCTACCATCACTGGCTCATCAGAACATTTCAATACCAGCAATAATAATTATATTTTTAAAGATCTTATCATCATGAAGCTATACCTGCCAAGAGCAAATGATAAAATACACTTTATTTAATAATTAGGTATATATAATTTCTGATAGTGTATGCGGTCTATTTGTATTCATTTATTTATTTGATAAATTTGATATCACAATTTCTAAATTTAAGGTGTTGCTTTGATGTTACTTTGTTTCTTTGATACATTAGTATATTACAACATGATTGCCACTAAGCATTTTTATCATATTACATAATCATAGTACAGTATTATTGACTATATTCATTTTACTGTACATTAAGTATCTGTGGCTTATTTACTACTCATTACAAGTTTGTACTCTTAAATACCATCAATCTTATTTCCCCAACTTCATCCCCTGGTAAGCACTATTTTACTTTCTGGGTTTTTTTTTAATTTTATTTTATGGTTTTGATTTTTTTTAAGATGCTACATATGAGAGATATTATCAGTATTTGTCTGTCTTATCTTGTCTGTCTGGCTTATCTTGTTTAGCATAATGTACTCAAGGTTTATCTATGTTGTCTTAAATGGCAGGATAACTTACTCTCTTATGGGTGAATGACTTTCTCTTAGGCATGTATATCTCATATTTTTTTTAAAGATTTTATTTATTTATTTGAGATAGAGACAGTGAGAGAGAGCATGAGAGGGGAGAAGGTCAGAGGGAGAAACAGACTCCCCATGGAGCTGGGAGCCTGATGCAGAACTTGTTCCCAGGACTCTGGGATCATGACCTGAGCTGAAGGCAGTTGCGTAACCAACTGAGCCACCCAGGCGCCCTATATCTCATATTTTTAAAAATCTATTTGTTGGGACGCCTGGGTGGCTCAGTTGGTTGAGCAGCTGCCTTTGGCTCAGGTCATGATCCCGGCGTCTTGGGATAGAGTCCCGCATCAGGCTCCTTGCTCCGCGGGAAGCCTGCTCCTCTCTCAGCCTCTGCCTGCCTCTCTGCCTGCTTGTGTTCTCTCTCTGTTAAATGAATAAATAAAATCTTTGAAAAAAAAATCTATTTGTTGATGGGCATTTGGGTTGTTTCCATACATTGGCTATTGTGAATAATGCTTTAATAAACATGGGTGTGCATATATCTCCTTGAAATTCTGTTTTTATTTCTTTTGGGTATATACTGAGAAGTGGAAATGCTGGATTATATGGTAGATACATTTTTAATTTTTTGAGGAGTCTTCATATTGTTTTCCGTAGTGATGGTACTAATTTACATTCCCACCAGTAGTGTGTAAGAGTTCCCTTGTCACCACATTCTTACCAGTACCTGTTGTCACTTGTCATCTTGATGATAGCCATTATAGCAGGTGTGAGGTGGTATCTTATTATGGTTTTGATTTGTATTTCCCTGGCGATTAGTGATGTTGAGCATCTTTTCATGTGTTTGTTGGTCATTTTTAAGTTTTCTTTGGAAAAATGTCTCTTTAGTTCTGCCCATTAAAAAAAAAAGATTTTATTTATTTTATTTTTTTTGAACATTTTATTTATTTGACAGAGAGAGGGTACAAGCAGGGGGTAGTGGCAGACAGAGGGAGAAGGAGAAGCAGGCTCCGGACCCTGATATGGGACTCCATCCGAGGACCCTGGCATCATGATCTGAGCCAAAGGCAGATGCTTAACCATCTGAACCACCTAGGTTCCCCTAAAACAAACCAGATTTTAAAAATTAAGTAGGGTTAGTTTTTTATATATTTTGGATATTAACCCTTTAGGGTTTGCAAAAATTTTTTTCCATTAGGTAGGCTACTGTTCATTTTGTTGGTTGCTTATTTTGCTGTATGGAAGCTCTGAGTTTGATATAGTCCTATTTGTCAATTTTTGGTTTTGTTGCTTGTGTTTTTGGCATAATCTCCAAAAAAACATTGCCAAGAGCAATATTGATAAGTTTCTTCTAGGTGTTTTATGATATCAGGTCTTATTTTTAAGTCTTTGATCCATTTTGAGTTAATTTTTGTAAGTGGTGTCAGATCCAGTTTTGTTGTTGTGAATTGTTTCTCCAGCACCATTTGTTGATAAGACTATCCTTCTCCCATTAGGTGTTATTTTCTTGCTGAATATTAATTGACCACAAGTCCTGGGTTTAATTCTGGGCTCTTTGTTCTATTCCATTGGTCTAGTGTCTACTTTTCTGCCAGTATCATGCTTTTTTTTTTTTTATTATGACCTTGTAGTATAGTTTGAAATCAGGAAGTATACCTCTGGCTTTGTTCTTTTTTTTCCTCATGCTTCATGATTAGTGTTAAGGAATGAAACTGTTTTTTGTAAGTTGATTTTGAAACCTGCCACTTCACTGGAATCGTTGATTAATTCCAACAATTTTTTTGATTGACTGTATGGATATTCTATATATATATGATTATATTATCAGCAAATCACAGCAATTTTACTTCTTCCTTCCTGATTTAGATTCCTTCTATTTCTTTTTTTTTAAAAGACTTTATTTATTTATTTGTATGTGTGTGTGAGAGAGAGAGAAAGCACAAAGCAGGGGAATGGCAGGCAGAGGGAGAATCAGGCTCCCTTCTGAGCAAGAAGCCGATGTGGCACTTGATCTCAGGACCCTGGGATGATGATCTAAGCAGACGCTTAACCGACTGAGCCAACCAGGCATCCCTGGATTTCTTCTCCTTGTCCTCCTTATTTGCTCTAGCTAGGACTTCCAGCATTATACTGGATAAGAATAGTGAGAGTGGGCAAAATTATCTTGTGTCTTACCTTGGGGGAAATCATTTCAATTTTTCTCTACTGAGTATAATGTTAGTTGTGAGTTTTTTGTATATAGCCTTTATTATGTTAAATACCTAATATGTTAAGGATTTTTATCATAAAACAATGTTGTATTTTTTCAAGTGCTTTCTCTGAGTCTATTGACATGATATGATCATGTGATTTTTATCTTTCATTTTATCGATGTGATAAATTATATTTATTTTTTCTTTTTGTATGTTAAACCATTCTTAAATCCCAGGGGTAAATCCCACTTGGTGATTATGGTGTATAATTCTTTTAATTTATTCTTGAATTCAAGTTGCTAATATTTTGTTGAGAATTTTTGCACCTATATTCATCAAAGCTATTGATGTGTAGTTTTCTTGTGATATCCTTATCTGGTTTTGGTATCAAAGTAATGCTGGTTTTGTAGAATGAATTTGGATGTGTTCCCTCTTTCTCAATATTTTGGAAGAGTTTGAGAAGGATTGGTGTCAATTCTAAATTAATGTTTGGTAGAATTTACCAGTGAAGCTATCTGGCTTAGAATTTCCTGTGTTGAGTGTTTTTATTACTGACTCAGTTTTTTTTTTTTGTTGATGTTTGAATTTTTTACTATTTTTAATTTTAATTTCCAGTATAACATACTGTGTTATAGTATTCTCAGGTGCACAATATCGTGATTTAACAATTCTATACATTACTCAGTGCTCATCATGGTAAATGTAATCTTAATCCCCTTCACCTATTTCATCTGTCCTCCCACCCACCTCCCCTCTGGTAACCATCAGTTTGTGCTCTGTAGTTAAGGGTCTGTTTCTTGTTTTGTCTCTTTCTCTTATCTTTCTTCCCTCTTGCTTATTTATTTTGTTTCTTAAATTGCACATATGAGTGAAATCATATGGTATTTGTCTTTCTCAGACTGACTTATTTTCCTTAGCATCATACTTTCTAGCCCCATACTGTTGCAGATGGCAAGATTTTATTCTTCTAATGGTTGAATAGAATTCCATTATATATATACACCACACCTTCTTTATTCATCCATCAGTGGATACTTGGGCTTCTTCTCTAACTTGGCTATTATAAATAATGTTAAAAAAACATCATAGTGCATGTATCCCTTTGAATTTGTGTTTTTTGCATTTTTTAGGTAAGTACCCAGTAGTGTGATTACTAGATCATATGGTAGTTCTATTTCTAACTTTTAAGGAACCTCCATACTGTTTTCCACTGACTCAATTTCTTGACTCATTATTGGTCATTCAGATTTTCTGTTTCTTTCTGATTTAGTCTTGGTAAGTTATGTGTTTCTAGAAATGTATCCATTTCCTCTAGGTTATGTAATTTTTCAGAATGTAATTGTTCATAGTAGTCTCTTATAACTCTGTGTTTTTGTAGTATCAGTTATAATATGTCTTCTTTCATTTCTAATTTTATTTGAGTTTTCTCTTTTTTCTTCATCTAGCTAATGGTTTGCCAGTTTTTTTTTTCAAAGAACCAGTTTTTAGTTTCATTGATACTTTCTATTGTTTTTCTGGTCTCTATTTTGTTTATTTCCAGTCTGAGTTTTATTATTTCTTTCCTTTAGCTAAATTTGGGCAAAATTTGTTCCTTTTTTCTAATTCCATTAGGTGTAAAGTTAGGTTGTTTACTTGAGACCTTTCTAATTTCTTAATAAATGCATTTACTTCTATAAACTTTCCTCTCAGAACTGGTTTTTTTAAAGACTTTATTTATTTGAGAGAGAATGAGAGAAAGAGAGCACAAGCCAGGGAGGGGGTTGGAGAGGCAGAGAGAGAAACAGATTCCCCACTGAACAGGGACTCTGATGTGGGGCTCAATCCCAGGACTCTGAGATCACGACATAAGCGGAAGGCAGACATTAAACTGACTGAACCACCAGGGGCCCCTCAGAACTACTTTTGCTGTATCCCACAAAATTTGATACATTGTATTTTTATTTTCATTTTTCTTGAGATAATTTTTATTTCCTTTTAATTTCTTCCTTAACCCATTGGTTATTTAAAAGTATGTTGTTTAGATTCCACATATTTGAAAATCTACACACTTTCATTTTGTTGTTGATTTCTAATTTCATGCCATCCTGGATAGAGAAGATAGTTGGTATGATTTCAGTCTTCTTAAATTTGCTAAAATTAGTTTTGTGACCCATCATGTGATCTCTCCTGGAGAATGTTCCATGTGCATTGAAAAGAATGTGCATTCTCCCGCTATTGGATGGAATGTTTTCTATATATCTATTAACTTCATTTATTCTAAAATGTGGTTCAGTTCCAACATTTCCTTGTTTATTTTCTGTCTAGATGATCTATCTATTATTAAAAGTGAGGTATTGAAGTCCCCTACTATTATTTTATTGTTGTCTGTTTCTCCCTTAAGATCTGGTAGTATTTGCTTAATATATTTCAGTGCTCAATGTTGGGAGAGTATTTATTTATGATTATTATATCTTCCTGATATATTGACATCTTTAACTTTATATAATGACCTTCTTTGTCTTTTGTTAACATTTTTGGCTTGTAGTCTATTTTGTCTGCTATCAATATGGCCTTACCCACTTTCTTTCGGTTTCCATTTGCTTGGAGTATTGTCTTCTACCCCTTCACTTTGAGTCTATGTTGTCTTTGAACAAGTGTGGTGAGTCTCTTAAAGATAACATGTACTTAGATCTTTAAAAAATCCATCTGGTCACTCTGCCTTTTGATGGGTGACTCAAATGGATTCGTAATCCATTTACATTTAGGATGATTCCTGATATATGAAGACTTACTAGTGCCATGTTCTCTTCTGTTTTCTGGTTATTTTGTATCTCCTTTCTTTCTTTTTCCTTGTGTTTCAGTCTACCTTTTTAAGTTGATTTTCTATGACGATTTGCTCAGTTTCCCATTTTTTATGTTTCTTGTCTTTTCTCTAGATTTTTGTTTTGTGGCTACATGAAGTTTTTTTTTTTTTTTTTTTTTTTTTTATTAGAGAGAGAGAGAGAGACTAAGAATGAGAGGGGAGAAGGTCAGAGGGAGAAGCAGACTTCCCGCAGAGCTGGGAGTCCGATATGGGACTCTATCCCGGGACTCCGGGATCATGACCTGAGCCGAAGGCAGTCGCCCAACCAACTGAGCCACCCAGGCGCCCTACCATGAAGTTTTTATAGAACATCTTGTAGATGAAATGGTCCTTTTTCTGCTGATGGCAACTTCTCTTCATTTGTCTATACAAGTTCTATCATTTTCCTCCTCCTCTTTTATATTTTTGATCTCACAAATTATCCCTTTTTGTGCTGTGAATTCATTGTCTAATTGTAGAAACTATAATTAGTTTTAATGCTTTTTTCCTTTCACTATAATTGTTATAGCTTAACATCCTATTCTAAAATGCAGTTACAAATTTCTGATTCTATCTGTCTAACACCTTACTCAAAGTTTTGTGTAATTTTGTTTTTTCATTTCAGGTAGAAGAGCTCCTTTTCAACATTTCTTCTAATAGTCTAAAGAGTCCCTTTGTAGGTTATTTACTTTTTTACCCTGGCTACCTTTGAGATTTATCACTGACATTTGACAGCTTCATTATATTTTTAGAAAGGGTCATTTTACATTGAGATAGTAACATGATGCATTATCTTTATGGACTTTTGTGCCTAGCTCTTTCTCCATGTTGGGGAAGTTCTCTGCTACTGTTTTTTACAATAACCTCTCTACCCTTCTTCTCTTTTCCTTCTGGTATATCCATTATTCTTATGTTGGCTTTCCTAATGGAGTTTTATGGTTCTCATAAGATTTCTTCACTTTTTAAAAATCTTAGTTCTTTATCTTCTTCTACTTGAATAATTTCTAGATTCCTATCTTCCAGATTGCTTATTCTCTCTTCAATCTGATCTGCTCTATTACTAATGCTTTCTAATGCATTCTTCTCATTTATTGAATTCTTTAGCTCCAGAATTTCTGCTTGGTTCTTAATTTAGAATTTCAGAACCTTGGTAAAGAAGTCCATTCATTAATTTTATTCTTGAGTTCACTGAATTGCGTTACTAAGTTTTCTTGTAGCTTGTCAAATTTCTTTATTACAGCTGTTTTGAATTCTCTCAGATCTCAATCTTCTGTGACTTTGTGTTTGGTTGCTGGAGAACTGCCATTTTCTTTTGTGATACTGTATTATGATTTTCATAGTGTTTGGTGAGATGTGCCTCTGCTGGCATATTTGAAATACTGAACACCTTTCTTCCTTAGGTAAAAGCTTGTTTAATTCTAACAATTCGACAGGTTTGACTGGTTTCTCTTGTTTGCCAGCAGGTGGTGCTAAAGCACAAGGTTTTGGTTTTTCTTACCCAGCTGCTTTGAGGCTGTATTTGGGAGCAAGCACTTTGCACCTTCCTCCTAGAGGCATTATCAGTGCTGACATTGCTGCCAGGGCCCTGGTGCCATCAGTGCATCCAGTGTTGCCTGGGTGTCACTGAGGTCCTGAGGGTCACTGTGTGTGCATGTGTGTGTTGTGGTGGAGGCTGGTGTTTTGGGCACTGCTGCTGCTTTGGGGGATGATAGGATTAGGGGTCACTGGAGTCACGGGCACTGTTGCCAGGGGAGCTTGGGTCACAGATGCTTCCACTCCTTTTGGAGCCATGCAGCAGGCAGGAATGTGGGCGCTACCTCAGTTCTAGGACCTCTATAAGGTACAAGCCACCCACCCTCAGATATAAAGATATATGGATTGCTCAGCCATCCTAGTGATGTCTGCAGTCCAGGACATCCTGTTGGGCTGTGGATATCCAACAGGTTGTAACTTAAAGGGGAGAAACAAAAGAATCACACTGCCCAGGAATCATACCACCACAATGCTGAGGTCACTTCTCCACTATATTCTTGCCCAGATACAAATGTCAAGGGCTGGCCTGAGTAGATGGCCCTTCATCATTCAGTGTTGTGATTTCTTGTGTTCTTCAGTAACTTGTGCAAAGTGAATGCTTAGTCAGTGTTTGCTAAATGAATGAATATTGCCTGCTACTACTTCCCTCAATTCTGCTTGTCAATACGACTTGACTTGACTTTTCAAAGCCTAGATGAATGCTCATTCTCAGAGAAGCCTTTTTCATTCCCCATCAGCCAGAAGTCATTGCTTCTAACCTCTGCCATTCTGCAGACCTTACCTGTGTGCCTACCTATAGAGGATTATTGTAGATGCTCTCAGCAACATCCCTCCCCACCACCAAGAGCAACTTAGGGACAAAAATACTGACTTTTACCAGTTTCCCACAAGATTTGGCATATAGGTATTCATTACATGTTTTCTTTTACTCACACTATATTTTAAGAAATTGATATAAATTCCTATAGTAAAATCCCTATACCCCACATTTATGAAATAAGTACTTCTGGTTTTACACTTTTGCTGTAGATTTTTTAACCTTGTATTAAATGGACACATAACAAGCACTGTATATTTTCTGAGACCAGTGAATGGTTTTTACAGTGTTTCAAAATAAATCTTTATAGCTTATTATCAAAATAGCTAGCAGAAAAATATAAAACTAAATTTCAGTCCTGGTAGGTTGATAATTGAAATGTATAGTTTGAGGGTCAAAGATGCGTTAGTTGGTTGACGTGAAGTGTGATTTTCTATCAAATCAAAGAAAAGAATGCATGCTGGTTACTGTGTCTGAGATGTTTTGTGGAACAGAGCTGCCTTACAGCCAAGGTTTAGGTCAGTATCTTTCAGCCTTGCTTATTTAATTGTAAATCTGCTTTTGGAAACACCTTAATCCTGTTTGCTATCGATGATCAATTTTTAGCTGCTATAATTTTCTCAGAAAACTGTATACCCCTTAAAGCACCTTATTTCTTTTTCATTTTTCCTTCCCTGTAAAGGAATCTTTCCAATTTTTCCCTAGCTGAATTTATCTGTTCTTTTTATTCTGCTTGCTTCAGGCAGAAAATAAACCAGATCACCAGTGAACCATTTGGTGTGAGAAGTACAGGTTTAAGTACTCCAGGGATTACTATTTAAGGATGACTGATATAATGGATCAGAGTGAAAATATAAAAAAAAAAAAAAAAGATGTTCATCTTTTTTAATTAAAAAACAATTCCAAATGAAATTATGTCAGTTTGTAAACATTTAAAATGCATTCTCATTTTCCAACTGTTTGGTGAAAATAGAGGGATTATTGCAATTCCTTTGGGTCTTTACTCTTTCCTTAAGGACAATCTTTTTCTGGGATTCTGCCTGGTATTCATTGTCTCCCACTTGGGAAATCATGTGGTGGTAGTTGAAAGAAGAAAATGAGTAATCAGTATACAAAAATACTTAAAAAAATAGCTGATAGAAGTTTATGGTTTTGGGTAAACTTAAATGAAAAATGAAAAGGAGAATTAGATTTCTCTGGAAACTGTTGTGTTAGATTTTACATGAACATGAGAAATCTGTTTGGAGGACAAATCTGTGCTCCAAATAACAATTGGGCTATTCCTATTTACTGTACAGTTATAAATGGTCAAATGCTCGCTGATGGTACTGGCTGGATGCAGATAAGTGTTGACAAGCACGACCTACATTTCCCCAGAGGTCTGCACCTCAGCCTTGATCTCACACACCTCAGTCACACAGTTTGTATATGTGCCCCCCCCACATCATTTGCTCATTCTATGTGAGCAGCCTTCGTAATGTAGAAAGTATTCATGGGGAGCTGAGATGTGACCACCAAATTAATTTCCATCTGCAATGAAAGCCAAAGTTTTTCCCTTGTTGCCTAACAAATTGCCTGGGGCTACCAAAACTTGGGGCTTTATTATACAAGCAAATATCACTGAAATCATGACCAGAGATTTTTAAATTAGGTGGGCATTGAGAAGAAATGAACAATGAGAACAGTAATCCTTCCTGCAGATATGTGGATTCACCAACCCCTCCACCAAACTCATTTACCAGGAGATTGTGGGTGAGGATTTATAGTTCTGGTTCATGGTGCTAGAATATATGATCCATATTAAAATAGTCCTATCTATATATAAGTTGAAATTACAGAGTACTTATCTTGGATAACAAAGAGGGGAATTTGGATGGAAAATAAAGTAATTATGAAAAACTACTTACTTTTCAAAACCTTTAATTTGAGATTATCTAGGACCAGGTAGAATTATGAGGAAGTCAGAAAGAAATGGTATAAAAGCAGACCTATTCTATCCCTTTCTTCAGCTTCTGCTTCCTATAGTTCTTTGTTGGATCTGGGCATAATCAGAGAACAAGACTCGGGGACTCAGTTTTGGATTAGACCAAGTATTTAAATTCAACATTCTCTTTTTTTCCTCTCAGACCTTGAGAATTGATATTATCTTGGTGTTAGACAGGTCAACTAATATATGTAGTGAAACTCAGGGAAAACATGAGCCTTAGCATAGTGTAGAAGAAAATGCAAACTTATTTATTCACACATCACAGGGAAGTGATCAGTTAGAAATGTTGGTTAAAATTTAGAAAGAAAATAAAAAATACTCTGACAGGGCTGGAATTTATAAAGGAATTACTCAGAAGAGTATGACTTAATAGTACTTGATCTTAACAACATGGTCTTTAATGGTGATATATGTCTTTAGTGTGTCATATGCCCTTATAAATTTTATTTTGTCAGTAGTTTTAAGCTTTCAAGTAATTAGAATTAAAATGGATCTGCTTACATATTTGGCACAGTATCTGAGGTATTTTACTGCCCAGAACACATTTATATGACCTATGATGAGGTCTCTCAATTTTTTGGCAAAATAAGAGCAATGATATTTCTGTTTGAAAAATCACTGCAACTGTCTGAAAGAACTTTTCCTCTATAAGGATTTTTTGTTCTTTGTTTTTTTTTTTTTGGTAAAATAACTCTGGCATTTTCTCTGGATTGACTTTGCTCTTTCTCAGCCATATGCACAAAGTTGAAAACCACCAAAGCAATGTGGTTCTTGTCCCAAGCCAAGGAAGAGCTTCTCTGTCTGAACTGCCTGTTTATTAACAAAGACAATTTGTGTATTCAAAAGTGGGTTGCTTTCTAGAAGGTTGTCTATATTGAGCCACATACCTTGAACGACTGTGAGCCACAGCTGAGCCACTGTGTAGTAAAAAAAAGTTTTTGTTTTCTATTGTATTTGCTGGGAAACTGATGCTTCAGGTTTCATCTAGGTGATTTAATCTAGCCCCTACTTGGGACCTCCAATTCAAATAGAAACTCTGAGATGTATTATGAATATTGACATGGTTGGTATTTGTGAAGGTACTGACATGTTTGCCACTTTGCATCATTTGTGCATTTTTTTCCTTTTTTGTTTGAGTGTTGTGTCTACTGTGCGTATTTTGATAAGTTACATCAGAAGGAATACTTTACTTCCTTCTGAACAGGCCCCGGGATGTTTTTAGTCAGCCTGTACTCCATCACCTGTTCTAACTGAAGAACACATTCTCCAAGAGAAGACAGCAAATACAAGGAAAGAGAAAGAGACAGAAGATACACATTGATATCAGTGTGGTTCATCCTAAATTTATAAATCAAATTTGTATATATAAAAATATTTTAATAGCTAAATTCAACAAACATTTATCAACAATCACATGCCCTATGAGATAGATAAATATTTAAGTTAACATGAGAGGAAACAAAAGATCCTGAAGGTGATTTTGACTGGAGGTTGGATCAGTGGGACACAGGTCTGGCCAGGGTTTATGACACCACGTTATCTCCCTGAGAATTTTAATTCAATCCATACTTTTGTTCAGAGCTGTAGAAAATGAAACAAATAATTCCTACAGGGTGTCAAGGTGAGGTGAACCATCAGAGGAGATGTTATAAATGGGCTTTGAGGGCCTCTTATAGTTGTGGTTTGGAGATGAAGCAGAATATTGAAACTCTGTGACAAGAAAGGTTCCTTCCAACGCCCAGTGGCTGTAATCCTAAGGGGGAGGCTCAGAGATTCTCAAATGTCTTGTGTGAGTGGCAGTGGGTAGCCTTTAGTTTATTCTTTCATGGCTGCCCCATGGCAGCTACCATTGTGCTTTAAGAATACCCTGCCATGGGTCAGTTGAGGGACCACATAAGTGTCATAATGCTATTTTCTCAGCAAATTTATATTCTGGTGAGGTATAGCACATTTCTTTAAATACCTTAGGGCAATAAAAAATAAAAATAATAAAAATAAAAATAAATACCTTAGGACACTGGAACTCATTTGAAGAAAAAAAGCTTTAAGGAAATTTTGGTAACTAGGAAGGTAGGTAAATAAGGGAACCTATGTCATGCCATGCTGGCATGGCAGATTTAAAAATAACCCTGGCTTAAACATTATCTTGGGTGGAATATAATTGTCAGGTAATTTCTCTCCAATAGATTACTATCTGTTTAAATATTAAACCTTTCTAAAGTGTCATAGGATGTAATTTGGAAGATCATTTTTATATAAATACAATCATCTGCAGACATTCTTTGAAGTAATCTTATCTTTTTGTATCACATAATTAGTATCAATGAATAATTTAAAGCATATAGACCAATGCAATTACTACTGGTGCCAAAAAGGTTTACAACTATTTAAAAAGAATTCACAGTGATGACTTTTAAGTTGTGATTTTTTTCAAGTTGTTGACTAAATTTGTCCTGTTACATTTAAACTAGTTAAGTCTTTGAATTTATAATGAAATTTGAATGAACTTTGAGACAACAGGTAGTTTTAAATCAAATGAGGTTCTTTAAATTATCTGCTCATTTGTAATGTCCTAATCATGAAAATAAGCATCCGCTCTTTCCTAAGTAATTTTTTTGAAGGTCAGTTTGGACTGACAAATATCTCAAAGTCCAGCTCTTTATTCCAGGAGCCAGGGGAAGGACATTGGGAACTGCAGGCACTTCTCACCACTTGCGTGGGGACTCCTGGGATGCACATTGTTCTTTTTTCTCATCTTCAATTCCGTGTGAATTGTATGATTACATGCGCATAGTTTTTATAACCCCTACTTCACCCCCATCCCCAAATAAACTTTCCAGCTTTTTGTTCTTGGGCCCCCAGAGTGAGGCTGCTGCGGACTCAGGCCAGGTGGGCGGAGCTACAGGAACGTGCTGCGTGACCTCTGCAGTGTGCTTGCCTCCTCCAGCCCATGAGGCGCAGGAATTGGCACTGCTCCTCAGCCTGGGCACCATCCCAGCTTCCACTACCGGGTCTCATGTCAGCGAACAGAAAAATGACCTCCACTGAAGACACAGACCCTTTCATTGTCTTCAGAACGTGGAATAAAGAAATCTAACTTATTTAGTATTCTTCCTTTTTCAACATTAATAGGAGATGATCTCCAAAAATAGGCAAGCATGCCTTTAATAGTTAATCAATAACTGATACAAACTGACAAATGTATGTGTAAATCCCATATGTTCTATTATGTGTCACATAATAAAACTTTAGAGAGCACGTGTTACAAGCTTTTGCCTAGTCCTCCATTAGCAAATGATTCATGGGACCCTGGTAAATCACTTTGCTAAACACTCTCAATATATTGGCTCCTTTACTACTCAAGATACTTATAAAGGCACCATTATTGCTTCTGTATTTAGGCAAAGAAGCTGAGACCCAGGGAGGGTGACTAACTCTTTTTCATTCCATCAGTTTGTGAAGAGGGGCTGAGGTCAGACCCCCAGGCAGGCTGTCTTCTGAAATCAAGCTCTCACTCTTGACTCTTGCTATTTTGCCATAAGGTAATTTTTAAATACAAAGTTATTTTTTATGGTTTGAAAGACCAGGTTGAATTAATTAACACTGTGGCCTGGGAATTGACCCAAGCTTCATCCTACTTAGTAAAAGACAAAGCCAGTGTGACACCAGCTAATTGTGTTTTAACTCATGTTAAAATGTAGCCTGAAAATGTTTCCAGACCACTGGAGCATTGTCTTCATGTTGCCACTTGTCCTTGACCCTGGTCTCCCTTATACCTGGGAAGCTTGTGGCCTGAATCTCTCTTCCTGAGGTTAGCAGGGGTGAGATTCATATTCAATATTCAGGTACCTTATTATGCTTCAATCTTAAGCATCACCAAATTCCGATAAGTTCTAGCAAGAAAAGATGAAGTTTTGTAATTTTCTCAGACAGAAATCATCTTTAATTATTATTATCTTTTAAGTAGGCTCCATGCCCAGTGTGGAGCCCAATATGGAGCTTGAACTCATGACCCTGAGATTAAGACCTGAGCTGAAAGTCAGACACTTAACCAACTGAGCCACCCAGGTGCCCTGAAATCATCCTTATTTTGAATATACCAGTTTGGTATCTTTCCAAAGTGGGAAAAAAATCTATCATTAAAATTATTGTTGAATATTTATGAATATCACGAGAGGGAATAGGAGATTAAGAGTGAATTTGTAATTGTTGGTCCTTGATTTTTATTAATATTTAGTACCAATTACTGACATTTATTGATCTATTTTGTACTTTATTTTGCCTTGTTCACATTTTGAGTCTTTTACTGCATTGAAGTATATCAAAGCTCTAGAGTTCAAACTTGACTCACATAAACTAGATGCAGGTGTTCTCTACTGTTGAGATTAAACTACATTATTTTTCCCAAGAGAAACATTTTTCTCAATTTTGCATTTTTCTACTGTATTTATCTTAGATCTTTTACCCCATTACTATTTGTCCATGTCAATGTCAAATATGAAATGATCTAGATAAAATTTCCATATTTTACATTTTAATACTAGAAATAATTATTTCATGTTGTTTCATGAGAATCATGATTTCTTCTTGGTGACTTGCCATCCTCACCAGTTTAAGAACTTCTGAAGAAAAAAACTGAACATTTTTGTCCTATATGTTAAGTGTTGGGAGTTCAGAATTGTGTAGAACACAGTTTCCATCCTATGTGAACTAAAAACCAAGTAGGGTGGGCAAGTCTGGGTAGATTTATTCACAGCAGAGCATCATAAACTGACCACAATGCCCAGTAGACAGAAACCAAATGCTGTATGCATAATATGATATAAAAACCAAGTTTTTCCTGGGAATGTTGGAGAAGAGTGGGGCTTGGTGCCATTTGAGGTGGATTTTGAAGAGCAACTGAGTTCACCTGATGAATAAAATGACAAAGAGCAATGTAGGAAGATGAAGTAACATTGGTAATAAAAATGGAAGTGAAAATGCAGAATGTGTTTCTGGGGACTTGCCTATTGCCCCAGAAATGGTGAACATTATCTATTGCAGCAGCCGGTATATGCTGGATTTCCTAGTCATTATAAAGAAACCTGCATCTGACTATTGAGATTCCCACTAGGTATCCTAACAAGAAGCGGATAAGACCCTTCTGTAATCAAATTCCATCTTGAGAACCAGATATCTCCTGCCTAATCTAGATGAAAAAGAGGACAGGGGAGGAAATGGACTGTTACTCGTGCCCTTGGCTTTGAGAGAATTTAAGTGGTTATAGACCACTCCCTTGCCTCCCCTAATGAATGGGGCTGCTCTAAGGGAATGTCTTGGACAGATGGAGGGAGTCTGCAGAAAAAAAGACATTTGATTCCTTGAATGGATACTTCTTGAATTGCAGGTGTATTCGGAACTGTCCCTAGGAAAAGAATTCTTGGAAGTGAGAGTTTTAACTGAGTATAAAGATGATGCCTGCTTCTCTAGAGATTTATGGAAATGGCAATCTTGGTAAAAAAGAAAGGGCTATGGTACTGTGTGTCTTAGATGAAAATAATGGTATGCATATATGTGTGTGGTGCCATAGGTCTTGAAAAGGATGGAAGTTGACTTCAGTAGTTCCCATATTTCCATACATGAAGGAGAAGGAGGTTAGAAAAGAAGGCAAGATTGTGGCAGGGACCACTGTCAGAGTTAAAAGAAGATATGATGCTGAGAAAGTCATCATCACCTATGCAGGGACTCGCTTACACATAGAAGACACCAGTGGCTGAGTTGTGCCTCCTCGCCTTTGTGCATAACCTCACCTTGCGCCTTTGAAGATCTTTGTTTTCCTCATTCCAGGCTTTCCCATTCCTACCTATTTACTAGGGCAACAAGGCTAGAAAGAGAAGGGGAGGAGATATCTAAGCTATGCCTTATTGTTCTGTCTTCTCTGCTTTGAATTTTAATGTGGAGAACAGAAGCAAGCTCCATCAAATGAGAGTGTGGACTATGAGGGAGAAGTCAGGGAGTTTTGACTGGGAATATAGGATTAACATTTAAAACTAGTGATCAAAACTGATCTGTAGGGAGAACTGGGTGGCTCAGTCAGTTAAGCATCTGCCTTCAGCTCAGGTCATGATCCCAGGGTCCTGGATGGAGCCCTGCATCTGGCTCCCTGCTCAGCTGGGAGGCTATTTCTCTCTCCTGCCTGCTGCTCTGCCTGGTTGTGCTCTCTCTCCTTCTGTCTTCTCCCTCTCTCTCTGTCAAATAAAGCAATAAAATCTTAAAAGAAAATGATCTGCAAATTAGATATTCAGATCAGTTAGCAGTATTGAAAAGTCAACATGACAGTTGAAAACAGCAGTTGGGATGGGGGTGGGGGACTTAACAGTATTTTCCCAAAAAGCTGAGAATCCTCAAATTTAACATGTGCAGTGTAAAAATGGGCCAGACTTAGAGTTCCAGTTTTAAACTAAGCAATATTGCATGGTCAAATTCTGTCTCAACAAACATTGGTTATATTTATTGTTTTTAGTTCCCACAGGACAGTCCATGAATTGATAAAGCATAAACTACCCTTTCTTATGGACACTAGGATATTTCCAAAATTGTGTGTAATATAAATGATGTTGCAATAAGTATCTTTGTAATTGCAGTTTTGCATAATCATCCAATTGTTATTTATTTAGGATAAATTCAGAGAAATAGCATTCCTAGGTCAAAGGGCAAGACATTTTTGAATTTTGTTACTTATTATACAAAAAGTTTTATCTCCAAATATGTTTTCAAATGTCAATTTTTCTTTTTTCCTTATATTTCTCTATACTAACATATAAAAATGTTAAAATTGTGGTAACCTAAAGTTCAATACTATTGGATATCTAGCTGTTTTAATTTTCATTACGAGGGTTAATTGCTTTTTCCTGGATATTTTTGTAGGTATTTATGCTTTATCTTTTTTTTAAGATTATTTATTTATTTAAGAGAGAGAGAGCAAGTGATGGGGAGACACAGAGGGAGAGGGAGAAGCAGACTCCCTGCTGATCAGGGAGCCCAACTCAGGTCTGGATCCCAGTATTCTGAGAACATGACCTGAGCTGAAGGCAGACAGTTTTTTTTTTTTAAGATTTTATTTATTTATTTGACAGACAGAGAGACCACAAGCAGAGAGGCAGAGAGGCAGGCAGAGAGGGGGAAGCAGGCTCCTTGCTGAGCAGAAAGCCCGATGCAGGGCTTGATCCCAGGACCCTGAGATCATGACCTAAGCCAAAGGCAGAGGCTTTCACCCACTGAGCCACCCAAGTGCCCCTGAAGGGAGACACTTAACCAACTAAGCCACCCAGGTGCCCCTATGTTTTCTCTTTGGTGGCTACTTATGTCTTATCTTCTAACTTAGAAAGCAATGTTAATTAAAATATTAATAATAACTAATATGTTAATGGAGTATATTTATAGAATTAATTGCCTTAAAATATCATGGTAATAAATTTCTGTGTTTAGTTTTGGAGTAATCATAATAATAAGATAATAGAAATTCATAGAGTGTATTATGTACTAGATACTGTCTATGTACTTTATATGAATTAACTCATTTAATGCTCATAATAAGCTTATCAGAAAAGTTCTACGGTTGTTCCCATTTTAGAAATGAGGAAACTGAGTAATGTGTCCCTGGAAACACAAACAACAAGGCAGAATGGAGAGTTGGGCCCCCTGCATCCAGCTCTGGAACTTGCCCTCTGTGGCGGAGGAGACTTAGTGAAATAATACTGGGCACATTTACATCAAAGAAGGGTAGTAAAACCACATTATTACAAAAGATACAAATCGCAAAAAAGACATTGAAAGAATTTGATCATGAAAGGCTTCTTTCTTAAAATACTATGTGATCCATCTTTATTTCCATTACTTGCCATCTTTTATTTAGAAAAGACATTCGGTTTCTTGGGATGGTTTATTTCATTTGGGGCACTTTTTGTTTAATAAATAATCATAATAATAATAAGAGTGGTGGCTAAAAAATAATTAGTGTTGCTTGTGTGAATTTGTTTGCAGCTGGATGAGTAAGTTCGTTATGGGAAATCGCTAGCTCTAGCCCACACTTCTCAGGTTCCTGGTGCAGAACTGAAGCCCAAAGGCTGACAGGGAGGGGGTGGGGGGTGGAGCCCAAGAGCTGCCGGGTGGACATAGACACAGGAACTCAGTCTCCTCACTTCACACCTACCTACCACAGGTAGGTTCTCCCTACCACAGCACCAGATCTTCCAACTACTGCATTACATTATAGGGGTTTTGTTTTTAATTGTGTAAAAATATACGTAACATAGAATCGACAATTTTAACCATTTTAAGTGTACAGTTTTGTGGCATCAAGTATATGCACATTGCTAGGCGGCTGCCACCACCATCCTTCTCCAGAACAGTTTTTTATCTTCCCAAACTGAAACTATACCCTTTAAACAACATATCCCCTTCCCCTCCTCTCCTGAGCTCCTGGCAAGCACCATTCTACTTTGTCTCTATGAATTCGACTCCTTTAGATACCTCATGTATATGGAGTCATACAGTATTTGTCCCCTTGTGACTGGATTGTTTCACTTAGTATGTTTTCAAGGTTTGTCCATGTTGTAGCAATAAGGTTGTTTTGAGGAATTTGTATATAAAATATGTATAAAGCAGATAAGATAGTGCCTAGCAGATAGTAAGCTCTTTGTAATTTGTTATTATTATTAATATTAATTGTATTTGGTTCCTGCTGCCACTGTAACAAATTCCTACAAATTTTGTGGCTTGAAACAACACAATTTAATTCTGTTATAGCTCTGGAGGCAAGGGGTTTGAAATTAGTTTCCCTGGGCTTCAGGGAAGGTTTTGGCAGAGATGGCTCCTTTTGGAAGCTCTAGGGGAGAATCTGTTCCCTTGCCTTTTCTAGAGATTCCCTGTATTTCTGGACTTATGGCCCCTTCCTTCATCTTCAAAGTCAGCAGTATAGCATCTTCTCTCCTATTTGACCTCTGCTTCTGTCCTTCCATCTTTTTAAACTTTTTTTTTAAAGATTTTATTTATCTGTCAGAGTGAGAGAGGGCACAAACAAGAGGAGTGGCAGAAAAAGGGAGAAGCAGGCTTCCCCCCACGCGAGAAGCCCAGCAGGGGGCCAATCCCAAGCCGATCATGACCTGAGCTGAAGGCAGACCCTTAACTGACTGAACCACCCAAGGGTCCTTATCTTTTTTAACTTTGACCCTTTACCTCCTTCTTCTAAGGACCTTTGTGATTACACTGAACACACCTGGATAATTCCAGATAATTTTGTCATCTCAAGATCCTACTTAAATCACATCTGCAAAGTTCTTTTTGTCAAATAAGGTAATATATTCATGAATTCCAGGGATTAGGACATGGACAGTTTGGGGCAACTTTATTCAGATAATAATAATAATAATAATATAAGATTTACTTATGGAAGGAATGTTCTTATATGTTAACTCTTTGCTAATCACAAGAGTTGGTACTTATGTGGGAGGCTGTTAAATCTCAACATTCACTTTATTTTTTTAAAATTTTTTTTACATTTATACTTTTTTTTCCCAAATATGTTTATTTTATTTTTTCAGTGTTACAAGACTGATTGTTCATGCACCACACCCAGTGCTCCATACAATACATGCCCTTCTTAATACCCAACACCAGGCTCGCCCAACCCCCACCCCATCCCCTCCAAACCCCTCAGTTTGTTGTACAGAGTCCACAGGCTCTCATGGTTCATCACCCTCTCCAATTTCTCCCCGTTCACCCTTCCCTTCCTTCTTACAATGCCCTCCATGATTTTCTTATTCTCCACACGTGAGACGTAAGATAATTGACTCTCTCTGCTTGACTTATTTAACTCCGCATAATCTCTTCCAGTCCCATCCATGTTGATACAAAAGTTGGATATTCATCCTTTCTGATGGAGGCATAATATTCCATTGTATAAATATACACATCTTCCTTATCCACTCGTCTGCTGAAGGGCATTTTGGTTCTTTCTACAGTTTGGCGATTGTGGCCATTGCTGCTATGGACATTGGGGTATATGAGGCCCTTCTTTGTACTGCATCTGCTTCTTTGGGGTAAATACCCAGTAGTGCAATTAAAAGGGTCATAGGGTAGCTCTATTTTTAATTTCCTGAGGAATCTCCACACTGTTTTCCAAAGTGGCAGCCCCAACTTGCATTCCCACCAACAGTGGAGGAGGGTTCCCCTTTCTCCACATCCTCTCCAGCATTTGTTGTTAACTATCTTGTTGATTTTGGCCATTCTAACTGGTGTAAGGTGGTATCTCAGTGTGGTTTTGATTTGAATCTCCCTGATGGGGCGCCTGGGTGGCTCAGTTGGTTGAGCAACTGCCTTCAGTTGGGGTCATGATCTCGGAGTCCCGAGATCGAGTCCTGCATCGGGCTCCCAGCTCTGCAGGGAGTCCGCTTCTCCCTCTGAGCTTCTCCCTTCTCATGCTCTCTCTCGCTCTCTCTCTTTCCTAATAAATAAATAAATACAATCTTTTTTTAAAAAAAAGAATCTCCCTGATGGCTAAAGATGATGAACATTTTTTCATGTGTCTGTTAGCCATTTGTATGTCTTCTATGGAGAAGTGTCTGTTCATGTCTTCTGCCCATTTTTTGATGTGATTATCTCTTTTGTGAGTTCAACACTCACTTTAGACCTTCTGACTCAGAATTTGGATTTTAATCAGATTCCTTATAGAGTTCAATGCACATTGATGTTTGAAGTGCTCTGCACTACTTCTTTTTTTTTCTCTCAAGATTTTATTTATTTATTTGAGAGAAAGAGAGAGAGAGAGAGCAAACATGAGCTAGTGAAAGGGTAGAGGAAGAAGCAGTCTCCCTGCTAAGCAGGGAGCCCAACCTTGAGATCACCATGTGAGCTGAAAGCAGATACTTAACCTTCTTAACTGACAAAGCCACCCAGGTGCCCTGTCCTGCATTGACTCTTAGTCTCCCTATTGTTATTTAAAGTTTCTGTCCTTCATCAAGTGCCTTAATGGAGACAGTACACATGGATATACCCTTAATTTTAACTGCTTGAGCTTTACTTGCTAAAGGAAATGAAATTACCACAACATTGAAGATTCAGAATCTGAACTAAAGTGTTGCAGACTTAAAAAAATAAAAATAAAAAAAAAAACAACAAAGTGTTGCAGGCTTAAGTCTCAAATGAGAGTTCAGAGTGTTATAGGGTATAACGATGTTTGCTTTGTGAATGATTGCTGGCACTATTTTTACCTGAAGTTAATGTCTAACATGGGATACCCATCTGTGCTCTCTGTCGCCAGGGTCATTAGTACAACTAAGGAAGGGGGTGGGTATTGATTTATGAGCCTGGGAGCAGAACAGCAGTGCCTTCTATTTTAGATGAAGTGATCTGAAGATGAATAAAATCTGTTACTCTAGTGCATACCCCCTTTTGATTATCTAACTTTTTACAAGAATATAAATTTGAAGATAATTTCTTATTCCATAGTCTTGCTGGGGAGATGGACAGGATTGGAAGTATGATACAGGGGCTGAACCAACAGACTCACGTGTTTTCTTTTTGTTGTTGTTATTTGTTGGATTGACTTTCTCCTACTTGGTTGTTTTGTTTTATATTATTTTTCTTTAAAAAGTGAGGTTTTTTTGAAAGGTGGAAGCTTTACCTTAACACATCATTGATTACTAATAAAAAGTCCTTAAAATTCCGTTGTATTACAATGTTGTCTAGTGCCAGTTTATATTTAATTTATCCTATAGGCATTGGTATTTTCTTTGAGTTTGCAGTAGAAGACATTAACAAATCAGTGAGTCTTCCAACAATCTTGTGTCTTAAATAGCTATATTTTTTAAGATTTTATTTATTTATTTGACAGAGAGAGACACAGCGAGAGAGGGAACACAAGCAGGGGGAGTGGGAGAGAAAGAAGCAGACTCCCTGCTCAGCAGGGAGTGAGATGCAGGACTTGATCCAAGGATTCTGGGATCATGACCTGAGCTGAAGGCAGATGCTTAACGACTGAGCCACCCAGGCACCCCTTAAATATCTATTTTAATATTAGCTGGTGGTATGAAATCAGCAACCATCATTTCCATCCAGAATTAAAATTTTCTTCTGCTTTCTTTTCTTCACAACACATTGGAAAAAGAAAGACCCCCAACACTTACTATTGGTACTCCCAATTGACCAAGAGAGACAACCCCAAACAAACAAAACTAAAACACCAAAACTTGGAAATATCAAAAGTGGGGGCTGTCTCTTTGGTGTTATATATGGTCTCATTTGGGCTTTTAGGTAGTGTACTTTTAAAGGCACTACTTTCTTTCATTTTTAATGAGATGACAAAAACCAATTTTAAACAAAGTGGGAGAAGCATTTTCTGGGTCTCTTTTTTCCCCTTTATAAATTGATAATGTTGTGTAAATACCTTCCTGGAACTGGGTGATGGATGACTTCTACTTATAGTTCCATTTATAGTTCAGAATTCATTAAATTTCAGGAAAAACTCAGATTACTCACCCACAGCAAACTCCATTGGTTATAAAATGTGTGCTCTTGCTGCCTTGGATTGTTTATCTGGCAAGTGCTTCAGATTTTGCCCAATTTTGTTCTCTTGAGAAACATTGTCTCTCCATTTTCAGATGACAATTATTAACTGCCTACTATGGTAAACAAAATAGTCAGTGTCCAAGGAAACTTGTTAAAGCTCTTTGTTGTATTTTACTTCTGCTATCCTATTCTCTGATATGTGTATTTTAATGTTTCCTTGATGTCCTGATGTTTTGTTTTATCCCTCTTGCTTAAATTTAAAAAAATTTATTATTTTGAGATAATTATAGATTCACATGTGGTTGTAAGAAATAAGAAATAGAAATAAGAAATAAGAAATGGACAACCTGTACACCAGTTACGTAGTATCCCCTGATGGTAAAAATTGAAAAAAAAATTTGAAAGAAAATTGATTATTTTGAGATAATTATAGATTCACATGTGGTTGTAAGAAATAAATAAGAAATAAAAATAAGAAATAAGAAATAGAGAAACAACCCGTACATCAGTTACCTAGTGTCCCCTAATGGTAACATCTCTATATAGCACACTATCATGAGGAAACTGACATGGATATAACCCATGGTTGTCATTCAGACTCTGCCAGTTCCAAATGCAGGCAATTCTGTGTGATTATTTCTTCTTCTTCTTCTTCTTCTTCTTCTTCGTCTTCTTCTTCTTCTTCTTCTTCTTCTTCTTCTTCTTCTTCTTCTTCTTCTTCTTCTTCTTCTTCTTCTTCTCCTTCTTCTCCTTCTTCCTCTTCTTCCCCTTCTTCTTCTTCTTCTTCTTCTTCTTCTTCTTCTTCTTCTTCTTCTTCTTCTTCTTCTTCTTCTTCTTCTTCTTCTTCTTCTTCCTGCCTTATTGCCCTGGCTAGAACTTCTGGTACTGTTTTGATAAGACTGGTGATGGAACATCCTTGCCTTGTTTCCAATATTAGGGGGAACCATTCAATTTTTTATCATTAAGCACAATGTTAATTGTAAAATTTTTATAGATGTTCTTTATCAAGAAGTTTTCCTCTATCTGTAGTTTGCTAAGAGGTTTTTTCTTTTTTTAATCACAAATAGGTTTTGAATTTTGACAAGTGCTTTTTCTGAATCAAATGAGAAGATAACATAATATATAATTCTTTTTCTGTAGTGTGTTGATATGTTTGGGTATAGTGATTGGTTTTTTAATGTTGAACCAGCCTTGTATATAAACCTGAAATAAACCCCAATTTATCACAGTATATAATTCCTTTTTACTTTGCTTTATACCATATTTTTGATTTGCTAATATTTTGTCGAGAATTTTTTGTATCTAAGTTCATGAGACATATTGCTCTGTAGTTTTCTTTTCTTAAACTGCCTTTGTCTAGTTTTGTTATTAGGGTGACGCTGGCCTCAAAATAAGTTGGGAGTGTTTTTTAGCTTTCTATTTCTTGGAGGAGATTATATAATGTTCCTGTTGATTCTTTTTAAAATGTTAGAATTCTCCAGTGAAACCATGTGGTCCTGGAGATTTAATTTTTTGAAATACCTAAATTAAAAACTCAGTTTCTGGGACACCTGGGTGGCTCAGTGGGTAAAGTCTCTGCCTTTGGTTCAAGTCATGATCTCGGGGTCCTGGGATCGAGTCCCACATTGGGCTCTCTGCTCAGTGGGGAGCCTGCTTCCCCCTCTCTCTGCCTGCCTCTCTGCCTACTTGTGATCTCTCTCTGTCAAATAAATAAATATCTTAAAAAAAACAAACCTCAGTTTCTTTAATGATCATGGAACTATTCTATTTGTCTAGTTCATGTAGGCTGAGTTTTGGTAGTTTTTGACTTTTGAGACAATTGTCCATTTATTTTAAATTGTCAAATTTATGAATGTAAAGTTCTTTGGAGGTTAGCATGGTGCCAGATGCTGGACATGCAAGAGATCAGGACCATTTCTGTTCCTACTCCCATGGATCTTTTTATCCGGCATTGTCAAATAATTAATAATATATATTCTCTCTTAGAGAATATATATTATATTAATAATACATATTATATATAAGATACATGTCATATAGAACCTTTGTCAGTGAACCATCTGGTCTCTCTGAGATATCTCTTATTAGTTTATCAAGTTGAAGAATTAATCATTATTATTCTAATTCAGTGTTTTGCATGTGTGGTTTCTAAGAGGTTCAGAGCACTCACCTTTCATGTTTTCAGATTTCTGCAGTGCTAATTTTGTCAAGTAATATAATTTTGAGTCTCAGTGGCTCCATTCATAACACAGTCTTTTAATTTTCTTTGGAGGTTTTAAAGAACAGAGAGAAAGTACTGTCTACACTTGATTTATTAGGTGTCATCTTAGAAAATTCCAGATGGTTTTGTCTGGTATTTTTGCCTCATATTTAGAGGACTATTTGTTTGAAGTTGCTAGGCTCCATGCCTATTTATGCTGTCTGTGTCTTTTATCTCTCTCCTATTAACATGTTAAGATAATCATACAAATACTATGTATTGATGTAGATGAGCTGTAAATTCCTAAAGGGTTAGAGATTATTCACCCACTCTTTTGGACTCTCTTTTTTTTCAGGCCCCAACTATTACAATCAAATTATCTCCATCATTTTGCAAGAATAAGTGGGACTTAAATAGACCAATTTATCTGGGCTACACACAGAAAGGATTTAGGGTATTGAAAGAATAAAATATTTTCAGATATGTCCTGTATTTTTGCTTTAGCTTTCTTTAATTCGTATTTTCAGTAAATGATTTAAAAATGAGTTAGTCTGAACTCATTGTTTGTTTATCTCTATTTTCTAACAAACTTAAAAAAATTCTTGGAGCTGTAAGTATTAAAATAAGAAACTCAGGAATATGTTATACTATTGACCAAAGCTCTGTAATATATTAGCAGTGAAATTTCATGTAGTGATAAGAATTAGCTAATCTTTGTTGATATGGAGAAAATATCATTCTTCAGTTTGAAAGACATACTTTCAGTCAAGAGTGTTTAGTGTTAACCACAAAATAGGTATTCAAGATGTTTATGAACACAAAATGAAATCTTCTTTTACAAATATGCTACTTAAAATTCATTTTGAGCCAAGCAAATCTTCCTGTAACTCTTATTGTTTCCTTTTATTTGTATTACACCCCCTTTTGTTCTTTTCTTCTTCATGTCTCCTTTTCTGAAAATGAATCACTGATAACCTTGATTTCTATTCATGGTAAACAGGGTGTGCAAATCTTTTACTTTGATGTTCTAAAAACAAAATTTAGCCAACTGAGCACTCTTCAGTTACATGTTAACAAGGTCTGTCAATTCTGGATCAGCCCTTGAGGCATGAAGTGGGAGCCAGTCTTAAATTACTTTATAGGATTCTTTTGAGAATTGAAAGGAGAGAAGAGGAAGGAGAAAATATACTACTTATCTATATCATTCAGAATGCTAATGAAAGGTGTTTTATAATACGAAGCAAGGCCAATCCAGGATTTTCCATTTCCCAGATTTGATTCCAAAGAAGTTGTTCCTGGATATTGTGTTTATGCCACAGATAATTCCTGAGTACTACTATGTGACAGATACTGTTCCCAGAATAAAACATGCAAACAGAAGTCAGACTCTTACTAAAGCCATTAGGAAACAAACTGATCTACAAATAGCCACAAGGCATTTATTTATAGTGAACACAGAGCAGTGAATTGTTAAAGCACACCTGGGATCCCATATCAGTATTTATTTATATATAAACAGTTTATAATGATTATATACTTTTCTGTTTGCTTCCATTACGCTATTAGTCCTTAACATCAGGGATTTTATCTTAATCATCTTTGTATTTGCAGTATATAGACAATCAATGGTACTTAGGAGACAATTGATCAACTATTCATAGACTGATCAGAGATTTTCCCTCTACCATTCCAAAATAAGGACTATGGTTTGATAAAACCCAGATTATAAAAATAGAGCAATAATTGGTTTACAAAATATGCTAGAATTAAAAATGATTTCTGAAATTTGGGATGTATAATGGAAAGAAAAATAAATAAAATCCAGAAAAGGTTAATTGATAACTTATACTTTATATATTTTATATATATTTATATATAAAATATAAATAAAACAAACTTTTATATTTGTAAAATATTTATATATTATAAATATATTTATATATTTATTTATATTTATATATTTATATATATAGCAGTTTTAGATTCACAGCAAAGTTAAGTGGAGAGTACAAAGTGACTATAATCCCTGCCCACCCCACAACCCCCCCAACTATCAGCCTCCCCCATGATCACCATCCTCTTCCAGAAGGGTACGTTTGTTATAATCCATGAACCTATATCAACAAGTCATTGTCATTCAAAGTCCATAGTTTACATTAGAGTTCACTCTTTTTTTTTTAAGATTTTTTTTTATTATTTGACAGAGAGAGATCACAAGTAGGCAGAGGGGCAGGCAGAGAGAGAGGGGCGGGGGTGGGGGGAGCAGGCTCCCAGCTGAGCAGAGAGCCTGATGTGGGGCTCTATCCCAGGACCCTGAGATCATGACTTGAGCTGAAGGCAGAGGCTTTAACCCACTGAGCCACCCAGGTGCTCATTAAGAGTTCACTCTTAATGTAGTGTATTCTGTGGGTTTTGAAAATGTATAATGGCATGGATCCCATATTATAGTATCATACACACTATTTTGCTGTCCTAAAAATCCTTTGTGCTCCTCACCTATTCGTCCCTTCCTTCTCTCTAATCCCTGGGAACCAGTAATCTGTTTGTACTCTCCATAGTCTTGCCTTATCCAGACTGTCATATAGTTGGAATTGTACAGTATGTAGCCTTTTCAGATTGATCTCTTTGACTTAGTAATATGCATTTAAGTTTCCTCCATGTCTTTTTATGACTTTATAGCTCATTTCTTTCTTAATATCCATTGATTGCATTTACCACAGTTTATCCATTTATCTACTGAAGGACAGTTTGTTTGTTTACAGGTTTTTGGCAATTATTAATAAACTTTCTCTAAATATCAATGTGTAGGTTACAGTGTGGATATATTTTCAAGTCATTTGAGCACAAGTGCGAGGTCATGTAGTAAGAATATGTTTACTTTTGCAAGAAATGCCAAACTATCTTCCAAAATGGCTGTACCATTTGCTTTCTTATCAGCAATGAAAAAGAGTACCTCTTGCTCCAGAATTTAGTATTGTCAGTGGATTCTGGACATTCCAGTAGGGATGTAGTGTTATCTCACTGTTTTAATTTGCAATTCCCAAATGATATATATGTTCAGCATCTTTTTATATGCTTATTTGCCATCTGTATAATCTTTGGTGAGGTGTTTTTTCAGGCCTTTTGCCCAGTTTTTAATTGGATTGTTTGTTTTCATATTGTCAAGTTATAAGAGTTCTTTGTTTTGGATAGCAGTTCTTAATTAGATATGAGCTTTGCAAATATTTTATCACAATCCGTGGCTTTTCTTCTCAATCTCTTGGCAGTTCTTTTGCAGAACAAAAGTTTTTCATTTTTTTGAAGTCCAGCTTATCAATTCTTTCATGGATGTTTTTGCTATTATATCTAAAAAGTTATCACCAATCGAAAGTTCTCTTTCACCTTCATTATCTTCTGGGAGTTCGATACTTTTGCATTTTATATTTAGGTCTGTGATCCATTTTGAACTAATTTTGGTGAAGGATGTAAACTCTGTGTCTAGATTCTTCTTTCTTTTCTTCCTTCCTTCCTTCCTTCCTTCCTTCCTTCCTTCCTTCCTTCCTTCTCTCCTTCCCTCCTTCCCTCCTTTTTATGTGGATATCCCGTTGTTCCAGCACAATCTGTTGAAAAGTCTATATCTTCATTATTGTATTGCCTGTGCTCCTTTGTCAAAGAACAGTTGACTATAAATTTGTAGGTCTATTTCTAGGTACTCTACTCTGCTCCTTTATCTATCTGTCTATTGTTTTGCCAGTACCACGCCATCTTCATTATAATAAACACCTTATTACTATAAGGTATTACTTTGAGGTTTGGCAGGTCAGTCATTTGATTTTGTTTTCCCTTCAGCATTGTGTTGTTTATTCTGGGTCTTTTGCCTTTCCATATGATTAGAATCAGTTTGTCAATATCTCCAAAATAACTTACCAGGATTTTGACTGAGATTGTGTTGAAACTATAGATCACATTGGGAAAAATTGATATCTTGACAATTTTGAGTCTTTTAATCCATAACTGTGGAATCCTCTCTATTTATTTAGTTCGTCTTTGATTTTTCATCAAAATTTGATAATTTCCTGGGGTTCCTGGGTGGGTCAGTCAGTGAAGCATATGCCTTAGGCTTGGTTAGTGATCCCAGTGTACTGGGATGGAGCCTAGTGCCAGGGTCCCTGCTCAGTGGGGAATCTGCTTCTCCCTCTCTCTCTGCCCCTGCTCCCCACTTGTAGTCTCTCTCTCTCATTCTCATGCTCACACTCTCTCAAATAAATAAAAATATTAAAAAAAGAGACTTTGATAGTTTTCTTATATAGCTCTTATAGATATTTTGTTATAGCCAAGAATTTAATTTTGGTGGTGCTAATGTAAATGGTATAGTTTTCAATTTCAAATTCCAATTGTTCATTGCTGGTATATAGGAATGTGATTGACTTTTGTATATTAACCTTATATCCTGCAATTTTGCTGTAACTGATTATTAGTTCCAGGAGTTGTTTTGTCAGTTTTTTTCAGATTTTCTATGAAGGAGCAGAGCAGGGCTGGCTCGTTTTGCTTATACCCGCCTTCTTGTGTGTGGCCCCGCAGGACCTGCCTCTGGGAGGGTCAGAGTGTGGCTCAGCCCTCCCTTGAGCTAATTGGACCAGACTGCCTGTGGGTTGGGTTTGGTTTAGCCAAAAGGAATGCAGAACCCCTGACCAGGAAAGAATATAAACCCCGCCTTTTGCCCGCCAAACTTGCGCGCCAATTCTGGCCAGGGTGATAGGCTAGTTCAGTTACTAAGCAACTTTCTGTGTGTTAATCTCATTGGCCACTGGCCCCTCTAAAACTGTTGTGCTTTTTGAAACTCACTCTCTTTCTCTACACCACGCCGCTGCGTTGGTGAGTGTGGGAGACTGAGCTCAAGCTAGCTTGAATAAAGGGCTCTTTTGCATCGGACTTGGCCCCCTGGTGGTATTTGGGGATCTCAAAATCTGGGCATAACATTCTACACAGTCATGTCGTCTATGCTTGTGTTGACTTTTAAAGGAAGGATGGAAAGCTGTTTTATATGCATAGGGAAGTTTATTTTTAATTAAGTGCTCCTCCATTGAAGACTGTTCTACAAACATGTTTATTGTAGAGTACAAAGCATAGCTTTTATATATGTCCCTTAGTAGTACTGAATTGCCCCTCGCTGAGGTTATTTTTTTTAACCCCCACTTCTAAGATTGGTACTATGTTTTGAAGTTGTTATCAAAATACAAAATTCTTAAATTTAAATGTAATATTAAGTCCATAAGGTGAAACAATATTGAACAGACTAAATTTGAAGATCTTGGGCGCCTGGGTGGCTCAGTTGGTTGAGCGACTGCCTTCAGCTCAGGTCATGATCCTGGAGTCCCGGGATCGAGTCCCACATCGGACTCCCGGCTCTGTGGGAAGTCTGCTTCTCCCTCTGACCTTCTCCCCTCTCATTCTCAGTCTCTCTCTCTCTAATAAAAAAAAAAATCTTAAATTTGAAGATCTAATTGGCTTTATTAAGCAAATCATGAAACTTGCATCATCCTATCTAGCAAATACAGAGGATCTTTCAGGAGTTGTGCAAAATGGAAGGCTTTTATAGGAAGGAGGGTTGGGAAAGAAGTTATTAGCAAAAGAAAAGAAAGGGTTGTTTCAGGCAAGGTCTTAGGGGTAAGGGCAGGGAGTCTTATTATGCAGATTACTTCATCTTCCTTTGGGTAATGGAAAGGGCCAATGTGACAGATTACCTCATTTACCAGAAAATTCTAGATTGCTTGGCTTAAAATTTCACTCCTGGGAAGGTTAAAAATGCAATTAAGTCTTGGTTTGCTATCCTGGGGACAAGTGACTCCACCTTGTGCCTGTAGTTTTCTTTTTAACAAAGATAAAATATTTTAGCTGACTATATCATAGATCTTTTGCAAGGGCCAAACCAAATACCACATAATAGCCAAGGTGAACTTTTTAAAACAGAAATCCCTTCTTTAAAACTCTTAAGGCAGCTTCCTGTGGGGCTTAGGGTGAAGTTCAGACTGCTTTCATGGTCCAGGTGCTCTGTCTGATTTGGCCTTGACCTATCCCCCAACTTCATCCCCTATCTCCCCACTGCTTTCTGTTCTTCCAGGACCCAACTTCTCCTTTGCCTCAGGTTGCTGAGTCACTGCTTGGAAAGGCCAAACTTCTGTTTTTCAAAATGCTGGCTTCTTTTTGCTAGAGAGACTTCTATATTGTCTCCTTCTTAGTGAGGTATTTCTGACCCCCCCCCCCCCCCCGGGAGGTCAGTCAACATCTATGGCCACCTCTTGTCAGTGGTTGTCACATCCATCATCATTGTTATGTCTTCCTCTGTAGGTGCTTTCGTAGTGGTTTCCAATACCTGATATGGTTTTGTAAAGCTATTAACTTATTCTGTATTATCTGTACTTTGTCCACCATTATATGTGTTCCAAGAAAGTTGGAAAATTTGGGGATAATGTTCTTGCTCTCTCCCTTATCAGAATGCCCAATGTCTAGGCATACAGCAAATGTTTGTTGCAGAAATAAATGAACAATCACTATAAATATGATAAAGATACTAAGCCTTGCAGAAATTGAGTGTGGCATTATTATAAAATGTAGAAGATGTACAGGAGAAAATATACATAGATACATGTATGTATGAAATCACATATTTCTTTGAAGATAAACTGTTCTTGGTTATTGCCTTTTGGTGGTTTTTGATATCTTTTTTTTTTGGCTCATGATATACATGTGATCACTCTCTATTTCTGCTCTTGGTTAAGCATTGAACCTGGAACAGCTTTTGAAGGAGTGAGCTGCCTTCTGTGTCTACTCAGAGATACCACTGAGACCTACAGGGATGTTACTTACCTGGTAGAAAATTTTATTTCTCCAGTTTTAAATGATTTCTAAGGCTTCCCACATGCCTTAAATGATAATTTGTGAAATTATTTTCAACTTTTAATTATCTGTAAAACATTAGTCAATTGTAAGTGTGATAAACTCAAGTGAGAAAATAGCTCTTTGATTAGCAGCAACCTAGAGAATAACTAAAGCCACATATCAGACATTTGTATCAGGAAGACTTTTAGTGTCAATATGACTAAATTATAGTTTTATACAAATAGATGGATGATAGGTTAGAACACCAGCTGGGTAGAATTGACCACCACTTTTTGTAAATACATTGGTATTGCAATAAAATAGCTAGAGAGGAATTATTTCTACACAGCCATGTGGTGGGTCTATATGATTATGGGTTTTATTAGACTTGATCTTTCCCACAAATCTATCTATTTAAGAAAAGATGAAATATATATGCTTGATTTAAAATCTAGAAGTTGCTTTTGTTTATAATCTATATTTACTTTGTAAATATTTATTCTTTTTCTTTTCAGAAAATAGATGAGGATTAAAAAAGGGAAACAAAATAATAGTTGGATGTTCTTCTCCTTGTATTGTCCAGCTATTTAGTGTTCATAAAAATTAGTCCTACCACATATAAAGACTATAGATGGAAATATAAGATCAATGATTATGGAGGCTCATTGTGCTTCATATTGTGTGGTTATGGGAAGTTTATTTGTACATATGTGTCATTTGTGAAAGACTTATTCTGATCTGAAAGCAAAACAAAACCAATATTTAATTTTTGCTGAGTTACTATTTGGAATTTGTTGCTGATAATGAATCTGCCAGGAGCTCTTAGTGTTTAAAATATTAAAAACATTTTAAGAAATAGAATAAATGTGTAAAATTTAAGAGGACAAAATTTTATTTTCTTTCTTCTTTATATTCCTTAAATAAGTCCTTGGATTTTGTATTTTTATAAGTGATCCTGCAATAGTAGACAATTTTAAAATCTAGCATTGCCATGAAGAGAAACATCTTTATAGTACTATGCATTATTGGGAATGTTTTATATTAACCTATTTATTGTTACAGTGGGATATGGTACAAAAGCTTATGGACCCCTACTGTGTACTAGTAGGCTGGAACAGTTTTTATGTTTCTTCTCAGTTCCATTTTAGTGTGTTCAGTTGTAAAATGATCCATGAATTAAAAACAAACAAAACAAAATGCCATGTTCTTTGGTAAAAGCAATACCATAAAGCGTTTGGGGTCAACATTTGGGGTTTTTAGGCAAACTCTGTCTTGTTCCTAGTCTTTACTTATTATATGCTTGCTTTCTAGCATTTCAGGAACCATTTCTTTTTTGATGCAAAATATTTCTTTTAATTTGTACTATATTGAGGGGCACCTGGGTGGCTCAGTTAGTTGAGTGTCTGACGCTTGGTTTCAGCTCAGGTTGTGATTTTGGTGTTATGGGATCAAGCCCCATGTTGGGCTCTGTGCTGGACATGGAGCCTGCTTGGGATTCTCTCTCTCTCTAAAAAAAAAAAAAAAAAAGTGCTATATTAAGATTATTTTATAAGTATGAATGGACTAACTGGACTCTAATTCAAGATGAGCTTAACTTCTTGGATAGAGGAAGGCCAGGCAAGGTTAATGGTTGTTTTCTCAATTACAAAAATAACAGAGTTCTGTTTAAACTGTAAAAAAAGAACCAAAAATCTTTAGTAATCCTAGGAAGTCTTGTCTAAAAGTTTAGTATTACTTTGTAGCTAATTTCAAACTGAATATTCTAAAAGGGTGGCAAATGAAATAAAAGTTTTCAAAGCATTGGCTATTTTTTCAAATGGCAATTTCTTTTAATGGCTAAGTGTTATGCAAATGTTTGAAGAATTTATACCAAATTCATAAAGTTTGTGAATTAATTCAACTTTTGTTTATCTTAGGTTAAGCCTTTTGCTGTTTTAAGTATTGTTTAATGTTGCATGAATCTGTTAGCTTATAACCTAGACTGAGTTAAAGAGTGGATCAAAGAACAATGATTAATAAAAAAACTTTATGGGGGCACCTGTGTGGCTCAGTGGGTTAAAGCCTCTGCCTTCAACTCGGGTCATGGTCTCGGGGTCCTGGGATCGAGCCCCACGTCGGACTCTCTGCTCAGTGGGGAGCCTGCTTCCCCCTCTCTCTCTGCCTGCCTCTCCGCCCACTTGTGATCCCTCTCTCTGTGTCAAATAAATAAATAATATATTTTAAAAAAAAATAAAAAAATAAAAAAACTTTATGTACAGGTGAGAAGACCTGTCTTCCTTACTTTCTGTTTCTCTTTGCAGCCTCACAACTGCCTTTTCCTGGTCAGAGGTGATTTCCCTAAAAGTAAAGAGGCATAGAGTGGGAGGTGAGGTAGCCATGTGGGCACCTTAATAATCCCATTTTTCTGAGGCTCACCAGACACTGAGCTAGAGGAGCATAGGTTTTCCACTCATTATGGGGATTTTAGCCCAAAGGTATTAAGAGCTGTTCACTCTACCTTGGGCCATAGGGATAATGGAGCTCAGCACTGCTCACCTTGGAGCTCCTTTTAGTGGGGGAAATGGACTACTAAAGCACTGATTTGATTGTGATGAAGTCAGAGCTACAACTGAGATACACACAGGATATCAAAATCCTGCTTTCTTTCTGTGATGTTTAGGTCACAAAATCACTGTTAGAATTTCAAGAGATTGAAGATAATTTTAGACAATCCTTATTTTAAAGAAAGCTGAGACTCAGAGTTTGAAGTGATTTAGTTAAGGCTACATCCTTAGTTACTGACCGCATTAAAACCTGATGAAACAAATTTTTTTTTTAAAAAACCAATCAAATCAACTTATGATCTACGTTTTACTTATATTTGAATATTTGTCTATTGACTCGTTACATTTGAGTATTTACTCTCCACTCTCATAAAAAACAAAAAAAAATATAAAGTGTATTATTCAAGGAAACTGAACTCTATCTTCAGCCAAAATGTTCTTCAGCTGTCCCCTCTCTCCTAGGACTTATAATTCATGCCTGGGAGCACTTGGTAATACTGATATTATGACAAATCAGCAGCTAATGGAGCATGGCACTTCAGGCGCCAGAGGTAGAGTGTTCACCTCTAGTGATAGGGCAAAACACTCAGCTCCTGGGAAGAAAAGAACATTTTGCCCTTGAATATGTTCATGAAACCTCATATTTGGGAAAAACAATTTTAATTTTGTCGCTAGGTTTATCATAAAGCAATAAAATAAGTGGTGTTATAAAAATGCTTAAAACAATTAGGATTTTTTTAACAATTAGGATTGTTAATATGTTTATTTAATATATCTTTCTCTTCACTTAAAGTATTACTCATAATAATGTAGCTTTTATTTCTAACTCTAGTATTTCTTGCTGATGAGAAAAGTAAACATGTTGATGACTTGCTTAATGTGGCACATGTCTTATTCTGTCTGTGCGTGGTTAGCACAGCACAGTGAGGAATAAATAGTGCAGTTGATTCTCCAACAAGCATTTATGGGAAGCTTGATATTTTCAAAGCATTGCATTCGTGGACACAGTAAAACCATTAAACAGTCTTTGTCTTCAGGACTTTATAATATGGTTGAACACATAATACCCAGAAATAAGCAATAAACAGAGTCTATACTAAGTCCAAAGAACATAGGTGGAGCCTGGAAGAGTTAGAGAAGTCTGGTTCCTTGGTGAGATGAGCCCTTCTGAGTGATTCTTGCAGAAGGAGCTAGATAGGAGATGAATGGAGAGATGTGTGCATTCTAATCAGTTGTAGAGAAAGGCAAAGAACTGGTAGCACTTACAAGTTACACTTACAAGCACTACAAGCACTTACAAGGTTAGCGTGGGGAATCCCTCGGTGATGAAAGGATGGACAGGGAGCTATGAGCTTTCTGAGAAGTTTTCCTGTTTCCTCTGGGCTTCTTCTCACCTTTGCCTACAGTGGGTGGACTTTGCTGGTGCTGGCCCTGCCATTTTACCACCTAACAAGTACTATTCCTGGCAGTCTTGACAAGTGGCCTACTTTCAAAGGGCAGACACACTCTCCATAGGTAAACATAACTTCAGGTTTTATTGAGGATGTTCTTCTTGAGCCATGCTTTTCTTTTGTCTTCCACAATATTATGTGCTTACTATTAGCCACTTCATAGAACAATTGTCTATGTTGTGGTAGGCATTGTTCAGTGACATGAGAGCATGATGGAGAACCAAACAGGTTCTCTGTTCTCTAGGAGCTTTGGACACCTTTCTCTATCTCCTTAACAATAGCCTTACCCTGGAGTTCCCCCAAATAGCCATTTCCAGCCCCAAACTCTCATCTGAACTCTGATCAAACATATTCAACTGCCCTGTCTTCCTTTGCTAAGATGCCATACTCAACAAATCCCAAACCAAAACAGCAGTTTTACATACTTTATTTTTTTAATTTAATTTTTTCAGTATTCCAAGTTTCATTGTTCATGCACTACACCCAGTGCTCCATGCAATACGTGCCCTCTTCAATGCCCACCACCAGGCTCACCCAACACCCTACCCCACTCCCCTCCAAAACCCTCAGTTTGTTTATCAGAGTCCACAGTCTTTCATGGTTCATCTCCCCCTCTGATTTCCCCCAATTCACCCTTCCTTTCCTTCTCCCAATGTCCTCCATGTTTTTCCTTATGCTCCACATGTAAGTGAAACCATATGATAACTGACTCTCTCTGCTTGACTTATTTCACTCAGCATAATCTCTTCAAATCCCATCCATGTTGATACATACTTTTTTCCAAACCTGCTCCTTTCAGTGATTTCTCACAGGTAGAGGAGTAGTCCCCATTACTGGATGGTAATCCAGTAATAAGCTAAGAGAACATCATCTTACTTGGTCCTTTCCTCTTTCTTTTTCTGGAACCCTTGCCCCCAAGACACACACATGCACATATTTAGTTCAATCATTAAACTCCCACCTTGTCACCATGTGGGCCCTCACTGTTATTATCTTAGTTTTCTTGTATTATTCCAAGTGGCTCCTGCCTGACTCCCTGTTACAAGATTTATTTTTTCCAATTTATTTCTCTAATTATCAAGATAAACTTTCTGTAAAAACAGCTCTGATTGTGCCACTTCCCTGTTTAATGTTTTCAGTGGCTTCCTCTTGCCCTCAGGAAAATGTCCAGCCATAGTTCATGGTCTTTGTTGACTGGTGCTGCATGCTTCTCCATTTCCACCTGCCATGGCCTACGTCCCCATAGCAGCCATACTGTTAGTGAGCCCATTTGGTTCTCCTGTGCCTGAGATTGTCCATAGCGAGTTTCTCTCCTCAATGTATTTCTTTTCCATTTAGGACCTCGAGGAATCCTTTTCTGGTATTCTGGGCAGGTTAGTTGCTTAAGGGGCTGCTTCCGCTATCACCTGAGTGGTTCATCTTAGCAGAGTCATTAATTGTCAACTTTACCTGCTAGATCATAAGTTCTGGAAGGGCAGTGTCTGTGTCTATTTTTTGTTTTCCTTTTTATTATTATTATTATTGTTGTTGTTGTTATGTTGTTCAGTGTATCTGTGAGGCATGGAGAAACTAGGAATAGTGAATTAAAGAGTCAGTATTTGAATTCAGGTCAATTTGACTATCATGTTGTGTTCTGTCCACCACACCACATCCATCTGTCTTCCCTAAATTAATCTCATACTAGTTGAGAAGATTGGGATTTTTTTGAATATTATTCAGAAGGGAGCCTAGTTTCCCCACACTAAGCATTTCTGCAACACCAGCTGGGTGTCCTACAATTCAATTCAGTTCTGATAAGATTTACCTAGAGATAGTGTCATAACCACAGATTAGGGCTCAGTAGCACAAGACTGGCTCTGCAGCCCCTTCAGACAACAACTGCAAGTCCAGGTTGTCACCTGTGCTTCTGACTGATTAACTATAAATTGGAGGTTCCTACAATCCCCCTCTCAGATATGATTACTTTGCTAGAACATGAAACTCAGGAGAACAATCTACTTAGTAAATTACCAGTTTTTTATACAAAGATATAACTTAGAAACAGTCAAACAGAGAGATGCCCATGGTAAGATATGGGGAACATAGAGCTTCCATGACCTCTGCAGGGTCACCATCCTCCCAGCATCTCCATGTATTTGTTAACCCAGAAATTCTCTGAACCTTCTCCTTTTGGGATTTTTTAGAGGCTTTATTACATAAGCAGATTGACCAAATCATCAACCATTGGTAGGATTAATTCAATTTCCCGCCCATCTCTTCTCCCTGGAGGTGGGTGGTAGACAGTGGAGAGCGAAAGGGATGGTGCTGAAAGTTTGAACCCTGTAATTACACGATTGGCTCCCCTGGCAACTAACCTTCATCCTTAGGTGCTTTCCAAAATCACCCATTAACATAAACTCAGGTGTGGTTGAAAGGGTTTTTTTTTAATAAATAACAAGACACTTTTTTTTTCTCCTTTATTACTGTGGAACTATTACTGGGCTTAGATCTATTTGAGGACAAAACACCAAATATTTTAACAAAAAATTCTCTTATTGCTTTTATCACTTAAGAAATTTCAATGTTGGGCCCCTGGGTAGCTTAGTTGGTTAACCGTCCCATGAATTCAGGATCTTGGGACCCAGCCTCACATCAGGCTCCCTTCTCAGAGGAGAGCCCCTCCCCCTGCACATGGTCATGCACATGTTCTCTCTCTCTCAAATAAATTAAAAAAAAATCTTAAAAAAAACAACAAAAAAGGAAATTCCAGTGATTTTAGGAGCTGTATGCTAGGAACAGGACAAAAACTAAATACATATTTCTTATTATAAATTACAATACCACAACTATAGAAGTGAATTCTTGAATGTGAAGAGTTGTTTTAGTTTTTGTGGTCTCTACTCATTTTCAGGGCTTGGTAAAACTTGTCAGACTGCAGTTTTGAGGCACTTGTCTGCAGTTTGAAGATAGTCTACAGATTGTAGTGCAAATCTGGATGGAAACTCTTTGTTTCAGGACTACTTTCTGCCCTGCAGTCTGAAGGGTCTGATGGAGTCTCATCTGGCTTTGTTGTCTCTGAGATACTAGCCTTGGCTCTCTCTACCTGTTGCCACCCAGAGGCTTCCTTCAGTGCATAGACATCTGGGGCCACGATGGGACAAACTTTCAGAAGAAATTGAGATTTGACTTTCATTTGTGAGTGACTGTGCTCAGAGTCTTAGTTTATTTGGCAACACCGAACACCTGTTCTTATCTGCATGTCCATGGGGCTCTTAGTATGAAATTATTTAGGACCAGCAGGAGCTGGCAGCAAGAGGAAAAAGTATTGTGACAAAAATCTTCCTGTTTGAATATGTACCTTATTCAGTTACAAGAGTGATGTTTGCTATTTAGTTCTAATTGTTTCACCAAAAAACTAGCCAGTAAATGAAAGATACACTCAATTTTTGATAATGGCTAAGTTAATGGTACTTGAATTTAGTGATTATTGTGCTCATGAAATACGCAAAATATTTATAAAATATCAGGATCATACATTGTTTTTGAATTTTTGTTTCATAAAAATAAATAAAATACTATGTATAAATTCTCAGAAAAACATATATTTTTTCACAAGTGATTCATATAAGTAGCATCCTGATTATGTGCAATAAACCCAATTTATACATAATATCTGTTTTATAGCTAATAGCTTACAGTATCCTTAGGGAAATAGAGATGAATTAAAACTCCTCTTTACAAAGATATTTTGAAAATATAATAAAATTATTGAGTATTAATATTAAAAGTTAATTCAGACACAAAGAACAAAAATGTCATGCAAATTGGTTTTTAAGAGTAATTTCCATCTTTATAAATTTTCCTTCAAACTCAGATAAAGTTTCTCTTTAGTCTATGAACATTTTAATAGTAATGACAAGTTCGGGATTTTGGAGAATTAAAAACACCCAGGTTCCAGATTAATGAAATTGACAGAGGAGCTCATGCAGATAATCAGTATAACAATTTCCAAATATATTTACAAAGAAGTGGAAATCTCTAGTCTTTGGGGTGTCGTATGAGTTGTCACAAAGAAAATTGTAAAATGAGGCACCTCAAAAAGCTGTGTTAATCTGTGAGTTTTATAGCACATGGAAAGACATATTATAATATATTTTAAAAATAATTCTATTAGAAAATATAACCAAAGCAAATGTGAATGATAAGCAAGTGAAAACTGACTTTTCAGGGCACTATGTGAAAATACAGGTAAACGCAAACTATTACATTTTAAAGATTTTTATTTATTTATTTGACAGAGAGAGAGAGAAAGAGAGATCATAAGTAGGCAGAGAGGCGGGCAGAGAGGGGGCGGGGGGGGGAAGCAAGCTCCCTGCCAAACAGAAACCTGATGTGGGGCTCTATCCCAGGACCCTGAGATTATGATCTGAACTAAAGGCAGAGACTTTAACTCACTGAGCCACCCAGGTGCCCCAGGGCAAACCATTAAATTTTAGCTATGGTGGTATTCTTGGTTCCCTGTGGGTGGCTGCCATCTTTTTTTGAAAAGAAAAAAACTTCTATTGCTGGAAAAGTGTGCAGTTGAGTTCAGATAACTTATACCTCTTTCCCCCAACGTCCAATGAAGCCAGTAACATTGGCATTCCCTGACCCTAGTCTCTCACAAAAAGGCGAAGATGCCTCCCTGCTGGGTCCAGAGACAAATTCAGCTGTTAGGTCCTTTCTTTCTTATTCCTGATGGTAAGCAAAGACAAAACAAAACATTTTATCTTCATGAGTCTGAAGTAGACCTGCTAAGGATATTAAAACAGAAGGGTTGTCCACTATGGTGTTGCTGAATATCCACAGCCCTGGACAGCCTCAGCTGATCTTTTTGTGGGAGATATGTATTTCAGCCTGATTCACATTTTCTGTTATTTGCAGCCAAACCTATTCCAAACTGACATACTAGGAAAGGAAAACAACAACAACAAACAAGAAAGAAAGAAAGAAAGAAAGAAAAGAAAAGAAAAGAAAAGAAAAGAAAAGAAAAGAAAAGAAAAGAAAAGAAAAGAAAAGAAAAGAAAAAAAGAAAAGAAAAAAGAAAAGAAAAGAAAAAGAGTTCTTGTGTAAATAGTGTACATATGGGTGGTGCTTTTTAAAAAACTCTGCTTTTTACAAACCTCTGTTTCTTCCCTGTGAATGCTTTGAGGAACATGAGGAAGCTTTCTCCTTTATTCCTGACAGTTACAAAATCTGCCTCTGCAATGGCTTCTGGCTTTACTTTAGGTCTGTCCAAAGTTTTTCTCCTATTGTTTTCATACTTTCCCATATTGCCATTTATTTTCTGTGATATGATTAAGACACACAAAAAATAATCTGGAAAAAATCATGGCACACATTTAGGATTTTTTTAAAGATTTTATTTATTTATATTTATTAAGAAAGAGAGAGAGTGAGAGAGAGCATGAGAAGGGAGAGGGTCAGAGGGAGAAGCGGACTCCCCATGAAGCCGGGAGCCCGATGTGGGACTCGATCTTGTGTCTCCGGGAGCATGACCTGAGCCAAAGGCAGTTGCCCAACCAACTGAGCCACCCAGGCACCCTAGGATTTTTTTTTTTAAGATTTTATTTATTTATTTGGCAGACAAAGATCACAAGTAGGCAGAGACGCAGGCAGAGAGAGAGGGGGAAGCAAGCTTCCTCCTAAGCAGAGAGCTTGATGCGGGGCTGGATCCCGGGATGCTGAGATCATGACCTGAACCTAAGGCAGAGACTTTAACCCACTGAGCCACCCAGACGCCCTTACACATTTAAGGTTTTATACTATTGTCCTTGAGGATTCGGAAATGTCTTATTTTGTATGAGATCTTTTCCTAACTAAAGGTGTGTTGGCCTCTTATTGATTCAGCTTTTTTTTTTTCTTTTTTTGCATGAGTGCAGTAGCTTGTCAAAATACATAGCATAAAGGCAAATTAGATAACTATACCTCAGTTTAATTATTAGTCTCATTCCATGGAATAACAAAGGACAAAAGAGCATTTCTATTTTTCTGCCTACATTTTATTTAAATGGATTTATACTTTTGAGCATTTGAACACATTTGTTTTAGGGTTTTGCCTTCTTGAAGAGGTAGCTATGCAACCAGAACTGCAATGGCTCCAAGGTACATCTGTCAGAAAATATGTACCTGAAGGGAATTGCTTCTTTAAACCTAAACCTGTCCTTTGTTCATAAGAATCTTGCCAGACGGGATTTTAGAGTTTTGATGGCAGGCATCCACGTGGAATTTTGTTCTTAACACTGATGAATGACTTTCCGAATCCTGAGATGGGGGTTTCACTATAGGGTTTCAAGGAGTTCCAGTCCAGGGTGTGACTCTAACTTGTCATGATATGCAGATTTGTAAGTACTAGTGTAGCCTGTGGTTGAGTGATCATGCTAAGGCATCAGTATCTATGAATCAAAGGGGTAAAATTAAACTCTTGAATTTAAATTTTTATATTCCAAGATTCATCTAAGTGGACTGAATACCACTTTGTTTCAAAACACTTCCATTGAGGGGTGCCTGGGTGGTTCAGTCAGTTACATGTCTGCCTTTGGCTCAGGTCATGATCCCAGAGTCCTGGGATCAAGCCCTGCATAGGGCTCCATGCTCAGCAGGGGAATCTGCTTCTCTCTCTCCCTCTGCCCCTGCTCGTGTTCTCTCTCTCACTCACTCTCTCAAATAAATAAATAAATAAATAAATCTAAAAAACCTCAAAAAACAAAAAACAAAACACTTGCATTGAACTTTCAGGTACAGTAACTTACTGAGTCTGATGAAAAGCACAGGCATTGATTAGAGAACTTTGGATTGGATCTTTGGATTAGAGACCAAAACAATTGAGATTCATAACAAAGAGGTCTGTTCTGACTCAGGTTATGTTACCTCTACTTGGCTTGTTACCTGGCTGTGTCCATGAACTTGACTGGGAACACTTCTCCCTTACACAGCTGACCCTTGAACAACATGGGTTTGAATTGGGCATGTCTACTTATATAGGCTTTTTTTCCCAATAAATATGGTATAGTACTATAAATGTATTTTCCTTATAATCCTTATGTTTTTCTTCATAGAATTTTCTTTTCTCCGCCTTAATTTATTATAAGAATACAGTATATGATGCATAGAACATACAAAATATGTGTTAATCAATTGTTTGTTATTGATGAGGCTTCCAGTCAACAGTAGACTGTTAGTTAAGTTTTTGGGGAATCAAAAGTTATATGTGGATTTTCAACTGTGCAAGGGTCAGTGCCCCTAACTTCCATATTGTTAAAGGGTCAGGTGTACTTCATTAGGATCTTTGGAGTGTGAATAAACTTGTTCATATTCTAATATTTGTAGAGCCCCTTATCCTTACCATCTTGTTTCTCTTTATTAAGTTCTGTCATCAGATGCCAATGAGGTAGCTATTTATATTTGAGGAAAGTAAGAATGGGAGAAGTCAATAATTTTTATGGTCATGGTATTAGTAAATGACATTTAAAAGCTATTTTTTCACTTTTCTCTGCTGTTCAGTGTAGTCATTACCATTGTGTTTGGTGGAGTCAGTCAGAGTTGGTTCATATCCCCAGCTTCACAGTTGACTAGCATGTTTTCCGGCAGATAAGTTAATCACTTTCCTCCTCATTTTTGTCGTACAAAACATAGCTATGAAATAATGCCCATCTCAGTATTATTGAGAAGAATAAACAATTTCATTCATGTAAAGAAGTTATCATGTATGGCACACAATAAGCACTCAATACACTGTGAACTTTATTATTATCACTGGTAATGATGGATGGTAATGATGGATGGTAATGATGGTATTAATACACTGGTAATGTTTACTCCTTGCTGCTAGCAAAAATTGAGCCAAATATGTGGCCTATTAGTAGATAATTATGTTGTACAGATTTATAGCCTTGCAGTCAAAAATTGCATCCACATTTTGGTTTTCCTTCTTTTCCCTCATTTTATAATTTATGCAAATATTTTTCCAGCTTTATTCAAGTAGATTGACAAATATAAATTATATGTATCTGAGGTATACATGTAATGTTTTGAGATAAATGATTACCACAATCAACCTAATTAGTGTGAATGTCTTTTATGTATTGCTGTAAGCAAACTTAAATTCCTTCTGGAGTAAAGGAGCATATAATATACATGCCTACAAAAGACTCTACCTAAGGAAAGAGCACCTAGCCACATCTCAATTCATGGGAATGTCTTTCTGCCCCTACTTGGTGGCAGCATCTCATAGGCTTATATTATAGGCAGTGCACTAAATTCACAGATGTTGTCTGTGTCTGAGAACTCTGGCCTAGACTCCATATTTGCCTGCTGAGTCATGGATGCACATTCAAAATATGTCAATGAGACAAACTAAATTGTTTTACTAGAGGATGGAAAATTTAAGGTCTAAGCCACAGGAAGGATCCACATTCACTCTTGAATGGTAGAGGAAATGAGACCTATGGCCAGACAGGGCACCCAATGACCAGATGAACTGTGGTAGCAATGAAGCCCCATCTGGAGGCATCGTTTTAAGTAATCTTCACAGTACCTTGTCAAATTGTGAAGCAACAATTCAGCTGAATAAAAAAGTAACTACTTTTATTGATTTCTGTGCTCTAGGAAATGAGATAGGTATTTTATATACATTATCCCTAATATGCACAACAATCTAGGTATTTTTATTTCCATAGGGATAATGACACTGAAACTCATAAAATTAACTTGTTCAAGATCTGTTTGTGAAGCCCACACTCCTTTCTAACATTCTTTATAAAAGACTCGTCTTATACCAAAGTCCATGCTGTTAACCACTACAATATGTCTCCTATCACATTTAGTGACTCTTAGCTCAATAGAGTTAAATGACAATAATAATTAATAATAATATTAATAATAATGGCAAGGAAAATAAATTTAAGTTGTCGTAAGTTATCTCTGGATCAAGTGACTGGCTTAGAAGATAATGAGTAAAAAAAAAAAGAAGATAATGAGTATATATATTATTGTGTGGTTTAAGAGTAAAATTAGATATTAGTATCTACACATGGAAGAAAACCACCACACTCATCAATTAGATTCTCTTTTCTGTAAAAAAGCAAAGAATAAACAAATTATGTTTAATAAAACCTAATGTTCTTACATTAAGAGATCCATGAAAATATTGGCTATGCCACTAGCAAATATGCAGAAAGTTGAAGATTTGCATGTTATGAATACTTATGGCTTCTTAAGGTTCTTATTTATTCAGAGACATTAATTGACTTGTAAAGTAGGAGAGATTAGCTAGAGAAAACGTTTGCTGATACTTAAATAAATAAACATGCAAACTTGGCTCCTTTTTTATGGGCTAAATAATTTCCTATCCCAGTTAGACTTAAACAGTTCTGTATTTCTTGAGGGATGTTGCTGAGATATATGATTCAGGAGTACCATAGGATCATCAGGTGACATGGGACTTGTCTTCTCTTCCCACTGATTGGATGTGACACGTTAGTCTAATCTCTAGGCCCCTCAAGCATTCAATTCCCTCATCCACAAAATTGGAAAACAAACAAGCAAGCAAACAAACATCTTTTGGGGCTTCTTCCTGCTGTGTCCTCTATTCTTCTTCTTATCCTACATGAATATGTTAGAGAGGCATCTCCCTTGTGAAGCCAACTTCTTGGAAGGTTATCTCCTCTGTACTACTACCAAATGTTCCACTTCAAGACCACTTAAGTTAAAAACATTTTATTTACAATTTTTATGATGGCACCAATGGTCTGATCATATAATTTTATAGATACAGAATGAGGCGGCATCACTAAAGTAAAGCAGAGTACCCAAGTTAATGAATTTAAAAAAGAGTTTGTTGATAGCAAGGTGACAATATGGGAGAAATAGATGGAAGTGACATGAAGAGGACAAACAAACCATATCTTGAATGCTGGCCCAGAGGGCAGAATGCAGGGGGCATGAGGTGGGTGGTGAAGGGCTGTGACCACAGTGGGAAAATACTGAAGGAGTAAAAATAACCAGAGTTAGTTTGGTTTTCAAAACCAAAATATCACTGAATTTATTGGCATCACTGTGATATAGGATAGAAAAATCTAGAAAAGAATCCTTCCTTTCCAGTCAGCATGTCAAGGTTTTATTATGCTGCCATATTTACATTTAGCATTCATCTTTTTTTTTTTTTAAGATTTTATTTATTTGACAGGGAGAGAGAGAGTAGAAGCAGAGAGAGAAGCAGGCAGAGGGTGAGGAAGAAGAAGACTCCCTGAGGAGAAAGGAGCCCAATGCAGGGCTCAATCCCAGGACCCTGGGATCATGACCTGAGCTGAAGGCAGACACTTAACCCACTGAGCCACCCAGACACCCCTGGAATTCATCTTTTAAGAAGCAAAAGAAACCTTAGAAAAAGCTGAGAAAAATGGCAAAGGTGTCAGCAAATATGACTGGCCCTGTGTTATCTGTGTAGTGAAAACCTAAAAAGGATTTAATTTTGCCTCAGGAGAAGTTGAACATGCTTTATGGCACTTCTGATTTCTTCCCTAACTGAAGAAGGAGTATTAACACCTCATTGATGCTTTCTTTCTCTGTTTCCTTGAAAAAGGGAAATTACAGCTTTTGAATTTGTAAGTTGAGTGGAAAAACAGCACATAATAGGAAGGGAAAAAAGTCTGACTGCAAATTTATTTGTCTATTTGGCAGATCTGTTCTAGTTTGCAAAATGGTACAGTGGAAGAAATACTTTATCATTTTTTTTCCACTCATGTCAATTATCCCTCCCTCTGGACCATTCTCTTCCCTGGACTATTATCTCTTGAATCCTTCTGTGAAAATTAGTAACATTTTATTCTTTCTAGATTTTCAAATGTTTTCACCATTGTATTATTGCAGTAGTAGGATCTCAGTATTTGCTTTCAGAATTGTATTGTTGTGGTTATACGATCTAAATATTAAACAACTTCAATAAACTTGAATGTTTTCATCAGTATTACAGTTAGAAATTTTTTTTTTCTCTTCTTGAGCCATTAAAAGAAGTGCAGACAGCTTTCCAGAATGACCGAAGTATCTGTTCACTATAAATAAATTCAGACGGTCAACTGTCTAGTGGTAATAGAATGCTATCTGAGATCCCCTCAGTGCTGTAAGATGATGATGCTAGGTAATAACACAGTAATACTACTAAATCAGTGAAATGATGTCTTGGATTCATTAACAGTGCAATGTAGTCAATGATAGGCAATCATTCTGCGCAGAGGAGAGAATCTGAAATGCACAAGGAAAGTAAGGGGAGCATATTTGCTAAATCAAAAATATGAGGCCTCGAGGATAACATGTGATAAAATGTGACCAATTTATGCAATTGTCATTAGGGATGACTTAATTTTACTGGTTACAATATTCTAATCTTAACAAGGGTTTGGAATCAATGTGCTATCTATTCTGAACAGCTTTAAAAATCACTTTGGGTGATTACTGGATCTTTTTATTTTTGCAATTTTCTTCACTGAAAGCTCCCACAAAACAATTTACATTTTTATTATATGGATTTTGCAAACAATCGTATAAAGAATTAAAATGATACAGAGAAAAAGTAAGTTTTTATAGTCTACTTTTGATTTAATAAAACAAGTGACTATTTTCCTTGGATCTAATGTCCAATACAGTTTGGGAATACATTTCAACCCTAATTAAGATAAATGGTAATTCACAATGGTAAATTCAGACTTTGTTAATCAGCTCTTCTGATATCGCAAGTAAGTCCTCAAAAAGATGTGTGCATCTTCATGACAAGCACTTAATTTTTTAATTTTTTTTCTACTTTGGTAACAAAAGGATAAAACCCTAAGTTTTACTAAATAGGCCTTTCATCATGTTGGTTTATACTTGATGAATTTTTCATGCTTAAACAATTGGTTCTCAGTATACATATACCAGTGGTCCTATCTTCAAGTTAGTGGATATGAACTGATTGCAAAGAGTGGGAACATGTGGGCTAGCCTTGTCTGTGGACCTAGGGTTGCTGCAAGGCTGCTGTCTCAGGGTGATGTTAAAGGTGTTCTTTTCACCCTCAAGTGTCCTCATTTGGATTCCGGGTTATATCATTACTCGTCATTTAGCTAGCTGCTGCTTTTGATAAGACTGCTCAAGGCATTTAAAATGTATTCATTAAAAAAAAAAAAAAACAGGCATATCAAACCTGAGATGAGAAATGCATTGTGGCACTATTTCATGTGAAACTTTTTATGTATTTAGCCTCACAGTAGTTATACCTTTGCACAGCTGCAAGCTGAAATTATAAATACTTGGTAAAGTTTAAGGAAATCTATCTAATTAGATTTCCTAAGGTAATAGATGTATACTGGTTTGAGGTCATGTTTTCCATATTAAGGCATTTAGAAAAATCCAGATGTATTTAAACCCCAAATATTAGTTAGGCAGAATTTTTATTCACTCACATATTAGGAAAAAGATAAAAATGGCCTTAAAATTAGTTCATATTAGGGATTTAATTGTGATCAGTACCCTTTCAGCTCATTCTTCCATACTTTTTATTTCTACAGTTTATTGTTGTATAATGTGAAATAATGTTCAGAATTAATGCTCTGAAATCCTGCAAAATTACAAATAATTAAAATGTTATATTTTATTGCCCACTAATCATAAGGTATTAGAAAAATTTCCACAATAGACTTGATAGGAATATTTTAATAACCAGAATTCAACAAACCAGATCATATAATTTCCTGAGCATGTTAAGTTTGAACCCATTCTTTACTCTTCTCCCCATGTTTTAGGTATGCACTGTCATATTTTACATCCTCTTATTTTATGAGTTCTTTGACTAATTTTTTACAGAAATATCCATTTTTATGCTTTTGTGTTTCCTACTTTCATGCTGCCACTTACGGTCTTTCCTTTCTACCCAGAGTCCCCTTTAATATTTCTTGCAGGGCTGGTTTAGTGGCCATGAACTTCTTTAGTTTTTGTTTGTCTGGGGAATGCTTTTTCTCTCCTTCTGTTCTGATTGATAGCCTTGCTGGAGAGAGTATTCTTGGCTGCAGATTTTTCCCATTCAGTGCTTTGAATATATCATGCTACTTCTTTGAATATATCATGCCATCTCTTTTGGCTTGTAAAGTTTCTGCTGAAAAATCTACTGGTAGGCTGATAGCCTTATGGGGTTTCCCTTGTATGTAACTGTCTTGCTTCTTTAAATTTTTTTTTCTTTATCACTACATTTTGCATTTTAACAGTATGTCTTGGTGTGGTTCTACTTTTATTGATTTTGTTGGGAGTTCTCTGTGCCTCTTGGATCTGAATATCTGTTTCCTTCACCAAATTAGGGAATTTTCCAGGTATTATTTCTTGAAATGAATTTTCTGCCCTCTTTTCTCCTATAATATGAATTTTATTATTACATTTAGTGGAGTTACTGAGTTCTCTATATCTATTCTCATGTTGCATAATTCTTTTTTCTCTCTTTTGTTTGGATTGATTACTTTCCATTACTCTGTCATCTAGGTCATTAATTCATTCCTCTACTTCTTCCAGTCTGCTGTTCATTTCATCAAGTGTGTTTCTTATTTCATTTAATGAGTCCTTTATCTCTGCTTTGTTATTCCTTATGTCATTGTTAAGGATCTCACTGATGCCTTCCACTCTTTTCTCAAGTCCAGTATCTTTGTGATCATTACTTTAAATTCTTTATCAGGCATGTTACTTACATCGGTTTCACTTATATGTTTGGCCATGGTCTTGTTCTATTCTTTCATTTGGGACAAATTCCTCTGTCTTTTCATTTTGTCTAAGTCTATGTACCTGTTTTTGTGTATTAAAAAAGTCAAATACGGTCTTCTGTTTTTTAGGGTAATGGGCCTTTGAGGAAGAGGTCCAGTGTAATGTCTCCTGTTCGCCAGGGCCTGGCTCTTCAGGGAGTATCTCCAAATGTGTGCTGCATGAACTCTGCTGTTGTGCCCTGAGGGATAACTTCAGGGGAGTCGTCTGTAGAGGCTCTCTTTGTTGTGGGCAGCATTTGGTTCCTGACTTGAATGTGGCACTTTTTAACTAAGTGTGCTCTGATCTGCTTGTGAAATGAGACCTGTCTCCACTGCCACTGGATCTAGGGCCCTGCAAAATTCCTGGGTCAGGAGATGCAGTGTAAGCAGGGGTTTGGGCCAGTCTTCTGTGGGAGGGGCCAGTTGTGCTGTGACCGAGGCAAGTGACTGGGAATGGCAGTTCCACTGGAGTGCAGAGGTGGGAAGGAGCTTGGTGTAAACAAGTTAGGTAGCAAGTGTCAGCACTGTGCTGGTTTTTGCACATGGTCCTCTGCTTATGCTGAAGGGCAGGGGATAAAAATGGTGCTGGCCAGTTTCTTTGTTCCTGGAGGGGTCTTTCTGTGAATGCTGCCTCCCTGGAACATGCTCCAAGATGAGCAAATAACCTCCCTACTGTGTGCCCTAGATGCTCTTCAGATAGATATTTCCATGCTGTGTGTCTGCACCAGATTATTTGAATTCCAAGAGCAGCCCCAATGCCACTAAGCTCACCCCAAGCCAAGCCTCTAGGCTTTAAGCCTCACTGTTTGCAAGAACTCATGAAATTCAGCCCTCTCACTTTCCAAGTTAATTGCTAGGGGATTTGTCCTCTCTCTTTTTGAGTTTCCGTGTGTGCTATTCTGTCTCTTGACCTTCTCTGTGCTTGAGGCTCCCTCCCCGTTGTGGTGGCTACAATCTGTTTCTCTCCCAAATCACATCTCCACACTTCCTACCTTCTTTAATGTGGCCTCTTCTCTACCTTTAGTTGTGGAGTGTGTCCTGTCAGTCTTCAGGTTGATTTCTGGGGTATTTAGGATGATCTGATAGCTATCTAGTTGAATTTGTGGAATAAGCTGAGCTTAGGGTCCTCTTACTCTGCTACCATCCTCCCCTCTAAAAACCTGAACATGTTGTTTAATCTAGATTTATCTGTATGGAACATGTGTCTAGTATCTAAAATTTACCATCTAAGGCAAATTATTTTTTTTCTTACACCATAAGCTAAAGATATTATAATTTTCTTATAAGGGATAACATCATCTATTTTGTTTATATTACTTTTGATATATATCATCAATGTCTAAATGCTTATTCAACAAATAATTATTAAATGATTATCGTGTCCCAGGCATGGTTCTAGGTGCTTGGGATAGATCAGCGAACTAAAAAGAGAAAAATTCCTGCCCTCATGGACTTGTATTTTAGCAGAGGGATAGAGAAAATAAATGAGAAATTTAATGATAAAACATATTTTGTATTGTAATAAGTGCAACATAAAAAGGAAAATTAGAGGAAGGTAAAGATCGTTAGATATGCAAGGAAAATTACATAGCCACAGTATTTTTTGTAGGCACATTGCAAAATTGTATTGCCTACATATGTATAATACTTTTGGAAGCACTGTTCTAGGCCAGTATTTGGAAATTGTGGAAAAAATCACTGTTCTGTTAGAACAAAATCACTCGTTAGAACAAAATCATTAAACTGACAAATTTGCTGAGTGTAGAATAAATCTAGAATCTAGAAGTCACAATTCTCTGGTTCTCTACTATGTATTATTTCTTTTCAATAATTCTGGAGCTTCATGACAAACTTGTCCCCAACTGTATTAGATCTTTGTAATTTTCATAATTTGAGGACAAGCCAAGCCATATGTATAACTATGAAACAAAAGATCACCATGTATTTATGTGATCAAGAGACAATTTCATGTTCACTTGAAATGGAAGGAGTGAGTTGCTTCTACACAAATTTTATTGATTTGAAATCTGGAATATGATGACTTTTGTCTTTTTTACTTAGAATTTCAGTAGAGACATTATAAAGAAAAAACATTTCTCACTGTAGAAAATGGAAGTTAAAAAGGGAAAAATGTTAAGTGGTGTCTACCATCAACTTCTTTTTTTAAAATTTCTTATTTATTTCACAGAGAGAGACACAGAGAGAGAGGGAACACAAGCAAAGGAAGTGAGAGAGGGAGAAGCACACTCTCTGCCATGCAGGGAGCCTGATGAGGGGCTCGATCTCAGGACCATGGGACCATGACCTGAGCCCAAGGCAGACGCTTAATGACTGAGCCACCCAGGCACCACTACCATCAAGTTTTTTTTGTTTTTTTTTTCTCCCCAAATTT
>CM052798.1:98700072-98719796 GCA_028533885.1 Nasua narica | reverse complement strand
TACTTCTTGTCATTTATTCGTGTTGGTCTATATGTTTGTTCGTGCTTGTTTGCACACCTTATAAACCTTAGTTTTGGGGCCCATTCTGGCTGGGATTTCCCCTTTTTCTCCTCCTCTCTATCTTTTTTTAATCCTTATTCTTTCTTTTTGGTGGTAAAGCCCAATTGCTCCAAAACCCTCCGGAGTACACCCTGCCTGGATCGGGGGCGGTATATCCAGCTACACACCCTCTCATCCATTTCTCATCAAAATGACTAGGAGGAGGAACACCCAACAGAAGAAAAACCCGGAGACTACACCCTCTCCTTCAGAACTATTGGACATACATTTTTTGTTGTTGTTGTTGTTAGGTAGTTACAAGTGTCTGAAAGTTTTCTACCAGTGTGGCTAGGGAGAACTACTGTGATCCAGGTTGATCCAGCTGTGAGCTATCTGAACCTCCTGATTTACAAAAATATTTCCTCTCTATGAAGGCAAATCTCTGAACCTTTAATGGGTTAAGAGGAAGTCCACTTCAGGATGATGGTTATCATCTTAGAGATCTAATTCTTCCTGGCTTTCTACAAGTGAGAATAAAGTGGGCTTTTGTAATTAGATAGCTCTTTGGAAAAAATGTGTACTCACTTTTTTTAGAAACATATGTTCACCCAGGCTGATTTTCTGTCTTCAGTCTGGTTAGTGCTTGATTTCACTTACAACTAATAGGGGCTACTACAAACTTGTTTGTGGTATCATATCATTACTCAATGGATATCGTAAAACTTAGACGTTTGGATATAAAGGTTAACCAAATACAAAATATATTTTGCAATTTGATGTTGTCACTGTTATCAACTCATGCCAGAAAACTTGGACCCATCCAAGGTCCTGCCCTCTTCCTCCAATTGGTTCCAATCCAAAAGGCCACCAGAATGTGTTTTTTTCAAATTTATTTTTTTTCTTCAAATTTCTCATCATTTAACTAAAAGACTGCCTACATGAATTGTTAATTCATTGCTTTGACCTTACTTTCTGCTTTATAGTATGTTTTGGTTGTCTTTTTTTGAATCCTCCAAACAGCTGATTCTCCTCTTTCTCTACCCTGTACCCCTTCTCTTGCCCAATGCATCTCGCTTTTCTGGCAAGACTGATTTGCTACACCAATTGCATAACAGAATTTTTAAGAAATATGAGAAAAAAAACTTTGCTGATGAATTTTTTTTTTCATTCCAAAGGAAAATGATTCTCTTATAACCTAGATTTTCTACTTCATTGAGCAGAAGAATGTCATTGAGACTACTGGAACAATGTAGGCACTGAAATATCAATATTGGTGATCTTTTAAAATTAATAACATTTTAGCAACTCTTTAATCTTTCATTGTGAAAGTAGGCTGAAGGCTTTAATTTAGGCTGTTTTTGATACACAGACCATGGTTGCTCATTTCTTATAATGTCTGTGACTAAGGTGTCATTACCTCCATTCCCACTGATATCTTGCTTTATCACTATGTCAGCTCCATACTCATTATCACGTTTATCATACTTTGTTACAATGACTATTTTAAAACAAGTTTATCTCCTTTATAGGACCATGAGTTTCATAAACATGGGTTCTTTAATCCCTACAGATTGCACCTGGAATAGTACACAGAAAGAACTCAGTAAAAGTCTGTTGGATCAAATGTAATCAATCATATGATTTTTCTAATTCCATTCAGTAAGACTTCTGTGATGTTCTCATTATAAAATTACTTATTCTCATATAGAAAACTTGGAAAAATGCAAAATTAAATCTCACAGACCAGAGATATAGTTAACATTTTGGCTTTTTCTTGTTCCATTTACATATATATAAACTAATATATATCTATATATATCTATATATATCTATATCTATCTATCTATCTATATATATATATATAATTTATTTTTATTAAATATATTTTAGATATATATAATATAATTGAGATTATGGCTGTAGATACATTTTTTAAAAGCATTATGTCATGAACATTTTTATCATGTCTTATTATCTTTCAGACTATATTGCTAATAATGGAATTATTGGACCAAAGTATCTGACACACTAAGACTCCTAAAACACAATGACAGATTGCTTTAGAGGAAGGAGGTTGGACCAAAATATCTGACACACTAAGACTCCTAAAACACAATGACAGATTGCTTTAGAGGAAGGAGGTTAACAATTTTCACTTTCACTAGCTAAGTATGAGCGTTTGGTTCTGGTACATTCTTGCTGCTATTGAATATTTAATTATTATTATTTAAATTTTTGCCATATCATGTCACATCTCATCACGAGACGAGAAATTGTATTTGCAATCCTTCGGTTGTTAATGAAGATGACCAATTTTCTCAAGTCTAGTATTCACTTGTATTTATTTTACCATGAAATGTCCGTTTCTGGCCTTTATTCGTGTTTCTGTTAGGGTTTTGATGTCCTTATAAATTTGTAAAAGACAAAATATTGAGAATATTAAACTTTTCTGATACATTGTAATAATTTCATAGAGAATTTTCCCTTTTCTTCCCTTTGTTTTTTATAATTTTTTGTGTGAATTTTGTGTGAAAAAATAACATTTTTCAATATTATGTTTTTATGCAGTCACTTGTCACTTATTCCATTTTTATGCCTAGAAAGAACCATTTGAAACTTAGAAATGTCCTTATATTTTTCTTGTTTGATTTTTAAATTAGGTTTAACTTTTTATATATCTAGAAATTATTTTGATCTTTTGTATGAGGTAAGGATTTAGTTTAACTTTTTTCCATTAATTATTGGTAAATTCCCTTCCCTGTAAAATGCCATTGTTATAGAAAACTACTGTGATCTTCATGCTTCCTGCTCAGTAAATGTTAAAAATATTGATCTCAGAGCCTGATAGTCAAGTGGGACTCATTAAATCAGAGAATCATGATTGGACAAAAAGGATAATTAATACTACTTTGCTAACTCTTATTTCAATGTGTGAGGCAATAGGGGAGGTATAGGCTTTCATTCTTCCTTCATTGACCTATTAGCTCATGGCCACTGCGAATCATTCTGGGCTGGGAAGAAATCATGACTGTGGTTCCTCATACTGAATTATCTCCAGAGATATCGAAGTGCCAAACCATTACTGTGAGGTGTTATCACATTACTAAGTGAGTTCTAGAGAATTGTTTAAAAACAATATCATGGTGCACTTGGCTAGAAAGTAGATCTACTTTCTAGATTGATTTACCCTTAACCCCACTGGGGAGAGCAATCAAGGACAGAGATTACACATAATTTCCTCTGTCTTATTAGAAAGAATTGGAGGATTAATGGCAGAGAAGGCTAATCTTCAGATATGTCATCCTTAGGGATGGCGGGAGTATTTGAGTTTGTTCAGTGGGGATAATTTCTGAAAATTTACTATCTGAATAGAATCTAAAATAAATCATGTTACTTACACTTTTAATTCAGTATTCAGTAATTCAATAAATATCTGTTGCTGTAGGAACTCCTTTTAAAGTATAGTGGGAGATATATCAGAAGTACACAAGAAACAATATCCCTATACCAGTATAATTGGAAGCACAAAATGGACTAGAGGTTAAGAGACAATATGTTCATCCATCTGAGTGCACCAAGGACATGAGGTTCTGAGACCTCAAGAAGTTGCTGGGTGCTATATTTACTTTATTTTTTTTAAAGATTTAATTTATTTGTTTATTTATTTAGCAGATGAGCAGGGAATGAGGAAGAGAGAGAGAGAATCTTGAGCAGACTCTGTGTTAAGCATCGAGCCTGATTCAGGGCTTTATTTTATGATCCTGAGATTATGACCAGAGTCAAACCAAGAGTCTGATGTTTGACTGAGCCATCCGGGTGCCCCATAAAAGGTTCATTTGGTCTGAACACAGCTGTGCCCATGTCTGTGTGTGTGTATGCAGGTAAGGGAGAAAGGGGTTGGGATTGGAGGTGATGGAGAAGAATTCAGAGTGTAGGAAATGAAATGATAACAGGCTCAGAGACAGGGACATATTTAATGTATTTAGGGAATAAGAGATAATTGAGTTCCCAGAGAGGATAACTAGAAAAGGATGAGGTTATAAGAGCCCACATACATGGTGCTCAGTCAGTGGTTCTCAGAGGGTTGGTTCTACTCTATGGGGCCTTGCCAAATCTGGGATAGAGTTTTGGTTGCTGTAATAACTTGGGAACACTGGCATTTAAAGAGTGAAGGCCTACTTTATTAAGCAACCTGCAATATATGGGGAAGACCTAGTCAGTCAGTAATTTCCTATATTCTCAACTTTCAGATTTCCCACAAGATATTCATTTAGGTAAAAACTTGTTCATAGTGATTTTAGCTTAAAAACCCCTCCATTTTAAATAGGACATTTCTAGTAAAGTTGAGAGCGAGAAGGATAAGAAGGGAATAGAATAAAAACAGAACTGTTTAGGCACACTGGTTTGTGCCAATTAAAAAAAAAAAAAGCCTTTTATTGTCTACATTTGTTTTCTATTGATGCATAACAAATTACACAGACTTAGTGCTTTATAGCAATACTCATTTATCAGTTCATAGTTCTGTTGATCAGACATGGCTCTCACTCAGCGTTTCCTACAGCTAAAATCAAGTGTCAGTGGGACTGTAATCTCACCTGAGGTCAGGTCCTCTTGTAAAGTCATGTATCTTATTGGCAGAATTTAATTCCTTGTAGTTGTAGAGACAAGGTCCCTGTTTCTTGGCTGATTGTCACCTGAGAGCCCTTCTTAGGTCTCAGCAGCCATCCTCTGTTACCTGCCATGTAGCCCTCTCCACAAAATAGTCATTTGCTCCTTCAGAGACAGGAGAATGTTTCCAAGGCTTTGAATCTCTGACTTCCTCTGCTCTGATCTCTGGACCCAGATCCACCTAGTTAAGTCAGGCCTACATAATCTTGCTTTTGATTAAGTCAAAACCAACTGATTAGTGAACTTAATTATGTCTAAAAATTCTGTTTTGCATGTAATATGATATAATCATGATAGCGATGCTCCACCATATTCACTGGTTCTGCTTACAATGAAAGGGAGGGAGTTATGCAGCAGTCCTATGCATGGGAGAGTGAACTCTTGGGGTCTACCTTACTATTCATTCTACTTTCTAAACTGTCTAGAAGCATCCAGAAAAACTTTGTGCTGGCACCCTCATGTTCATGGTGATGATTGAATACTTAACAGATCTGGAAAATTCTAGGCTTGGCTTTTACATTGGCCTTGACAGTGGATCAGATACAAAGAGATTGTATGATATCTGTGAATTGGACAAAATTACCACTCCTTCCCCAAGAGAAGTCATTACAGGATATTTAATAAGTATGTGGATGCATATGCTACTAGCTATAAAACCAAACTCTGCTTTAATATACTGCCTTCTAAATGGGGAAACATAGTTTAGACATTGGTGTCATATTGTAGTGATTATGAATTGGTATTTAAATTGGCTAATTTGTCAAGTATAATTTTATTTTCTACATCCTTTTATTTCATTTGATCTGTAGGTATTTAACATTTAAGTCAGATGAGAGGGAAAAGAATAAAAAAGTAGTTGTGGAACAATAAAGGTTGAGAACAATAGATTAGAGAAAGAAAAGGAAAGTGAGCCCTGGAAAACCAAGTTTTCTCTGCTTTCCTCCTCCTAGTGCTAAGCTGTTTGCCTACATATTAATAGCATCTGTCTTGGACTCTCTGCCTTTTTTCTCATGGTCTTGCTAAAACTCCTTAGAACTTGAAAACATGGTCTGTGGTGAAGCTTTTGGTTCAGAAGATTTAAAGGAATTTAGAGAGAGGGCTAGAAGCAGCTCTCCAACGGTATTGGTACTTGTATCTTACTTATTTCATCATGCTGATCAAGCTGGGCACAGTTTGTTAATTAATATTTATGTGTGTTTTGTTTGAACATAGGTGTTTTATATATTGGCCTACACAGTGATAGCTCATCTATAATTTGTAGTTTGGAATGAAGGTATACCCTAATCCATGTGGTTTTTAAGGTGTAAGTGGTATTGGCATCATATGGGAACTTGTTAGAAGTTGAAATCCACCACACCCCCACCCCAGACCTACTTCATCAAGCCTCTGGGGAGGTTGCAGCCATCTGTTTTGAATAAGTCCTCGAGGGGGTTCTGATGAACTCTAGTTTGAGAACGAGTGCTCTAGTCAAACCATATAGTCTTACTTTTTCTCTTTTATGTCTATGTCTATATCATCTATCTGTCTGTCTACCTATCTACATTCCTACCCTACTACCTATCATCTTTCTCTATTTCTGAATTTCTTCTTATTGGAAACTTAGAGACAATGAATATTATTTTATACATTTCCAAAAATTTAGAATATTCAGGTTAACAAAAACTTAGAATATTTAATTTAAGTTTGATTGCAGCTCAAGAGGAGGTAAGTCGGAAGACAGTAAGTAGTGTAAGGCTATCACAGATATGGAACACAATTGCTCAACAACTAACAGGTTAAGGCTGGAGCTGTGTGTGAAGGACCATGAAGACAGTGGAGTTCTTCATTCTTGAGTTCATATAACACTGCACCAATAAGTAGGAATCCCAAGACCCCCTTCAAAAAGTTTTTCAACTCCCATAGTAGGAGATTAGGCAGAAGGTTTACTGTAAATCTCTTGGTTTCATTTTCTGTTCTGTTTTTGCTTTAAAATTAAAACAGTGCAGTGGTAGAAACTAGCCCACAGTAGCAAAGATATCTAGAAAATGCCCATTGTTTTGGCAGTTCTTCTTTTCTTTTTTTTTTTTTTTTAGAGATTTATTTATTTATTTGAGCAGGGGAGGGGCAGAGGGAAAGGGAGAGAATCTTCAAGCAGACTCCCCACTGAGCAAAGAGCCTGATGCAGAGCTCAGCTCGCAATCCTGAGAACATGACTTGAGCTGAAACCAAGTCAGACAAAACTGACTGAGCCATCCAGGCGCCCACGGCAGTTTTTCTTTTAAAAAATCTTTCCTGACAATATTTTCTCTATACATCTTTCTTAGAATGCATATATAATGTTTAAAATACTCTATACAGATCAGTTTATGGTCTTTGTAATGGTCAATGTATAATAGTCCTATTTTTACTATAGCACTCATATAGTAATTTGCTAACTGTATTTTAGTACTAGAATGTAAAGCTCACTCTCTTCTTATTGGTCTGATTTTACATATTTTCTTTCTTTAGAGCTTTTCATATTTAAAGCATTTTTATGTGGACATATACTCATTTACTCTTTAAGATTTTATTTATTTATTTGAGAGAGAGAGAGAATGAGAAGGGGAAGGAGTAGAGGGAGAGAGACAAGCAGACTCCCTGCTGACCCAGAGATCATGACCTGAACTGAAGTCAGATGCTTTTTTTTTTTTTTAAGATTTTACTTATTTATTTAAGAAAGAGAGAGCAAGCACAAGAGCAGCATAAGCAAAGGGAGAAGCAGACTTCCTGTTGAGCAAGAAGCAGGATGTGGGACTCGATCCCAGAACTCTGGGATCATGACCTAAGCCAAAGGCAGACACCCAAATGACTGGGCCACTGAAGCATCCCAAAGTCAGATGCTTAACCAACTGAGTCATCCAGGCATCCCTCTTCATTTATTCTTATAAAAAGTTGGCCTAAATATGTCCTAGATTATCTTTTTTTAAAATGCTAGACTTCTACAGATTCCATAACAGTGTCAAAGTTTTATAATGCACTAGATGGTGTGCTAATGCCCAGTGGAACCAAAGCACCCACTGAAACTTGGAATTGATAGATATGTATTGGAAGTATGGCATTCCACACGTGTGGAAAAAAATGCTTCAAAACAGTAGTAAAGCTGTGGTTTTTATTTTTCAGCTGGGTTATTTTGAAAATGTTAGTGTATTTTTCTTGTTAGTGTTACAACTTGTAAAAAATAGTGGTGTTTATGGTCATCTGTGGGCCATCCCCTGGGACAGACTGTACAAGGAGTGGGGCAGCAGGAACCTGGATGCTGGCTGGGTTGTGGAGTGACCCCTGAGAATTTCAGGAATAAATACCAGGAAGCCAGACACCCATTTGTGATCCCTTGGGACCAGAAATAAGAGAGAAAGTTAAGAGACAAATGCAGAAATGATCAGAGGAATGAAAACTAAGAGGGAGAGGAATAAGGTAAAACAGTTAGGGAGAGCACTTCTTTTATGGGAGCTTCTGTACAGATGCTGATGGTGTTGAGGAGGGCCTGGGGAGGGAAGGGAGCTGAGGGTACGTGTTATGCTTGTGAAACCTGAAGAAACCTTTCTCCTCCCATCGCTTGTTTTCTTATAGAGAGTTTGTTCTTTTTTTTACTATTTAATGGGCCAGCCCCATGAATGCTTCATATCCACTTATAGAGCTGTACCCAGATCCTATACTGGATCGTGAATATTGTGATGTCCTTTGGTCCCAGTAATAGCATTCATCTCACCTCAGGAAGAAGAACCACCAGGCCCACAGCCCCAGGCACGTCCCACTGGTGTTTCTTGGCAAATCCAGGAAACTAGTCTTCTATCAACTAGAGTTTACTTAGATCTGGGAATGTAGGGTGAAAAAAATTCCATACTAATATCTCCCTCTGATTAAAATAAATGTGTTCTGGCGCCTGGGTGGCTCAGTTGGTTGAGCAACTGTCTTCGGCTCAGGTCATGATCCTTGAGTTACGGGATCGAGTCCCACATCGGGCTCCCACCTCCACAGGGAGTCTGCTTCTTCCTCTAACTTTCTCTCCTCTCATGCTCTCTCTCACTTTCTCGGTCTCTCAAATAAATAAATAAAATCTTTAAAAAAAATAAATGTATTCTACCTGATGAAGTCTCCTAATCACTAATCTTTACAACAGTGCTATGAGATAGATACTACTTAACAGTGAGAAAATTAGAGCACAGAGATACCAAGGATCACACAGCAGTGCCAAGTGGGAGCCCTGTTCTATGCCTGCAGGGCACAGGCATTCAGGGTGCTCCCCTTGCCTCATAGGGCTGGAGGAGAGTCGCATCAGTGGAAGAGCAGGATAGTACCAAAAGTATACTGGCATTTTTTTCACACTCAATAAAAGTAAACTTTTGTTTGTCACTTGGACTCAATAATGTCAAAAAAGGTCATGTTTTCAACAATATGTAAATAGTTTTTTAAAAACACATATACACAGTATTAAATATACCCCCAAGTAATTTTCCTTTCTATAATAAACTTTCACTTATAAAATTGTCAATGAAAGATTCTTGTACTCTATTAGATATGATCTTCATTGGCAAACTAGTCATTGAAACCCTGGATAAATTTGAGAAACAGCCAAGCAAAGAGTACCACCCCCACTTGTTTTGTTTTTAAAGACAGTTGGTTTCACAACCCAAAAGCTTCAATCCAGATGCATGCACACCAGGTACAGCTGCCACACAGACATCTGGCCTCTGTTGAAACCGACTCCATTTGGGCCGTATCTGCCTTTTATAGATAAAGAAGAATCCTAACACTAAGTACATCAGCACAAGTCTGAATGCTTGGATGGTCCATCTCAACAGCCACAGAAGACATCATCAAAGCTTATGGTACATGAAGAGAAAGGGAATAGTTTTGAGCATAAATCAAAGTAAGTGACAGGAATAGAAGTGACCTGTGAATTTTATTGTGTATTATTCATAAATTTCAGAGAATGGGAATTTACGATTAAATAGAGCAATTCTATGTAGCTAATGGATATATGTGCCCCAGGAGAAAGTTACACGCATATCAGCAGGGACAACCCTCACCCTTTCATCAGTCAATCCCACTTTGGTGAAGCTGTTCTGTCAGAATGAGTAACAGAGGTTTTCACTTAGCTTCTGAAGGTGCTGCATATTCACGAAGCAGGCACTTATGAGGCTGTTGGTCTGTACCATGAAAGGGAATTCTGTTTCCATACTTTGAAGTTCTATCAAAGTTCACATAATACTGGCCATATGCTAAATGTCTCTCTCTGGCAGCTGAGATGTAAAGCCCTAATGCAAAATAAAGTTTTGTCTCTGACTTCTCAGAAATGAACATGTTAAAAAATAAAATGGATACATGTACATCGTGGGCATAAATAATAATAATGATAAATACCATTTATTGAGTACTTAATAGATGCCAGCCATTTTACACCAACTATCTCCAATATCTTCTCCAATTATATAAGTTAGAAGCTTTTAACTCCTATTTTCAAGTAGATGTCATGTAATTTGCCCAATGTTGTACAAGACCTATGACTCTGATGCAGGGTGTCTTGAGTGATATTTACACATCATACTATTTTGCTGTATCCCTATTTGTAGATATGACTACAGAAAGTTGAAGCTTGGAGAGTTTACACAAATTACCCAATATCCCAGGACGAGGGAGTATGAGATTTGGACTTCCAACCGAGTCTCTTTGTTCAATATATATGTGTTCGTTTCACTGTAATTGTCTGTTTTCCAGGCCCCATAATAAAAAGGATCCATTGTCTATCCAAAACAACATTCCAAGTAAAAGGAAGAAATTAATCAGATGTCTATAACTGCAATGTACATTGAACAGTTGAGCAAAAATGATGGAGTTCTGAAATGGATATCAGAGATGTGTGAAATTGATTTTGGTTTAAGCCACTACTCCATTCTGCAGTTAAATCCATGACATAGCTTTTGGGGGCAAATTTGTAATAAAGGAATTGCAGTTTACAAATGAGGAAAATTCATGATTAGGTTGTGGAGAATCTAGACTGGGTAGTGTAAAGAATGAGGTCCTAGAATGTCAGACTGACACAGCCAAGGTTAGTTTGGTATATGGTGAGTTGTGGTTTAGTAAAAGCAGTAGTTAGATTCTTGGACACCCAGCCTATGCCCCCTTCTCATCCTTATACCCAGGAATGCAGAAGCCATATGAGAACCAGTACCTGAAGAATAATGCATTTTGCTAAGTTTCTCCTTTCTAGATTATGATCTATGTCTTCTCTTTACCTCATTTTGCTCATGTGAAACAAGGGGTTTTATGAGATAATCTCCATGGACTCCCTTAGCTCTGTCATAAACCCTCCAGACCTTTTGCTGTCATTCAGCACATTCTCCAGGAACTTCTCAAGCCCTTCCTGATGAAAGAAGCCCTATTTCTAGGACAGATGCTAGCTGTAACCCTGATTTAAGGTTTTAATCCAGCCATCAAATACCCAAGGGATTAAAAAGCTATAGTTTCCATATTTACTCTCATTGTGGAATGTTATGTATAAAATAGTGCTCTTTATTTTTAAAATATTTTATTTTTTTATTTATTGAGAGACAGAGTGAGAGAGTAAGTGTGCATGAGCAGGGGGAGGGGCAGAGAGAGAGAGAGAAAGAGAATCTCAAGCAGACTCCCTGCTGAGCACAGAGCCCCATGCAGGGCTCCACGTGGAGCTCAGCCTCATGACCTCAAGATTATGACCTGAGCAGAAATCTAGAGTAGATACTTAACCAACTGAGCCACCCAGGCACCCCAAAATAGTGCTCTTTTTGAAAACAGCTATAATTTATCCAAATCTCATTTCATCTCATTTTGGGCAGACATTTTATAAAAAGGAAGAGCATATGTTTTTTTAGAATTTGAAATCAACATTTCAAATTAATTTGTAGACCAGTATTTCCCAAATAAAAGCCATTTATTTAGGAAATTAATATTAACTTCAAAGTACATATTTGCTATTTATTCATTTCTATATTTTTAACTCTTTGACACATGAATCCACTAATACAGGAGCTAGAAGTTCTATTGCATACCACAAATATAGCTAAAAATACTTTTTTTTTCTGAATAGTTTGGACAAATACTTTTTTTTCTCTGTTTGCTTTAATTAGTGGAGAATAATGACTTGGCTGAATTAAAGAAACATATGCAATATGTTATACAGATTATCTGTTTTTATAAAAGAACAATCAGGATATCATGGACTAATGAGCAAAGGAGGTATGCAGGGTGATGTATGGCTCTAAGCAATGGAAAGTCGTTCAACTATTTGGCACCAGAAATGCTTACCAAGTATTTTCCTTCAATTCATCACCAAAACAAATGGGAAAAGTAATTAGAAACAAAGTGAAGGCTTTGGCAGTAAACTCTCTTCTAAATTAGAGCTTCAAGTAAATAGTCATATTTGAATTCTGCAGTTACCACAACTAAAATTGCTCTACTTTAATAAGTCAGTTATGAGGGCACGTCTCTACTTTGTGCTTTCTTTTTCCATTGACCTTGACCCATCTTAGGAGCTGACTCCCACCTGGAATTCTACTGTGAGCCTGTAGGTCATTGTGTTCATTTTTTGACTCCCTAAACATTTTTTTTTGTAGGACTGCTTGTTATTTTTCTGTCTTTTTCATTAGTCAAAAGATATTTGTTATGTGGGGATATATGACACTGAGTTAGATAATATATAGCGATGAGACAGAAAGCAAACATAAACCTGTCCTAACAGTTCTGAAAACTAATTTAGATAGAAGAGATAGAGGCATTTAGCCAAGAAACATATTATCCTCACACGTTTGGTAATTCTAAGCCAGGTAGGAGGGGTCTAATTGACTCTGGATGGGGAACTGGATAGCTTCTAGAACAGGGGCAGTTCTTTGTTGAAGAATGAAAAAAGGGAGGGCTAGTGGTCAACAGTATTTCATCCTGAGAGAACCACAGAGAAAACAGACATTTGTCAGGGAGGAAATGGCCAAGACAGATAAAGGAACTAATGGCTTTAGAAGACATATGCAAGGTATTCATAGTAGATAGGATAATAACATCAGTAACAAAGTCAACAATAAGCTATGTAATAAAACATGCTTATTGAGGACTTCCATTTACATATATTCTCCGATTTAATTATCTTAACCTTATTCTATGGAGGAACAAAGGCTTAGAACTGTGAGTATATTTCTCAAAACAACACAGATTATTGAATGCTATACTAAGAATTGCTGAAGAAAAACTGTAAAAGATGTTGAGTTTATATAAGGGACTTTGAGAAAGTTTCCTGTGTTGACTGAAGTGGAGCTACCTTGCAGCAGAAAGATCACTAAAGGGGGAACAACATTATTCCAATGTAGAAATGACTGGAGTTCATAAGTGAGATCCAAGAGTATGAAATAGGTGTATTGAAGAAGTGTAGGGGGTTGTTTAGCAGATTAAGGGCTATATAGAATACAAAGTGATTGATATTCAAAAGCTAGTTCTCAGTTTCCCATGGACTAGAGAAAGGGCCATGGATTCCCAGGTCCAGGAATTTAAGACCTAGGGAGAAAATGAAATTTTTTTCACAGTATACACAGGAGTATAGCAGTGATGTTAAGTAAATACTTTGGAAAGAGACAAATCTGGATTGAAACCTAACTCTGCCATTAACCATCTGAGCAAGTTGGTAGTTAGCACTTGGACAAGTTATTTAGTAACCTCATATGTAACACAGAGGTGGCACACCAGTCTAACAAGGGAGTGATAAAATATAAGGGCAGACCCAATATTCACTGAATGGTGGCTTTTGTTGTGAGTTCCATGACAGCCATGATGAGAACCCAAACTCTTGACTCCTCCAGCCCAGCAAGCTGTTCCTGTATCAGTGCTATACATCACTTTCAATTTCAGAAGAAAAAGACTTTTAACAAGATGAAATTCATGCTATAGCCCGTTTCAATGTGCTACTTTCCTGGGAGAACTTATCATTCAATAGCAGTCACTTAATGTTAAGTGAACAACAACAACAAAACCCCCTGTGTCTAAGGTTATCTGAAAAAAGCAATCTCTAAGAAGTTTCTCTTTCTGAAGTTGATGCATCCAATTACTTCAGGGGTTCTCCTTTATGCTCAGTTCCAGGCAAACAATTTGCCATTATTTTCTTTACATTTCAGTTAACTAGAGCTGAGAGATTCCAACTCCCAGGGCTATTCAGCTTTAGTCACTGAATCCATCTCAGCACCAGTCAGCTTGCATTCCATGCATCACTGAGCAGATTCATGAAGCTGCAATGCAATCTTTTTGTCTTTTGGGAATACATAATAGAGTGCCTTCTCAGCAACAGTTAGAAAGAAGCAGGCAATGACTTGAATTCTGCTCCTTAGTATGTATAAATTGATAGAAAAGTGTGTGTAATTCAGAGACATCAACTAAATTTCAAAGAGATGAAAAGATATTTCTGAAATTTAATGGTTGAACATATTAGATCCATAAATGAATTTAATACAGCTTCGAGATTTGAGCCATGTTGTTTTAACTAGTGCATTTAAAAATTACTTCTTATTTAAGCTTTGAGATTTTTTTTTAAAGATGTTATTTATTTATTTGAGAGACAGAGAAAGTGAGAGAGCATGAGAGGAGAGAAAGTTAGAGGAAGAAGCAGACTCCCCGTGGAGCTGGGAGCCCGATGTGGGACTCGATCCCGGAACTCAAGGATCATGACCTGAGCCGAAGGCAGTTGCTCAACCAACTGAGCCACCCAGGCGCCCTAAGCTTTGAGATTTTTTTAAAAGACATTTATTTAGCATCTGAGATCTATTGGCATTTCCTAATTAAATATTGAAAAAGTTATACCCACATCTAAAAACCTATAAAAGCCTAAACTCTTTTCAAGTCAAAATTGCTGCAGGCCTAATGTTTTTCTGTACATCATCTCTGTGTTTAACCAAACTATTTAAAGAGGTTGGTTTTGCAACTCTTGGGCTTCCTATCCTAATTTTTATATTTAAAAGATCATAGATTCTGTGCATTAAAAGGATTATAAAAGTTGAAAACATCTTCTGCTTGATTATTCTTTATGATGTGCCAGTTGGGTCATCATCTAGCCTTTATCAAGATGTCTGTGGTCATGAGCACTGTTTTCCTGCTCATTCATTTCATTGGATAATTCTTAGAAACTTAAAATGTTTATTAAGCTGAAATCTCTCTATAGCTGCTGCTATTTATTGTTCTCTTTTGGGAGGAACCCATAAGCATATTTTTGATTATATTGTTCACATTTATAAAAGAACTATTTTCTCATTGTAGAAACCTTAGAAAGTATGAGATATAAAAATGAAATTCATCTATATTTCTACTCTGCAGAGATAATCATTATTAGCATTTGGTATCTTTTCTTATATGTTTTCCTATGTGTGTTTATAAACACACTCAGGTGTGAAACTGGAAATGAACTTTGGTTTTATTTGTACACTGTTTCTGGAACTACATCTTATGTTGGGAACAGTTCCCCACATCATTTGATATTCTTCAAAGTTGGTTTCTAGTAGTCCAAAATTTTGATGTGCCATAATTTATTTACTATTCTCTGAGTTTGTTGGTCACTTAGTTCAAACAACCATGTTTGTAAGACTTGGAATTACTTTCAAATATTTGAAGAGAGTATGCATGTATTCCCTGAATCTTTTCAAAGTTAAATATCCATCAGTTTTTATTTCAAATGTTTCTCCTCTAATGTGGTTTCTCTGACTTTCTTTATGTGAATTGCTTTTTCCTGAATTGAAACTTGTTTCACCCACAATCAAAAACAGTACTTTGATTGACATCTGAGCATTTCAGAGTCAATTAGGAATGTTTTCCTATAACTGATGAATGTTCTATAATAATGCAATGTAATATTTCATTAGCCTTTTCTACAAATATTGACTAAAAACAGCTTTACACTTAATTATTTTTAGTTTATAAAATCCCACAGAGTACCTGGTACATAGTCCTGTCCTGATGAACTCTAATTATAATAAAAACAAAATCCAAAGTGATTCCTTTTCATCCTAGACTTATACAATTTGGTATTTGTACTGTAAAGGGTATTTAATCACTCTATATTTAAAATTTTTGCCGTTATTCCAAGGGTCACTTAGAACATGACTGTGAATAAGCAACATATGACCTTTTCTGCAAAGGTTCAGGCTATTTGTAAATTCAACATTTCCTTCTTTATTGTTCTCCATTTCAATATGATGTTGAACCAGACAGAACTGAAGACATAAGATTCTGACACTCTTGTAGAAACCTCCTCCTAGGTTAAAAATCCATTTATCTTCAGCTCTTGACCAACCTTTGACCAAATTTCCACCTGGTCCTTGTGAGATAAGTCATTTATTCCCCTCTGTTATGTTTGCCACATTTTCCAGATTCCAAGACTCTGTTAAAGGATGATTTGACTTAGAAGAATTAATTTGTTTTTGATGAAAGCATGCTAATTCTTGGCAATCATTATTTAAAATATGTGCTTATTAACCTTCTTCAAATAATCCATTTTAGTTTCTTTTCAAAGATTAAGTCAAATTCATTTACTCATCAAGTAAATCATTTAAGCTACTTGGATTTTAATTAATTTTAAAATTCTTTTCTTCCCTCAACAAAATGGGTTTAGAAGGAACATACTTCAACATAATAACCCAATAAAGGCCATATATAAAAAGACCCACAGCTAACATCATCCTTAATGAAGAAAAACTAAGCTTTTCCTGTAAGGTCAGGGAACAAGACAAGGATATCCACTCTCACCACTTTTATTGAACATACTAGAGGTCTTAGCTGCAGCAATCAGACAACAAAAAGAAATAAAAGCAATCCAAATCATCAAGGAAAAAGTAAACTTTCACTATTTGCAGGTGACATGATATTATATAGAGAAAACCCTAAAGAATCCACCAAAAAAAAAAAAAAAAACCTACCAGAACTGATAAACGAATTCAGTAAAGTCACAGGATACAAAATCTGTACAGAAATCTGTTGCATTTCTATATATCAATAATAAAGCAGCATAAAGAGAAATCAAGGAATTGATCCCATTTACAATTACACTAAAACCAATTGCACCAAAGTATCATACTTAGGAATAAACCTAACCAAAGAGGTGACAAAACTATCCTCTGAAAACTGTAAAACACTGATGAAAGAAATTGAAAGCAACACAAAGAAATGGAAAGACATTCCATGCTCATGGATTGGAAGAACAAATATTGTTAAGATGTCTATACTACCCAAAACAATCTACACATTTAATGTAATCTCTATCAAAATACCAGCAGCATTTTTCACAGAGCTAGAACAAATGATCTTAAAATTTGTATGGAACCACAAAGACCTCAACTTGTCAAAGCAATCTTGAAAAAGAAAAACAAAGCTGGAGACATCACAATTCTGGACTTCAAGTTATATTACAAAACTGTAGTGACCAAAACAGTATGGTACTGGCACAAAAATAGATACACAGATAAATAAAATGGAATAGAAAACCCAGAACTGAGCCCATCACTATATGGTCAATTAATCTTCAACAAAATAGGAAAGAATATCCAATGAGAAAAGGGCAGTTTCTTCAATAAATGGTGCTGGGAAAACTAGACAGTAACATACAAAAGAAAGAAACTGGACCACTTTCTCACACCATACACAAAAATAAATTCAAAATGAATTAAAAAGCTACATCTGAGATCTGAAACCATAAAAATCTTAGAAGGGAGCACCAGCAGTGACTTCTTTGACATCACTATAGAAGCTTCTTCCTTAATATGTCTCCTGAGGCAAGGGAAACAAAAGCAAAAATAAACTATTGGGACTACATTAAAATAAAAAGCTTCTGCACAGCAAAGGAAACAATCAACAAAACTAAGACAGCCTACTAAATGGGACAAGATATTTGCAAATGACATATGTGATAAAGAGTTAGTTTCCAAAATATATAAAGAACTTATAAAACTCAACACCCCAAAAACAAATACTCCATTTAAAAATTAAAACAGACATTTCTCCAAAGAAGACATCAAATGGCTGACCAACAGACACATGAAAAGAAGCTCATTGCCACTTATTAACAGGGAAATATAAATCAAAACTACAATGAGATATCACCTTACAGATGTCAGAATGGCTAAAATCAACAATAGGAGAAAAAACAGATGTTGGTGAAGATGTGGAGTAAAAGGAGCCCTCTTGCACTCCTGGTGGGAATGCAAACTGGTACATCCAATGTGGAAAACAGTATAGAGCTTCCTCAAAAAGTAAAAGATAGAGCTACCTTATGATCCAGCAATTACACTACTGGGTATTTACCCAAAGACTACAAGAACACTAATTCAAAGGGATATATGCACCCCTATGTTTATAGCAGCATTATTTACAATAGCCAAGATATGGAAGCAGCCCAAGTGTCTGTCGATTCATCAACTGATGAATGGATAAAGAAGTGGTGGCACTATATATCACTTTATTTACTAATTTTTTGCTGTTTCTTTCTTCTTGGAAATAGATTTTAGCATACATCGTCTGGAGAAAAACTCTTAACTTTTATTTTTCTATCCACCATACTGACTGACCTTCATATAGAGGTAGCCATGCCTAGGGAGGTGGAGACTGCTGGACTGTTAGCTCCAGGAGCATGATCAAGTGTCCAGAGAGCCAGAAAACTTTGTTTATTTTACCATTTTCCTAAATATTTACAATTAGTGTAGAATAGAGACAAAAATTAGTAGATGAGATATAGTTACATATCTTGGAAAATGGTAGTAGCACTACAATATGTAATTCTTGTGTATTTTAGGAGAAAACCTAGACCTTTATTTCTAAATGGGATTTCGTGGGCAAGGGAAACAAAGTCAAAAAATGAACTATTGGGACTTCATCAAGGTAAAAAGCTTTTGCACAGCAAACAGTCAACAAAACCAAAAGACAACTGACAGAATGGGAGAAGATATTTGCAAACAACATATAAGATAAAGGGCGAGTATCCAAAATCTATATAGAACTTACCAGACTCAATACCCAAAGAACAAATAATCCAATCAAGAAATGGGCAGAAGATACGAACAGACATTTCTTCAAAGAAGACATCCAAATGGCCAACAGACACATGAAAAAGTGCTCAACATCACTGGGCATCAGGGAAATACAAATCGAAACCACAATGAGATACCACCTCACACTAGTCAGAATGGCTAAATTTAACAAATCAGGAAATGACAAATGTTGACAAGGATGAGGAGAAATAGGAGTTCTCCTACACTGTTGGGAATGAAAGCTTGTGCAGCCACTCTGGAAAACAGTATGGATATTTCTTAAAAAGTTGAAAATAGAGCTACCCTGTGACCCAGCAATTGCACTACTACTGGGTATTTACTCTAAAGAAACAAACGTAGTGATCTGAAGGGGCACCTGCATCCCAAAGTTTATAGCAGCAATGTCCACAATATCCAAACTCTGGAAAGAGCCCAGATGCCCATCGACAGATGAATGGATAAAGATATGGTAGTTATATTTAATGGAATATTACACAGCCATCAAAAAGATGAAATCTTGCCATTTGCAATGACATGGATGGAAGTAAAGACTATTATGCTAAACAAAATAAGTCAATCAGAGGAAGACAATGATCATATGATCTCACTGATATGTGGAATTTAAGAAATAAGGCAGAGGATCATAGGGTAAAAGAGGGAAAAATGAAACAAGATGAAACCAGAGAGGGAGATAAATCATAAGAGACTCTTAATCTTAGGAAAGAAACTCAGGGATTCTGGAGGGGAGGGGGGATGGGATGGATAGGTGATAAACACTGGGGAGGGTATGTGTTGTGGTGAACACTGGGTGTTGTGTAAGACTGATGGATCACAGACCTGTAGCCCTGAAACAAATAATATGTTATATGTTGGTTTTTAAAAAAAAGTTAAAAAAATAAAGAATGCAGATATAATTAATTAATTAATTAAAAAATATTTGGTGAACAGGCAGCCTCCTGAACCTGGCGGCGCAGCGGA
>CM052798.1:98664164-98699572 GCA_028533885.1 Nasua narica | reverse complement strand
AAGAAGTCAAACTCTCACTCTTTGCAGATGATATGATACTTTATGTGGAAAACCCAAAAGACTCCACTCCAAGACTGCTAGAACTCATATAGGAATTCAGTCAAGTCTCAGGATATAAAATTAATGCACAGAAATCAGTTGCATTCCTATACGCGAACAGCAAAACAGAAGAAAGAGAAATTAAGGAGTCGATTCCATTTACAATTGCCCCCAAAACCATCAGATACCTAGGAATAAACCTAACCAAAGAGGCAAAGAATCTGTACTCAGAAAACTACAAAGTGCTCATGAAAGAAATTGAGGAAGACACAAAGAAATGGAAAAACGTTCCATGCTCATGGATTGGAAGAACAAGTATTGTGAAAATGTCTATGCTACCTAAGGCAATCTATATATTTAATGGAATCCCTATCAAAATACCATCAATTTATTTCAAAGAAATGGATTCAAAGAATAATCCTAAAATTTATATGAAACCAGAAAAGACCCTGAATAGCCAGAGGAATGTTGAAAAAGAAAACCAAAGTCGTCGGCATCACAATTCCAGACTTTAAGCTCTATTAAAAATCTGTAATCATCAAGACAGTATGGTACTGACACAAAAACAGACACATAGATCAATGGAACAGAATAGAGAGCCCAGAAATGGACCCCCAACTCTATAGTCAACTAATCTTCGACAAGGCCAGAAAGAATATCCAATGGAAAAATCATAGTCTCTTCATCAAATTGTGTTGGGAAAATTGTACAGTCACATGCAAAAGAATGAAACAGGACAATTTCCTTAACCACACACAAAAATAGACTCAAAACTGATCAAAGACCTCAACGTGAGACAGGAATCCATAAAAATCCTTGAGGACAACACAGGCAGCAACCTCTTCAACCTCAGCCATAGCAACTTCTTCCTAGAAACATCTCCAAAGGCAAGGGAAGCAAGGGCAAAATGAAATATTGGGGTTTCATCAAGATCAAAAGCACAGCAAAGGAAACAGTCAACAAAACCTAAAGACAATTGACAGAATGGGAGAAGATATTTTCAAATGACATATCAGATAAAGGGCTAGTATCCAAATCTATAAATAACTTCTCACACTCAACACCCAAAGAACAAATAAATTGATCAAGAAATGGGCAGAAAATATGAACAGAAATTTCAGCAAAGAGGACATCCAAATGGCCAACAGACACATGAAAAAGGGCTCAACATCACTCGGCATCAGAGAAATACAAATAAAAACTACGGTGAGATACCACCCCACACCAGTCAGAATGGCTAAAATTAGCAAGTCAGGAAACGACAGATGTTGGCAAGGATTTGGAGATAGGGGAACCCTCCTACACTGTTGGTAGGAATGCAAGCTGGTACAACCATTCTGGAAAACTGTATGGAGGTTCCTCAAAAAGTTGAAAATAGAGCTACCCTACTACCCAGCAATTGCACTACTGGGTATTTACTTTAAAGATACAAATGTAGTGATCCGAAGGGGCATGTGCACCCGAATGTTTATAGCAACAATGTCCACAAATAGCCAAACTATGGAAAGAACCTAGATACCAATCAACAGATGAATGGATAAAGAAGACGTGGTGTATATATACAATGGAATACTATGCAGCTATCAAGTGAAACAAAATCTTGCCATTTCCAATTACGTGGATGGAACTAGAGGGTATTACGCTAAGTGAAGTAAATCAGTCAGAGAAAGACAATTATCACATCATCTCTCTGATTTGAGGAATTTGTGAGGCAGGGCGGGGGTCTTGGGGGGCATGGGGGAGGGAAATGAAATAAGATGGGATCAGAAAGGAGACAAACCATAAGAGACTCCTAAACTCATGAAACAAATTGAGGGTGGCTGGGAGGTAGGGGGTTAGGGATAGGGAGGCTGGGTTATGGACATTGGGGAGGGTATGTGCTATGGTATGGGCTGTGAAATGTGTAAGCCTGATGAATCACAGACATGTACCCTGGGGGCAAATAATACATCATATGTTAATAAAAAATTTTTGTTATTAAAAATATTTAAAGATTTATTATAAATGAAAGAAATGACAAGTGTAGGTTTGATTCAATGACAAAGAAACAAATGAAACAGAATGAAGAGTCCAGAGATAGACCCACATGAAAATGGTTACCCACATGAAAATTATCACAAATGTATATTGAATTGCAGTGGGAAAATTAAAATTTTCTAGTAAATGGTGCAGAGTTATTTGGCTATCCATGGTGAAAAAGATAGATTTTAGCACTATTTTACTACTTCGGCTCACATACAATAATCAATTCTAGATGGATTGTAGATCATGTAAAGATAAAAATAATAAGGATTCTAGAAGATAACAGAAAAAATCTTCATATCCTTAGAACAGATAAACATTTCTCAGAGAACACAAAAAGCAGTAATACTAAAGAAAATGACTGATAAATTGGATTTCATTAAAATTAAGAACTTCAACTTACCAAAGACACCTTTATGAATAAAAAAAGTTACAGCCAGGGAATTTTACAATTATGTATATCCAATAAAGGATTTGTATCAGGAACTCTTACATAAGAATAAGTAAAAGACAAAAACCCCAACTAAAAAATATATAACATCTTGGAACTGCCATTTGACAAATTATAATATCCAAATGTCCAATAAACTCATGAAAATGTATTCAACATCCCTTTGCATCAGGGAAATGCAATATAAGATGACAATAGGATATATCATGCCTCCATTACAACAAAAAACACTCAAAATGTTCACTTATAATGGAACCAATAGAACCTTATAAATTGTTGGAGTGTAAATTGGCTGAGTTATTTTAGAACACTGGGAGTATCCACTCAAACCAAATACAGTAGATCTGGTAACTCAGAAATTGCACATCTAAGCATATAATCCACAGAAAGGAGTACATATGTATTTCAAAAGTTATGTATAAGAACTTGGTAGAAACATTATTTGTAATGCTGAAAACTAGAGAAAAGCCAAATTCTCCATAAATAAATTACAGTAAATTCACAAAATGGAATATTATAGAGTAAATAAAAAGAATGTATTACAACCATATGCAAAAACACAGATGAATCTTGCAGACGAAATGTTGGGAGAATTATGCTAGACACAAAAGAAGGCATACATGTTACGCTTCCTTTTATAAAAAGTTCAAAACCAGGTCAAACAAAATGGAAACTTTTCTATGCTGATAGAAGCTGAGGTTTACTGGCTGGAAGAAGGCATGAAGGAATTTTCTGTTATGTTGAAGATGTTCAGTTTCTTGCTTGTGTGGTGGGTACATGAATATTTTCATTTTTTTATGAAAAAATATCAAGTGGTATACTTAAGAGGTCATTAAAATATTCACCATAAATTGATAGCATAAGTAAACAGTATTTTGGTGGGAAAATTGTACATAGTTTCTTCTCTTCTTTTTACTTTTCCGGTTTTTTTCCACGTTGGGTATAATGAACATGTAGTAATTAATAATGTTAAAGAGAGGTAGAAACTATTGAAAAAAAAGATGAGAAGATTAAACCTACTAGCCAATCACGTCTTTGTAAGCCTAAAGTTATGAAAAATTAACTACAAAACAAACTATATTCCTGTGAGCTATTACAGTTAGAATTACACAGCTAGATGTGGTTGAGAAGGAGGGTAAGAGAGAGCAAGAGGAGCAAACAGGAGAATGCACCAGGAGAACCATTGGTTTATGAAATGAGAGGGGCTGAATTTTGCAAATTCTTGCAACCAGTAGGGCATAAAGCCTAGAGCTTAAAAGGTCAGCAGGTATGACTGGGATAGAGCTCAGAGGTGACTGCCCTTTTCATGGAGAGAATTCAGGCAAACAACCTGGGAGCAGAGTGATCTGAAGAACACCTCATGCACACACTGATGAGATTATTCACTCATCTTGGATAGTGCCTATGGAAGGCAACATTCACAGAGATGCCTTTCCAGGAACAGGGCAATAGGCCAGCAAAATTTCCCTTCCTTGTTCCTCAGCAAAAACACAAAGCCACTGGTGGGAAGCAGCACCATGCCACACTGGCTGCCTGACTTGCTTACACTAAGTACCACCCCCTGCACTCTGACAGGACTGCTCTTCACAGTCAAACTTGCCTCAGTCCCAGTGCAGAGTGTCCCTCCCCCAGAAGATCAGCACCAGCCCCTGCTCATTCCACATCTCCTGACCAGAAATTTCTACAGGGCTTCAGTTCCAGTGGGGTTAGTGTCAAGTCTCATTCCACAAGCAGACCACAACACACCTAGTTAAAACTTGCCCCATTCAAACTACCCAGAGAAGGTAAAGAGAGCCTCCGCAGATGACTGGTCTGAAGGATAGAACAGCTACAACAAAACAACAGAGCACATGAAGCCAGGCTATGGGCACTACGTGACCTCTTTTTCATAAGGCCATTACTTTCAGGAGCAGGAGACATAACTGGATTTTCTAGCACCCAGAAGAAGGCAGAGACTTAGACAAAATGCCAAGATAGATGAATTTATCCTATATGAAAGAACAAGATAAAGCCAAGACCAGAGACTTAAGTGAAACATATATAAGTAACATGCCTGTTATTGATGCCTGATGGAGAATTGAAAGCAACAATCATAAGGATACACACTGGACTTGAGAAAAAAATAGAAGACATCAATGAGACTCTTACCATAGAGATAAAAGAGTCAAAAAAGTATCACTCAGAGATGAAGAAGGCAATAAATGAGATTGGAAACAAGCTTGATGCAATGAACAGCAGGCTGGAAGAAGCGGAGAAATAAGTTAGTGACCTAGAAGACAAAGTCATGGAAAGCAATGAAGGAGAACAAAAGACAGGAAGAAGATTTATGTAGCACAGGAATAGACTTAGGGAACTCAGTGACTCCATCAAATGTAATAACATTCGTATTATAGGAGTCCTATAAGAATAAGAGAGAGAAGGGGGGCAGAAAATTTATTTCAATAAATAGTAGCAGAAAATTTCCCTAATCTGGGGAAGAAAACAGACATCCAGATCCAGGAGCACAGAGAACTTCCATCAAAATCAACAAAAGCAGACCAACACTAAAACATATTGTTATTAAATTGGTAAAATATGATGATAAAGGAAAAATCTTAAAAACGGAAAGACAGAAGAACTCTTTAACTCACAAGAGAAAATGCACAGGCAAGCTAGAGATTTCTTAACAGAAACTTGTCAAACCAGAAGTGGTATGCTATATTCAAAGTGCTGAATGGGAAAAATCTATAGCCAAGAATCCTCTCTCCACCAAGGCTGTCATTCAGAATAGAAGGAGAATTTCTCAGGCAAACAAAAACTAAAGGAGTTCATGACCACTAATCCAGCCCAGCAGGAAATGTTAAAGGGAACTCTCTTATTTAAAAATAAAATTATTTAAATCCAATTTAATTAACATATACTGTATTATCAGTTTCAAAGGTAGAATTCAGTGATTCGTTAGTTGCATATAACACTCAGTGCTCATTACTTTAAATGCCCTCCTTAATGCGCATCATCCAGTTACCCCATTCCCCCATCCACCTGCCCTTCCAGCAAACCTCTGTTTCCTGTATTTTGAGTGGAAAGGAAAGACCACAAGTGACATTGATAAGAAAGAGTCAGAGAAAATCTCCAGAAACAATGAAAAAACAAATAATAAAATGGCAATAAATATTTATCTATCAATAATTGCTTCCAGGAGATCCTGGGTAGCTCAGTCTGTTAAGTAGCTGCCTTTGGCTCAGGTCATGATCTCAAAGTCCTGGGATCGAGCCCTGTGTCTGGCTCCCTGCTCAGGAGGGAGTCTGCTTCTCCCTCTCTCTCTGCCCCTTCCTTCTGCTCATGCTCTCTTTTTCTCTCTCAAATAAACAAATAAAATCTTCAAAAAATAATTACTTCAAATGTAAATAGACTAAATGCTCCAGTCAAAAGACATTGGGTATCAGAATGGATTAAAAAAAAAAACAAGACCCATCTATACTATCTACAAGAGACACATTTAAGACCTAAAGACACTCATAGATTGAAAGTGAGGAAGTGGAGAAACATTTATCATGCAAACGCATGTCAAAAGAAAGTTGAAGTAGCATTACTTACATCAGACAAACTAGACTTTTTTATTATCATTTTTTTTAGATTTACTTATTTTAGAGAGAGGGAAAGAGAGCACCACTGGGAGGGGCAGACAGAGAGGAAGAATCTCAAGCAGATTCCACAATGACTGTGGAGCCAAATGTGGGGCTCAATCCCATGACCAAAGGTCATGACTTGAGCTGACAAAACCAAGAGTTGGACACTTAACCAACTGTGCCACCCAGGAGCCCTATTATATTGTTTTTATCTTGCTTTGTATCATGGTAGTACTGGCCTCATGTAATGTTCTCTCTATTCCATTATTTGTGAAGCAGGCTCCCCGCTGAGCAGAGAGCCCGATGCGGAGCTTGATCCCAGGACCCTGAGATCATGACCTGAGCCTAAGGCAGAGGCTTAACCCACTGAGCCACCCAGGCGCCCCTCTTTAATCCATTTTCCTTCCATTTCTATTTTTTGAAACAGGTTCAGAAGAATAGGTATTAATTCTTCTTTAAAGGTTTTGTAGAATTCCCTTGGGAAGCCATCTGGCCCTGGACTCTTGTTTTTGGGGAGATTTTTGATGACTGCTTCAATCTCCTTACTGGTTATGGATCTGTTTAGGTTTTCTATTTCTTCCTGGTTCAGTTTTGGTAGTTTGTCTGTCTCCAGGAATGCATCCATTTCTTCCAGATTGTCTAATTTGCTGCATATAGTTAATCATAGTATGGTCTTGTAATTGTTTGTATTTCTTTGGTATTGGTTGTAATCTCTCCTCTTTCATTCATGATTTTATTACTTTGGGTCCTTTCTCTTTTCTTTTTGATAAGTCTGGCCATGGTTTTATTAATCTTATTAATTCTTTCAAAGAACCAGCTTCTGTTGACCTGTTCTACTGTTTCACTGATCTGTTTCATTGATTTGTTCTACTGTTTATTTGGTTTCTATTTCATTGATTTCTGCTCTGATATTTATTATTTCTCTTCTCCTGCTGACTTTAGGCTTTATTTGCTCCAGGTCCTTTAGGTGTAGGGTTAGTTTGTGTACTTGAAACCTTTCTTTCTTTCTTTCTTTCTTTCTTTCTTTCTTTCTTTCTTTCTTTCTTTCTTTCTTTCTTTCTTTCTTTCGAGAAAGGCTTGTATCACTATATGCTTTCCTCTTAGGACCACCTTTTACATCCCAAAGATTTTGAATGGTTGTTTTTTCATTTTCATTTGTTTCCATGATTTTTAAAATTCTTCTTTAATTTCCTGGTTGAGCCATTCATTCTTTAGTAGGATGCTCTTTAACCTCCATGTATTTGAGTTCTTTCCAACTTTCTTCTTATTGTTTTGTTCTAGTTTCAAAGCATTGTGGTTTGAAAATATGCAGGGAATGACCCTAATCTTTTGGTGCTGGCTGAGACCTGATTTGTGTCCCAGGATGTGATCTATTCTGGAGAATGTTCCATGTGCACTAAAGAAGAATATATAATCTGTTGCTTTGGGATGGAATGTTCCGAATATATCTGTGATATCCATCTGGTCCAGTATGTCATTTAAAGCCTTTAATTCCTTTTTGATCTTTTGCTTAGATGATCTGTCCATTTCAGTGATGGGGGTGTTAAAAATCCCCTACTATTCTTGTATTATTGTTGATATGTTTCTTTGATTTTGTTATTAATTGGTTTATATAATTGACTGCTCCCATGTTAGGTGCATAGATATTTAAAATTGTTAGAGTTTCTTGTTGGATAGACAATTTAAGTGTGTATATATATATATAGTGTCTTTCCTCAACTCTTATTATAGTCTTTGGCTTAAAATCTAATTTGTCTGATATAAGGATTGCCACCCCAGCTTTCTTTTGATATGCATTAGAATGGTAAATTGTTTGTCACCCTCTCACTTTAAATCTGGAGGTGACTTTGGGTTTAAAATGAGTTTCTTGCAGACAACATGTTGATGTTTCTTATTTTTTTATTCATTCTGATACCCTGTGTCTTTATTTATTTATTTTTGTCTTTATTTTTTTAAAGATATAATTCATTCATTCATTCATTCATTCATTCATTCATTCATTCATTCATAGAGAGAGATAGCATAAGCATAAGCCTGCAGGAAGCAGGCTCCCAGCTGAGCAGAGAGTCTGATGCAGGGCTTCATCCCAGGACCCTGAGACCATGACCTGAGCTGAAGGCAGAGGCTTAACCCACTGGGCCACCCAGGTGCTCCCCTCCCCATGTCTTTTCATTGGGGCATTTAGCCCATTTACCTTCAGGGTAACTATTGAAAGATGAATTTAGTGCTTGTTACTGTATATTGCCTTTGTTCTTTCTGTTCTATGTTACTTTTTGCTCTTTCTTTGCTTATAGGACCCCTTTCAGTATTTCCTGTAATCTGGCTTGGTGTTTGCAAATTCTTTTAGTCTTTGTTTGTCCTGGAAGCTTTTAATTTTTCCTTCTTTTTTCAATGATAGCTAGCTGGATATAGTATAAAATATTCTTGACTATTCTTGACTGCATATTTTTCTCATTTAGTGCTCTGAATATATCATGCCAGTTCTTTCTGAACTGCCAGGTCACTGTGGATAGGTCTGCTGCCAATCTAATATTTCTATCATTGCAGGTTACAGACCTCTTGTCTCAAGCTGCTTTCAGGATTTTCTCTTTGTCTCTGAGACTTGTAAGTTTTACTATTAGAAGACGTGGTGTTGACCTATTTTTATTGATTTTGAGGGGAGTTTTCTGTGTGTCCTGGATTTTGATGCCTGTTTCCATCCCCAAATTAGGGAAATTCTCAGCTGTAATTTGCTCCAGTATACCTTTGCCCCCTTTTCTTCTGGGATCCCAATTATTCTAATATTGTTTCATCTTATGGTACCAGTTATCTCTCAAATTCTCCCCTTGTGATCCAGTAGTTGTTTATCTCTCTTTTTCTCAGCCTCTTTATTCTCCATCATTTGGTCTTCTATATCACTAATTCTCTCTTCCACCTCATTTATCCTAGCAGAAGAGCCTTGGAATTTGATTGCACCATTAATAGCTTTTTTTTTATTTCAACTTGGTTATATTTTAGTTCTTATATTTCTTCAGAAAAGGATTCTTTAGTATCTTCCATGCTTTTTTCAAGCCCAGCAAGTATCTTTATAATTGTCCATCTGAATTCTAATTCTCAAATCTTACTAATGTCTGTATTGATTAGGTCCCTAGCAGTCAGTACTGTCTCTTGTTCTTTTTTTTTTTGAAGTAAGTTTTTTTTGCCTTGTCATTTTGTCCAGAGAAGAATAGATGAATGAGAGAACAAAATGCTAAAAGGGTAACCATGACCCCAGAAAAATATACACTAAACAAATATGAAGAGATTGAAACTGGAGGGATATATATATATATATATATATATATATATATATATATATATATAACAAAATACACCCAAAATCAAGTGTGTGGCTCTGTTCTCTCTCTCTCTCTGTGAATATATATATATATATATATATATATATATATAGTCGGCTGGTGAATAGAACAGAGCCACACACACTTGATTTTGGGTGTATTTTGGTCTGTTAGAAGAAACTGCCTCCCAAATTTTAAAGAAAGAAAAGTTTATAAGCTTTTATACCCTATATAATTAAGGGTAAATATGAAGAAGGGATGGAATATGACTAAAGATGACAATTTAAAAAGATTTTAAAAAGAATTGATAAGAAAAGAAGTTGGTTGAAAAAAGAAAGAAAATAAAAGTAGAGAATGTGATCAGGCTAGAGACTGGAACAAAGCCATATACTAGATTTAGGGTATATTTTGGTCTCTTAGAAGAAACTATATCCCTCAATTTTAAAGTAAGAAAAAGTTATATGTATACAAAAAATAAGGTTATGTACAATGAAGGGATAGATATAACTATAACAATGAAAATTTAAAAAGATTTTTAAAAAGGTATTGAAAAGATAAGTTTGGTTAAAATAGGAAAGAGGAAGAATTTAAAAAGAAACAAAGCAAAAGAAAAAAATGAAAATTTAAAAAATTTAACTTTGAAAGGCTAGAGAATCATGGGGAAAAAAACCATGAATTCTATGTGCTGTAGTCCCCTAGTGCTGGGGTTTTACCTTCCTTATTGATCAGTAAACTTGGCTTGGCTGGATGTTCTTGCTGATCTGGGGGAGGCACCTGTTGCAGTGATTCTCAAACGTCTTTGACCGTGGCAGACTTGCACCGCCCTTGCCAGAGGCCACACTAAGTAATCTGCTTGGGTTTGCTCTTGGTAGCTTTTGTTCCCTGAAATCTTTCCGTGTAGCTTTGGAGAATGAGAATGAAAATGATGGCCTCCCAACCTCTGGCTCAGAGGAATTCAGACCTCAGGGGGCTCCCTCTTCAGGGAGCCCTTAGAGATAAGCAATCAATAACTCCTGTCTCCCTGATCTCTGGCCTCACTCCAAGCTCACTCGGCCTGTGACTGAGCATTTCTATCTCTGGTACATGGCCCTGTCTGGAGTCTCCAAACCCAGTATATTTCTTCAGTGTACCTCCCAGTGGAGGAAGGGGTTTTTTTCCCTGATCTATCAATTGTAGGATCCCTGCTCAAAGTGTAGTGGCCCGACTTTGCCAGAAATCATGGTTTATGACAACCCTGAACTGAAAGCCTACTTCTCAGGTCTGTCTTTGCAACCAGCTTCCCCGCTCTGATACCTGGGAGCTCTGCCACACTCAGGTACCCCCAGTCTTTCTGTGACCCCAGTGTGAGACCACATGGAGCCAGCAAGGATTCTACCCTCTGCTTATCTTTTAGAGCAATGTCCCCCCTTGGAGTATACTTCTAAAAGTTCTGATTTTGTGCTCCATGGCTCTATCACTTGCTGGGAGACAGCTGACAGAGGACTTCTCACCCACTGTGGTCTATTTTCCTGTATAGCACCTCAGATTCACTTCTCTATACATCCTACCTTTCAGAAAGTGGTCACTTTTCTGTTCATAGAATTGCTGCTATTCCTCTCTTCAATCTCCTGTTGAGTTTGTAGGTATTCAGAATATTTTGATAACTATCTAGCTGAATTCCTGGGATCAGAAGAAATTTAGGTTTCCTACTCCTTCACCATCTTGCTCCTCCTCCTATTTTTTATTTTATTTTTTAAAGATTATTTATTTATTTGACACAGAGAAAGGGACAGAGAGAGAGAGGGAATACAAGCAGGAGGAGTGGGAGAGAGAGAAGGAGACTGCCTGCTGCATAGGGAACCCAATGCAGGACTCAATCCCAGGACCTGAGCCAAAGGCAGATGCTTATGGATCATGACCTGAGCCAAAGGCAGGTCATGACCTGAGCCAAAGGCAGATGCTTATGGACTCTCATCTTCCACAATTTTTTATACATCTCCTAAGAACAGAGACAGTTTCTTACATAACTGCAAATCTTCTAACACCTAAGAAATTTAATTTTGATTTAATAGTATTATCTGACATAGGGCCTATATTCAATTTTTCCCAAGTATCCTTCAAATTTCACTTATAGGTAAAATTTCCTCTCAGCTCAGGACCCATTTAGTGTCAGGTTATCATGTCTCTTCAGTATCCTTTAACCCAGAACACTCACCTACTTTGTTTTTCAAAACACTGATATATTTTAAATCCAAGTCTGTTATTTTATAGGATGGACCATAATCTGAATTTATCTTATTATTTCTTCATGATCAGCTGTAATACTACTAAGTTTGATTGCTTGGTTAATGAGATGTCCCCCAGATGTTTCCACTGTGAAGACAGTTTCCCTTTGTCATATATTTCATGTGGGTGATATTTCCATTGTAAAGATAGTTTTCCTTTTTAATAAGTATTATTGATACTTGGAGATCTCATATATATCCCATTCTCCAAATAGTTTTTACCCACTGGTTTATAATCCATTGGTAATTTAGCCTGAATCAGTTATTACATTGAGGATAGCAAAATAGTAATTTTCTAAGATTATCATCCTTCTACATTTATTGATTGGCATTCCTCTGTAAGAAGAGTTCCCTCCCTCATTCATTTTAATATCATTATACACTCGGGATTTTTTTTAAGTTCACTGTGTTATAATCTGCTGCTGTCATTATTTTTTGATGCCCAATTTGTTTCAGTTTTGTTCATGGGAACAGTTTGAAGAGTGCCTTCATTTTTCTGACATGTTCCCACTAATCTTTGACAATTTCTTTGCTTTCTGGTCTAAAGTGGTCTAAACTTACTTTGAACTTTTCTGCCGTAGATCTAGAAATAGCCTAGGAATCCTGGTTCTTTTAAATGGGAAATGCTATTTAGAAACAAAAATCTGGGCCATTAAATATATAGCCACACACACATTTACATAGTTATGAGTTTATACTGATAACTTCAGTTCAAATCCAACATCACAGGGTTTTTCTTCATTCTTTCTCATCACACATTTTCATATTCTTCTCCCATCATGAGATCCCTGATTTCCAAAAATAGGAATGTGTTTACTCATTTGCTATAATCTACAGAACAAAGTAGTTTCAGATTTACTTATACCAAGTACCAAATTTGTATCAAATACATTACAGCCAGCATGCTAAATTAAGTGTATGATAACTATGTATATCTTTTTGTCTTTTGTATCATTGAGACAATACAGTCAGCATGCTGTATTTAAATTACTCAAATCAATTATTTCTTTCCTCTGAGTATGCTGTTTGCATTTTTAAGTTCTTTTATTTTCAGTTACATTTATTTTTAGATTTTTAAAAAATCTTATTTGATATAATATGTACATGTCTCAAAGGTCAAAAGTATATTAAAAAAAGATATATTAAATCTCATTCCTACTCTTATTTTTGTATCTTGCTAGCACACACACCCTGCACAAACTATCCTAGTTTTAGTCTCAGCTTTATCTTCTTCATGTCTGTTTTGTAATAACATGCAAATGTATATGTCAATATACAATAAATATGCATATGTATTTTATTTCACCTTCTATCTTATGCAAAAGGTGACATTTCTTGCCTTTTGTTATTTGATAGGATATTCTGTAAATCATAATAGTTTACAAAAGTTCTCATGGAAGTATTTCCATTGTGTGGGTTTACAATAGTGTACCCAATAGTGTACACTAGTACACTAGTACTAGTACAATAGTGTACTCAACAGCCAATCTCCTGTGAATGGAATTGAGGTTTTGCCCAAGTTTCCTATGAAATATTATGCAATAATAGAATAGTGAATGGAGTGACTCATATATTATCTCCCCTTGGTAGAGTGAAACTTGTATGTATTGTTTTGTTGGGTGTTACTAATGACTCTTAGAGCAATTTACACTGCCACTAGCGATGCATGCAATTGTCTATTTCACTATAGTCTCATCTAGATAATGGTCATCAAACTTTTGAATTTGATTTTTCACTGATCTGATAAGTAAGAAATAATAGTCATGTAGTTTTAATTTTCATTCTCATAATATGAGTGAAACTAAAACATTTTTCACATGTTTAAAAGCCACTTGAATACATACCTTTTTCTGTGGACTGTTTGTTCATGTCCATGGCCTATTCTTATATTAGAATTTTAGTCTCTGTCTTCATTTTTAACTCTTTGTATTATAGAGAAAATAATCCTTTTATATGTAATATAAATATATTCTCCCAGTTTTTCATTTGTCTTTTAAGTTTAGATAATATGTTTTATTGTTTGATATATGGAAGATTTTATGTCAAATTTTAGGTAGTTAAATTTACATATCCTTTCTTTTATTGCTTTTCACTTTTTTAAAATAATTTTTTATTATGGTATGTTAGTCACCATACAATACATATTTTTTTTTTAAGATTTTATTTATTTATTTGACAGAGAGATCACAAGTAGGCAGAGAGGCAGGCAGAGAGAGAAGGGGAAGCAGACTCCCTGCTGAGCAGAGAGCCTGATGCGAGGCTTGATCCCAGGACCCTGAGATCATGACCTGGGCTGAAGGCAGAGGCTTTAACCCACGGAGCCACCCAGGCACCCCCATCATTTGTTTTTGATGTAGTGTTCCATGATTCATTGTTTGTGCATAACACCCAGTGCTCCATGCAATATATGCCCTCCTTAATACCCATCACAAGGCTCACCCATCCCCCCATCCCCCTCTCCTCTAAAGCCTACAGTTTGATTCCAAGAGTCCATAGTCTCTCATGGTTCATTTCCCTCTGATTTCTCCCCCTTCATTTTTCCCTTCTTTCCCCTAATGTCCTCCATGCTATAACTTATGTTCCCCAAATAAGTGAAACCATATGATAATAATCTTTCTCTGTCTGACTTATGTCACTTAACATAATCTCCTCCACTTCCATATATGTTAATGCAAAGGTCACCCTTTCTGATGGCTGAGTAATATTTCATTGCCCATATGGACCACATCTTCTTTATCCATTCATCTCTTGAAGGGCATCTCGGCTCCTTCCACAGTTTGGCTATTGTGGAAATTGCTGCTATGAACATTGAGGTGCATATGGCCCTTCTTGTCACAACATCTGTATCTTTGGAGTAAATACCCAGTAGTGCAACTGCAGAGTCATAGGGTAGCTCTATTTTTTAATTTTTTGAGGAACTATCACACTGTTTTCCAAAGTGGCTATACCAACTTTTATTACCATCACCAGTGTAAGAGGGTTCCTTTTCTCCACAACCTCTCTAACATTTGCTGTTTCTTATCAATTTTTGCCATTCTAACTTGTATAAGGTGGTATCTCAACATGGTTTTTATTTGAATTTCCCTGATGGCTAAAGATAATGAACATTTTCTCATATGTCTGCTAGCCATTTGTATGTCTTCTTTGGAGAAATGTCTGTTCATGTCTTCTGCCTGTGTTTTGTCTTGATTATTTGGTTTTTTTTGGATGATGAGTTTGAGAAGTTCTTTATAGATCTTGGATATCAGCCCTTTATCTGTAGTGTCATTTGCAAATATCTTCTCCCATTCTGTGGGTTACCTCTTTGTTTTATTGACTGTTTCCTTTGCTAGGCAGAAGCTCTTTATCTTGATGAAGTCTCAGTAGTTCATTTTGCTTTTATTTCCTTTGTCTTTGGAGACGTGTCGTGTCTTAAAAGAAGTTGCTGTAGATGATGTCAAAGAGGTTACTGCCTATGTACTCCTTTAAGATTTTGATGGATTCCTGCCTCACATTGAGGTCTTTCATCCACTTAGAGTTCATCTTTGTGTATGGTGTAAGAGAGTGGGCAAGTTTCATTCTTTGTATAGCTGTCCAATTCTCCCAGCACCATTTATTGAAGAGACTTTTTCCATCAGATATTTTTTTCTGCTTTGTCGAAGATTAGTTGACCATAGAGTTGTGGGTCTATGTCTTGTCACAGCTTTGTAATATAGCTTGAAATCAGGCATTGTGATGTCCCCAGATTTGTTTCTCTTTTTCAACATTTCCTTGGTGATTCACATTTTTTTCTGGTTCCATACAAATTCTAGGATTGTTTGTTCCAGGACTTTGAAAAATTCCTTTGGTATTTTGATCAGGATGATGTTGAAAGTATAGATTGCTCTGGGCAGAATAGACATTTTAACATGTTTATTGTTCTGATCGATGAGCATGGAATTTTTTCCATCTTTTTGTGTCTTCTTCAATTTCCTTCAAAAGTGTTCTGTAGTTTCAGAGTATAGATTCTTTACCTCTTTGGTCAGGTTTATTCCCAGGTATCTTAAAATTTTTGGTGCTATTATAAATGGAATAGATTCCCTTATTTCTCTTTCTACAGTTATATTGTTAACATATAGGAAAGCAAGTGATTTCTGTGCATTGATTTTGTATGCTACCACACTACTGAATTGTTGTATGAGTTCTAGCAGTTTGGGGTGGAGTATTTTAGGTTTTCCACATAGAGTATCATGTCATGTATGAAGAGAGAGAGTTTGACTTCTTTGCCAATTTGAATACCTTTTATTTATTTTTGTTGTTTGATTGGTGTTGCTAGTGCTACACTGAATGATAGTGGTGAGAGTGAGCATCCTTGTCATGTTCCTGATCTTAAGGGAAAGGCTCTCAGCTTTTCCCCATGAGCTGTGGGCTTTTCATAGATGGCTTTCATGAAATTGAGGAATGTTCCCTCTATCCATACCACTCTGAAGAGTGTTCATCAGAAAAGGATGTTATATTTTGTCACATGTGTTCTCTGCATCAATTGAGAGAACTATGTAGGTCTTGTCTCTTCTCTTTTTTTTATGTGTTCTATAATGTTGATTGATTTTTGAATGTTGAACCACCCTTGCATCACAGGGGTAAATTCTACCTGGTCATGATGGATAATCCTTCTAATGCACTGTTGGATCCTATTAGTTAGGATCTTTTTGAAAAGCTGGCATCCGTATTCATCAGGGATATTCATCAGTAATTCTTTTTGATGGAGACTTTGCCAGGTTTGGGGATCAAGGAAATATTGGCCTCACAGAATAAGTTTGGAAGTTTTCCCTCTGTTTCTATTTTTTTGAAACAGCTTCAGGAGAACAGGTATTATTTTTTCTTTGAATGTCTGGTAGAATTTCCCAGGAATCCATCAGGCCCTGGACTCTTGTTTTTTTGGGAGGTTTTTGATCACTACTTAAATCTTATTACTGGTTATTGGTCTATTCAGGTTGTCAATTTCTTCCTGTTTCAGTGTTGGTAGTTTATAGGTTTCCAGGAAGGCATCCATTTCTTTCCAGGTTGCTTAATTCATTGGTATACAGTTGTTGTTAATAATTTCCGATGATTGTTTCTATTTCCTTGGTGTTAGTTGTGATCTCTCCCCTTTCATTCATAATTTTATTAATGTGAGTACTTTCTCTTTTCTTTTGGGTAAGTCTGGCCAGTGGTTTATTGATCTTAATAATTCTTTCAAAGAACCAGCTTCTAGTTTTGTTGATCTGTTCGACTGTATTTCTGGTTTCTAATTCATTGCTCTCTGCTCTAATCTTAATTATTTCTCATTTAATGCATGGCTTAGGTTTTAGTTGTTGTTCTTTCTCCAGTTCTTTAAGGTGTGAAGTTAATTTGTATATTTGAGATTTTTCTATTTTTTTGAAATAAAATTCCAGGACGGAAATACTTTTGCAGTGTCCCATAGGTTTTAGACCAATGTGTTTTCCTTCTCATTGGTTTCCATCAATTGTTTAAGTTCTTCTTTGATTTCCTGGTTGATCCAAACATTCTTAAGCAGAATGGTCTTTAACTTCCAAGTGTTTAAATTTTTTCCAGATTTTTTCTTGTGATTGAGTTCCAGTTTCAAAGCATTATGGTCTGAGAATATGCAGGAAATAATCTCAGTCTTTTGGTATCAGTTGAGCTCTGATTTGTGACCCAGTATATGGTCTATTCTGGATAAAGTCCATGTGAGTTTGAGAAGAATGAGTACTCTGTTGTTTTAGGGTGGAATGTTCCATATATATCTATGAGGTCTGTCTGGTCCAGTGTGTCATTCAAAGCTTTTTTTCTTTGTTGATTTTCTGCTTAGATGATCTATTGCTGAGAGTGGAGTGTTGAGGTCTCCTACTATTAATGTATTGTTATCAATATGTCTGTTTATTTTGGTTAACAGTTGGCTTATGTAGTTGGCTGCTCCCATGTTGGGGGCATAGATATTCACAATTGTTAGATCCTCTTGTTGGATAGACCCTTTAAGCACGATATAGTGTTCTTCTGTATCTTTGACTACAGTCTTTAGCTTAAAATCTAATTTGTTTAATATGAGAATTGCTACCCCAGCTTTCTTTTAAGGTCTGTTCACTTTCAGTCTGGATGTATCTTTAGGTTCAAAATCAGTGTCTTGTAGACAGCATATGGATAGGTCATGTCTTTTTATCTAATCTGCAACCCTTTGATGTTTCATGGGAGAATTTAGGCCATTCACATTGAGAGTTATTATTGAAGATATGTTTTTATTATCGTCATGTTGCCTGTGAAGTCCTTGTTTCTATAGATTATCTCTGTCAATTTTTGTTCTATATCACTTTGAGGTCTTTCACCTTTTATAGAACCCCCCTTAATATTTCTTACAGGGCTGGGTTGGTGGTCACATATTCTTTTAGTTTCTGCTGGTCTTAGAAGCTCTCATCTCTCCATTGATTCAGAATGAAAGCCATGATGGATAAAGTATCCTTGGCTGCATATGCTTCTCATTTAATACCCTGAATATGTCTTTCCAGGCCTTTCTGGCTTGCCCGGTATCTGTGGACAGGTCTGACATTATTCTGATATTCCTCCCTCCGTGTGTAAGAAATCTCTTCCCTCCCACTGCTTTCGAGATTGTTTCCTTGGATCTAAGATTTGCAAATTTTATTATAATATCTTGGTGTTAGTCTATTCTCATTGTTCTTGGGAGGGGTCTACTCTGTCTCTTGGAACGAATGCTTGTTTCCTTCTCCAGATTAGGATTGTTTTAAACTACCTTTTGCTCAAGTATATCTTCTAAACCTCTCTCTCTACCCCCTCAGGGATCGCATTAATCCTGATATTGAAATGTTTTATTGAGTCACTAATCTCAGTTTGATCCCTTGGGCTTTAATTTATTTTTCCCATACTGCCTCAATTTCCTTCTTTTCTATCATTTTATCCTCTATCTCACTAATTCATTCTTCTGCCTGGTTTACTCTGGCAGTCAGAGTATCCAACTTAGACTGCATTTCATTCACAGCATTTTTAAGGTTGGTCTGATTAGCTCTCATTTCCGCCCTTAGAGATTCTATATTGTCATTAATATTTTTCTCAAGCCTAGATATCACCTTGATAATTATTACTCTGAAGTCAATTTCTGACATCTTGGTTATATCCATATCCATTAAATCTGTGGAAGAGGCCACAGTCTCTGAATCGTTCCCATGTTGGGGGCTCCTCCTCTTAGTCATTCTGTTAAGGGGTGCTTGAGGGAATGTACAGAGTCCAAATTATTGACCACAATCCAAGCAAAATGCACCTAATTTATAGGGACCTTAGGGTTGTCAGCCTCTTGTTCTTCCAACCTGAGGGACCTGTTGCATTGTTACTCAGGCAACCCTGTTTGGGCAGAGTCGCCCTGACCCCTGTGGAGGTGGAGATGGGCTCAGTGAAAACCGGTTTTTTAGGGCTTTTGTTCTTTGGTGGCTTTCCCTGGCAGCTTTCCGCATCTTTCCAAGAGTCAGAGCAGAAGTGACTGCATCCAAACTTTGGTCTCAGAACAGAGCTCACAGTCTTATCTTCACTAAGTTCTCCAGGCCACACTGTCTTCATTTCTGTTTGTTCTACTAAAAACCACAGCTTCCTGGGTTTTGCACCCTATAGCAGCACTCCCAGCCCTCTCTTCCAGGTCTGGGTATGTCTCTGCCTTTTGTGCTTCTAAAACCACAAGCTGCACCTATTGGCATACATGCCCTCACAGCTCCAAGTTTCAGTCTGGGGGACTGCCCTAAAGTCTTCTCTCCACTGCTACTGGTCTGCAAGTCTGTGCTGGGTACCCAGCATGGGAGGCTTTTGTGCTTCTGTGTTATTTCACCTTTCTGGCTCCAGTGTTAATGGCAGCTCCCTCTTCCTTCTGCTTATTTTCCAACATCTGTCCACAGAATCACAGCACCCTGCCTCATACCTGAGACCAACCCCTGGCGATATTCTATTTGTGGCCATCCCAATATATCTTCTTACATCTCAGGCTGATTTTGTGAGTGTTCAGAATGGTCTGGTAGATATCCAGCTCAACTCAGGGGGCTGGTTGAAACAGGGTCCCCTACTCCTCCACCATCTTTTCTCCCCACCCCACCACTTTCAACTTTTGAATCATAACCTTTCCCCATACTAAGTCCATAAAAGAATTTATCCATATTTTCTTTCAGTAATCATATGGTTTCATATTTTTACATGTAGATTCTTGGTCCATTCAAAACTTATTTTGGTGTTTCTTGTATTTCTTGTTTTGAACTTGTTTTGGTGTTTCTTCTTTTAACTTCTTGTGAAGTATAGATCCAAATTTATCTTTCTCCAAATGGCTATCATTTGTTATACTACCATTTATTTAAAAAGTTAAGTCACTTTTAGCATATACTAAATTTCTATATGCATTGGGGTTAATTTTGAACTTTCTCATATTTTTTCTAATAGACTTTATTTTCATAACAGTTTTAGATTTATGGAAAAACTGAGCAGATATTACAGATTTTCTATATGTCCTCCTCCCCTTCTGGCAGACAGCTTCTCCTATGATTAGCATGTCACATTAGTATGGTACATTTGATACAATTAATGGAACAATCGTACATACTTTATTATTAGCTACAGCCCACAGTTTATTCACACTTGCTTAGTTTTTCTCTAAAATCGTTCTGCTTTTCTGGGATCCCATCCACAATACCATATTACATCTAGTTGTTGCGTTTCTTTAGACTCCTTTTGGCTGTGACAGTTTTTCAGAATTTCCTGATGTTTGAAGACTTTGATGTTGTGAGGAGCACTGGTCAAGTGATGTCCTTCTATTGGAATTTGTCTAATTTTCTATTAGATGTCCTTCTATTGGAATTTGTCTAATTTTTCCTTCATGATTAGATTGGGATTATTAGTTTTGAGGAGGAGAACCACAGAGGCAAAATGCCATCATCGCACCTTTTCAAGGATGCACATTATAAAAGTGATTTATGACTGTTTAGTGGATATTACTAAATAGCTTTCTAAAGTGGTTGAGCCAATTTATGCTCCTATTAGTGATCTGTAAGAGATCCAGCCACTCCACAATCACACCAACAATTGATACTCCCAGTCTTTTTAACTTTTAGCCATTTAATCTAAGTTCTTCATTGTGATTTTAATTTGTACTTTCCTTATGATTAGTGATGTTGAGAATATTTTTATATGCTTATTAGCCATTTACAGAATTCTTTATAAATTTTGATGAATCCTTTGTCAGATGTATGTAATATGTATGTTTATTTTCTCACAGACTGTGGCTTGTTTACTCTCTTTCTTAATGATGGCTTGGATAAACAAATGTGTCTAAGTTTAATGAAGTTTAATTTACCAACTTTTAATGGTTAGTGCTTTTTAGAGTTATTGAAGATATTTCTGGCTACTTTAGACGTATAATTTTTACTTAAGAATTTTAATTTTATGAGTTTTGTTAGCTTCCCCCAACTATTTTTATGTCTGGAATTGGTAGGGAAGTCCAGAATATGTTCTACTTGGGTATCTAATTTCTTCCTCACCATTTATTATAAAGATCACCCCTTCAGCACTGTATTACAATGGCACTTTTGACATAAGTTAAGTGACTAAGTATGTATAGATTGTATAGTTCTGAACTGTATACTATGTGCCATTGGTCCAAGTGTTTATACTTGTACCAATATAACACTGTCTTAGCTACTGTTGTTTTATAGTACAATTTGAAATCTGATTGGGTAAATCCTAAAAGTCTGTTTAGTAACTTTTTCCATAGAAAAGATTAGTAGGTACTATGATTGATATTATATGCATTTATTTATTTTATTTATTTTGGGGGGATTATATACATTGAAAGATCAATTCAGGAAATATTGAGTTCTGTACAAGATTAAGTCATTAAACACGATATGCATTTTCTCTTCATTTAGTTAGATATCTACCATATCTCACAGCAGTATTTGAGTTTTTAGTGTAGAAGTCATGCGCATTCTTTATTTGATTTATTCCAGGCTATACACAAAATTTTTATATATGATATATATATACACAAATATATATGTGTATATATATCACATATAGCTACTAAATGACATTTAAAATTTAGTTTCTGTTTCTTGTGTATATATATATATATATATATATATATATATATATATGCAACTGATTTTTGTATATTGCTTTTGCATCCAGCGACCTTATTAAATTAATTGTTATTAATTCTAATGGCTTGCTTATAAATCTTTTTGAGTGCATATGCACACAGTCATGTCCTAGAAATAAAAAGGTTTTTTTTCGAATCTTTATTCCACCTCAGGGGGATAGCATGTGATGTTAGGTGTAGATTTCTTTGTAAGGCTTGTTTTGAGAAGATAGTGGTATATGACAATCTAGCACAACAGTTGATAAGAGTTAGATGATTATGTCTTTGCTCTTACTGAATTACAAAGTAAATCTGAGTAATTGAATGCACAATTACCAACCAAAGTGATCTCTCTTCTTTTTAAGACTTATTTTGAGCATGAGAATTTTGTTGCTATTTCTTCTTTAGAAATCCTTGCACAGTTGCAGATGAGGCGGTTGACTCTATAGTAATTGTTCTCTATTCTATTCTCCACCCTATTTTTTTGAAGATTTTATTTATTTATTTGACAGAGAGAGATCACAAGTAGGCAGAGAGGCAGGCAGAGAGAGGGGGAAGCAGGCTCCCTGCTGAGCAGAGCATGATCCCAGGACCCTGAGATCATGACCTGAGCTGATGGCAAAGGCTTTAACCCAGCGAGCCACCCAGGTGCCCTCCACCTTATTTTTTAAAAGGATTTTACATATTTATTTTGAGAGAGAGAGAGTGGGAGAAGGGTCAGAGAGAGAGGAAGAGAGAGAATCTCAAGTAGACTCCCCACTGAACACAAAGCCTGAGACAAGAGCTCAATGTCATAACCCTGAGATCATGACCTGAGCCCAAATCAAAAGTCAGATGCTAAACTGACTTAGCCACCCATGTATCCCCTCCACCTTATTAATTGTTCTTCACTAGTGTGTCCCAGTTTGTAGAAGAAAGAAGAAATAAAGTATATAAGTATACATATTTATATATGTAAGTTCATATCAAAGTGTATGAACACTAACCCAATTCTTACCCATTTGTAATGTTTTTACCTATTATTTAAATTTTATATTTTATGTAATTTCTAAGCATAGTGAAACATTTAAGTAAAGCACACAAAATCATTATAACAATATAAATATAAGCCTAATGATAACTTTTGAAATCACCTACCTGGAGTTCCAACTTTAATTTTACAAGCTGTGTGATGTTAGTTTCAGTATCTATAAAAGATATATATTACTTCATGAAACTAATCTAATTATTAAACAAAATAATATATATAAAACAAAATATGTGAAATTTAAAGAGGATGTACTAATTTTCTAAGGCTGCTGTAAAAATTGCCACAATATTGATGTCATAAACCAAAGGAAATTTATTCTTTGACAGTTCAAGAGGCCAGAAGTCTGAAATGAAGGTGTTCATAGGAATACCTTTCTGGAGGCTCTGGGGGAGAATCCTTCCTTGTTTCTAGTAGCTTCTGGTACCTGCCAACATTCTTCAGTATTCTCTATAACTGCATCACTCTAATTTCTGCCTCAGTCCCTATCTTCAATTTGTCTTTTGTGTATGCACGTGTGCCTGTGTATTCTTTCTCTGCCCCTCTCATTAGCACACATGTCCAGGATAATCTCCCATAATCTAATCCTTAATTTAATCATATCCCTGAAAACCCTTTTTTCTTATCACATAATGTTTATAGATTCCAGACATTAGATCTGTTGTCTTTATTATTCATTATGGGTGATAATTGTACTTGTAGTGGTAATGATAGTAATACAAATGGCAGTACTATAAAAATAGTATATATTTAGAGACTCTCTAATTATGACTCTCACAAGGAAGAATGATGAATGAAAAAGGCTCACTGTATGTAACTTTGGGAATCAGTACTATAAAAGGAAACATTAATGAATCCCAAATATCATCTAAGAATCAAATATTAAATATTTTGAGAGTTCTTCTATTGATATTAAAAATAGTTTAAAAAGGGGAAGGAAAGAAGCTAATATTGTTGAGTTCCTTCTCTGTCTCCAGCAGTATCTACTATGTATTAATAAAAATGACAATAACCAATATTTATGGAGACACTGTTCTAAATACTTTTCATCTACTTACTGATTTTGCCAACCCTATGAAGTGCTATCATGATCTTTATTCTGCAGCCAAGGAAACTGAAGCACAGGTAAGTTAGCCAACTTGGTCAAGTTTGCAGAAAAATTAATGGTGGAGCCTTTACTTAGAGCCAGGTACCCTGCTTCAGATTTCAAATTCTCAACTGCTTCATAATACTCCCACTCATATACAACAGTCTGTATGTACTTTGGGGAAATTTTAACTACTGTATCTGTAAAATGATAGGTGTAACATTTTTCTATATTTTCCGAAAGACTTGCAAAATACTCAGTGGAAAAGTTTAGTTTCTCCCCAACTGGGTTTGGGGGCTCCCAGAATCCACTCAGCAAGCATAATTTTATCTCTGCCTTCTCTGAGAAGTTCTCTTCACTTCCTTACTTTAGTCTCCTTCCTTTGCCCAACTTACTGCCATCTTTGGCCCTAGCTGAAAATAAAGATTTCCAGGGTGGATGCCAGGAAACTTTGGCTATTATAAAGTCCATGAAAAGCTTTTCTCTGATAGTTAGGCATGACCCAGAGATTTCTTGGCTCTAAGTGTTGACTTTACTACTTGGACAGTGAAGCCTCCCTGGAGTCTTCTTACTGATTGTCTCTGCTTAATTTATGTTGCTCTGAATTTAGAAAGCCTGCTTACAGGAGAATGCATACTGAGAATTATAAAAAGGAAGCTCCATAATGGTGAAAGACACCAAAGAATATACATTTCTCATAAAATTATATTATTTTTACAATGTATCTGTGTTTTAAATTTGCCAATATTCACATGCATTTACACTGCTAGGTCACCTACTCTATCTGCTTTCCTGCTACACCAAATGAATGGTCTTTGCTTCTTTCTAAGACTATATGTATCCTGGATCATGTCCCTTCTTACCTAGCCAATGGCAGCATGCTTGAAATTGTACCCCATCTCTTCTGAATCATCAAATTGTCCTTTTCTATTGTATCTTTCAAACAATTAAAAAGACATTCTACAGTTTCTGCAATATGAAGAAATAAGTTTCCTTTGACAAACATCTCTTGCCTTCTCTAGCTATCTTATTTTCCTATTTCTGCTCTCCTTTAGAAGCAAGTCTCCTAAAAGTGACAGTTTTCATTGTATCTATGTGCTTTCCACCTTTCCCCCCTTAAATCAACTGCAGTAGATTTGTAACACTGACATTGCTCTTTTTATTTTTTTAAAGATTTAGTTTATTTATTTGAGAGAGAGAGAGAGAGAGAGAGACAAAGATTGAGAGAGCGCATGAGAGGAGAGAAGGTCTGAGAGAGAAGCAGACTCCCCAGGGAGCTGGGAGCCTGATGTGGGACTCGATCCCAGGACTCTGGGATCATGACCTGAGCCAAAGGCAGTCGCTCAACCAACCGAGCCACCCAGGCACCCAACATTGCTCTTTTTAAGGTAAACAATGGCCATAACAAAGGTGCCAAATCCAAAGGTCATCATGCTTCAGTGTTCGTCTTCCTTAATTTATCAGCAGTATTTGACACAGGTGATCAGTCCCTTTCCTTTGGTATACTTTCTTAAACAGGCTCTGGATCACAACTTATATTAGTCAACAAGGGATTCTCTAAGGAAATACCACTAGGGTATTTCAGACTGGGGTGGCTTACACAGCAGAAATTTATTTTTCTCATAGTTTCTGGAGACTGGAAGTTCAAGGTCATGGCCTGGCAAGGTTTAGTTTCTGGTGAGAGCTCTATTTCTGGCTTGCAGATATCCACCATCACTCTGTGTTCTCTGTGTACTCAGAGAATGAGAGAGAGAGACAGACAGACAGAGAGAGACAGAGAAAAAGAGACACATACACACAGAGAATCCTCTTATAAAGCCACTAATGTTAATGGACTAGGACCTACCTTTAGGACTTTATTTAGCATTAATTACCTCCAAAAGACCTATCTACAAACATAGTCACATTGAGAATTAAGGCTCTATCACATAAATTTTGTGGGGAGGGCACAATGCAATCTAAAGCAATGGTCTTGGCATCCATGTTAAAAATCAATTTACCATAAATGCGAGGGTTTATTTCTGTGCTCTTATAAGTTTGTTAATCCCCATATAGATTCAATTTAAGTGTGGCAGAACAACTTTATGACAGCAGAGCTAATGTGAATGGAAACCCCTAAGATTTAAGTAGACAGAGCTCATGTAATGACAGCTTTGTTCCTTTCTGCCATTGCTCACTATTAAAAAAATTTTGTAGAGGGGCATAACACATTTTAAAAATTTAAATATAATTGACATACATTGTCTTATTAGTTTCAGGTGTTAGACACAGTGATTTGATATTTTTATACATTACAAAATGATCCCCATGGTTAGTCTAGTTATCATCTGTCATCACACAAACTTATTACAGTATTATTGATTACATTACATATGTTGTGTATTACAGCCCCATGACTTATTTATTTTATAATTGAAGTTTGTACCTCTTAGTTCCCTTCACTTGTTTTGCTCAACTCCCACCTGCTCTGGCAACCAATAATCTGTTTCTTGTATCTATAAGTCTGTTTCTATTTTGTTTCATTTGTTTATTTTGATTTTTAGATAGCATATATGGGTGAAATCTCTGACATTTCATTTAGCATAATAACCTCTGGTCCATCAGAGTTGTTGCAAGTGACAAGAATTTCCTTTTATATGACTGTATGATGTTCCATTGTGTTTATGAACACAACTTCTTTATCCATTCATCAATCAGTGGACACTTTGGTTGCTTCCATACTTGGCTATTGTGGATAATGATGCAATGAACATACGGGTGCAGATATCTATTCAAATTGGTGTTTTGTTTTCCTTGGATAAATCTCCAGAAGTGGAATTACTTTATATGCTAGTTCTATGTCTATCACTTTTTCAATTTTTGATAACAAAAAATAACCTCTTTGGTTCATAATGGCAAACTGATTGGCTTTTACTTACATTGTGCTAAGTTTACTGATTTGATTGTTTAAATTGAATATTTGTTAAAATAGAAATTGACTCTGGTTCACAATGTGAAACATTGACTTTTGACAGAGGTTATTATTTACATTTTACTAGATCCACTATTTTGAATGTTTGTCAACATAACTGAATCCACCTTTGACACTTACTAGTTGGCAAGAGCCAACGACAAAAAGCTTGAAAGTTTGTCTGGAAGTTCAAAACAGAGCATATATTAACCTGGGAATGTCATCTTCCTTCAGAGAACAGTAGTTGTATGAAAAATACACATAAATAGTCAAGGAAGAAGAGGCACAAAATATCACCCAAACTGGAACTCTTAACCTGAGTGTAGCTACTACCTTCAGAGTTAGAGCACCCTCATTATTAAATGAGGTTTTAGAAAAGTGGGTTGAGGTAAGGAATGGTTTGCATCTTAGAATTATAGCTTTTATATTCATATATCGGATAGAATGGAAAATCGCTGAAGATTGTCATGGTTTATATAGTCCTACAGATGGATTGGTAGACAAATAACTTTCCACACAGTGTCTAGCAGATAGTTTATAAATGTTAGTTCTGGTTATCTTTGTTAACTATAGCTTTTATATACATATATAAGAGAGAACGAGGGCGCCTGGGTGGCTCAGTTGGTTAGGCGACTGTCTTCAGCTCGGGTCATGATCCTGGAGTCCTGGGATCGAGTCCCACATCAGGCTCCCAGCTCCATGGGGAGTCTGCTTCTTCCTCTGACCTTCTCCCCTCTCATGCTGTCTCTCGCTCTCTCTCTCTCAAATAAATAAAGAAAATCTTAAAAAAAAAGAGAGAATGAAAAGTTGCTGAAGATTATCTTGGTTTATATATTCCTAAAGATAGACAAGTAGGTAAATAAGTAGGTAGATAACTTTCTCAACAATGTCTAGCAGATAGTATCATATAAGTGTTAGTTCTGGTTGTTATCTTTGATGAAATACTTCTTGTTATTTTCTCCTCATTAATTCAGGTCATTTGATGCCACCATCACGTTAGCACATTTCTAGCATAAAAAATAAAATTAGGTTTTGAAATTGCACCTTTTGTTGAGTTTTCAAAGATATTGCCTTATGACAGGCATTTGGTCACAAAGGCCTTATTTCTGGCATGATACAATGAAATCCTAATTTGCTCATTATTTTGGGGAGGCTCAAAGACTACAGGATATTCAAAGAAAATCTTTAAATCTTTGATTGGCTGTTTAGTAAGTCTGGTTATAAAGAAGAAAAGAGTGATAGAATTGCAGATCACAGTTTCTTCCCTTGGAGTACAAAAAATCTATTTTTAATAAATATTTTAAAGACAGGCTATTATTGGGCTTAAGTCGGGAAATCATTTCAGTGCTAAGTTTTTCTTTTTACTTTTCCTCTATTTTTCTATTGTGTGACTAGAACTTGTCACTTTGTTTTTTCCAAACATCTCAACCTGATTATACCTGTAAGCAATCCCAATCATGTGTTATCATATTGTAATCAAAATATTTTACTTTTATTCCTGTTATCCCACCAAAGCCCTGTATGATATTTAGACCCTAATATTTTGCTCAGAAAAATGGATTTTTCTCCATTAGAAAGAAATCATTATATATTTAACATTTTAAAATTTATGATATCACAATATATCATTATATATTTAATATTTTATTAAATATTAAAATTTAAACTTGTCTTCAATTTAAGTGAACCTTAAGGAATCTACATAGATGGTTGTAAAATGGAAGAATTAGTGTGAATTTGAACTACTTGGGGTTAGCTTGAAGATTAATCTATTTACTAATATTTGTCTTTATAAATATTTGATGGTGATGGTGTTTAGAAGTCACATGAGTGTTGTATAATTAATAAGAGTAATATTTTAAAATCATGTCACTTTTTTTCCTATAGATGAAAAAGTCTTAGCTGTTTTAGCCTTTAATGTCTTAAGGATTCTAGCAGTTTCCTGATAAAGCAGGCACTCTCATGGGAAATGGAAAGCCTGGGTGACTTGGGCAAGCACTATAACCAGGACCTTGTCACTCTGACTCCAAATTCTATTATGTGTCTCCAAATTCTATTACTGTTTTGTATAGTGCTTTTTCAAGCATCCTTCAGTAATTTTTCAGTATTTTTATATCCCCCAGGACTTAGGAATAAATCTGGGATATGGTGGTTAACTTTTCATAATAATTATTTCAAAATTTAAATTATTTAAAACTCATGTTAATTATACATTACTTAATATTTAAATTTTTGATTATTTAAAAAGTAAGTTTTATTAATAAAACATATACACAACAATGGATAATGGGTAATAGTCATCACTAATTATAAATAATTATTTTATCTTCAGTACTTGATTGTAGATTCATGTTTAAAATGACTTTCAGACTGGGATCTCCTGAGCCCTTGTCTATGTCACATTCCCTGGGTAAGAACTGATTTTCATAATGTTGAGTCCACTTTGAGAAAAGGAGGGCATATTTACATCAGAAAGACATTGTAAGGTAAAATAGGCTTCCAATCAACACCTTTCCATTTGATTTCTTTATTTTTAATGTTGACAGTCATCTTTGTGTTTGTTTATAGTGTGCGGTAGTTTGTTTTAGAAAATATTATTTTATTCAGTGGACTGAAAACAAAAGTAAATATTTTCTATGATGAAACATAAAATGATCACAGTAAGAATGTCATTATTAGTAGTAATGTAAAAATGCTAAATTTAAATGCAATGTAAACAGCTTTGGTAAATACTTCTCTAATGGCCAAAGTAGGAGGGAAAAGATACCTGGCAATGTTCTCCCTACCATTGAGACAGATTCGTTTCTGCTCTGGTGGCAAGGGTCCCAGACACCTGCTTTAGAGGGATAAATCACACATCCAGTCACAGGGGGATGGGCAACCTCCGCTGATCCAAGTGGTCTGCAATTCTTTCACTGGGAGATGTTGTGGTGGGCTGCATTCAGAGTCACTTCTGGATTACTTTATGCTCCTGGGGCTGATAGGATTCTGGCAATGAAAAAGGAGCTTATTTACCTATGTGGATTTCTCTTCATTGCTGTGTTAAATCTGTAAGCATCCTCTATAGCATCCTTTTCTCAAAATGGCCAAAGAGTAAAAACAAAAAACAAAACAAAACAAAACAAACCATGACAATATTAGAGAGGAAAAAACACAGCAAAAACGGTTTGGCTGTGTATTATCCATTCTTACAAGGGCACTGACGGAGCTTGGGTGTGCACAGGATTCTGTGCCGGGTGCTGTGATTCACCCAGGAAAGAGGAAATCTCTCCAGCACCTTCCGTGCAAAGTGAGGAGGTAAGACATATGAAACTGAAGTGGTTGAAACACAGGCAGAGAATGCATGATTAAAGCTAATATAGGCTAGGTGTCAAATAAACACCATTGTGCACACATAAGCATATATTTTAAGGCAGAGAGTGAAGAAGCTCAGAGTCACAATGCAAAAAGCAAATACTTATTGTGTGGTTATCACCAATTCTTCTAAACTCTTTGAGTTTATAATGCATTTAATCTTTTTTTTCCTTCACTTTTTAATTTTTAAATAATAAACACATGGAAATAGTTATTAAATAACAAAAATGTGCATTTCCTCAATTTATCACAAATGAACATCAAAGAATCATAACCCATGTTAAAGACAGAAAATTATCAACAGTCACAGTGGGCCCCTTTTGCTCTCTCTCCCAATCCCTGGTATCTTTCTTGCTCCTTTTATGATCACTTTTTCACTTTTCTTTGAGTATTAACACCTTCCTATGTACCTGGAAATATAAAAACCCAAGATTCATTAGATTTACCCACATATATTTCTTTTTTACTGTTGTTACTGTTCTTCATACATTCTTACAACTTATATATATTGTCTTTCTTAAAATATGTATTTCTAAGCATTTCTAACATACTATGTAGCTGTGTTAAGATTCCAATAATCCATGGGGAAACCAATGGAAGCCCATATATTTTTTCTTTTTTTAATATTTATTTAATTTTTTCAGTGTTCCAAGATTCATTGATTATGTACCACACCCAGTGCTCAATGCAATACATGCCCTCCTTAATACCCACCACCAGGTCTACCAAAGCACCCTGCCAAAACCTTCAGTTTGTTTCTCAGAGTCCACAGTCTCTCATGCTTCGTTTTCCCCTCCGATTTCCCCCAATTCACTTTTTCTTTCCTTCTCCTATCCTCCATGTTTTTCCATGTGCTCTACACAGAAGTGAAACCATATGATAATTGACTCTCTCTGGTTGACTTATTTCACTGAGCATAATCTCTTCCAGTCCCGTCCACATTGATACAAAAGTTAGGTATTCAACCTTTCTGATGGAGACATAATATTCCATTGTATATATGGACCATATCTTCTTTATCCATTCGTCTCTTGAAGGGCATCTTGGCTCTTTCCACAGTTTGGCGATTTTGGCCATTGCTATACATTGTACAATGTATAATGTACATTGCTATGTACATTGCAGTCCATGTGACACTTCTTTTCACTATATCTCTATATTTGGGGTAAATACCCAGTAGTGCAATGGCAGGGTCATAGGGTAGCTCTATTTTTAATTTCTTCAGGAATCTCCATGCTGTTTTCCAAAGTAGCTGCACCAATTTGCATTCCCACCAACAGTGTAAGAGGATTCCCTTTTCTCCACAACTTCTCCAACATTTGTGGTTTCTTGCCTTGTCAATTTTTGCCATTCTAACTGGTGTAAGGTGGTATCTCATTGTGGTATTGATTTCATCTTTCCTGATGGCTAATGATGATGAACATTTTTTCATGTGTCTGTTAGCCATTTGTATATCTTCTTTGGAGAAGTATCTGTTCACTTGATTACTTGTTTTGTTTTGTTTTGTTTTTGGTGTTGAGTTTGAGAAGTTCTTTATAGATCTTGGGTATCAACCTTTTGTCTGTAGTGTCATTTGCTATTATCTTCTACCATTTCATGGGTTGCCTGTTTGTTTTGTTGATTGTTTCCTTTGCTGTTCAGAAGCTTTTTATCTTGATGAAGTCCCAAAAGTTCATTTTCACTTTTGTTTCCTTTGCCTTTGGAGACATGTCTTGAAAGAAGTTGCTGTGGCTGATGTTGAAGAGGTTACTGCCTATGTTCTCCTCTAGGATTTTGATAGATTCCTGCCTCATTTTGACGTCTTTATCCATTTCGAGTTTATCTTTGTGTATGGTGTAGGAGAATGGTCAAGTTTCATTCTCCTATACATAGCTGTCCAATTTTCCTAGCACCATTTATTGAAGAGACTGTCTTTTTTCCACTGGATATTTTTTCCTGCTTTGTCAAAGTTTATTTGACCATAGAGTTGTGGGTCCATCTCTGGTCTCTCTATTCTGTCCCACTGGTCTATGTGTCTGTTTTTGTGCCAGTACCCTGCTGTCTTGGTGATCACAGCTTTGTAGTAAAGCTTGAAATCAGGCAATGTGATGCCCCCAGCTTTGTTTTTCTTTTTCAACATTTCCTTAGCAATTCTGGATCTTCTCTCATTATATACAAATTTTAAGACTGTTTATTCCAGCATTTTGAAAAATACCAGTGGAATTTTGATCGGGATGGCATTGAAAGCGTAGATTGCTCTGGGCAGTATAGACATTTTAACAATGGTTATTCTTCCGATCCATGAGCATGAAATGCTTTTCCACCTTTTTGTTTCTTCTTCAATTTCTTCTTCTTCAATTACAGCACACAGTGCTGTAGTTCCTCTAGTATAGATCCTTTACTTCTTTGGTTAGGTTTATTCCCAGGTATCATATGGTTCTTGGCACTATAGTAAATGGAATAGATCCTCTAATTTCCCTTTCCATAGTTTCATTTTTAGTGTATAAGAAAGCAACTGATTTCTGTGCATTGATTTTATATCCTGCCACATTACTGAATTGCTCTATGAGTTCTAGGAGTTTGGGGGTAGAATATTTTGGGTATTCCAAATAAAGTATCATGTCATCTGAGAAGAGAGAGAGTTTGACTTCTTCTTTGCCAATTTGAATACCTTTTATTTCTTTTTGTTGTCCGATTGCTGTCGCTAGGACTTCTAATACTATGTTGAACAAGAGTGGTGAGAGTGGGTATCCTTGTTGTGTTCTTGATCTCAAAGGGAAGGCTGTCAGCATTTCCCCATTGAGAATGATATTCACGGTGAGTTTTTCATAGATGGATTTTATGAAGTTGAGGAATGTTCCCTCTATCCCTGTACTTTGAAGTGTTTTAATCAGGAAAGGATGTTGTATTTTGTCAAATGCTTTTTCTGCATCAATTGAGAAAACCATGCGGTTCTTGTTTCTTCTTTTATTTATGTGTTCTATTACATTGATTGATTTTTGAATGTTGAACCACCCCTGCATGACAGGGATAAATCCCACCTGGTCATGGTGGATAATCTTTGTAATGTGCTAATGGATGCTATTAGCTAGGATTTTGTTGAGAATATTGGCATCCATATTCATCAGGGATATTGGTCTGAAGTTCTCTTTTTGATGGGGTCTTTGCCTGGTTTGGGGATCAGGGTAATTCTGACTTCGTAGAAAGAGTCTGGAAGTTTTCCCTCTGTTTCTACTTTTTGAAACAGCTTCAGGAGTATAGGTACTAATTCTTCTTTCAATATTTGGTAGAATTCTCCAGGGAATCTGTCAGGTCCTGGGTTCTTGTTTTTTGGGAGGTTTTTGATCACTACTTCAATCTCGTTACTAGATATTGGTCTCTTCAGGTTGTCAATTTCTTGCTGTTTCAGTCTTGGAAGTCTATAGGTTTCCAGGAATGCATCCATTTCTTCCAGGTTGTTAAACTTATTGCCATATAATGTTGATGATAATTTCTTATGATTGTTTCTATTTCCTGGTGTTAGTCGTGATTTCTCCCCTTTCATTAATAATTTTATTAATTTGGGTCCTCTCTCTTTTGTTTTGGATTAGTTTGGCCTGTGGTTTATTGATCTTATTGATTCTTTCAAAAAACAACTTCTAGTTCCATTGATGTGTTCTACTGTATCTCTCATTTCTAACTCATTGATCTCTTCTCTAATCTTGATTATTTCCCTTCTTGTGCATGGGGTTGGCTTAATTTGTTGTTGATTTTCCAGTTCTTTAAAGTGTAAAGTGAGCTAGTGTATTCGGGATTTTTACATTTATTTTGGATTTTTAAAATTTTTTTGAATGAGGCTTGGATGGCTATTTATTTCCACCTTAGGACTGCCTTTACTATATCCCATAGATTTTGGACCAATGTGACTTCATTCTCATGGTTTCCATGAATTGTTTAAGTCTTTGATTTCCTGCTTGATCTAAACATTCTTGGGCAGGTTAGTCTTTAGTTTCCAAGTGTTTGATTTCCTTCCCAACTTTTTCTTGTGGTTGAATTCCAGTTTCAAAACATTGTGGTCTGAGAATATGCAGGGAATCATCTCAATCTTTTCATATTTTTTGAGTCTTGAGTTGTAACCTAGTATGTGGTCTATTCTGGAGAAAGTTCCATGTGCTCTCTAGAAGAATGAGTATTCTGTTGTTTTAGGGTGGAATGTTCTGTATATACGAGGTCCATCTGGTCCAATATGTCATTCAAAACTCTTTTCTTTATTGATTTTCTGCTTGGATGGTCTGTCTATTTCAAAGAGTGGCATGTTAAGATCTCATACATGATTAATACATTAATACATGATTAATGTATTCATATCAATATGTCTCTTTAATTTGATTTACAGTTGGTTTATGAAATTGGCTGCTCCCATATTAGGGGTATAAATATTTACAACTGTTAGATCATCTTGGTGGATAGACCCTTTAAGAATGATGTGGTGTCCTTCTGTATCTCTAGCTATAGCCTTCAGTTTAAAATTTAATTTATCTGATATGAGAATCACGACCCCAGCTTTCTTTTGGGGGCCGTTGGCATGAAAGATGGTTCTCCATCTCTTCACTTTCAGTCTGGATGTATCTTTAGGTTACAAATGTATCTTTTGTAGACAGCATGTGGATGGGTCCTGTCATTTTATCCAGTCTGCAACCCTGTGCCATTTTATGGGAGCATTTAGGCCATTCATGATGAGAATGATTATTGAAAGATAAATTTCTACTGATATCACATTGCCTGTGAAGTCTTTGTTTATATAGACTGTCTCTGTAAGGTTTTGTTCCATATCCTTCTTGGGTTCTTTCTTCTTTTACAGAACCCCCTTAATATTTCTTGTAGTGTTGGCTTGGTGGACACATACTCTCTTAAACCTTGCCTGTCTTAGAAAAAAATAGGAGCAAGATGGCGGAGAAGTAGGAGGTTGAGATAGAGTCGGAACCCAGAAGTTCATCTAGATAGTTAATAAATCATTTTAAAAGCCAGCATACTCAACAGGAGGGAGAAGAGAGGAAGAAGAGCAATTCTAGGAGCAGAAAATCGACCACCTTCAGAAAGGTAGGATGTTTGGAAAAGTGATTCCAAAGCGATGGGAAGAGAGACCGCGGGGGGAGGGGCCGGCTCCCTGCAGCCGCAGAGCCGAGGAGCACAAAATTGGAACTTTTAGAGTCTGCT
>CM052798.1:98645819-98663664 GCA_028533885.1 Nasua narica | reverse complement strand
AAAAAAAAAAAACAAAAAAAAACCTTGCCTGTCTTAGAAGCTCTTTATCTCTCCATCCATTTTGAATATCAGTTTTGCTGGATAAAGTATTCTTGGCTGCATGTTCTTCTCACTTAGTGCCCTGAATATGTCTTGCCAGCCCTTTCTGGTTTGCTAGGTTTCTGTGGACAAATCTGACATTATTCTGATGGGTCTTCCTCTGTACATAAGGATCTCTTCTCCCTAATTGCCCTTAGGACCTCTTGTCTAAAATTATAATTCATGAATCTCACAATCAACTGTCTGGATGTCTTTCTAGACCTGTTGATCTTGGGGGGTGTCCGTTCTGCCTCTAGAACATGAACACTTGTTCCATTCCCCAGATTTGGGAAATTTTCATCCAGAATTTGTTCAACTATATCTTCTAGTCTTCTCTCTTTTTCACCCCCTCAGGGATCCCAATAATTCTGATGTTGGAACGTTTCATGGCATCATTTATTTCCCTAATTCTGTTTTCATGGCTTCTAAGCAGTTTGTTCCAGCCCTCCTCCTGATCTTTCTTCTCTATCAGCTTGTCCTCTAGATCACTAATTCTATATTCTGCCTCATTTACTTAACTGTTAGAATATTTAGGTTAGATTGAATCTTGTTGATGGCATTTTTTACTTCTGCCAGATTGGCTTTCGCTTCTGCCCTTAGAGATTCTATGTTGTCACTAATGTTTTTCACCAACCTGGCCATAGCCTGGATACTTGTCACCCTGAATTCCCTTTCTGACATACTATTTATGTCCATATCCAATAGTCCTGAGGGAGAGGGCACAGTCTCTGAATTTTTCCTCTGTTGCATGTTACTTCTCCTAGTCATTTTGGTGAGAAGTGGTTGAGTGTATTTATAGCTGAATGTATCAACCACAATCTAGGTAAAGTGCATCAATTTTACTCTTTCTGGAAAATGAGTTCTTGATGATGGAAATATTGTCTAGACGGATCCTATTGTTTCAGGGCTTCTATCAGTTATTCTTTACTTTTCTCAAACTTTGTAAATAATCTGATTTCTTCAAGCTATCCAACTCAGATCTATCAAGGGTCCTGGTAATCTTCATTCTTCTCTGCCATCAAAAATTTCCTGGAGAATGTGCACCTCAGACTGGAGCAGTACAATGGAGTTGCCGAGGCCTGGGACATATGCAGAGGAGGGATTCTGGCTGCAGGGGTCCACAGCAGAAGGCAGAGTCTGCCTTTAATCTTTTAAATCATGTTTTGAGGTCCTGTTGTGAGCCCAGGATATGGGAAGGTAACACAGGCCAGCCCAGAGGTAGAGCTGGTGTCAGGCCCAGAGTGGGGTGCTCTCTCTCTTCCTCATGCTGTGGAGTCACATGACTTCCTCCAACAGTGGAAAAGAGGAGGGGAGCCTTTATGTTTTAGAAGATTAGCTAGAGAGAAGATAAGAAAAGCCCTTTCAGTAGTAAGAGTTAAAGTTTCAATCCAGGAAGCATAGGAAGTCTTCTATTGCTTATTATATAAATATTACATGTTTAATATTAAGAAGAACAGGTTCGCATAGGCACAGGGAGCTGGTCAGGGAGCAAAACCCCACTTCCTGCTCAGAGGTGGGATACTGAAGTGCCTTCCCTGGTTAGCCTGCACTTTCTGTTTGGTGCTGGGGGGAAGTGCCATGGCACAACAGACATTTGAACTGGGTGAGCCTAGCTTCCTTCCCTCCAGAGATCTGAGACTTGATTTTCTCTTATCTATTATTAGAAATAAGTCTGTACACCAAACTTATTTTGCAGAAGAAACTGAGACCAGGGCTAAAATCTGGTTGGTTCTCTTAAGTCCTCATTCTGAGCTGTTTCTACTGCTACCTGTTCATCTTGCCATTCATGACATTATGCTAATTAACTGCCCTGTGGTCACTTTTTATTAGTTTTTTTCTTCTTGGGAGTCCATATGTCATAATAATAATGTAAGACTTCATTCTAGCTGATTTCTAATGTTAACACAAATTGTTTAACAAACAGGTCGTTATTGCTACATTGTCAGGCATTTATACAATCTCAAATTATATAAAATATCCCTCTGACTAGCTTTCTATTGCAGCATGGCAAATTACCACAGACTATCTGGTTCAAAACAATGTCTATTTCTGAACTCATTGTTTTGTGGGCAGAAGTTTGGCAGGCTCTGCTGTCAGCCAGGCACTAGTGGCTGGGCTGTCCTCTGGAGGCCCTAGAGAAGCATCTGCTTCCGGGCTCTTTCAGCTTGTCCCAGAATCCAGATCCAGGTAGTTGTAGCACTAAGATGCATGCTTCCTTGCTGTTAGGTGGAAGTCATTCGCAGCTACCAGAGGCCCCTTTCTGGTGTCAGATGACCCCCACTCCATCTTCACAGCCAGCACAGGTCTACCAAATCCTTCCATGCTTTGAGTCTCTCTGACTTCCCCTTCTGCCAGAAGTAGAGACAATTCTACTTTTAAAGGGACCATGTAATTCTGTCACACCTGCCTAGATAATGTCACTTTGATTAACTGAGTGAACTGATTAGTCACTTAATGCTATCTGAAAAATTCCTTTTGCATTTGTAAGATGATACAGTCATAGGCATGATATATCATGATAGTCAAAGTCTCATCCCTGGGGAATAGATCCTATGGGGAGACATCTTAGAATTCTGCCCATCGTGCCCTTCCAAGTCTGTATTTCTGCTGCACTATATCATTCATCTGGTATATATTCAAATATATATATATATGTATACATATAGTTTTGTAATATTACTTTTTATTAATACATCATGTTTCTCAACAAGATTTTATAGGAGCACATAGTTGGAAATTAATAAACTAATTTTGAATGCTCAATAGTTTTAAAATATGAACTTTTGGTATTATTCCATTTATATTGTACAGAATACATGCTTATATATTACTATTAAATAATCTAAAACATACAGATTAGTAGCAAATTTATGATGTGTGGAAATCTATAATATATGCTTACATATGGAAACAAAATTTGTATTTGAATAAAATCAATTTGAATACAGATGTACTTGATATTCCTACTAAATTTTTTAAAGGAGAAATTAGTGAGTAGAAAAGTACTTTTTTTGTTTGTTTTACAATATATTCGTAATATGAAAACTATTACTCATGAATCAACCTATTACTAACCTCTAAAGGGTAAACTATATTGCTATTTAGCAATCTGATTCCCATTTCTTTAGAAGTTTATAGAAATATTGATATATTGTCCTGAGAAGGCACACAAAAGTAATTTATTTAGTTGTTAGGAGAGACTATTTTGTTTCTCTAAATAGCCTGAGTTGTAAGCTGCAAATATGCAAATGCCATGGTTACCTCATAAATTGGGCTTCTGTAATATCTGGAATTCCAAGAAAACAATAACAGGCAAGACATTAGAAAAAAAACACAAAAATTAGGACAATGTTTGCAATATGTTGCCTAAAACCACTCTGGGAATAAACTATAGTGTTGTATATAGCAAATTGGGAAATCTTTTATTTTACATCTGACATATTGAGAATTTTTAATCATCCCCAGAATTAAAGGCATTTTTGAAACCTTCAAAATACAGAAAATTTCTTCAGGATACTAAAAAATATGGCTATAAGCCATGAATGTCTTCAGTTGTTACTTTTAGTTCAATGATAAATTTTATCCAATTTTTTCTTTGTAACATCTTCATTGTGTTCAAAAAGTACGTGTATTTTTCATGTACATAAAAAATTTTCAGTTTTTCCTTAAAAATAAATAGGTTTCTTGGGGCACCTGGGTGGCTCAGTGGATTAAAGCCTCTACCTTCGGCTCAGGTCATGATCTCAGGGTCCTGGGATTGAGCCCCGCATTGGGCTCTCTGCTCAGCAGGGAGCCTGCTTCCCCCTCTCTCTGCCTGCCTCTCTGCCTACTTGTGATCTCTCTCTGTGTGTCAAATAAATAAATAAAATCTTAAAAAAAATAAATAAATAAGTTTCCATGGCAAAATTTCTGAAATCTAATCTCGACTATATATAGATCATATGCTTTGGATTTTGTTTCCAAGCCTAAAAATATGTTTCAAAATATACGAGAAATACTAGAACTCTCACCCGTATAAAGAATGTTGGAACTCAGAAGATTTAATCACTTTTAAATTAAGAGCCATTAACATTTTTTTGAGCACTCATTAAGGGCCAGACTATACTAGTTCTGTCCTCATCAATTGCACAGGGGAAGTCATCATTATTTCACACCCTGTGCAAGCCAAGATAGTACGTTTGGATCTGGGATTCAAACTTGAGTCTGCATGAGTCCAGAGCACCAAATTTGAACCACTGTTCCTTATTGCCACTCTTTATGAATCATCAGTTCCCTCCTGGATTACCTTCTTCTCGATTTCAAGTTATCCTCTCCAGGAGCCCCATTCTTCCCCATGAGAGGCACAGGCATTGACCTTTAATGGGGTACCCTCCTATCAGGATGTGCATTCTTAGGCGCTCTAAGCTAAGAACTCACTTCTCAGTGAGTTTTCAGCTGAAAGGGGAACTAAAATATGAACAGTTGGCTGGTAGCTGGGGACTACTATACCTTTCTCTTTAAAAGCAGAAAAGGTTTTCCAAAGGAATATATTAGCAATTTTAGAGTACGTGGTTCTCAGAATACAGTTCCATCCTGATTCTGCAAGATCCATAAACCCATCAGGCAGGTTTTCATTCAATTTCACATTTACTATTTGGTTTATTGAAGTCCACGGAAATGGACTCTATCCCGAATGCCAACACCTGCTGACTTTCAGATTGTATAGGCCTCACCTTTCTGACTTTGTTTTGTTTATGTTTCCTATTTCTGGCTGATTCTCTGTTTTGGTAATGGCTGGTGTCTTGCCCTTTAGCTTCAGTCCTGCTGCTGCCATATGGAGAGCATGGTGACTGGCAGCTTTTGTAGAGAGAGGCAACTCCTGGGGGGCTCAGAAGACCATTTTCATTGCACAATGACTCAATGGGGAGTTGGAACTTGGCAGCCAAAAAAGAGGCAGTGAATTTCAAAATGGTGGGATTTTTTTCTTCTGGGGATCTTTCAAACCCATTTGGAAGTCTTTGTATTTGAAAAGGGCCGGGATAGAAGACTCCTCACTGTGTGTATATGTATGTGTGGATTGTGTGTGTTTACTACTAGAGTCAGAAGGAACGAGGATGCCTTTCAAACAATTTTGGCTCTATTTTCCTTTTCCGTTGTTAGTAGTAGAACTACATCTAACAGGCATTTCTTAAACCCATGTGTCATTTATGTTTTTAAGTAAGCATACTTGTTTCATTATAAACTAAATGCCTATTTACTACCGACATCTTGTAAAACACAGATTATTCAAACACAAACAATCAAACCTAAACCGAAATCCCAACACTCAGAGAACATTGTCTTCTAATATTTTCTATATTTCCATTTAATACTGACTGACCCAGAAATCATTTTCTTTTTAAACATATATTTTCTTAAGTTTCTTTTTCACTACATGGCACATGTGAACACTGGATGAAAGTCTAGCATTCTGTTTATGTTGCTGCTTTTAATGACATCAAGAGAACCCAGAAACTTGTGGTACTCAGTAGAAAAGCATTATAGTTGAAGAATGCAATTCTAATTTAAAATTTATTAAAAGAGATTGATAGAGCATTTATATGCTTTATTTGCACTATCTTTTGGGTATCTCTTATTAATCTTTAACAAATTAAAATGTCCAAATATACAGTAACAGATGCTGTCATTTAATATCATATGATTTCAAGAAATGGGTCAAATAAAATTATATTGCTTTTAAATTTCATATGCATTTCTTTAATTTAAAGAGGTTGGGGAAGTTTGGGATAGCCTTCAGTCAAACTGTCAAATTGGTGAATTATATTTTTGATTTATTCTCTCAAACTTCCCTGGAGATTTTCTGTTAACAGTCCAACCTCCTGACTCTTTTCAGACCTTCTTTACTTCCTTTCACTTGTGCCTGTGTGTGTGCACACATACACGTACATACCTGTACATACACATACAGAAAGATGTAAATATAGATATGGATAAAATATATGCATGGATGTATTTCTCTAGAAAGAATTTGATTTAGTTTCTAGCCCAAAGGAGACCCAACCAATGGATTTACACTTTGTGTAATTCCATTCAGGCACCTCAATTATAGTCTCCCCCAGACTTAACCCATGACCAGCCCTGACTCAACATCTCCATATCCCTCTGGCCATATTCTATTTCTTGGTGAGTGATGATGACATTGTTCTGGTAATCTAGAGCTGAAAATTTGGGAGGGACCTTTGATATTCATTTATGCCTTCATATTCAATTGCTTATTAGCTATGATTGATTTTACTTCTAATCTTCTAGACCATTCTTTCTATCTACAGCTTTAATTTGGGTTTTTGGTAAGTCTTTCTTGTATCATGGCAATAATCCCTATGTCAGATAGCATCTGAGAAGAAAAAATGGCACACACAAATTGGGCATTCTGAAGACAGTTTAGTTCAGGGACTATTACAAAGGTTTGAGCATGGCGTGGAAAAGCACACAGAAAAATGCAATAGCCCCTGCTTAGCCATATCCCATGACTTTATCCCCCTGAAAGGATAATGGGAGAGATCAATATCAGACATAGGTTTGGACTTACAGAAAACTGTGAAGAGAGGCATTTAACAGGAACTGTGATTTTTAGATAAAGGCTAACAGTCCTCTGCAAATCGGTAGGAAGAAAGCTGGGAAACAGATACCTCAATTTTACTCTGCTTCCTGCATTGAGTATCTTACTGCTCTTCCCCATTGGCTGAAGCTAACTGGAAGTCAGAGAGCAAAGAACCCATTGTTTCTGTCCTTATAGGTCAGCACAGGTCCAAGTGGAAAAGAGTTAGAAGTGGGTCCCAAGGGCAAACAAAAAATATCCAGCATACTTTGAATCCAGCCTCCTCTCACTGTCTTCCTCTACCTCCCTCCAATCTAAACAAACAAGATAAAAACAACATAACAACAACATTGTTTTCATTCTATTATTAGACTGATACTTGTAAATACCATTATTCCTTTGGCCAGAGGGTTCCAGTGAGTCTCCAGTGCTTTCACCATAAGAAGGAAACTTGTAGCAGGGCCTGGGAGGTTTATAATGTGCCTTTGTTTGCTCCTAGCTTCATTCACCCTCTACTAGCTCCCTCTAATCTGCACACCTCCAACGCCCTCTGGCAATGACAGGCATCCACAGCAGTGAACCATTCCCTGTAACATCCTCCTGACCCTCTCTTGGCACTCTCTTCTTTTACTTCTTGAAATAATTACCACCCATCCTCCAAACTCTATGTTCCTTTGTCTGGTAAAATTTCCTTGGCTTTCTCTTTCTCAGAAATTTGTGTGGGTGCCTGACCTATACTATGGGTTTTTTTTCACATACAAATTTGTAAGAAATTTGTAATTTCTTATTTGTCTGATTCCCTTGTTAGATTCTTGGGACTATTGAAGGCAGAAGCTTTTCTTATAATTGTGAAAACAGAGTTGGGTACATGAATGCTTCTTTAAACTAAAGCTATCTAAGCATTTTTTTAAAAAATATTTAAGGACTCTTAAAAAGATCTAATAATGAATACTCTGTAACCACCATCGCAGTTAAGAAATAACCAATAGTAAACCTTATTACATCCTCTTTTTCCACTGTCAAGGGGACTACTATATTGAAATTACTATTTTTCCATTTCTTTATATTTATTTATATCTCAAATAGGGGTGGTACATATCCCTAGTTAATACATCATTTTTAAATGTTTAAAAATTGTTATTAAGTGCTATCACACTGTAGCTAATAATAAAGACGACGATGATTTGTCAACTACTAACCCCAAAGCTTCAGATGACAGTAAGAATTCTAAGATGACCTTCAATGATGTGCACAATGCCCCTTCCATGGAGCATGGGGGGGGGGGCTATGTATCTAATGAAATATCACTCTTGTGATTATTTATATTATGTGACAAAAGTAAAGAGATTTTTAATATTTAATTAAAGCCCTAATCTGTTGACTTTTAGATAATCAAAAAAGTATCTGTTTTGGGTAAGCCTGACCTAATCTGGTGAACCCTTTCAAGGCAGCTGTAAGCAGCAGACATGCTGTCCTGGTTATGTTATGTTATGACCTGTCTGTGGAGAGGGTGGAGAGGGTGGTGTCCAGTGGTGAGAGCATCAGTCCTCTGACTGTAAAGACTGAATTCTGCCAACAATTTGAATGAGTTTGGAGGAGGACAGATGAGAACTTGCTCCTGCGGACCCCTTGATTTCAGCCTCCTGAAATTTTAGAAGAGGATCCAACAAATCTGTAACCAAATTCCTAACCCATGGAAACTGAGATAATAAATGGATGCTGTTCTTTAGCAACTAAATTTGTTTTAGTTTATTATAAAGCGATAGAAAACTTGAACAGACCTTTCTTCCTCTAATTACTTTAGGGACACTTAAAATATTTTGTCTATTAAATGTTTTTCAGGAAGTTTTTGTCACAAAGAGAAGGAAAGGTCTATCTATTAATACTAGGTAGTCCCAGATGCCAAAAAATATTAGAATTAAAACAGCAAGCTTTTATATTTATTTATTTATTTATTTATTTATTTATTTATGTTTTAATTTAAATTCCAGTTAGTTAATATACTGTGTTAATGTATACAGTTAGTTAATATATAGTTTCAAATGTGCAATGCTGTGATTCATCACTTCCATACAATTCCCAGTCCTCATCACAAGTGCACTCCTTAAGCTCCATCACCTATTTTACACATTCCCTGACCCACCTCCACTTCTGTAACTATTAGTTTGTTCTCTGTAGTTAAAAGTCGGTTTTTTGGGGCCCCTGGATGGCTCAGTGGGTTAAGGCCTCTGCCTTCAGCTCAGGTCATGATCTCAGGGTCCTGGGATCGAGCCCCGCATCGAGCTCTCTGCTCAGCAAGGAGCCTGCTTCCCCCTCTCTCTCTGCCTGCCTCTCTGACTCTTATCTCTCTCTCTCTCTGTCAAATAAATAAATAAAATCATTTTTTAAAAAAAAGAGTCAGTTTTTTGGTTTGCCTTCCTCTCTCTTTTTAAAAAATGGGCAAAAGACATGAATAGACATTATTCCAAAGAAAACATGAAATGATGCTCAACTTCACTTATCATCAGGGAAATAGAAATCAAAAGCAGGGGCGCCTGGGTGGCTCAGTTGTTGGGCAACTGCCTTCGGCTCGGGTCATGATCCTGGAGTCCCTGGATCGAGTCCCGTGTCGGGCTCCCTCCTCAGCAGGGAGTCTGCTTCTCCATCTGACCTCTTCCTATCTCTCATTCTCTCTCTCTCTCTCAAATAAATAAAATAAAATCTTTAAAAAAAAAAAAAGAAAGAAATCAAAAGCATAGTGAGATATCATCTCACACCTGTCAGAATGGCTAAAATCAAGAACACAAGAAATAACAGTTGATGGTGAGGATTCAGAGAAAAGGGAACCCTCTTGCACTTTTGGTGGAAATGTAAACTGGTGTAGCCACTATGGAAAAAAGTATAGAGGTTCCTCAAAAAGTGAAAAATATAACTACCCTGCAAGTCAGTAAGTTTACTAGTGGGTATTTACACAAAGAATACAAAAATACTAATTCAAAGTGATTCATGCACCCTGATGTTTGTAGTAGCGTTATCAACAAGTAGCCAAACTATAGAAACAGTCCATATGCCCATTGACTGATGAATGAGTAAAGATCTGCTACATATATACAATGGAATATTACTCAACCATAAAAAAGAATGAAATCTTGACATAGGCAATGACATGGATGGAACTAAAGAGTAAAGTGCTAAGTATAATAAGTCAGTCAGAGAAAGACAAATACCACTTAAATTATACTCATATGTGGAATTTAAGAAACAAAACAAATGAAGAAAGGTTTTTTGATTACTGATTCAATTTTTTTGTTATGAGTCTGTGCAAGATTTCTCTTTTCTCCTGTTTCAATTTTGGTAGTTTATATGTTTCCAGGAATTTATCCATTTCTTCCAGATTCTCTAATTTATTGACATATTGTTTTTCATAATATTCCCTTATAATTGTATTTCTGTGTTGTTGTTTTTTTCTCCTCCCTCATTTGTGATTTTATTTATTTTGGTCTTTTTTCTTTTTGATAAGTCTGGTTAGGGATTTATCAATTTTTTAATTTTTTTTTCAAAAACCAGCTTCTGGTTTCATTGATTTGTTCTATTTCTTTAATTTCTATGTTATTTATTTCTGCTCTAGTCATTATTATTTCTTTCCTCTTTCTGGCTTTAAGTTTTTTTTTTTGTTGTTCTTTTTCTAGCTCCTTTAGGTTTAAGGTGAGGTTATTTGAGATTTTTCTTGCATCTTGAGGTAGGCCTGTATTGCTATAAAATTCCTTCTTAGAACCTCTTTTGCTGCATCCCAAAGTTGTTTTTCCATTTTCATTTGTTTCCATGTACTTGTTTATTTTTATTTAATTTCCTGATTGACCCATTCATTCTTCAGTAGCATGTTGTTTAACCTCCATATATTTGTGGTCTTTCCAAATTTTTTCTTGTTCTTGACTTCAAGTTTCATAGTGCTGTGGCCAGAAAAGGCACATGGTATAATCTCAGTCTTTCTGTACTTATTGTGGCCTGATTTGTCACCCAAAATGTCATCTATTCTGGAGAATATTCCATGTGCACTTGACAAGAATGTGTATTCTGCTGCTTTAAGATGTAATGTTCTGAATATATCTACTAAATCCATCTGGTTCAGTATGTCATTCAAAGCCATTTTTTTCTTATTGATTTTCAGATTAGATGATCTGTCCACTGCTGTGAGGGGGGTGTTAAAGTCTCCAACTATTATTGCGTTATTATCAATTAGTCTGTTTATATTTGTTACTGTTTTATATATTTGGGTGCTCCTAAGTTGGGAACATAAATATTTATAATTTTTATATCTTCTTGCTGGATTGTTCCCTTTATGATTATATAATGCTTTCTTTTTTTTTTTTAAAGATTTTATTTATTTATTTGACAGAGAGAGAGATTGCAAGTAGGCAGAGAGTCAGGCAGAAGGAGGAGAGGGAAGCAGGCTCCCCACTGAACAGAGAGCCTGATGTGGGGCTCATTCCCAGGACCCTGAGATTATGACCTGAGCTGAAAGCAGAGGCTTAACCCACTGAGCCACCCAGGTGCCCCTATAATGTCCTTCTTTGTCTCTTTTTGAAGTCTTTGTTTTAAAATCTAGTTTGTTTGATATAAGAATTGCTGCTCTGACTTTTTTAACATCCATTTGCATGATAAATATTTCTAAATTCCCTCACTTTCAATCTGCAGGTGTCTTTAGGTTTAAAATGAGTCTCTTATAGGCAGCATATAGAGAGGTCTTATTTTTTATCCGTTCTGATATCCTATATTTTTTGATTGGAGAATTTAGTCCATTTACATTCAAAGTAATTGCTGATAAATATGTATTTATTGCCATTTTATTATTTGTTTTGTCATTGTTTCTGGAGATTTTCTCTGATCCTTTCTTATCTTTGTCACTTTTGATCTTGCCTTCACACTCAAAAGGACCTCTTTAATATTTCCTACTGGGCTGGTTTAGTGTTCATGAACTCCTTTAGTTTTTGTTTGGGAAACTCTTTATCTCTCCTTCTATTCTGAATGACAGCCTTGCTGGAGAAAGGATTCTTGGCTGCAGATTTTTCCCATCCAGCACTTTGAATTTAGCATACCACTCCTTCTGGCTTGCCAAGTTTCTCTTGAGAAATCTCCAGCTAACCTATGTGAGCTAAGGACTTCTTTTGCCTTTCTGTTTTTAAGATTTTTCCTTCATCACCATATTTTGTCAGTTTAATAATATATCTTAGTGTTGGTCTCTTTTGTTGATTTTATTGCCTTCTTCATCTCTGATTGATTCTTTTTTGACTCTTTTATCTCTATGGTAAGAGTCTCATTGATGTCTTCTATTCTTTTCTCAAGTCCAGCGTGTATCCTTATGATTGTTGCTTTCAATTCTCCATCAGGTATGTTATTATATATGTTACACTTAAATCTCTGGTCTTGGCTTTACTCTGTTCTTTCATTTAGGAAGAGAACAGATAGCAGAGGAACAGTTCTCTGTGCCTCCTGGATCTGAATGTCTGTTTTCTTCCCCAGATAAGGGAAATTTTCTGCTATTATTTATTGAAATAAATTTTTTCCTCCCCTCCCTTTCTCTCTCTTATTCTTCTAGGACTCCTATAATACAAATGTTATTACATTTGATGGAGTCACTGAGTTCCCTAAGTCTTCTCCTGTGCTGCATAAGTCTTCTTCCTGTCTTTTGTTCACCTTCATTGCTTTCCATGACTTTGTCTTCTAGGTCACTAACTCTTTCCTCTGCTTCTTCCAGCCTGCTGTTCATTGCATCAAGCCTGTTTCCAATCTCATTTATTGCCTTCTTCATCTCTGAGTGATTATTTTTTGACTCTTTTATCTCTATGGTAAGAGTCTCATTGATGTCTTCTATTCTTTTCTCAAGTCTAGTGTTTATCCTTATGATTGTTGCTTTCAATTCTCCATCAGGCATGTTACTTATATATGTTTCACTTAAATCTCTGGTCTTGGCTTTACTTTGTTCTTTCATTTAGGATAAATTTGTCCATCTTGGCATTTTTGTCTAAGTCTCTGCCTTCTTCTGTGTGCTAGAAAAGGCAGTTATGTCTCCTGCTCCCAAAAGTAATGGCCTTGTGAAGAAGAAGTCATGTGGTGCCCATGGCCTGGGGCTTCGTGTGCTCTGTTGTTTTGTTGTGGCTGTCTTACAGAGGCTTTCTTCGGCTGCTTTGGGTAGTTTTTGGTCCCTGGTCTGAAGGGGGCAAGTTTTAACTAGGTGTGCTGTGGTCTGCTTGTGAAATGAAACCTGACACCAACTCTTCCAGAACTGAAGTCCTGTAGATCTTTCTGGAGATGTGGTATGGCAGGGGCTTGTGCTGGTCTTCTGGGGGAGGGATCCTCTGTACAGGGACTGGCAAGCTAGCCTAAAATAGGGAGTCCTGCCAGAGTACAAGGGATTGGCTTGATATAAGCAAGTTAGGGAAGCCATTGTGAAGTCGTGCTGCTTCTGTGTGGCTCTGAATTTATGCTGAAGAGTGTGGGAAGAAAATGGCACTAGTAAGCTCCTTTGTTCTGGGACAGGTGTCTCCATGAATGCTGCCTCTCAGGGATGTGATTTAAGAAAAGAAAATAATCTCCCCTCTACGTGCCCCAGGCATTCTTCAGATCACTGTTTCCATGCTGTCTGCCCCTGGATTGTTCCTAAACTTCCTCCTATTCTCATCAATTTGGCTTCTTCTCTCCCTTTTGTTGGGGAGTTTGTTCTATCAGTCTTCAGGTTAACGTCTAGGGTATTTGGGATGATTTGATAGTTATCTAGTTGTGTTCATGGGAGAAGAGGAGCATAGGGTCAGCCTACTCTGCTGCCATCTTTTAACTTTTCATACTATTGTAAGTAATAATTTTACACTAATTTATTGAAAATGTATCCCATGTAGGTCCAGGGCTTTGTGTCGTGCCAAGGATGGGTTAGAAACTTAAAAAAGTTTAATCCAGGTGGTATCCAAGCCCTATTAGTCCCAAACTGCTCAAGTGTCAAGCTCTAAAATGTTGACCAATGACTGAGGGGAGAGAGCAATGTGGTTAAGTGGGGCATCTCTTCTTACCAAAAGATATAATTTGTGTTTAGGGCAGTTACCTCAAGGAGATAAAACTTTGGACAAATCCTGGTGCTCTCCTTTTTTTTTTCTTTGATTGAATTTAATGTATTAGACTCGTTCATTGAGGGTTGAGTTGATTGTTGAAAAAAGTGAGAGGTTATTGAAGAAAGTCAGTAACTTGTGGCCTTGTTGTTTAGTTTCATCAGGTAAATAATAACAAATGCACAAACAATGGGTCTTTGAGAACAGTAAGAGAACTACCATGGTTTTTGGAGGAGCAGCCACCAGGCAGTTGTCTAGGTATGATGGTTGTTACCTGATGATATCAGACACCTTTCTCTGTACATTTGAGATGTTGGGAGCTTCCCTCAACCCAATGAAGAACAAGTTGAAATATAGGATGTTTAAAGCAGTAAGCAGCCATTCAGAAAGTTTTCTGAAAACACTCACTCTTGCTCTTCATTTCCCTTTAGTCATTCCCATTTTTTCTCATTTTGCCTATGTTATTCTTGCTCTTAGATTCATCCTTATACTTCAGTGGTGTGTTTGTGATTTGTCTTCATTTTGTTTTCTATTTCCTGCCAATTCTCTTCACATCTATCACCATGTTGATTTATTCCCTTGATTCACCTTAGCTACCTGCTTCCCACCTGTGGATTCTGCCTGCTGATTTCTTCTTTCTCATATTTTGATCAGCTTTGACATTTAACCTGTAGGAAGTGAGATAGTAAGCTACCACAACACCAAAATAAATTTTGTGACTACTGTATTTCATTTGTATTAGTTATTATTCCCTAATATTTGAAAATTGAGGCTAGAAACTGGAGACTATGGTTGGGATCCTTCTTGAAGCCTCAGAATCTAGGACAGTGGTTCCTATCTGGCATGGTTTCTCTCCACAGGGGATATTTGACATAACCGGAAGAGGGAATGCTCCAGCATCTAAAGCATAGAACACAGGGATGCTAGTAGCAATCCTGCAATTCAGAGGACAACACACCTCCCAACACACAATTATCTGGTTTCAAATATCAACACTGCTAAAGTTGAGGACCTTGGTCTAGGGGACACTATATTTCATTGGACTTCCTCAGGTAACTTCCCAAGGAGAAACCCTTATTTCCAGGTAATCTTTTACCATCCTGTCCCTACTATAATCCTCATACTTTATAAATAACCAACTCTACTTCCCTCTAGCTTCTATTTTCATATATACTACCTTATTTTAACCCAAGTTAACTTGGGGTTTGCCAGATAAATGTTATTATTATGATTTATTTAAAAAAATTTACAGGGTTCCTGGGTGGCTCAGTTGGTTAAGTGACTGCCTTCAGCTTGGGCCATGATCCTGGAGTCCCAGGACTGAGTCCTGCATCAGGCTCCTGGCTCATCAGGGAGTCTACTCTCTCATCAGGGAGTGTCCTCTCTCTTTCTCATTCTCTCTCTCAAATAAATAAATAAAATCTAAATAAAAATAAAAAAATAAAAAACAAACTCAAACTCTAAAATATTAAATAATCAAAAAGGTTTATTGAGGATTAGAACACATTATCTTTTTATTAAATAGTGCTTCTTGTAGTGCCCTAGAGTCTCTGTTTCAAGGCTGTCATTCATCCTTAAAGAGCCATAAAAGCCTTAGAAATGGATTTATAAGAAGGCATAGCTAACAGAATGGAATCTTAAGAGTTTTCAGGTTAATCTTGGTAGAATTAGGAGAGGGCTGGGGTCTGGGTTAAGTGACTTGAGAGAGCATCTCATCAGTTTGAGTATTTCCACATTCAAGAGTTACTGAAAATAAGATTCAAAGCGGGAAATGAAAGGAGCATTTCCTTTTGCCTCACTAAATTAAATTTATTTTCTCTTTTTCTTTACCTTATTAATTCTTCAGGCATTATGAGTAAAAAGAAAGCTGAAAGGTCAATTAAAGTGGTGTTCTGAGAAGATGAGCTAGATGACATATCAACTTTAACCAACAAAACATCCATCTGATTTTTATTGTGTTGAGCAATATTGGTGGGTAGAGGAGGCATTCTTAATAGTATAGTGGTTTCCCAATAATTCTAATAATCTACCATTGATTACTGGCAATAGGTATAGAAAACTGGCTGAGAGTCATGGTGATAATGAGTAGTCCAGGAGCCTAAAATAAGTGGGTTTATGTCACCTTTGTTATGATCATTAGGTATTGTAGCCTGCTGAGGTTGACAAAGAAAATGAGATCATAGTGGGGCACCTGGGTGGCTCAGTTGGTTAAGCATCTGCCTTTGGGTCAGGTCATTATCTTAGGATCTTGGGATGGAGCACCGCCTCAGACTCCCTGCTCAGTGGGGAGTCTGCTTCTTCCCTTTATTCTGTCTGCTGCTCCCCCTGCATGTGCTCTCTCTCTTTCTCTCAAATAAATAAATAAAATCTAAAAAAGAAAAGAAAATGAAATCACATTAATTATTGCTATTAGAGAAAATTAACTCTTAATGATGATCTGCAGTGTTTGGCAGCTGGGATGCCTTGAACTGTACAGGAACAGTGATCTGAGGGTGTAGGGAAGTTCTTCTAGCTGTGTCCCTTTCACTTTCCAGGTTTACCACTATACAGAATGGGTGGTGGGATGCTGGAGCTTAATATTCAACAAAATATTTCTCTCTAAAGTGCCTAGTTAAAAATATGGGTCAATCAGATTGCATTTCACAATATAAGCGTGTTAATTTATCAGAAAGAAAATGTCTAAATACATAAATTTTTTGTAAATTTTATGAAGAGGGAAGGCAAGTTCTTTCTGTTATATAAACCACATTTCAGTTAAGAAAGGTTTTTGGGAAGTTGTGGGCAACTTTAAATACCTTGGGGTACTATTTTTAATTGTGGTACATGCATATACTGAAGGTTTATTATCTTTTGTTTTGTCGTTGACCTATGAAAGAACCATGAGACTAAAGCTTCATCTATTTAGCATCCCCAATGGAGTATGAGTGATCACTTTGCTAACTGTCAATCTCTGAAAGGCACATGTTCACTTCATTGAAAATACGTTAATATAAGAAACAGACTAATATTTCATCAGTTTCACTATTGAGTCAGAATCAAAACAAATAGAGACATTTAAAATGAAATAACTTTTAAAGTCGCTTTAGGTCTAATATTCTATGATGCTCTATACTGCAAGATGACATCAGTTCCTCATCACAGGTGTGAGTAATTTAGTAAGAGGTGATTTTCTTTGTTTCTTGAAGTCAATCATGCTACAAATTTTCAATGATATAGCAGCTGGCATCTTTTTTTCTTTTTTGAAGAGCATCTAACCTTAATTTTTCTTTTATTCAACATTAAAAAATTAATATTATCTATTATTAAACTGACAATTTAAGAACCTTATTTTTGATCTTGGATTTTAAAATGTACTTAGCAGGGGCGCTTGGATGGCTCAGTGGGTTGAAGCCTCTGCCTTCGGCTCGGGTCATGATCTCGGGGTCCTGGGATCGAGCCCCGCATCAGGCTCTCTGCTCAGTGGGGAGCCTGCTTCCCCCTCTTTCTCTGCCTGCCTCTCTGCCTACTTTCGATCTCTCTCTGTTGAATAGGTAAATAAAATCTTAAAAAAAAAAGAAATAAAAAGAAATAATTATCTTTAAAAAAAATGTACTTAGCAAATTGATATTGTCCTGTATACATGGCCTTGGGATTTTCTTTTTAATGTAGATATATATATGCATATATATATTAGTTTTAATAATGACTATATGTATGGATTTCAAATTATTGAACTTAGATCCTTTATCTTTTTAAAAGCTTTTTTTTTTTTGGTATTACATAAAGCATGATCATAACCAATTGGCAAGAAATAGTCAAATGGCTTAACCTGGATAAAAGGTCAGAAAAGAGGGCACTTGAGAAGATGGCGGAGAAGTAGGAGGTTGAGATAGAGTTGGATCCCAGAAGTTCATCTAGATAGTTAATAAATCATTCTAAAAGCCAGCATACTCAACAGGAGGGAGAAGAGAGGAAGAAGAGCAATTCTAGGAGCAGAAAATCGACCACCTTCAGAAAGGTAGGATGTTTGGAAAAGTGATTCCAAAGCGATGGGAAGAGAGACCGCGGGGGGAGGGGCCGGCTCCCTGCAGCCGCAGAGCCGAGGAGCACAAAATTGGAACTTTTAGAGTCTGCT
>CM052798.1:98622504-98645319 GCA_028533885.1 Nasua narica | reverse complement strand
CATTAGTTTGATAATTTCAAATTTCATAGCCTGAGTCCCATAAAATAAATTTAATTTTGTTAACCATATGTGCATAAATGGTGACAGAAATGTCTTTGACTTAGTGTATGTCATCATAAGTTTCATAATCATATCCTAGAAAAGAATATTTGTATTTAATATGGTATAATACAAGAATACAAGTATACAAAAATACTAGCAATCTGACTGTGGACAATTTACAAACATTGAATCCTTCTATCTAAAGTTTGGGAGATAATTCCCAAAGTAGTTATTTCTGAGTAGTGTCTTTTTTATTTTTTTGTAGCATTATAGTTCTACTAAAATAGAAGTCATATGAGAATCAGTCATGTGAGTTCCTCATACTTTGTGAACTCAGAGCACTCGACATTGGCTCTATGTGTGTTGAAATGACATAATAGCTCTTCTATGTATGTATGTATAGTGCATTTAGCTTTAGAATGGTAAAAAAAGCTTGCAGTTAATGTGTCTTAAGACAACATTAAGCCCTAAAACTTTTTAGAAATCTAATGTATAGGCAATTTCTTTTTACATTTTAATTATTGATTTTACAGAATAGATAATATACTCATTTTACTGTAATTTAGTGTGAGGTTTCTTAAAGCAGTTCTAATATGCCTGCTATATTACTAACAATGCACTCCTTCATTGGTTTCAGTATGGACCTAAAAAAATGTCATATTTTTAGTTACTGCTTGTAATTATAATTATTTGTGGTAAGACAAGTATGAGCTCAATGGTAGTATTTTGAGGCTATCCTGTTTCTTTGCTTACACTTGACTGGTGCATTCTTTTTTTTTTAATTTTCTCCCTTCTAAAATTATCAGAGGGGTGCCTGGGTGGCTCAGTCTTTAAGCATCTGCCTTTGGCTCAGGTCATGATCCCAGTGTCCTGGGATCGAGCCCTGCATTGGGTTCCTTGCTCAGTGGGAAGCCTGCTTTTCCCTCTCCCAATGCCCCTGCTTGTGTTCCCTCTCTCACTGTGTGTCTGTCAAATAAATAAATAAATAATCCTAAAAAAACTATAATAATTTTTTCAGATGAAAGACTAAAGTAATGTCCATTGTCACCATTATTTAAAAGCACATCTTAAAGAGGTGTTATTCCATGACATTAGGTCAGAGAGTTATCTATGGGTAACTCTTCCATAATGAGTTATCATTGTGGAAACAAAACAAAAGTATCATGGTCAACATAAGATATGATTGTATAATGGAAACACCTACATTCAACTGAAGGGCGCCTACTTCCTTTAGATAATTTAGATAAGTGAAAAGACAAATCACATTCTTAGATAGGTAAAGTCACAATGGTAAAATTTAAATGTTAATTAAAGCATCCAAAGGATTTTTTTTTTTAATTTGTATATGTGCTGCCGAAGGGAGCACACTGAATTTGAAGAATGTTCCTAAAGTACATGGGGGAGGGGGATAGAATGGAGGGGTGAGGTGTGGCTGTGAAAATCCATTAAAGTAGTAAAAAAGAAGAGGGGTAAAAACAACCCTATATAGAAAATAATACAGAAAACAACAATATTTGAAATATTTCCATTGTAATTTGTCTAGAAATAGACCCAGTGAATGTCAGAAATATGTATATGATTATATTAACATTGCAAATCATAGAGGAAATATGACTATGTCAGTCAGTAATAATGACAATACATAAGTGATTTGGAAAAAATACAAAATTAATTCCAGATAAGTCAAATATTTAAACATTAAAGTAAAACCACAATAGCTTAAAAAAAAAACTTTTAATGTAATTTTAGATTCAGGCAAGCCTAAGCAGGATATAAAATCCCAAAGCTATGAAAGAAATGACTAACAAATTTCATTACATAAAGATTTAAAACATCTGTGTGATACAAATAATAAAGAGAGCTGAAAGTACAACTATATTTTTAAATACTATTTCTAACACAGTATAAGCAAAATTTAATTTTTTACATGCAAAGCGTTCTTAACAAATTAATAAAGACAAAGAACCAAGTGGAAATAGAGAAAGGATCTATTTAGTTAATTTACAGAAAAAGAAACAAATGACCATCAGTATAAATTTTCAAATAGCTGTATCTTTCTTTTACTTCAGAACACTTAAATTTTGGAGTTTTAAAATTCCAAAGGATAGGGCAGTTTATCTATTGGATCTGTGAAAGAATTTGTCACAGAGAAATTTCACATGTAAATCTGCCTTTTCCTTTGAGAAACATGAGTGAAGAAGAATTGATATATCCAATTGAAGAAGTGTGTTTTTTAAATCTGCCTGATTTTTTTCTTTCTTTTCTGTCCCACCCCCTGCCTTTTTTTTTTCCTTCACTGTTTTGAACTGTAAATGATGTATGTGGTGCTTGTAATAATGTAAATGTTTTTAGTGGTATTAATGGTGGCAAATTTTCAAAAAATAGCCATTATTGACTTTGGCCAAGAATCTCTTACTTAGTATCTATGCAGATAACTCAGGAATCATTGTTTATGGTTATTGAAAATTTTAGAGTATTTACTTTAGTAAGCATGGAGATGAAGTACACAATCCTGCCATGTTAAGGGTAGCAGAACCATATTTCTGGAAAGTGTCCAAATGAAAAGTAAACATAATTGTAAAGCAGAAGTAGATTAACATCACTACCACTTATGAAACAACCCCAAACTATCTTATTTGTACTTAAATGTAGGCATAATGATTCACTTTCAGAGTAATGCTTGGCATTACCTTGAATGGAAATTTTATTTAACACATGAGAAAGCTCTATTTTGCTTCTTCTCACTTTGATGAACACATAACCATGCAAAAAGCTTTTATCTTTCCTAATAGTTACTAGTTGTTTTTTAACAAAACATTTTCACTCACATAGTATACATTTGTGTGTATATCAAATGTATAAGTATGTGTGTGCATGCTGTAAGACACTATTTCAGCAATGAAAGATGCAATTATTAAAACAGGCCTGTTGGTCTATTGCTGGTTTTTCTCCCCCAAGGTTTAGATCATCAGGATCACAGATCTCCTGTTTTCAGGAGTTATTTTATTTCCACAATAAAAGTATAACATTTTTCTTGGGATTCCTTTTTGCTTCTTTTTTTCCCCTCCTTGGCATCATAAGCAATGTTAGGATATAGAATATAACCACTCATTTCCTCAAAATTGCATTGATTTCTTTGTGAAAGAATGTTAGATATTGTTTTATGCCCTGAATGTCAGTAGATTCGCTCATAAATTTTGAACACATCTCCTTTATGAAAAATAAAACAAAAAATAATACAGTCTTTATAATCACTTAGCCAAAACATTGTTAGGAAAATATGCCATCCATTAAAATTATAACAAAGATATTTTGATGGAAATCATAATGTTTTGAATAAACCTTAATAAGATCTATGTATTTGTGATTGAAAAACACATTGAACTGTGAACTACTGTAATGAATTTGTTTCTTGCCAACAATAAAACATTTCTAAGAAAACCTATGAGTTAAATTGCTTGATCTCATATGTTAGATTATCAACATTCATATTGAATTACAACACAAGAAATAAAAACAATCTCAGTGCAATTTTAGAAATTTAATGTTTTTTATTTTCACCAAAATTTAGATAACTACATAAAAATATGCAGAAACATAGGCTCTGAGCACATTTTATATACTGAAGAAAGATGAATTATAACTAGTATCTCTTCCTTTTTCAGTTCTGATATTGAAAGATAATGAAGTACTAATGACCAAAGGCATTGTTTATGTCAAATGGATCAACTTCTTTACTAGGCATCATCCTTGCAACAATTAAGAAAATAGTCAAACAGTTTCCTATATTCTGTGGTTCAGATGAGATTGAGACTGTATATACATATCATGTGCCACACATACAAACATATCACATAGAAGATGCACAAATCACACACCTATGTAGTATATTTATACACACATATGCATACACACATGTACCATGTACATGTATACACATTCAAATGTACATCCGTGTACATGTATGAATTATACCTATGTACACATATATGTGTATAAATATATATATGTATGTGTGCATACATAGATATACTTTTTTCTATATGTGTTGGTGCATCTATAAATGTGGGGTGGAATAGTCATTCTTCAAGTAACAATAGATGTATAGTGGTAGTTTGGGGATCTAAAGCAAGTGTAGTATTGGATTTTGAATATTAGATTAAAGATGTACAGAGAAAGTAACTAAATAACAAATTTTCTCAGGACAATATATGCGACAGCTATTAACTAGATATTAACCAAGTGTTGCTTTTAGTTAGCTTAAAAAATTTCTTGAACACATGGTAGACTATGAAGTTGATGGGATCATTGATAGCTAAGAGTTATCCATAAAAATGTACATTATCTCTGTATTGCATCAGCTCTAATGCAGACTGTAGATTGATTGTTCTGCCTCCCTGATGGCCAGAACACTAGGCATAAAAGGCAAGGAATGGCTTTGGTATCATAGATGGGGTGTTGGATAGTGGCTTCAAATGTTACTTGGAAATTTAATTGTTTGGCTGAACCTTTAGAGGAGAGGCAAGTCTGAATAGGTTAGAGGCGGTTGAATTTGGGGTCTCTGGGCTGTCTCTGTCTGAATAATGAGTAAAATAATCCATTGGGCAAAACACTTCTGTTTTCCTAATGAGTCATTTTAAAAAAAGCACAAAACACGTATTTTATAATGCACTAAAAGTGAATCCTCTAGCTTTTATTCTGGTAGTAGATTTTAGAAGCTTTGGAGTTTTAAAATGGTATTAGATATTCAGAAAAATGTGTGCCAACTCAATTAGTAGACATTCCCTGTACATTTAGACATGCCATAATAATTTAATTTTGAAAGAAATTTAAAGTGTATTTACTAGGGAAAAAATCTATAATTTTTATTTGTCAGAGTGCTTTTTCTAAAATGTTCAAAGTTGTTGAGAGGTGATTTTTCTGTAACTTGTTTTATTGTTCAAATCCAATTTATTTTTGCCACCTGTTATTTTTCTCCCTGGATTTTTTAGAAGTCAGTTTTGGACCATTTGATAGTACTATAATAAGAACCTCACTTCCTCTGGTGTAATTGACTCTCAGTTTGACAGTTCAACAAATACACAATGAGAGTCCACTGCTTGCCAAGAGCAGTGATATTTATTTTTCCAAGGAAAATGCTTAAGCCTGAGTGTATATAACTCTCCATCTGTTTATTTAGAAATATATTCCTTTGTCACTGTGACTATGTTGATAATTTTCTTTTTAAATGGTAAGCTTCAGGAAAACAGGAATTTTATCCTAGGGCTTATAGTCCTTTTTTAGGGGTATTTTAGGGTAATTTAATACACATAAATTATTTTTGAAGTCTTTTGTGACAAATTAGCATTTTAACATAGATTTTTTGAATAGAAAGTTTTAGATTTGTAAATTTAGTGAACGTATCCGTAAATGTTTTTCTTCCCTGTAAGGACTATTTCTGGTAGAGCTATTGTAATATTTGCAGAATCTGTTTCTCATTCTGGATTTTGTTTGTTTTTGTTTTTTCAGTCTCCTGAACAACAACCAAATCAGAGAGATTTCCAGAAATGCTTTTGAAGGACTTGAAAATTTGCTTTATCTGTAAGTTCCAAGAAAGAACAACAACTTAGAGTGTTGATAAATAATTTTTGCCTTTTTGTTTGTTTTAACCAAAGTAATTCTTCATCTTCTTGAAAACTACTGTCACTTTTACACAAAACACATTTGAACATTTCTAAGTGAAGTCAATTGTCGGTTTCAACAGATTATTCATCTGAGCACATTTGAATGTTTATGCACATTTTTATCCCCCCCATCTCTGCTACAAAAATTCTAAATCAGAGAAAAATAAAAACAAAAACAGTTTGCCCAACTTTCACATTCAAATCTAATTAATCAATAATTATAAAAATTGCATAGATGCAAGAGAAGATTTTTATATCTACACTCAGCCATCCAAGATCTTCTGAAGCCAGTGAACACATTACAAATAGGAACTTTAATGAATTTGGATAAGGACCAAATTTTGGAAAAATTAACTCGCAAATATGGCCAATGACAATTGTGGTGCTCTTTTGTTTATAACAAGTAAATGAGAATAGAGGTATCTTAAAGATTTTGTTTATTTTAGAAAGAGTGAGAGAGTACGAGAGAGAGAGAGATAGAGCAATCAAGCAGAGTGGGGGTGTTTGGTGTTGAGGGAGAATCAGGCTCCTTGCTGAGCAGGGAGCCAGACACAGGCTCGATCCCTGGACCCCAGGACCATGACCTGAGCTGGAGGCAGATACTTAACTGACTGAGTCACCCAGGCATCCCTGAGAATAAAGGTATATTAAATGAGTCCTTGTTTTGACTCAGAAACCAGTCCATGCTGATAAGTTGAAAGTTGGGAGGCTATGGTTGAAACACTTACATGGAGGCTGAAGGAAGAAACTAGGACATTTGTCTAAGTACAGAGTGAGTGCTGCAAGTTTCCTTTTGAAAGACCTCCCAGAAGTAACTAACATTTTCACACAAATATGCCCATTTGTGCTTCATTAAGTACTTTGTGTAAAAAGTAGGTTACTCTTTTAAAGAGAAGATGCTATCCTTGCCCTTTGGCGCCCATTTCATTTCCACAATGGTCACATCATCTTTCTGAAACACCGGAATTCATGTTACACTTCAGCTCTGGAGACTTACATCCATTTGTATTCAACTGAGATACCCCAGCCTACCAGGCAAGACCTTCTACAGCTTTATTTTAATTTTAATTTTTATTTTTTATCACTCAGTCCTAAATTGCTTGTTCCTTCTTGGAATTGGTCCATTCTATTTGCTGTCCAAATTGTTCATGACCAACTTAACATGCCTAGCAAGTACATGCCAGTTTTGATTTCCACCAAGAAAGCTTGAAGGTTTCTCGATTGGTGGTGTGAGAAATCTGCTCCTCATAAATTAATGAGCTCTACCCCCCCTGAATTTCACCCCAGGTCTGTGGTTCTGTGGTTCTTTACTCATTGGCACGTAAAGAGTATCATCGTAACAGTGAAACAAGCAAATTAATAAAACACATAGCACAAAAACTTTATACCTTTGTAATTAGTAGCTTAGAAGAAACCTCATTACTGCTGCAACATTCAGTGAGAGAATCTAGGAAGACAGTTATTAGCAAGAAATTAATTTTAGATAAAATGAACATTTAACATTACTGCGGCTTGGATCAATTACATGCACAAGAGCACTATCTGCTCTGTGGAAGAAGCATTTCACAAAACTTCCAGTAATTTTCTAGCCAGTTCACACAATACTCATTAAGTGAAAGATACAAATCTCCTTAAGATGTGTATTTAGGAAAGGGGAAAGTAATTTATAAATGTTTCATTATGCAATAGGTTGTGAACACATTCATGTGGCCACTGAAGTAAATCTTTCCATATTTTCAATAACATTGGCAAGTATGGATTACATCCCAAATCAGAGAAGTTCATAGAAAAAAGAAGGTTGTAGGCTACAAGACCTAGTAAACGCAGACAGCACCTGTCTGAATGAGAATAAAATAGAATTATAAGGTTTAGAAGAAAACATCAGGGTTTGAGGCAATTGAAGATGGCCTAACTCTTTCACTTTGTGTCAATAATACTTTAAGATTAAACTGGCCATCTACTATCATTCTGTGAGCTGATCTAGTGAAAATGCTTGGAGCAGATGTGAGCTCTTTCACAAATACTCTGAAATATAGTTTTATTCATTATTTTGGTGGTCTGTGGTGATGTTGGGATAGGCAGTGGGGAGGGTGGTAGTGTATGAAGATAAAGAGGTATGAGTAATGCCCATATATGTTTTGGAGGATAAAGACACACACACTTGTAGGAAAATAGATTTTATAGGATGGGCACATATAAGACGTGGTGGTGTCAGAGGAGAAGGAAGACCAATTCTGCCTCCCAGTGTGATGGGCAAATAAGACTTCAAATAAGGAGGTGTTTAGGAATTAATGAATCATTGACCAAAGCTAAGAACTATCAATGTTGACAATATCTCTGTTGTTGTTGTCTATAGTTTTGTTGTCTTGCCCCACTTTGGCCAGAAAAAATAAACCCAATGTTGAGGAAAATAATATGCAAAAAGGATTCACAGAGACAATTCTGAGTCTGAGATTGCATATGTTGGTTGGAGCAGTGAGTGCAGTAGGAAGGATGGAGTGAGCTGTAACTGGGAGCCAAGTGGTCAGACCAGAAGGGCCTTTGCACAGGAAGCTAGATGGTGTCGTGTCAGGGAGAATTTATAGGGAAAAGGCATGATTATCTCTGTGGTCTGGGAGAGGCCAGTCTGGGAGAAGGTACAGGTTTGCTTGAGGCAGAGACTCAATGATAGGAGGCTATGCCAAGGTCTCCTGAACAGCCATGTATGATGATAGCCTGGACAGGATTCTGCAGTGGGACTGCAGAGCTGGAGAAAGATTTCTTCTTTCTTCTTCTTCTTCTTCTTCTTCTTCTTCTTCTTCTTCTTCTTCTTCTTCTTCTTCTTCTTCTTCTTCTTCTTCTTCTTCTCCTCCTCCTCCTCCTCCTCCTCCTCCTCCTCCTCCCCCTCCTCCTCCTCCTCCTCCTCCTCCTCCTTCTTCTTCTTCTTCTTCAAGGTTTGGTTTTGTTTTGTTTTAGAAAAAGAGAGAGAGAGAAAGAGAGAGAGAGAGAGAGAGAGAGAGAGAGAATGCACAACCAGGGGAAGGGGCAGAGGAAGAGGAAGAAGCAGGCTCTCTACTGAGCAGGGAGCCTGACACAGGGCTCAATCCCAGGACTCTGGGATCATGACCTGAGCCAAAGGCAGACATTTAACCATCTGAGCCACCCAGGTGTCCCTGAAGAGGGATTTTTTTTATGTAGATTTGTTTAATGACTTTATGACAGATGAGAGGGAATGTTTGCTCTTCTCATGTAAAATCCCCATTTCTGTCTCAGTCTGTGCCACTAATACACTAGCCTCCTTCCACTGTCCTGGGAGCCTTCCTTGGCCACTTTCATACTCATACTTTCCTTAACATATTCCCACTCCTCCACAAATCTAGTTTTTATTTTCTACCCCATTTTCTGAATCTTTGGATGGATTACTCATAGGATTTACTCTGTAATTTGACATTTAATTATACTTAGCATTTATTTCCACTTCTTTCCTTATGTGTATATGTGTTGAGGTCTCCATGGCCACATACTTGAGAATCAGGGTCTTGCTTGTATTTCTGTCTGGTTCATACAAAATTTCAGACACAATTCTATGCTTCCCCAAACTAGCATGCTTCTCCAGCACACATCTATTTCCTTCTCAGTAAATAGCACCCTTATTCTTGAGCTGCTTGGTATCATGCTTAGGTTCTTCCTTTCTCATATGTTATTTTGGCACACTGTTCATTCCAATCCTAAAATATTTCTAATTTGGTTACTTTCTCCATCTTTCCTGCATCTACCCTAGTGTAAGCAGTTGTTATTTCCCCCCTGCATATTTCATTTTAATAAAAGGGATACTTCTTATTTTGGCCTGTAAGTCCTAGCATGGTTTTTGATCCATCCATACATGTAAATACGTCTCATGTCTTTCTTTCCTTTGCTTTTTATATTTGATCCATTGTTCTTTTACTTCTTCAAATACAATAAGCTCTTGGCCCCCACCCTTCATGGGCTGTCACATGCTGCTTGTTTTTTCTTTGGTGATTTTCTGTCTTGTCTCAGCTTTAACAACATCTCCCTAGGATTCGCTCTAGGTCAAATAACACTTGCCTCCTTTTTTCTCTATCAGGGTGCCCTGTTTATTTCATTTATCAAGTCTACCATAATAGTTGATGTTATTCCCCTTATTTTTTAAAACTTATTTTCTGACTTCTCACTGGATTCTGTGAAAGCACTTGGCCATACTCCTCTTATTTATTGCATATGCCATAATCTAGAACATAGGAAGTAAGTGCTCTTTAAATATTTGTTGATTAAATAGGAGAACATAAGGCAATTAATAAATTCTTGATATTGACTAATACTTTTGGTTACACTGAGTTCATTATTTCTTGAAAAGGGAGATAACACCATTAAATGCATTAGCATTTTCAGCAACATGTATCAATCAGTTATTTATATTGTACCTTTCCCCAAGGATTTCAGGTGTTTATATTATGAAAAGTATTTCTAGTGCATGTATATGCAGGAGGCTAATTTTTATTAGACCAGATATACCACTGGATTACAGTTTTGCCCTGCCAAACACAAAGGAGAGCACATTATTTTTCCCTAAAACAAAAGCATTTCTGAACTCTTATGAAATTCTAATGTGTTTTGGTCCAAAATGTATTATCGATTCCCTTGGGCAAAAACAAATTGAATATTGCAGGACAAATTTTGCTTTCAGATTCACAAGGAAAAGTAAGACTGTTTGAGGATATCTTTGGAAACCAGTTCATTTAAGGTTAGCTGAATTTTGGACCTAAGATACATTGAAAAACTGAGAGCAAAAGCTTCCTTTTCTTTGGGTTAACAGACCAGCAACTGTTATGAACAGCTTCCCTGATATTCATTATTCTTAATCAAGTTAGAATTAATCTAATGATAAACTCCAAAATAAAATTTTATTTATTCAGAAACATCTGGGCATCCACCAAGTGATAATGACCTCATTACTGATGAGCATTTAACAATTTAAAAAAATCATCCCTACAGTAAGAACTGTTGCCTGTCTGCTCACGTTTGAGATATACTGACTATCATTTGTTAATATTTATAGAGGAAATTTATTTCACATTCAAATCCATAATTTTGTTTCTGGGTTTGGTTCCCAGAGTTTTGTTTCTGAATTATAGCTTCTTTCTGCCCTCTGCCCATCTATTGCCATCATCGTCCTCATGAACTCCTATTTCTGAATGCTACTTCCACTGCAAGACTCAACTTCTTAGATCTTTGCCTGAATTTGTCATTTGCAATTGTATACTCAGTAGTGGCCCTTTCCATCTCTCTCTAGTCTCTGAATCTATTTGGAGTGTACCACATTCCTTTTGCAGCCTGCAGATAAAAAGATTTTCTTGTGGAAGTATTGGGAGATTTACAAACATTAAGTTCTTAGGCAAGTGAGTGCTACTGAAGAACCTCACCTTTAATATGTAAACTTGAAGGACACAACTCTCACCATTTTTGGCCTCTCTGATAATACTTCCCGAGCATTAATGACAATCTGACAAAATAAATGAAATTTCCATGGGGTTTCTTGTTCACTGTATCAGTTAGCTTTTACTGTGTACCAAATTACTTAAGAACTTAGTGACTTAAAATAATAGAGAATTACTATTCCTTATGACTGAATTATGGGTTGATTGGGCAGATCTTTTGGTCTAGGCTGACTCAGCCGTGGCTGGAAGCTGTAGGATGGCTTTAAGTGAAGCCATTTTTGGCAATTGCCCAGTGTCAACTGGGATGGCTTTCTCCTCCATGTGGTCTCTTTCTCTAGCCAGCTAGACTGTGCTTGTTTACAGTGATTTTTATCCCTAGTGCCATTAGGAAAAAGCTTTTCATGCCTTTCTTGTGTCATATTTGCTAGCATCTCATTTCCTAAGTCAAACCACATGGTCAAGATCTGATTCAAGCACTGAAGAAATGGATTTGATCTCCTGATGGGCAAAGCAGCAGAAAGGATATGTATCCAGGTATGGGGAGAAACTTGTGGCCATTTCTGTAATCCATCACATTGACTTCGAGCTTCTAAAAGTGAGGCCCAAGTTGCAATCACCACAGGCATATCTTGGTTTAGTCACCAGGATAGGCCTATGTAATGGGTTCTTTGTTCATAAGGGAGAAGAGGTCATATCTAATTGAGAGACATAGGTCTGGGAGGAGGTTAGACCTAATGGAAGGAACAATGCTTTAGCTTATTCTTGAAAAGAAAATTTGTGAGAAAAGGCAAGACATGGTCTAGTATGTTTGGGAAATGGCAACTATCTTTTAATGATTAGATTGTAGGGCCCAAATAGAGCATGGTGAGAGATAAGGTTGGCGAGTTTGACAAAAGCCAAATAATGGGAGAGGGGAGGATTTTATGTCAAGCTCTCTGTCTCTACTTGTTTACCTCTTACTTACTTCTATTCACTCCAAACCAGCCTCTGTTACCACCACATAGAGAATAGAAGTTCTCTGACAAAGGCCACTGATGTTGTTAAACATATTAGAAATATTCCATTATATACTATGTTTAATTATGTCTAGTGGTTTCCTTTTGTTGACCACTCATACACTTGAAAATATCTTTGGTATTAGTGACACTCCTCATGTTCCTGGTCTTCCCTTCACTGTTCTTCCTGCTCTTAGACTCCTCCTAGAGTTCTGTCCCAGGTTCTGTTCTTTTTCATACTAGAGTTGAATATATCTGCTTTCATTGTATCAGTTATTATCTAGATGCTGCTGGCTCACAAATCTTTATTTTGAGCCTAAATTGTCTTATGTTTTCAAACACACACACACACACACACACACACACACACACACACATATGACATGTCCTATAGGAGCTTCAGACTCAACATGATTTAAACTTAATTAAATTATCTTTCTCCTTTCAAACTTGCAACTTAGTCTTCCTTAAAACATGCTTCTTATTTTGGTAAACGATGACAGCCTAATATAGTCATCTGAACTAAATATCCGTGCATCATACTGGCCTCATCCCAATTCCTCTTCCACTATATCTAGTTAGTTGTCAAGTTCTGTCTATTCTGATTTAGCACTCTTTGTATCTTCCTTCCTGTCTATGCCCACCATGATGACTTATATTTAATCCTTGTTACTCATTACCCTAACTATGAGAAAACCTCATAGTTCAAGCTTTTCCTCTTCTGTCTCTGAAGGACAACCAGTTATTTATTTGTTTGTTTGTTTGTTTGTTTGTTTTTCAGTCATATTTTTTAAAAGCTGAAGTCTCAATCACACCATACTTTTAAGGTCCTTCTTTTAAGAGTCAGTGGCTCCCCATTGCTGTTTGGGTGTAGTAAAATTGAATTAGCACCAGATATAAGTCTTGACTTCGCTTACATCTTTAGCTTTTTTTTTTTTTCATCTTTAGCTTTCTTGATGATCAACTCCTCAAACCCTGGGCTCTGAAGTTCCCGATGTATGGTATTTGATGGCTTCCTGATTAGATGCCTTTAGGTCATCTCTGAGTTACAGGATTTTATGGTATTGTATCTTCATGTGATTCCTTCCTGCTCCCTGACTCTGATACTGAGATCACATCACAGATCTATTATATATTATCACCTACTATGTGTTTGAGCATTACACAATATCACTAGTCTGTGCAACAAGCCTGTATGATTTTATGACTGGAAAAATGGACATAACAATTTTATCAGGGACACAAATGTGGGATACTATGCCTTATGAAGAATAAAAAGGGAAAGAAAAAGGGAACAAGAAATTTGTGCTAGGGGTAGACAGTATGTCAGCTCTGCCCTTTTGGGTGGTGTCTACATATCGTGTAACCTAGATGCATAACCTAGGCCTGAGTTTTCTCTTTCTCTGACAACTGATCTTAGGAAACTTCCCATGAGGCTATCCCTACAGGCTGGAAGAGAGTGGTGTAGCAGGAATAGGGCCATAGGCATTTAGGACATTTCTTTATGTCATTTGTTTTTGGCTTTAAGGCCTGCTTGGGCCTGATCATTTATATACCACCTCTGTTTGAGGATGAAGTCCAAATTTAGGACTTGGTGGGTCAGATAACCCAGCTTATGATGGACAGCTCAGATCACTGAACTTTATTTATTTATTTATTTTTGTTTCCAGCTTGTTGTAATTGCTTATTGAAACATTTTTGACTCTCAAAATGTCTATCACAGAATTCTAACCTCACTGTTGTCTTGTAAGCATCTGTATTAGTCAGCTAATGCTACCAGAAAAAAGAATCACAGATAGGTGGCTTAAACAGTAGAAATTTATTTTCTCAGAGTTCTGGAGGCCAGAAGTACAAGATCAAGGGGTTGGCAGGGTTGCTTTCTTTTAAGGTTCCCTCTCTTCCACATGTAGATGGCCATCATCTCTCTCTATCTTCCAGTGGTCTTCCCTTCATATATATATATATATATATATATATATATATATATCCGTGTCCTAATCTCCTCTTTCTTATAAGGATGCCAGTTGTGTTGGATTAGGGCCCACCCTAATGACCTCATTTTATCTTAATTGCCTCTTCATAAAGCCTTTCCTTCAAATTTAGTTACATTTTGAGGTATTGAAAGTTAATATTTCAACTTATGAATCAGGGGAGGGAGTGGAGCACACTTTCACCCATAACAGCATTTATTTATTATCTTTTTTCATTAAGTTTGAGATTTCTCTGGTTCTCATCATGGTGAGTAGTTTTTGGTCAAAAGCTGGTCGTTTTTGTGTATTATGTTATGAGACTCTAAATCATATTTAAATCTGCTTTAGCTGACTTCTTCTTTGTTAGGGAAGGGTCTGCCTTTTTAATGTCAAGTGGAGGTAGAAGCTCAGGTTCCCCATTTGGCCTCCATGTATATCCATGTGGTAGTGGGATTTCTTGTTGCTTCTAGTCAGAGTTGGGAGTTTTGGTTTTCCACTAGGCCTCCACTGGTATGTTCCTTGCTGGGAAGAGTATAAATGCTTTATTATTGCTCCCCACATAGCCCACACTGACACCAAGTAGAGGGAGAGGGAGTGGCTTCATTACTGCTTCATGGTGGTAAAATTACTGACTGTCCACTAGGCCTCCCCTGATGACACCCCAATGAGGAGCACAAAGGGCAGCTCTTTACTGCTAGTTTGTGGTAGAGGTCCAGGATTCTTAGGTGGTGTACACTCTCATCTTGGTGTGGGTTTCCTTATTTTCACTGTTTGGAGATGAATGTCTTAGTTCCTCTAACAATATTGCTATAGGGGTGTTGGGGCTCTCTCTTATAAGATCCCCACAGGGGTGGAGATCTAACTCCTCACTTGGCTTTTGCTGGCATGGGTGGGGATGGGGATACAGATTTTCTGTGGGGTTTAGCTGGAATAGAGTGGTTCTTTCCCAAAAGTTTTTGCTTTTTAGACTTTCCCTCATTTATTGTGAGTTTTTATTATCTGTATTCATTGACATTTCCTGGTTTTTGGCTGTTCAGCTTCACCTCTTGAATGACTGAGCAAGAAGAAAACCCAGAGACTGATTATTATGTTATTCCTTGAGTCCTGAGATTCTTAACAAATTTGCCTTTTCTCTACTTTTCAGAGTCCTTTTATGTTTGTCTTATTTGTATCATCCAGGTTTTTAAATTGTGCTTAGCAAGAAAACTATGAAAAAAGATTTCTACTTTACCTTCTCAGAGACAGAAATCTTTATAAACACTTTTGAGTGTCTTTTTCAGTACATATGTTTTTTCTTTTCCTTTTAAAATTTAACTCATGTGTCACTACAAGTCCCCTCTCTGGCCCAAACTATCTGTAATCCTGTCCCTGTCATTGGGAGCTTCTACATTAGATCATCCAATCTTTGTTCTTCCCTCCCTGTGCCCTCAAGCCTTCCTTCCTGACTTCTAGGTCTGTGTGTTCATGAAAAGCCCCTGTCCAACAGGCCATTTTCCTAGAGCTAAGAGGAGTTCTTCATACTGTACTCAAGGTGCTTGGGTTGGGGGTGGGGGGAGTTCATTTGAGTCAGACCCCCCTGGATCTCTGCTGGGAAGAGGCTTACGGCCTCTGTGGAAGCAAGGTCTCCCAGGAATCTCTCATCAACAGGCTTTCTGACCCTGCCCAGAATCAAAGGTAACGAGTTTCATGACATCTGGTTTCAGTGGAGCCGGAAATATGTTTTGGAGTAGGGTGGACCTTGGTATCACTATGAGTCCCCCAGAAGTCCCCACGAGGGGCCCAGTCTCTCCCCCAAGTCCAAACTCAGAGACCCATCCCAGGTATCTGGAGGCTGAGTTCCAGTGGCCTGCACAAGTGAACTTTTCTTCCACCATCTTCTCCCCAGACATCGTGACCTCAGAGCCTATTGGATAGAACATGTCCTTGCCCACCAGGACATGTCAAGACAGTTTTTTCTCCCCATTGTGCCCATGATGTGGAAGTTTGAGTGTTGGTTACCATTAGACCCCATATGTGGGAGTAATGGCTGTTACTTTTTTTTTTTAATATATTTAGTTTTTTGAGAGAGGGAGAGGGAAAGAGAGTGTACAGAGGGTGAGGGAGAGAAACAGACTCCCTGCTGAGCAGGGGGCCTGACATGGGGTTCAATCCCAGGACCCTGAGATCATGACCTGAGCTGAAGGTAGACGCTTAACCAACTGAAGAACCCAGGTGCCCCCTGTTTTGTTTTTGTTTTGACAAATCACAATTCTCCAATATATGATAAAATTTCTTTGTTTTTATTGTGGTAAAATATATATAACATAAAATTTACCATTTTAATCATTTTAAAATATATGATTCAGTGGCATTAGGTATGTTTGCATGTACATATGCACAATGTTGTACAACCATAAGTATATTTCCATTTCTGGAACTTTTTCATCATCCCAAATAGACACTCTGTACCCATTAAATAATAACTCCTATTTTTCCCTCTCTTCAGTTCCCGGTAATCTCTATTCTATTTTATGTCTCTATAAATTGGCCTATTATAGGTACCTCATATAAATCGAATAACTCAATATTTAGATTTTGTGTCTGGTTTATTTCACTTAGCATGATGTTTTCAGGTTTCATCCATGTTATAGTGTGTATTAGAATTCCATTCATTTTTAAAGGCTAAATACTAGTTCATGGATGGGTATGACACATTTAGTTTATCCACTCTTTGTTGGTGTGAATTTGGGTTGTTTCCACCTTTTGGCTATTGTGAATAATGCTATTGTGAGTATTGCTAAAAATGTATCTGTCTGAGTTCCTGCTTTCAAATCTTTTGGGTACATAACAGAAGCAGACTTGCAAATTTCTTTTTATGCAATTGTTTACTGATTGAATACCTTCATGAGTTTATATATTCATTCATTTATTCAACACATCTCTTGATTGTCACCCACTAGCCAAACTCTGTACTGATATTAATGTTCAATATTACACATTTGCATAGTATCTTATAGAGTTTTTATAAGTCTTTTATTGACTGTTCACAATAGATTTATAATTTGATGTAGTAATATCTTAACTACATACATATGGAAATGTATCTGAGAGTTCCACACTGAGTCCAGACTCACATTTCTGCCTTCTAATTTTGAGCCCAATACTCTTTTAGTTGACAACCTGGAAATATTTAAGCAAAATTAGATTAACATTTGAAGACAATGCTCTAAAAACATGTTTTGTGACTCAAACTCCAGAAAATTTTCCATTATAATGAATCTTATAATGATATGTAGGTGATTTTCTAAAGTTTTAAATATTGTTTTAGTTTTTCTTTTTTTTGTTTTACAATAGGAAACAATATCTCTGGAAATGGTATCATTGGCAGTGTATTTTGTTTGATGTGTAAACATTCGACGAATCATATCAATATAAATTTTATCAGTGTATTAATTTTGCATATATATCTGTGATCTAAAAATATTTTTTGGAATCTGTAAAGATGTCTCTGAGCAGATGATTGTATTTTTGGAGCTTATCTTTGGCAATTTTGTAATATTTTATTTCCAAAATGACTAAACATTGATCAAAAATTATGATTAAGCACTTGGCTCCAATTATTATAGAATTGAAATAAATTTGTTATTGAAAAGCCAGATTTGAATTTCAAATGAAAGCATTACTGGAGTACTTAATATATGTTAATAAATACAATTTTACTTTCAGTAATTGAAATTATCTTGAAAATTTTCAAAAAAAAAAGACAAAGATAAATGATGATATAATTTTTAATTATAATTTTTTCTATTATTATTTAAGAACTTTGGAAAATCATGGATTATTACCTCTGAAATAATTCAGAACACAGTTTTAGGGTATAGAAGAAACTTTAGCTTTTTTCCCTTATATAGTAAAAACAGATGTGTTTGCTACATGAACTTTGCCCATTTAAAGACTATCATATATGCAGATAGTTATAAAACAATATTCTAGTTATAAGATATATACTATGTAATAGTATAAACAGTATAACTATGTTTTAGTTATAAAACAAGCCTATTGCTTGACTCTCACTAATTTAGTTTGGATATTAAAATGACTTAGTGAGTTAAATGCGATACTGTAGTGTGAATACACACTATTGTCAGTAGAAAACGTACTAAAAAAGCAAGGAAAGTGATGAGATGGCTTCTCAATGTGGTAATTTTTAAAAATAAAAAGCTTAAAAAAAAGGCTTCAGGTTTTTCAGGTTTTCATGTTGTTGAAGACATTATTATGAAGAATTCAGAGACAAAAAGGATGAAGAGATAGAAAAATAGAAAAATAGAAATTTTTCTTTTTCTTTCCTTTCTTCTTTTTTAAAACATAATATCAGTTTAGATTTTCTTGGTTGCAATAGAACAAAATAAATTAACAATGAAACTGCTCAGATGGGCATAAATATTGTAGAGATAATGCAGGCATCAAGCCTGGTTTGATCTAGTAATGCAAAGAGTTACAGAGGATTTGTTTCTTTGCATCTTTCAAATGGGTCATCTCTTAATCCTTTTTATTTATATTTTTTACAAATTTTAAGATTTTATTTATTTATCTGACAGAGAGAGAGAGAGAGAGAGATCACAAGTAGGCAGAGAGGCAGGCAGAGAGAGAGGGGGAAACAGGCTCCCTGCCGAGCAGAGAACCTGATACAGGGCTTGATCCCAGGACCCTGAGATCATGATCTGAGCTGAAGGCAAAGATTTGACCCACTGAGCCACCCAGGTGCCCCAATTTTTTTCTTAAAATTTGAGAAGTGTATGCAATGGAAAGATGGTTGAATACATGTATATCCTCCATCTAATAAAAACTAATTAAAAATTTCAGCATTTACTTTTTATATTTTTAGGCATAGTGCATTTTTACTAAACTATATGAAAATAAGTTAAACACATTGTACAAGTCATCCTTTAATACTGGACAACAATTTACCTTGGTTCTTATTACCCGACAGATCTTGTCAACAAATAGAAAATAGACACATAAATGGTAGGTATTAATACAACTATACCAAAAATCATTGATGTGAATGGTATAAATATAACAATTAAAAGAAAGACACTGTTGGGATGGATTTTTTAAAAAAGACCCCCAACTATATGTGTCTATAAGAACCCCCCTTTAAATTTAAAACAAATTGAGATGAAAAGTAAGGCCATGGAGTTGTGTCATGCTAATACATATCAAAAGAAAACTATAGAGGTTATATTAATTTCAGGTAAAGCAGACTTCAGAATAAGGAAGATTATAAGGGATAGAGAAGTTCATTACATAATGATAAAGAGGGCTTATTCTCCAAGAAGATATAACAATCCTTAATGAGAATGCACCTAACAGTAGAACATTATATTTTGAGGCAAAAACTGATAGAACTGAAAGGAGAAATAGACTAATCTGCTATTATAGTTGGAGATGTTGACATCCCTCTATAAGTAATTGACAGATCCATCAGGCAGAAAATCAGTAAGGGCAGAGTTGAGCTTAACAGCACCATCAGTCAATTGGATCTAATAGACATTTGTAGAATACTCCATCCAGCAACAGCAGAATAACATTCTTCTCAAGTTCACATGGCGCATTCACCAAGATAAACTATATTTTAGGCCATAACATAGAGATAGACTATACGCTAGGCCACACCTCAACAAATTTAAAGTAATAGAAATCATTCAGAATATGTTCTCAGACATTAATGAATTTAAACTAGGAATCAATAACAGAAAAATAGGTGGAATATCTCAAGGTATTTGGATTTCAAATCCAAACAAATTTCTAAATAAAACATCGTTCAAATGTCTATCTAGTGATGAATGGATAAAGATGTGAGATATGTTTTAAAAAATGAAATATTACTCAGCCATGAAAAAGAATGAAATCTTGCTATTTGCAATATGTGGTTGAAGCTAGAGAGCATTATGCTAAATCAGCTAGAGAAAAACAAATACCATAGTATTTCACTCATATGTGGAATTTAAGAAACAAAACAAACAAATAATCATAGAGGAAGAAAGAGAGAGGCAAATCAAGAAACAGACTTTTAAGTATAGAGAACAAACTGATGGTTATCTGAGAGAAAGTGTGTGGGGGATGTGTTAAATAGGTGATGGAGATTAAAGAGCACTTGTGATGAGCACTGGGTGTTGTATGTGTTGAATCACTAAATTGTGCACCTGAAACTAATATTACACCATATGTTAACTAACTGGAATTTAAACAAATAATTTAGGAAATTAAAAAAAAAGAAAATGAAAAAAATACAGTTTAGAGAAGCCTCAAGATAAATTAAATATATCTTGAATGAGAATGAAAACACAAATTATTAAAACTTGTGGGATACAGTTAGAGCAGTAGAGAGAAATTTATGCATTGAGTGCATATTTTTAAAAAAGAAGAAAGATTAAAGTCAATAATATAAGATTCCATCTTATGAACCTAAAGAAAGAAGAGTAATGTAAACTTAAAGGAAGCAGAAGAAAAGAAATAATGAGAAATACAGCAAAAAATCAATGAACCTAATCCCAAAACCAGATGACATTACAAGAAAGGAAAACTACCAACCAATATCTCTCATAAATATAAATGCAATAGTCTTGAACAAATGTTAGCTATTTAAATCCATCAAAATACCCCAAACCTCATGAGATTTATCTCAGTGCAAGTTTGGTTTGACATTTGAAAATCAGTAAGTATAATCCATCACATCAACAGGATAGAGAAGAAAAATCCTATAATCACATCAATAGATGCAAAAAAACATTTGATAAAGTTTAACACCCATAATAATTTGGCACCCTTGATAAAAGCTCTGAACAAACTATGAAGAGAGGAACTTCCCCAATTTAATAAAGAACATCTACAAAAACCCCTACAGCTAATAGGTAATGATGAAACAACTAGTTGCTTTCCCCCTAAGATCAGGAATAAAGCAAAGATGTTGCCTGTTATTACTCCTATGTAACCATTATACAGGAAGTTCCAGCTAATTCAATTAAGATAAGAAAAGAAATAAAAGTTATACAGATTTGGAAGGAAGAAATAAAATTGTGTTCGTTCTCTGATGTCGTGATTAGTTGTGTAAAAAATCCCAAAGAATCACCAAAAAAAGTCCTGGAACTAATAAACAGTTATAGCAAGGTTGTAAGATGCAAGGTTAATACACAAAAGTCAGTTGCTTTCTTATGTATCAACCAGTGGGAGACCATTCTAGTTAGCTCCTTTGTTCTTTTCGAATGATCCCATTAAACTGTTTTTTTTTTTTTTAATTTTTTTATTGCTTTCTGTCAAGCACAGAATGTTATGTACTTATGCTGCCCCAGACCTGGAAGCAGCCATTTCTTCAAATAGATTGATCTGTTCTGGTGGAAAATAGCATTTTGTAAACAAGATCCGAATATGAGGTGTCTTCATAGGACACTAACTGCAAAATTTTTCAGGGGACAGAAATAACAAATGGTTTTTAAAATTGTGATTTTATATTTGTATTCAGTTCAAATTTAGTATAACAAACTGGTACAGCTACTATGGAAAACAGTACGGATCTAAAAATAAATAATAAAAATAGAACTTCCATGTGATCCAGCATTCTTAATTTGGGTATATATCCAAGGGAATTGAGATCAAGATCTTGAGGACTGATTTTCTTTATTTCTCATTTCAACATTTGTATTTAATTATTCTTAGAGTGGTAATCTTTATATATAATAATACTGTTACTTCACAATCTTGGTGCTATTTTATTTTACAATCAATATTCTCATAAATTAAAACAGTCACATAGTTAAAAAATTAAACCCACTAAGTTTAAGATTTCTTAACCTAGTGTAAAGTTGGAGCACTTTGGTAACACTCAGTTGAAAAAATTATTTCTGTTTTTCTCTGTATTATCAATTTTGTAAACAGTAAAGACCATGGTGTTTCTATTTTTACTTCACTTTAATTTTGCATTTTATTTTTTCTTAATCATATATTTAAACATTTTAATTATTAACATGGTTAAACAGTTAAATTATGTAACAAAATACACCCAGAGAAGACTTGTTTATATTCCTTTTTTCACCTACTTCTTACCAATCCCTTGTACATAACCATAGTTGCTGGTTTCTGGTTTACTATATATAATTTTTAAATGTAAGAATAAATACATATATGTTCATGAATACATTAATTGTAGAAGATCTTAACATGCCACTCTCAGTAACAGACAGATAATCAAAACAGAAAATCAATAAAGAAACAAGAGCTTTGAATGACACATTGGACCAGATGGACCTCATAGATATATACAGAACATTCCACCCTAAAACAACAGAATACTCATTCTTCTCAAGCGCACATGGAATTTTCTTCAGGACAGAACACATACTGGGTCACAAATCAGGATTCAACTGATACCAAAAGATTGAGATGATTCCCTGCATATTCTCAGACCACAATACTTTGAAACTGGAACTCAACCAAAGAAAAAGTTTGGGAGGAATTCAAACACTTGGAGGCTAAAGACCAACCTGCCGAAGAATGCTGGGATCAACCAGGATATCAAAGATGAACTTAAACAGTTCATGGAGACCAATGAGAATGAAGACACATTGATGCAAAACCTATGGGACACAGCAAAGGCAGTCCTAAGGGGAAAATACATAGCCATCCAAGCCTCACTCAAAAAAATGGAAAAATCCCGAATACACCAGCTCCTTTA
>CM052798.1:98439044-98622004 GCA_028533885.1 Nasua narica | reverse complement strand
TAAAGGAGCTGGTGTATTCGGGATTTTTCCATTTTTTTGAGTGAGGCTTGGATGGCTATGTATTTTCCCCTTAGGACTGCCTTTGCTGTGTCCCATAGGTTTTGCATCGATGTGTCTTCATTCTCATTGGTCTCCATGAACTGTTTAAGTTCATCTTTGATTTCCTGGTTGATCCCAGCATTCTTTGGCAGGTTGGTCTTTAGCCTCCAAGTGTTTGAATTCCTTCCAAACTTTTTCTTTGGTTGAGTTCCAGTTTCAAAGCATTGTGGTCTGAGAATATGCAGGGAATCATCTCAATCTTTTGGTATTGGTTGAATCCTGATTTGTGACCCAGTATGTGTTCTGTCCTGAAGAAAGTTCCATGTGCGCTTGAGAAGAATGAGTATTCTGTTGTTTTAGGGTGGAATGTTCTGTATATATCTATGAGGTCCATCTGGTCCAATGTGTCATTCAAAGCTCTTGTTTCTTTACTGATTTTCTGTTTTGATTATCTGTCTGTTACTGAGCGTGGCGTGTTAAGATCTCCTCCTACTAGTGTATTCATATCAATATGACTCTTTATTTTGATTAACAGTTGGCTTATGTAGCTGACTGTTTCCATATTAGGGGCATAAATGTTTACAATTGTTAGATCTTCTTGGAGCATAGACCCTTAATGAATGATTTAGTGTCCTTCTGTATCTCTGACTACAATTTTAGCCTAAAATTTAATTTATCTGATATGAGAATCACTAATCCAGCTTTCTTTTAAGGCCTGTTGGCATGAAAGATCATTCTCCAACCTTTCTTTTTCAGTCTGGATGTATCTTTTGGCTCCAAATGTGTCTTTTGTAGACAGCATATGGACGGATCCTGTCGTTTTATCCATTCTGCAACTCTGTGCCATTTTATGTGAGCATTTAGGCTGTTCGCATTGAGAGTGATTATTGAAAGATACGTTTTTATTGACATCGTGTTGTCTGTGAAGTTCTTGTTTCTATAGATTGTAAATTTTTGTTCTAAGTCACTCATGGGTTCTTTCTACTTTTATAGAACCTCTTTTAATATGTCTTGTAGTGCCGGCTTTTAATCTTTGCTGGTCTTGGAAACTCTTTATCTCCCCATCCATTTTGAATGTCAGCCTTGCTGGATAAAGTGTTCTTGGCTGCATGTTCTTCTCCTTTAGTGCCCTGAATATATCATGCCAGCCCTTTCTGGCTTGCCAGGTTTCTGTGGACAGGTCTGACGTTATTCTGATAGGTCTGCCTCTATATATAAGGAATCTCTTCCCCCCTAGCTGCCCTCAGGACCTCTTGTCTAAAATTATAATTTGCAAATTTTACAATTATGTATCTGGGTGTCTTTCTAGACTCATTGATCTTGGTGGGTGTCCTTTCCACCTCTAGGACATGAACACTTGTTCCATTCTCCAGATTGGGGAATTTTTCATTCAGAATTTGGTCAACTATATCTTCTAGTCTGTCTTTCTCTACCTCCTCTGGGATTCCAATAATTCTGTCATTGGAACGTTTCATGGCATCATTTATTTCCCTAGGTCTCTTCTCATGATTTCTCAGCAGTTTGCTCCAGCTCTCCTCCTGACCTTTCTTCTCAACCATTTTATCCTCTAGATCACTAACTCTATCCTCTGTCCCTGTAACTCTAGCTGTTAGAATATTTAGATTAGATTGGATCTCACTGATAGCATTTTTTACCTCTCCTATACTGGTTCTCATTTCTGCCCTTAGAGATTCTATGTTGTCATTAATGTTTTTCTCCATCCTAGCCATTGCCTGGATAATTTTCACCCTGAATTCCCTTTCTGACATACTGTATATGTCCATGTCTAATTGTTCTGAGGGAGATTGTGCAGTGTCTGGGTTATTCCTTTGTTGGGTGTTCCTCCTCTTAAACATTTTGATGAGAAGTGGATGAGAGGATGTGTAATTGGATATATCGCCCCTGATCCAGGCAGGGTGCACCCTGGAAGGTTTTGGAGCAATTGGGATTCGCCACCAAAAAGAAAGAATAAGGATAAAAAAAGATAGAGAGAGAAAGAGAAAAAAGAAGAAATCCCAGCCAGCTTGGGCCTCAAAAATAAGATTTATAAGGTATGTAAACAAACACAAACCAACATAAAGACCGAAAGAAGTAAATGAGAAGAAATAAAAGAAACTACCCAGAATGAACCCCAAGACTAAGATTTATATAATACCAGAACAAATACATAGAAACACTGACAGAAGGATAAGATGGTAGTGAAAGGATCTCACAGAAATTAAGAAATTTCACTTCCTCGCAGGCAAGGAAGGTTATGTCAGGTCTTCCTTGGTTTATCGTTGTATTAAGCCTGTAGTTGTAATGTTAAGTAATTAAAAAAAATAAAAAAAATCAAGAAATGTGAAAATGAGTGAATAAAAAAATAGAAAGAATATAAGAAAGGAAAAACTTGTATCTATGAAATATACAGGTTTTAGGTATTATCAGGAGCTTAATATATTGATTTCCCCTGATGTTGGGGATTTAAAATTTTATGGGGATCCTGTGTTTATTGTCCTTTTGTTTTTGATTTGTCTTCTGGGAGAGGGGCCTGTCGCATTGTTTTCCAGTCAATCTTGCTTGGGTTGAGTCACCCTGCCCCCAATCAAGGGGCTGCACTCTGTGGAAACCATTTTCTCAGTCTTTCCCTCTCTGAAGGTTTTTGGCGTTTTGTAGCTTTTTCACCTTTTCGGAGAGTCCAAGCAAGGAATCTGCCTGTACCCAGACGTCTGCATCACAGGGAATCTCAGTCTGCTCCCCTTGGGTGATCTAGCACACTTCCCTCTGTAAAATTCTGTTCACACTGCAGCCTGTCACAGGTGGTGTGAACCCCCAGCCACCATTAAGTGGCTCTGTGGGTGCTCTCTGGGCTCCAGGCCCACACAGGGTGTGCTCAGATTGCTGCTCGAGATTAGGCTGCCCGCCTGCAATCTCTCCGGGGTTGGCTGGGAGCGCCCAAACCCTGCCACAGGTCACGAATGTCTTGGGGTCGGGGTTGCACTCAGTCCAGAGAGTAGGGCACTCAGAGAAAAGCTGTGGGCTCCCAGATCACACCAGACTCTCTAAGGTGCTTGCAGAGGTGCGTCCTGCCCACAAACTGGTGCATGGAGTGGAAAACTGCAGGTTCCTGAACCATGGACTGGACCCCCCACCAGTCTGTTTTTGAGGAGAGTGGTGTCCTTCCTGGGAACGTGGGCGTAGGCCCGTGCCCTCAACAACCCCCTTCCACTAGTTGCTCCTCAGAACCTTTTGCTCTTTTTAAGTGTTTTTAACTGGTCTCTATGTTAATGCTGTTCCCCAACTACCAGACACTTTCCTTTAGGGTATTATTCCTTTGTCCTTGGATCGCTTCTGGTGGCTCGCTCCCCCTTTTGTTTATCCTCTGATATCGGTTCCAGTGTTCCCACTTTGCTTTACCTCTCCACTGCTGTCTTCTGCTTCTGTAGAGATCTAGAAGTGAAAAATCTTGCTCCTCAGGCTGATTTCATGGGTGTTCAGCATGTTCTGGTAGATATCCAGCTCACTTTAGGGGACAGGTTGTAACAGGATCTCCTACTTCTCTGCCATCTTGCCCCCCTCTCTGGTACGTGTTTATTTTTTTTTAAAAAAATTAAAGGTTTTACTTATTTATTTGACAGAGAGGGTGAGAAAGCACAAGCAAGGAGAGCATCAGAGGGAGAGGGAGAAGCAGACTCCCCGCTGAGCAAGGAGCCTGTTGTGGCACTCAATCCCAGGACCCTGGGATCATGACCTGAGCCAAAGGCAGATGGTTAACCAACTGAGCCACTCAGGTGCCCCTTGATGTGTCTTTGATGTTATCTTAATTTCTGTGAGATCCTTTCACTTCTTACTTCCTTCTTTACCTTCAATACCACTCCTCCACAAGATGCCTAGCAATTGTGAGGTGCTTCCCCATTCACTTTCCCAGCCCTTTTCTGTCAATTCCCAGTAATCTGATTTCTGTCAATTCCCAATAGCTCCCAGGGCTCAGACAGATTTTCATCAGGTTGGTATTTTGTCAGCTTTCTTTTTCCGTCCCTTCCTCCCTTCTCCCTTGTCTATAAAATCCTGCCTGACCCTTTTCTGCAAAAAAGCTTCCGGATATGACTTTGCTGGTGTTAGTATTTCCCCTACTTAAATGTAAATTGAAGTTACTAATTTTCTGTTTCTCCTAGTCATGGCATAGGTTGTATTCTGGCTGATTTATTATTTTTTTCCTCTTAGTTCGTTTTCAGGATGTGTGGAGAGGTTTGAATTCAGGTAGTTACCATTATCCCACAGGAAGCTGGAAGTTCTCTTGTTGATGTTAACCTAAGTAGCAGTGTATCTTGAATGCATACTTTATTATTTTAATCAACATGTACATATCTAACTATAGAAGTTCTATTGCTTTTACCTTTTTTTTTTTTTTACCATTTGGTCACCTTCTTAGTATTGTTTTCTATAAAATATAAGTCTAAAATGAATCTGTATATATGATATAAAATTTTATGGATGGTTTCCAGTTTTGAGACTCCTCAATGAATTTTTGATAATTTAATTTAATTTTTATGAAGCAGCTCATCATTATTTAAATATGATAATAATAAAAAACCTATTTAAGCCTTTATACACAGCTCTACAGAAATTGGGCCAATTTTTTTATGCCTCAAGATATGATACCTGAAAAGTAATGTAATTCCTTGACATTCTGATGGCATGAGGGTCATTACCAGGGAGGTATATCTTAATCCTCTGGAATAAATTTACAAAATACTTTTTACCTGGTCTCTACCCCTGGAATAGAAGTTTTAAACTTTTCTGCATATTATTATCATCTGTCAAATTTTGAAAGATCCCAGTGCTTATTTCACATGGCAGGCCCATTATGAAATCAGTGTTTGCAGAGGCCAGATATCAGGATAAGGCCTGAGATAGAGCCAAAATGATGTCTTAGTGTATAGGTACAAGAATCAATATTTCTGATTCACACACAATTGATGTAGGAAAAATGTTAGGGCTGGAAGCCAATGGCCAAGAAATAATTCTTGAGATGTCTTTGGTGCAAAAAAGAGGTTTTATTAAAACAGAGGGACAGGACCTGTGTGCAGAAAGAACAGTACCTGGGTCATGAGGAATGACTTGTTATATACTTTCAAGTTGGAAAGGAGTTAAGGATGCCCAGATATTTTAGAAATAAGGTTTCCAGGATCCTGAGGGGGCTAGCTACTGTTAGGAAAATGTCATTTATTACTGGTTAGTAAAAACTCAGTCATGAGAATCTTCAGATGTATATCAGTGGGTCATATTTTTGGAAGATGATTGCCAACATGTATCTTGGGGAATAGAGATAAAAGAATTTTCCAAAGGAACGTTTTTTAAAGATTTTATGTATTTATTTGACACAGAGAGAGAGATCACAAGTAGGCAGAGAGGCAGGCAGAGAGAGAGAGGGGGAAGCAGGCTCCCCGCTGAACAGAGAGCCTGATGTGGGGATCAATCCCAGGACCCCGAGATCATGACCTGAGCTGAAGGCAGAGGCTTTAACCCACTGAGCCATCCAGGTGCCCCTCCAAAGGAATTTTTACATGTTATAGTAGGCTTACAGAATCCTAAGGATCACGCTAAGATTGTCTTTTGCCCTTATCAAAGTATTAACATCGAGGCAACTGGGTTCCTAGAGGAATGCCACTCTGCCTGTTTCAAAGACTTGTCAATGGGCTATAAGTAGTAAGAAAATTTTAATAACTTTTCTTCTGCCCTTGTTTTCCACATAATAACCATAGTTGAGAACCAGTGTTAGTTTTTGAGACCACAGCTCAATAGTCTTTATGAGCTAGTTAAAGAAACATGGTTCTAGAAAATTCTATTACTTGCTATCTTAACATATAGCTATATTTTTGAGATTGTTAGGTCAAAGTAAGATCTTCTATAGTACCAAATAATGCTAAGGAATTATCTCCAGTTAGACATAAATCTCTATTAGTTACTACTACTGCTTTAAAAAACTTACAGAAGTTCTAATCTGTGAGAAGAGAAAGTAATTTGGAATTTTCAAAGTGTCCCGAAGCACATTTTGGAAAAACAATCTCTTTTTCATTTTCAACTAGAATTGTGATTTCTGTGACTTCTATGGTTTTTAAGTCATCAGCAGAGAGATTGGTTCAGAATCAACTGGGAAACTTGTTAAAGTTTCCTAGACCTCACCCCACGAGAATTGGACTGAATAAGTCTGAGGGCAAGCTCAGGAGTTGTTTTTAGCAAACCCCAGGTGATTCTGAAGCATTCAAAATCACTGTGAGTTCTAGCTTATGCAAAGGTGCATTCCAGAGGAACTCAGTAGAGAGTTTCAGGAATTCTGATAGCCTAAGATCCCCAGAGGTACAAGTAGAAAAGACACAGGTTTCACTTTCATGGCATTCACAAAATATTCACATAGAGATTTAAAAATGAAATAACTTTGCCATCCTGTAGTTGAAGAAAAAAAGGACATAGTGCTCATATATTATGAAAATTGTTTTCATCAAATCTTTTGGCCAGATTAGTTACACCATCATATTTGTAAATCCATTAACAGGTTCCTTTCCTGAAGGTTTTCAGCAGCAGCCATGGGAGAACAAAAATACATCTTGTGGATCTGTTAATATGAGTTTATCCCCCTTCATATGAGTCCTATGATATTTGGCAGCTTTGCAAATATAAATCCTGGTTCAATATATTCTGCATGATAGAATGAATTTGAAAAGAAATTGTTGTAGTCCAACTTTTCTTTTTCTTAGAGAAGTTGTTACCCAGTACATATGACCTCATTAGTCAGAATTTTTCTACAGTCACTCTAAGTTTTAGAGGCTTAGGCAGTGATTCTTAATATTTTGGATCAAGGATTTCTTTGAGAATCTGATGAGAGCCTTGGAACTGTCTTACCCAGATACTTGAACATATTTAAATGAAATCAAAGACTCTATATATTTTTAGGGAATCTATTAACATCCCAAAGCTCTTTAGAGCCACACTGTAGTTTAAAAATTCCTGATATAAGAAACGTGGAATCCATGCAAATTTATAACTTAATAGGATTTTATATTTTTCAGGTATCTGTACAAGAACGAAATTCATGCCCTCGATAAGCAAACATTTAAAGGACTCATATCTTTGGAACAACTGTAAGTAATAAAAACTTCTTATTGAATCATTGATGGTTACAGTTCAAATAGAGGCTTTTTAAATTCCATTATGTGATAGTTGAGCAATTATTTTTTTGTCATGCAGCTTGAATGACTGAATATTCTGTCATCAGTTGGATAAAAATCAGAATGTATGATCGAGTTGGCATGAGGTAGGAAGACAGACAGAGCTCAGCTGGAATACCAGCTCCTGCATTTATTAGTGCCCAATATTATGATATTGGGCAAGTTGCCTTCCCTGAGTCCATTTCCAAATCTCTGAAATGAAGATATTTCTAATGTGAATATTAAGATATTCCATGCAAAAAGTCTAGTTTATCACTTGACACAAAATAGAAGAAGGTAAAGTAGAAGGTAATTGATACCTGTGATGATTATTAATTTATCAAGTTCATAGACATTTAACTGATATGAGAACTCCCAGAGCATGAGATCTAACCTCTCATTTGACAAATGAATAACCAAATACAATGTTAATTAAATGACTTGCTTAAGGTTAAAAGTTTGTGGAATTGTTATTACAACCTAGATCTCCTGACTGTTATTCTAGTGCACTTTTAGCATTTGACACCTTACTGCTGGTTTCAAGAATAGTTTGAAATCCCATAAACTTTAGGTTCACTTTTCAGAATTTCAGTGTGAAATATGAATTCTGCAGTATGAAAAAGTTATGTTATATGGTTACTGTTACTGAATGACAATTTGATGTGTTTTTTTGACAATATGATGTTTTAGTCAGACATTTCTCTCAACTTTTAGAGCTGTGATGCAAATACTAATTAGATATTTGAAGAGATTTTACCTCATTCATGACATGCTATGGGGTAGTTATCAGCTAAGACATCTAGAATGCTCCTTGATCTTTAATTAATAAGACTCTTAAATACCAGAAGCTTTTGATTCTCAGCTTTATTTCTATCTTCAGTGTGGCTTCATATTTTCAAAAGACTATTTGCAATCATTTCTGTAAGAAACATGCTTCTGTAACATGCTTCCAAAGAAATCTAGATTTCTTTTTCCTGGATGGTCAAAGTGTTAGACTATTGTATTAAAATATCAATTGGATACATTTTTTAAAAAGTATTGTTTCTGTTTACTTCTCTGCTTACTAATTTTCTTTTGTATAACTAATGAGTCTTCCTGTGATGAAGTGGGTTTCTTCATCTTTAAGTAATTTTTACTATATTGTAGAACCATCACAAAAACCAATTAAGTATAACTTCTTTAATAACAAAAACAAATAAAACCTTTGTCACTGTGATATTTTTTCATCAAATACAGCCAGTTTATAAAAATTAAAATATGAAAAGTTCTAATTATTGTTTAAAGTGCACGTAATTCTCATCAGCAAATACTTTATATTCTGATAATATTTATTGGTCTTACTAATATTGAGTAATACTATTGTTTAAAGCCATGGAAATAGGTTTTCTTTTTGTTAATTTTAAAGCATAATTCCATGCTCTTGTGAATCACTATTCAAAGAGGATTTTTGGAATCCAAATACATAATCTCTAATCTTTGGAATTTTTCATAATTTTAATTATAACTCTGAAAGCCAATTCATTCTAGTATCTCTATCTAACTAAAGAAGAGCTTGAGATGCCTGAAATATTTGTTTTTTAAAATCTATATACATAGCCCTTTTTTTAATGATTCTTCTTGTTTATAATCCTCGTGGGGTTAAAATCCTTTTCGAGAAAGGCAGTAGCACATGACAGATGTTTGCATAGTCTTGAAAAAATAGTAGGGCATTGTAATGGCAATTCTGCTACTGACATGATTGTTTACATTCAGTATGAAAATGTACTTTTTGATTTTCCTGTAGTCTTTAAGACATAGTCTGTGATGTAAAAAAGTGGGAATGAAAAATGAGGAAGGGATATTTAAGAAGGATCTGTTAGCCTAATTCTTTTATGATCTTCAGTCAATTGAAAATTTGGTAAACTATATTAATTTTTTAAGATTGTATTTATTTATTTGTTTGTTTGAGAGAGAGAGAGTATGAGCAGTGGGAAGGGGTAGAGGGAAAGAGAGAATGTCAAGCCCACTCCATGCTGAGTACAGACCTTGATCTCTGGCTTGATCTCAAGACCCTGGCATCATAGTCTTAGCTGAAATCCAGAGTCAGACACTTAACCCACTGAGCCACCCAGGTGCCCCAAACTACATTCCTTTTTTAAAACCACTTTATTGAGGTATGATTGTCACATAAAATGGTGTGCAAACTTAATATAAACAACTTGATGAGTTTGGAGATAAGTATACACCAATGAAACCATTGCCACAATCTATGCCATAAATATATACATCACTTCCAAAAGTTTCATCCTATCCCCATATTATTATTATTATTTTCGATAAGAACACTTAACATACCCTCTTAGCAATTTTTAAGCATACAATTCAGCCTTAAGTTCTGACACTATAACACTACCAGAACAATACATAGAGAAAATCTTCTTGACATTGGTCTTCAATGATCTCTTGGATATGAAAGTGAAAGCACAGAAAACAAAAGCAAAAATAAATTAGAACTACATCAAACTAAGAAACCTCTGTACAACAAAGGAAACCATCAACAAAATGAAAGGCACCTTATATAATAGAAAAATATTTGCAAACATATATCTAATAAATCCAAAATATATGAGGAACCTCTATCCTATGACCCAGCAATCACACTACTGGGTATTTACCCTAAAGATACAAACGTAGTTATCTGAAGGGGCACGTGCACCCAAATGTTTATAGCAGCAATGTCCACAATAACCAAACTATGGAAAGAACATAGATGTCCATCAACAGATGAATGGATAAAGAATGGATAAAGAAGATGTGGTATATATATATATATATATGTATATATATATACACACACTCATACACACACACAATGATATACTATGCAGCCATCAAGAGAAATGAAATCTTGCCATTTATAATGATGTGGATGGAACTAGAGGGTATTATGCTAAGCAAAGTAAGTCAATCAGAGAAAGACAATTATCATATGATCTCTCTGATATGAAGAATTTGAGAGGCAGGGCAGAGGGGGGGAAATGAAACAAGATGGGATCAGGAAGGAGAGAAACCATAAGAAACTCCTAAACTCACGACCAAACTGAAGGTTGCTGGGGGTTAGGGGGAGTAGGGATAGGGTGGCTTGGTTATGGACATTGGGGAGAGTATGTGCTATGGTAAGTGCTGTGAAATGTGTAAGCCTGATGATGCACAGACATCTACCCTGGGGCAAATAATACATTATATGTTAATTAAAAATTAAAAAAATAAATTAACTAATTAAAAAATATATGAGGAAACTTTACAATTAAATAGCAAAAATCCAAATAACCTGGTTAAAAAATAGGGAAAAAGTTGAAAAGCTATTTCCCCCCAAAAGACTCAAAAATGGCCAAATATATGAAAATGTTCTCAATGTCACTAATCATCAGGGAAATGCAAATTAAACCATGATGGGAAGTCAGCTCACACTTGTTAAGATGGCTATTAAAAAAAAAAAGTATTAGTGAGGATGGTGTAGAGGAAGGAGAATTCCTTGCACAGTGTTGGTGGGAATATAAATTGGTGCAGCCACTATGGAAAAAAGTACAGACATTCCTCATTAAAACTAGAATTAGTTTTAATTTAGTGATCCACCAATCCCACTTCTGGGTATTTATTCAAAGAAGTTGAACTCAAGATCTGAAAGAGATACCTGCACTCACATGTTCACTGAAGCATTATTTGTAAAACCCTCTGTCCACTGACAGATGAATGGATAAGGAAAATGTAGTATATATATACAATAGAATATTATTCAGGATCAAAAAAGAAGGAAATCCTGCCATTTGTGATAACCTGGACGAATTTGGAAGACATTATGCTAAGTGAAGTAAGCCTGACACAGAAGGACAAATACTATATAATACCACTGGCAAGAGAAATTTAAATAGGCAAACTCAAAGAAGCACAGAGTAGAATAGTGGTTGCCAGGGGATGGGGGAGGGAGAAATGGGGAGATGTTAATCAAAGGGTACAAATTTAGTAATGCAAGATGAATAAAACCTATCGATCTACTGTACAAAATAGAGACAAACCACATTCTGCTTTAAGGATAAATGCTTTCTTTATATTGCATTATAATATATTCCATGTGTTGGCTACATGAAGAGAAATTTTAAGATTAAACATAAGTTATAAATTAAAGTACAAAATGTTATTTTAAACATTAATAAGGCAAAATTATTGCTGTAGAATAATTTATATTCTTATATTGATTGTGTCATGGCAGTGAATGAAGTAAGGAGTAATTATCTTTATAAGAATTAGAATGATTGAATTTTTATGTAGGAAGATAGAATTATTACATATTAAGAAAGTATGTATTAAATGAATATTTGTGAGGATTCAGTCAATTTTATCAAAGTTAAAAATCATTTCCTTGGGTATAATTTTCCAGTATATATATATAGTTGAACACCACTGTTTAAGAGGGATAGCATCTCCAAAGCATGTTTTTATTCTACAAATGACACAGAGGACTCTAATGCTTCTACCTTTTAGAACAAGAGTAACTACTGTGTTCTTAGAAAGCACAGTTTAATATTTCTTGTATTATTAGTCAGTCATCCTGCTTTCAATAACTTTCTTTATCCAAAATTTGTCTTTATTATGTTGATACAATGGACATATTTTCGTTGATTATTTTTTTTTTGCCAATAAGTTTCTCATCCTAGCCTCCTTAATAGACCCTAAATATCTCTTGTGAAAATGATATTTTCTAGTAATAGTCCTCATATGACCACTAAACTAGAAGTGATACAATCCATTTTAGTCATTATTTTAACTTACATTTTGTTTTCAATGTATAACTTCATATTGCTTACTTTTCCTTTTCTTTAGATGTTTACTTATTGCTAAATGATATATTTTATGTAGAACATTTCTATTAGTTAAAAATAGGTTTTCATACCTGTGTTAAACTGTTAGGTTTGCTCCACGTCTTAAATATCAACATCTTATTCCACTGTCTACTAAAATTATGGAAAGTGACAGAACAGTGTTTCTGAGAATACAAAATCTTAGAAATCAGACTGAACTAAATTTGATCTGACTGAATATGTGTTGCATTTATTATTTAATCTTGAGCATTTCATTTTACAATTCTAAACCTTATTTTCCTTATATAGTTTTTAAAATGAGGGTAATAGTAGCTATTTGCCAGATTAAGTCTGAGATCTAGGAATAATATATACAAAACACTTAGCAAGAGTTGATCCTGAAATAACAATACTTATTATTTTTATAACTATATTTATTATTATTTTACAGTTTTTATTTTACTATTTTATGAACAACTTGTTAAAAGAAACAGCTAATTTGCTATTTATGTATTTATTTTTTTAAAGAAACTGCTAATTTAAATGGTGTATTCTTTTTTTTAAATGATGTATTTTTTTTAAAGATTTATTTATTTGAGAGAGTGGTGGTGGGGAGGGACAGGGGGAGAGAAGAGGGAGAGAGAAGTAGACTTTGTCCTGAGTGTGGAGCCTGAAACAGGGCTTGATTTCATGACCCTGAGATCATAACCTGAGCTGAAACTAAGAGTTGGATGTTTAACGGACTGCACCACTCAGATGTCCCTAAATGGTGTATTTTTAAATACAAAGTTAAACTTAGCTAGTGATATAAAGTATTATTAACTTAATGTTATGAACTTTCTTGATATATCTAGTTTGTTTTAAAGGACTTTTAAATTTGATTACTTAATAAAAGCCATAATGACTATAAATGCTAACAAGATACCATCTTTTAAAACAGGTAAATACATCAAATTATAAAGTTAATATTTCAAAGCTTTTTAAAAAAAGCTTTTTTTCCCCCAAGAGGCTTCAAGCCTGATTACAATTTTTTAAGAACCTAAAATTATAGAGAATAGAGTAGCTAACTTAATGCTTTTGGATTTCTAGATACTTGGATAATATAAAAATTCTGACTAGAGCAAAAGAGTATATGGGTAAAACTTCTTTTGCTCATTCATTGCCTGAAAGTCCTGCATTAGAGTCATTTTGGGCTTATCCAAATTGTCAATGTCATTCATCCAAAAATCACCAGGTAAATCCCCGTAGTTAAACAAATTGAATTTGTCACTAATTGCAGTGATGCTCTGGGGAATCATGGGGACTGTCATTAAGAGGGTATTAGAAAAAACATGTTATAAACTTAAACTTTGGCTAGGTGATTTTAGAGAGGGAAAGAAGGCAGGGATTTTCTCTAAGTTGAATAATTCCAGAAAATGTGCATCAATCCTATGATTGTGTTTCTTAATTAATCTTATCTGTAGAGAGGGGAGAATAGAATGAGGATAAAGCTATAATTGGTAAGGATATAGCATTCACTCAATCTGGCCAAAAGAAGAGGGTGTTTGATATTTTGTGGTTGGCAAAGTAACCTTGTTTTTGTTTGTGCTTAGACAAAATTAGCAAGTAGCCTTGTTTTGTTCCATTTTATCAAGGTCTCAGAGTAACCTTGTCTTAGCTTGGATTCTGTGAGATTATGTTCAGTAGAATACCATGGCCTATCCATGAGTGCCAGGCCAGCTTTTGAATGTTGAAGATAATCTTTTTGTTTTGTTTTTGTTTTTCCTTTCTCAGGTAAATTAGAGCCCAGAATTCAGAATAAAATGCAGATCATTATGGTGGTAAAAATACCTCATTAAAGACTTTATTTGAAATGATCTTTCCACCATGATCACTAGTAACTTATTCTCAGTGTAAAAAGCATCTCTGATGTATAACATCTGAAAAAGTTTCATTGACTTATAAACAGAGACAAATTTCTGATTTTGACTATGATGTTATAGGAGATTTACATTCTGCTTTTAAAAACCAAAAAAAAAAAAAAGAAAAAAAACAGGCAAAATATATAAACCAGTAGTTTTCAGGCATTGGACAACAGGCAACAAAGAGCTGTGATCCATGATGCAGGGACTCGTGATGTGATCTCTGTGATTATGCAGTTTCCTAGTTGAAGCACAGGGTGAGTGACACAGCCAGAGACTGGCTGAGTTGAGGAGACAGGGATTGGAGTTTGGGGATCCTGGCATGGTGAAAACTTGTGACATGGGTCACCAGAGAGCAGAAAGCTACATGGAGAGGGCCCTTGAGACCTGCGGAGATTTCTCCTAGTCTTTGACTGGATACTGATCAGTACATATTTCAGGAAACTACCGTGCAAAGAAGAGAACTACTGGAAACCTCCAGAATTCTAGAAAATTCCCAGAAATTCCAACACAGGGCTGAGAATAGTTTGTGGTACTAGCAGCCAGTGTGGAAGGACCCGATGCTACATAACACTGGATAGAGTCCTCAGGAGAATGTCACCTTAATAGAAGGGCTAAATGAGTCCTAAGATGAAGATTGCTTGATTTGGTCTAGTCCAGGTTAAAACAAACCAGAGAGAATCAAACTGCTCTCAGATAATGTAACTCTCTAGAATGAAGTCCACTATTCATCAAGGAAATGTAACAAAATCCAGCACCAAATAACCCAACATTCACAATTCTTCTGATTTAATCAGAAATTGGCAAACAAGCACAACATGACAGAGTTATAAAATGAAGAAACCGAAACCTGATAATACTAAAAGGAAAAATAAGCAAATTGAGCACTCTTCTGTCAATAATTTATAGAAAAATAGATGGAAAAATCACTAAGCATATAGGAGACCAGAATAACAGTATCAACCAACTTGACCTAACTGAAAGTAATAGGGCATTCCACCTCAAGTCTGAAAAATATACATTTTCAAGTGTAGAATAACACTTACCAAGATAGATCATATTCTAAGCTACAAAATAATTCTAAATAATTTTCTTCTTTTTTAAAATAATTTTCTTTTTTAATTGCAAATGGATTTATTTATGAATAGGAGCCAATTGCAATTTGGGACAAGCAAGCTATAGTAAGCCATTAGACAAGTTCAACAAACAAAGCAGAAAATGTTACTTCATGGGGAAGAAGGGGGTTGGAAATGGTTGTTTCAATAAAAGTCTATTGGACAAAAGGAAGGGTACAGGGTGATGATGGTTTTTCATTGGCTGAGTTGCTGGGGTAGTTAATTTATTATAGGAGGTTCAGTGTGTATCTTTTTCTGTTGTGGCCTATAAATTGATAATTCTTTCCTATTATTGGATGAATAATAAAATTCATCATTATTGGAAAAATAATAAAAGAAGAATATGATGATTCTTCTTTTGGGGTCTGTAATCCACACTTCTTCCTGTAATTGACACAAAATAGTACCATGTGAAAGCTTCTCCTTCTGGCTTCCTGAATCCATTTTAATGAGGTTTCCCCTTACAGATTTTCACATTTCCTTCTTTTGACCAATATCTTTCACTGAAAACATCACTGATCAAGAACCAGGCTTTCTGGGGTGCCTGGGTGGCTCAGATCTAGATCCCAGAGTGATGGGATTGAGTCCCACCTCAGGCTCTCTGCTCAGTGGGGAGTCTCTTCTCCCTCTCCCTCTACTCCTCCCTGTCTCCCTCCCCCCAGCTTGTGCTCTCCCCCTCCCTCTCTCTATCTCTAAAATAAATAAATAAAAACCTTAAAAAAAAAGTCAGGTTTTCTTAATTCAGTGGCTTTTTGTCCCTTGGTACCAGGATGGACTTTTCCTAGGTGTCATGTCAGACGTTGGAGAGAAATTGTAGAGATTGGAAACCTACTGAGGTCACATGTGAGTAACAAGGGGTAGCAGGGAGAACTCTCAGATACTTCTATCTTTGGTCCATATTTATGGGTACATTGTTTTTACAAAAGTTTGACAGGCAACAAGTACAGAATCGAAAGTAACATGACAATTCCCAGTTGTGTGATGGCTCTAAATCAGCACCCTAAGTCTGAAAGTAGCCCACTGAAAATATTTATTGACACATATTCTGACTTAAGGGAGAAAATTCTCCCTACAGAAGGAAACCTGGAATCATGTATGCCTCCTGGAAGTCCCTGCTTCAAGCAATCTTGAAAGCAGTTGAGTAGATACTGCAAAAGCACACTGAAAGAACTAACCCAGTCCATCTGGGAAGATACAGTGTAGGTATAAATATGAAGCAATAGCTGATAAACTTTTTGCAAGACAGCAAAACTTCAAAGACATTTTAAAACGGTATCATTATCCCCAAAGAACTATTTGCAACTCAATGTGTTAGCAATAATACAGCCTGTAAATACAAACCATGAATTTGGATAAGAATTCAGAGTCAGTTGCATAAAGAAGATGTGGTATATATAAATAATGGAATATTATTCAGCAAATAAAATAAATCTTGGCATTTGCAACAACATGGATGGACCTAGAGGATAATATGCTAACTATATAAGTCAGAGAAAAACAAATACGGTATGATTTTACTTATATGTGGAATCTAAGAAAACAAACAACAGAAACAGACTCATAAATAAGGAAAACAGATTACAGGTTAGAGGGGAGGGGATGTGGGACAGAGGAAACATGTGAAAGAGATTAGGAAGTGTAAACTTCCAATTATAAAATGAATAAGTCATGGGCATGCAATATACAACATAGAGAATATAGTTAGTATAGTATAGTAATGGTAAATGAACTTATGGTGATGATCATTTTGTAATGTATAAAAATATCAAATGATTATGATGTACACCTGAAACTAATAGGACATTATGTCAATTACATGTCAATAAAAGATGAAAAGTAAAAAAGTAAAAGTTGAATATCATGAAAAAAATAAAAATAATCATCCTTTGGTAGAGTAATCTTTTCACAGTGCACTCCTGGAAGAGAGAGACCTTAGGCATTGCACCTTCAACGTCAAAATTTTCTCTGTTGGAAATGACGCCTCCAGAAAAACTCTCTTCGGTCATACAGGAAAGGCCCTTACTGGGTCCTGCTAATCAGCCCTTATGATTAACTCCCAGGAACAGACTTTTGGATTCACGTGACATAACTAAAGAAAGCACCAAATCTCGACTGGACTACACACAACTTAGTGACCTGAAAGTAAAGATTTCCTGGAACTAAAGATGCTTGCCCTATGGCTGTCTGTGCCCCAGAAGGCTTTGGGAAGATAGCCCACGAGGAGATGGCTATGATGCCATCTGCCCTGGAACTGGTTCTTAGTGGAGAGGGCAAGTGACTTTGTGGGTGGTTGCAGTACTTATGGGAGGTGGGGATGGAAGTGATAAAGTGCTGTAAGGACCTTTGGGGGAACTTTGGAGGGGATTTTCTTGCAGTGGTGAAGCCAGGTATCAGGAGATGGAGCAGAGAGTGGGAGGAGTGCAGGGGCAAATCTTGTCTGTTGATCAAACAGGGTGTGTGGGGGGGTCATTGCTAACTGAGCTGCTGATTCTTGTAAATCGCATTTAAAACTCTCATGTGGGGCTCCTGGGTGACTCAGTTGGTTAAGCCGCTGCCTTCACCTCAGGTCATGATCTCAGGTCCTGGGATCGAGCCTCACATCAGGCTCTCTGCTCAGCAGGGAGCCTGCTTCCTCCTCTCTCTCTCTGCCTGCCTCTCTGCCTGCTTGTGATCTCTCTCTCTGTATCAAATAAATAAATAAAATCTTAAAAAAAATAAAACTCTCATGTGTAGGGTTGGCATTGTGGGAGGGGGGTGGTTGGGATCCAGCTCATTCTTTTTTTTTTTTTCTCCGAGTCCATCCTTAGGGCTGGTGGGGAGGCAGAAGAATTCCCCCTCCCCAAGCCTTTAGTGTGCCAAGCTTTCTTTTTGATGCTGACAGGGGAGGGTGGGTACTGGGATGGTGAGGGAGTTCCCTATATCAAACCCTTCAGTGGGCACAAGATTGAGTGCTTGGCTTTAGGTTTTATTTTTTTATGCATGTCCAAATCTGTGTTTCCCCCTGCCTTCCCAGACTTGTGTGGCCAGTTGGAAATGTCTGGTTTGTGTTCATCTCTCCCTCATTTCTGGAGCAGGGGCTGAGACCCCACCACATCTCCTATGCTCTGCATCCATGCCTCTTTTGGACATTAAAGGTCGATTGATGCACTTCTAAAAAAAAAAAAAAACAGCACATCTGAGTCAGCATTCCCAAAACGTCTAAACCAGACCAGTTAAAAGGTTCAGGAAATTTCAGAGGATGGAAATCATACAAAATATCTTTTCTGATAAAAACAGAATTAAACTAGAGAACAATAATGAATGATATCATATAAATTTCTAAACTGTTAGAACTACCAAGCAATTAAAAGGGAAAATGACAAGAAAAATTAGGAAGTATTTTGAGTAAAATAAAAACGAAATGACAACAAAGTGAGATTTTGAGGATATAAATAAAGTAGTGGCTAGATTGAAATTCACAAAATTAAATACCCACATTTGAAAAGAATTAAGATATCAAATCAGTGATCCTGGTTTCTACCTAAAGAATCTAGATGAGCAGAGCAAATTATATCCAGAATAAGCAGAAAGAAGGAAGTAATGAAGGAGTTAAAAATCAAAGAAATTGAAAATAGAACCGTAATAGAGGAAAGTGAATACACAAAAATCTAGTTCACTGAAAAAACAACATTGATAGACCTTAAGCCAAATTATCAGAAAAAAGGGAGAAGATACAATTTACCAACATCAAGAATGGGGGTAAATCAGTACAGATACTTTGAAAACACTAAATAGGTAATAAGGATTTATCATGAACAATTTTCTTCCAATAAAGTGGACAACTTAATGAAATGAAAAAATATTTTTGAAAATACAACTTACAAAGTTTATGCAAAAACAAAGAAATAATTTATATAACTGTATATATATTAATATATATAATAAATTACATGTGCAATTAAAACATTTCCAAATAAAAATAAATTCCATGTGCAGATATCTTCATCGGTGAATTGTTACAAATATATGGAAGAAACAAATCCAATGCGATACAATTTTTTTTAAAGTAAAAGAGGAACAGTTTCCAATTCATTTTGAGTTGCAGTCATTTTATGACACCAAAGTCAGACAAAAGTATTACAAGAAAAGAAAATAAAAAGCCTGCAACCTTCATTAATATAGATGCAAAATTCCTTAACCAAATATTAGAAAATCATGTCTGGCAAATTATCTGAAAGGTATAATAAATAAATCATGCACAAGTACCTTTAATGTAAGAAATACAGGTTTGTTTGACATTTGAAAATCAAAAATATATTTCACCATATTAATGGATTAAAGAAGAAAAAATGTATGACCATCTCAATATATGCATAAAAAGTATTTGAGAAAATTCAATGACCATTTATGATAAAAACCCTCAGCAAATAAAGAGTGAAGGGGAATTTTCTCAACCTGGTAAGCAACATCTAAGAAAGGGCCTTGCCTAGGGGCACCTGGGTGGCTCAGTCAGTTAAGCATCTGCCTTCAGCTCAGGTCATGATCAAGGTCCTGGAATCAGGCTCTGCATCTGTGCTCTCCAGGGGTGTCTACTTGTCCCTCTCCCTCTGCCCCTGCTTGTATTCTCTCCCATGCTCACTCACTCTCTCTCTCAAGTAAATAAATAAAATCTTAAAAAAAAAAAAGAAAGAAAGGCTCTTGCCTAACTTTACATTCAATGGTAAAAAGACTGAGTATTTTATTTACTCTTTAGGTTGGGAACACAGCAAGAATGAAAGGAAATAATGAAAGATGTTCATCATTCTGAGTCATTAGGGAAATACAAATTAAAACCACCATGAGATACCAATCCGCACCTTTTAGAATGGCTAAAATTAAACACATGGAAAGCACCAAGTGATAGGGAAAATGTGGGGCTCCTGAAACTCTCCCACATTTGCTGCTGGGAGTGTAAAACTACAGCCACTTTGAAATACTGTTTGGCAATTAAGAGTTTGGACACAGCAATTTCACTTTTCAGTGAAAAAATTTACCCCAAAGAAATAAAATATCTTTCCACGCAAAGACTAGCACTTGAATGATTATAGCATCTTTATTGAAATAGTCCTGGATTGATTAAAAATAAACCAAATGTCCATCAACTAGTGAATGGATTAACATATTAAGATATATCCACATGATGGGATAACACTCAGTAATAAACAGGAACAAACCACTGCTACTCATGACATCGTGGATGAATTTCAACCACAAATGCTAAGTGAAAGGAGCTAGATAAGTGAGATTTTATACCGTCTGGTTACATTTACCTTACATTCTAGGAAATGCACAACTGGAGTGACAAAAAGCAGGTCAATGGTTTCCTGGATCTCTAGGGGGGTTCGGAAGTAGGATTGGCTGCAAAGTATGTGAGAGCATTTTGGAGGTCATGGAAATATTCAGATATCATATTTGTGATGCTGGATAAATGAAGTATACATTTATCATAATTAATTTATTTGCATACTTAAAATTGGTGAATTATTATCACCTATAACTTATACTTGAAAAACTATGACTTAAAAATAAACAAAAACAAATAAATATCTTATATATCTCATTTATTTGCCAGATGTTTCCATGCTTTTACCCTCATTCCCATTTTCGTTTGCTAAATCTATGATTTCTTATACTGGCTTACAGTCAGTCTGGAAGTGAGAAAATAACATGCCCCCAATTTTGATTTTCTTTTAAAAAACTGTATGCACTTCCATATATGTTTTAAAATTAGCTTGTTCATTTCTACCTTACCACCACCCACTTCATTTACCACCAAGTAAAAGCCCTCTGAGATTCTGATTGGAATTACATTGAATCTGTAGATCTATTTCTCAGAATATCTATCACCAAACATACCATATATGGATTTACACCAGACATAATGAAATGGATTCTTTTGGGTAAAGTTATATCCAAAGCAAAAATTTTAGTCACTTAAATAGTTTGGGTAAAGTCAAAGCACATCTTTGGCCAGTAACAGCATCAGCTGTATCTTGGGTAGAGCAGCTAGGAGCACTTTCTTGGAACTTGAGCAACTTGAGGGCTGGGTGTGCAATTACATGGGAGTACAGTTTGATCCTATTTTCTGAGCGTCACTAAAATTCAATGTTAAAGCACCCTTCTAGGAAGAGTTATGTTCTTGCCTCAATTAATTTTGTTTTTCCAGCTGGCTTTGTGACATTTGAGATATATTTGATGAGAAAATAGCAATACAATATTCTCTGTTATTTACACTCTACTACATCCATTTTGGATCAAGGATTGGCTTTCGCAATCCAGTCCATAGCATCATCCTATTTCCTCACTGAGGTACCCTGGCATGAAGCTAACTCTGGCAAACTCTCTTTGGGGCACCGCATGAAAAGAAGTCTTTGAGGACTTATCCCTCTTCTGCACGATCCTAGATAAAATCTGTAAGACAAAGAATAATCCTGACTTTGAAATGTCCAAGTTTGTTCTTCAATAGCAAGTGGATGTTAAAAACAGAGAAGTTCTCTGATTTTGGGGGGCTCTCCAAGATTTCCTAGGGAGTGCCCAGACACTCACACTGAGAAATAGGTCAGTGGGGGTGGGGATGAGTGTTTCTCATCTCCCTGGTCGCCCTGTGCTTGCACACGGGTACTTTTGAGGGGCTGGGATCAGAGGGAAGGAAGGCGCTTGTGTCAGACTTCAAGCACTGCTGTTGCTAAAATGTCTGGAGATGAGAACAAGATTTATGGGTTTGAGTACATTTTGAAGGTATTCTGTATACAACAATTGTTGCCAATTAATCTGTGTTTGGTTTTTGATTGAATTTCCTTTTCTAACTTATGTTTTAAGAGGACAGTTTGTGGATTAGTATTTCTAAAGTTAAAACTTTCATCTGCCTTGCAACGTGCTCAGTACTGTTCCCAAACCAGAAAATATCCAGCCTGGCAGCATGTGAGAATCCCCCAGGGAGTTCACAAAAATAGCACTGTCTGCCCACCCTTGCAATAAGTCAGAATCCCAGGAGGAGGGTGCCGGCATGGGGAGTTTCTTTTAAAGTCCCCTGGGAGATTCTGATGTGCAGTTAGGGTTAAGAACTATTATCTTTACCTTAAAACTATTACATATCCTCAAGATACTATCCAAGCCCTTATCTGGGATTTGTTCCCTTTTCTGTCTGCAACCCTCTCTAACAACCATCACCGAAAGCTTATAAACCCTGTCATGTAGAGTCTACATGACATAAAAGCTGTGCCATGTACCAGCCAAATAAACACATTAGGTTTTTTTTTTAAGATTTTATTTATTTATTTATTTATTTATTTATTTATTTGTTTGTTTGTTTGTTTATTTGACAGAGAGAGAGATCACAAGTAAAAAGGCAGGCAGAGAGAGGGGGGGAAGCTGGCCCCTGCTGAGCAGAGAGCTGTGGGGCTTAATTCCAGGACCCTGAGATCATGACCTGAGCCAAAAGCAGAGGCTTTAACCCACTGAGCCACCCAGTTGCCCCTAGGTTTGGGTTTTAAGTGAATTATTATAAATATTTGGGCTCCAGTATTTAAATAGAAATAATCTCAACTTGTTTTTCCACACTGCAGAGCCCTTGTGTCAGTGGACTCACTTTCTATCTTCCTGTTCATTCCCGACCTAAATGCATGAAAGCACTGTGTGTGTGTGTGTGTGTGTGTGTGTGTGTGTAGTGGGGGGTGAAGTGAGGGAGGGCAGGCTATTTCAGTTTTGTTTAATATTATAGCAAACACTTGTGTTTGGCCAGCATACACTTTTGAAAATTGATATCAAAAAATTTGTGATATATTATCAAGAAAAAAGAATCCAAAAACTTAACAAAATAAACGCATTTATGTTTATTAAAAAGAAGACTTCGATTATGTAGCAAACGATATGCCTTTATTGGCCAATGGACTAGAATACTTGGCTCCATCACTTCTCTGTGCTCTAGACTATATAATATATTCTGGATCCTTCCCATTTCTCCTTTGTCTTTTATTTGCCTTCTTTCTTGATATCTTTCCTTTAAGGATATGCTCAAATTTTTCTCACAAAGCCCATTCTTGAGCCTACATTTCCATGTAGCTACTGTTCTCTTCCCCCTGTTTCTATATCAAGTATACATTACATTGTGACAGAAAACTCAGCTTAAATTGGCCTGAGGAAAAAAAAAAAAAAAAAAGGAACTCATAATCCAAAAGAGAAGGTAAAACAAATAAACAAACAAAGATCAAAAAAACAAAAAACCAAGACACTATCTATGCCCCATTCCTGCTCAGATGGCAAAAATGGTAAACAATACCACACGGGTTACCAGGTTCATCATTAACACTGGTTTTATACACATTATGGCACTTAATTTTCTAGTAAATGTGAAGTGAATGTTTCTATCATAAAAGTTAAAGAAAGGGAAACAGAGTCTTAGAGAATATGAAGTTAACTGTCCTGTGCGTTGTTGCACAGTTACAGCAAGTGGTAGAGTAAGATAAATATTAAGGTCCTTTAATTCTGAGTTTTGAGTCTTCATGAGAATATCACTATTTAATACTGTGAAAATAACAGGGTTTCTGTTTTAGAAATATTTTACGTTTTTTATTCTGATTATCAAGTGGCGATAATAAAAAATGTTTATGAGGTCAGTGTTTTTAGTATGATTGGTCCTTAAGAGAAGCATGCCTTCTCCACAATGGGTCAAGACTACACTGGCTTATCTGCGTATTCTGCACTGTAGACAGACCAGACCCATGGCCTCAATTATGATAGCAACTTCATCCTCACAAGAATCCATAGCAAAGACTTGCAGACTATGGTGGCAAAATTTAGTCAACAACAGATTAAATATTAAACAGCATTTAGGGCATATTCTTGCTTATCAGGATGTCTTCAACTGAGTGTGGCTGGTGACAGAGGAAGAAGCTCTTCACCATTACTTTATGATTGGAGTTTGGCTGGGGCTGACTCCTGTTTCTGTACTTGAAATTGTATGCCATTCACTGAGATATTGATGATAGTCACCATATATTCTTTGAATGCATTCTTCTCTCACCTCTTAACCTTTGCAGATTCTCTACACTGTTCCTGGGATCCCTTCCCTATCTTCTTTACCTGACTCAACTCCTTGCTCAATCATCTAGGGCTGTGTCTGACTTAAGTAATACAGTGTCCCCTACTCCACCTCCCTGCTTACCTGAAAGATCCTTGTTTTTATGTCTTATTTGCTATTGAATCCCTTCATCCCAGGGATGAGCCCCTGGGTTCCATCTGGCTCCTGCCACCAGGCAGGGTCTGAAATCTCTGCCCTGTGCTAGCCTCCACAGTCACATCAGCTGTGATGCTGCATCTGATGGCTGGTGGATAGGTTATCTGTACTCCTTCAGTATATGTTGGACAGGAAGAACAAAACAAAGAGCAAGGTAACAAATATCTTGGAGAAGGTGGAGATTTTATAGCACTTAGTTATACGTATGTGGATATAGCATCTTGCCAGGCAAAGATAGTAAGAACTCCCTCCACTCATTTCAGTTTCTTGGTTAAATAAGTTGGTATCTCTACATGGACTCTAGCTAGACCCCTTCTTGGGGTGTGTTGGGAGATGGTCTGCCTGTTGGCTGGGCACTTTCAGCAGCCTATTTCCATTTGTGTCAGTCCAGAGGCTCAGGGATTGATTTTATGTGTTAAAAGTCACAGGTTATAGCCTTCCCCGAATGGGCTTTCCTATGACTACAATTCATTCATTCACTGATGTGCACATTCAAAATATTTGAGTGCCTACTTTGTGCTAGGTATTTTGCAGGCATTGGAAATCAATTAGCAAATAAAAAAAAGAAAATACTAGCTGCAGTGTGCTTCTTTTTCAGGAAAGAGTAAAGACTTAAGTCCATGTGTGGAATAACAGGGAGGTAGTTGTGCTACTATGCAAGGGAGGGTGAGTTGTGGTGCTATATAGAGTGGGTGGAAGCTCACAGTGAGGCTTGTGAGACCAGAGACCAGAAGAAAGGGAAGGAACCATGTAGGGACAGCATTCCAAGCAGAGTGCAAAGGCCCTGAGGTAGGAATTAAGGAATAGCAGGGAGCTAGTTGGGCAGAAGTTCACGGTGAATGGAGAGCAGCAGAGAGATGTGGGTTATCATGGGTAGTTGGTGGAGACATTGTAGTAACTTTGGCCTCATTCAGAGTGAAAGAAGAAAGATACTGGGAATTTTGAACTGAGGAGTGACAGATCTGACTTATGTTTAAAAGGATCATTCTGGCTTCTTTGAATTATTCAGTAAGGAGAAGGGAAGAATCCTAGAGGCCAGTGTAGTGGAAATGGGGAGCAGAAGTAGAAGTATTCCTATTCTGGGTCTGTGTTGAAGATAGGATTTCCTGAAGAACTGATTTATAAGGTGGTTTCTCCCACCTTCTTGACAGTAGAGAAGAATAACTTCCAAATTCTTGGCCTAGGTGAGTGGGTCTTAGTAGAGGGTTTTGCAATTTTGCCTTCCCTGGGCATCACCTGGCAATATGTGGAAGCATTTTTGATTGTATAGCTGGGGAACAGGACATGCTACAGAAATCCACTGAGTAGAGGCCTGGGATGCTGCCAAACATCCTATAACACATGGTATGCCCCACCCCCAATAATTAACCAGCCCCAAATGTCAACAGGGCCAGGATTGGAAAACCCTGGCCCAGAAGAACAGGCTTCATTTACTGAGATGTGGAAAATGCAGGAGGTGTGGCTGGGGAAGCAGGAACTCCATTTGGACGTCAGATAATGTCCCCATTTCAAAGTCCTTAACCTTAATAACATCTGCAAAAGTCCCTTTTGCTATTTAATGTAAGATATTCATTCACAGGTTCTGGGGATTACTGCATGGATATCTTTGGGTGACCATTATTCTGCCTACTAAAATAACATTAAACATTCTTTGATAACATAATTTAATGGGTATATATTATTAACTATGGGAATGTATTAGAATTAGTTTAAACATTTTTTTTTTATTTTTGGATATTTTTACATTTTTAAATTTAGCTATCTTAAGTAATATTATGACATAATTTTGCCTTTACTTTTTGTTATATTCTAAAGTGAAATTATTTACATCTTTTTGACATTAGCTGGCCCGACTCATTTTCTCCCCATTTTCTGCCTTCCAAGTAATTTTCTCAGCCACAAGGAATATGGGGCACCTGTCATTTTTAGTCCTAGGACAATTATCTAAATGACTTATGGATGAGTCAAGTGACCTTTTTAAATTAATATTTTAATCCACTGATGGTTGTTAATATTGCAATAGTCTTCAGCCTTTCACCTTTCTAAATCACCTTGTGCACAACCACCAGATCAGGTAGATAAAGAAATTGGGGCACAGTGAGGTATGCTACTTGGTAAATATCAAACAGTCAGGGAGTGGAGGAGCCAGGATTAGATCCAGGAGTCTGGAGCCAAATTACACACCCAACCCCTGTATTTGCTTCCTTTTTATGAATTCCTTTCCTGACTGCTTCTTTTTCAAAGCCAAGTAGAAGTAACTTCTGTCTTTACCCTATATATTTCCACTGTGTGCCCCAGTAATTTGTCACACCTCTGTAGATGGTTATCTCTGCTACATCTCATTCATTAAGGATCATGAAAGACCTATGTTTACTACTAACAACACTATGACCTATAGCTCACTTCAAATATTTACATGCAGAAAAGTAGTGGCCATTTAGACAACTGTCCTAAGCACTGGACCACTCAAAAGGGGCAGGCTGGAGGGAATGAGATACCATGCTGAGTTCCAGGTGCCCACAGAACACCCCGGTGAAGATGTCTAGTAGGCAGCTGGAAATGCAGGTCTTCCCTGGCTAAATCAACTAGAAAGTCATAAACAGATAGATAGATAGTGGTCAAAGTGGTGAGTGAGATTTTATAGTAACTATTATTGGCAGCATTTTTTTTTTAAAGATTTTATTTATTTATTTATTAGGGAAGAGAGAGAGTGAGAGACAGCATGAGAAGGGAGAAGGTCAGAGTGAGAAGCGGACTCCCCATGGAGCTGGGAGCCCGATGTGGGACTCGATCCCCGGACTCCGGGATCATGACCTGAGCCGAAGGCAGTCGCTCAACCAACTGCACCACCCAGGGACCCGGCAGCATTTTTTTTGAATGACAAAGTGTAATCACAGTTAGCATTCAATCATATATTGGAAAAGAATGTAATTAGAAGGAAGTATTTTGTGTTTGGTAATGCAGAACTTGAGTGACAGTAAAAATAGCTTTTTAGTGACAGACATAGAAGAGGCAAGAGGCAGTGGGGTAGGAGGAGCATTAAAATAGATATCCTTGGTGTTTATCCCAGAGATGGAAATTTTTCTTAACTGCTGGGACATTTTCCCTCATATCCATTCTAGATGTATCTATAACCTCAGCTGCTATCTGCCACATTAAATTTTAGAAACCATTGGCTTAACAGGTTGAATATTAATATGGACACTAACCCCGAAGGCTGTCTCACATAATAAAATTTTAAAACCCCCTAAGATTCAGTTACTCAATCATACTGGTGAGGACTCATTCTGAAATCGAATGGCTATTCCGATGCGTTGTTATGCCCCTTTTATCCTGCAGGTGTCACCATTAACTCACAGTCCTGGCCTTAGCCAGGCCTTCCTGCAAGCAGTGAGGCCAAGCATTCATTCACACAGGTCCTGCCTGTCTAGGACTCCTGTGTCCAATCCATGTGCATTGGGAAGATTCTGAGGACAGATTTTATAGTAAAATGAGAAAGACACTTATATTCTAGTGACACTTTTATTTGGGCGAGAGCAAAACTATATATAGAATAGAATTTCAGATGGAGAAGTATCTGGATTTTTGTTATTCTTAGCTGCCAAACTGTAGAAACTAGCAGGTCGTTTTAATAGACAGCAAACTATCTGGGTTGGGTTTCCCAGTTTCTTATTTGTCACAGCTCTATATAATCAGTGTTTGTGTTTTTAGGGAAAATGTGTGGGCAGGCTCAAAATCAAGTGTGAGTATGCACATTTACCAGGTAATGCGGCTGTCTAAGGTCCTATTTTCTGCTTGTTGTCATAGAAGTGACCCTTGGACATGGATGCTTTCTGCTTTTCAACAGTTGCCCGATGCTCTGCTAAGGGACGGGCTAGCAGAATTTTCCCTGAGCCAGAAATCGCGGATTTTGTGGTGGTGTCTCTGATTGGCTATCATTTGAACCTGGCACCATCTCGACTTTCCTTCCGTTGAAAGGAAACTGCTTACTGAAATATTTGAGTGAAAAGAGATGTTATATTAGGTTGAATACATATTTCTGACTGCGTGTAATTCTGGATATATAGAGAGAGGCAGAAATGGGCAGCTAAAAAGTGTTACGCGTGGTAATTACTGGGTGGTGGGATTTTAAGAGTTTTTTTTAAAGGCACTTTTTTGTATTGTTTGAATTTTCCTCAGGTAACATATCACTTTTTAAAACAACTTTATTGAAGTATAATTTATATACCATAAAACTCACCCATTTCAAAGTAATATGTAACTTTTATAAAAGCTGTCACACCTTTAAAAATCATGAAGAGATCAGACAAAAGACAAAATGGAATTCACAAAGCATGCCTTTCCTGTACTTTTCCTGTTGTGGGGAAAGTGAGATGTGTGGAGACTTTTAAAAGATTTTTTTTTTTTTTTTTTGTATGAAGGTGATATAGAAGCTCAACCAGCAATTTTTAAAAACAAAAGCTATGTTTGCTTTAAAATTGTTCTTCCTTCTTTTCAGCTCTCAGTCCCTTGGCATTGCACCTCATCCAGAACAGTGCTATTCGCCTTTATTTGAATAAGGCAAAGTGTGCAATTCAACCATTTTGCTGTTTTCTGGGATAGTTCAGAACTTTTGCATTTCTACCCTTAAACTTTTTCAAAGATTCCAAAAGTTTCAAGATTGCTCTTGGGTTGAACAAGTCCCAAGAACAATTTCCTATAAAATGGTGCTGTTTCTATTTCAGGAGAGAAACAGTGATCACATAATAGAATTTGATTTACAGAATTTCCTGTTCTGTAACTAGACACGAACTAAAAGAAGCATTTTATAATGCATATAAACTGTTCAAATAATACTTCTCAAAGACAAGTAAAGAACCGAGGGAAATTTATTTTATATCAATGGTTATATTAATGGTTTTATTTTTTTTCAGTTAATGATGGCATCATGAGAAAAATTACATCCAAAATGAGAATCTAGTGTTACACATTTATATGATTTCTTTGACTCAATATTAAGTGGAAAGATTTGTCCAAATGTTTAGAGTTGTGATGATCTTTCAAAAAGTCCAGAGAAGGAGATTTAAGGAAGATTTTTAAAAAGCTCATATTGTAACAGTTTACTTACATTGATAATGATATGTCAAGTAAGTAGGTTATAAGAATGTATAATAGTATGATTATGTTTAAAACAAGGTCATACGTCAAATGGTATAATTCCAGGTATAACTTGGGAGTCCTGAGAAGCTAGGTAATGTACATCTGTGAAATGGCCACTCACTATAGGCAGCACCACAGATGCATTTGGGTATGACCTTATCCTTTTGCAAAAGCCTCTGTCCATTTTAGTTAACAGGCTGCAAGTGTTTATCTAAGTGTCTGAGCTTGGTGGGGTTTCTAACTTCAGGTTAACTTCAGGTTAACTTTTATTTTCTCCATGGTTCTCTTTAAATATCTTTTTTTTTTTAAGATTTATTTATTTATTTGAGAAAGAGAGAGTGAAGGGAGGAGCAGAGGGAGAGGGAAAGAGAGAAACTCTAGCAGACTCCCCTCTGAGCACAGAAGCCAGACGTGGGATTTGATCTCATGACACTGAGATCATGGCCTTGAAATCAAGAGTCAGATGCTTAACTGAGCCACCCAGGTGCTCCTCTCATTAACTATTCTTGGAGATTTTCTTCTTCTAGCCCTTATTTTCATGTTTGGAAGATCAGAGAATTTTCAGATTTCTTCGAGGGATTAAAAAAATCTAGGTCGGTCTAGTTCCCTCTTTTACTGTTTTTCTTTAAAATTCTTTTCCTATGGCTCAGGCTCATCTCCGGGCTCAAGGGAACTGCTGTACAGAGGGGGCAAGGTTGTGTTTATCCACCTTAAAATATGAATATGGAAGTCTCCTTGGGATATTTGACTGAAGATGTACAAATGAAGAGTAGGGGATACGTTTGTAATACCATTTCTAAGACAAAGTCAACTTGCTTTTTCATAAGGGCGTGGCATATTAATCTTAAAGGGTCTTGGGTCATTAAGTTTGGCACTTCCCATTTATGTTTTGTCTAGTTTTGTTTTTTAGTTGATAAAATTAAGAACCTGACAAATTAACTGATTTTCTCAATATCACAAAACAAATTAATGGCAGGAATTGGAACTCAGGATTTTAGACCACCATGTTAGGGTCCGTGATCAAAGGAATGAGACTGATACAAAGCGAAGGTCAAGCAAAGCTTTATTTCACTCCAAGCATCAAGAATTACACTGGCCGGGCAGGAGGTCAGGATCGTCTCTATGGAGAGAGCAATCCTGCCTAGTTTCTCAGGCTAACTTTGATAGGGCAAAACCACAAATCACAAGCTGTCTGTGAGCACGTAGCTGCCAGGAGCTAATCTTTATCTTTATTGGTCAGAAACAGGGAGGTTACATGTGTGCTTTTTACTGATTTGACGTCTCTACCTGGCCCGACTCTGGCCTTCACTCTTATTTTTCTGGGATCTGTTATCAGGAACCAGCAGACCATATTTTGCTGGTCTCCTGGACTTATTTTTCTAAATAAATTCCTCTAGACTGACTCAGTTTCTTTAAGGCAAGGTCAACCTGCGTTCACTGCACAAACAACAAAATGGCTGCTTGGACAACATGGAGTTACTTAGGCCAAGAAGGCCCTAACACACCAGTCAATTATTTTCCAGTATGCTGTGACTGCTGGTACATGCTGACTGCATATACAACTTGATAAAGAGAAAATTTCATTTTTAAAATATAGTTTTGTAATTGTTCTTAAGAAAAATTAATAGAGAATAGAAATGGATAAATATTGGATTTTTAAATGTATATCATTCATAAACCCTAATATCTGATCAATTTTGGCTTAACGTTTCTTTAGACACATCATAGATATTTAAGTATGCTCCTGTTGTATCACGTTTCTCCCATACTGTAGAATGCACAACTGGCTCTTCATAAATATATGGTTTTAAATTATCATAAAATAATTATCTTTTTCTTATAGTGAAGCTTGATCTCAGAAAAAGATACTACTCTGATAGGTAATTCCATTTCCAGATAATGAGACTAAATCAGGTAATAAGTTTATATGTTTTCCACAAGGAAAAATTAGTTCATTATATGGAAGAGACTTCTATTACATTCTCTATAATGTAAATTACAATTAAAAAAAGGATTTTTTTTAATGAAAAATGAACTTCTCTGATGGTTTGTTTCACTCCCTCCATTATAATTTCTTTTCTTTTTTTTAAAGATTTTATTTATTTATTTATTTGTTTGCTTGTTTATTTATTTATTGAGAGAAAGAGAGAGAGAGAGGAAGAGCAGAGGGAAGATGCAGAGGGAAAAGCAGGCTCCCTGCTAAGCAGGGAGCCTGATGTGGGACTTGATCTCAGGACTTTGGAATCATGACTTGAGCATAACCAATTGAGCAGCCCAGGCATCTCTACCTCCCCTATAATTTCTTCACTGATTCCTTTATCAGTACTAAGCTTCTATATTGGATGAGTTAACAGTCTCCTTATACTCAGCTGAGGCTCATTTCACAACTGTGGACATAGACTGGACCTAGTGGTGGTTGAAACAGAGACCCCAGAGAAAGAAAGAATAAAAATGTCTTTATGTAGATTTAATAAGTGTTTTTTTCTTTTCCTTTTTAACATCATCTAGGATAGATGCTTCCTTCTCATTTTATTTTCAATGAATATAGTCAAGGTACAACCAAGTCATTACTTCTAAAGTTGTCTTATATCTTCTTTTCTCATTATTTTAGAGAAATCAAGAATAAGAAAAATGAAAGATTTTATTTCCCCTTCATTTATTCTTTTTTCTGAAGGTTATTCTTTTTTCATGTAGGCCCAAGTTTCTGACCTATATCATTTTCTTTCTGCTGGAAGAACTTCCTCAGTTTGTGTATATGTGTGTGTACCTTGGTTTTCATTTGAGAAAAACTTTATTTCTCTTTTACTTCTGAAGGATAATTTTACTGGGTATAGAATTTTAGGATGGCAGCTTTTCTTTTTTAGAATTTGATTATTACATGCTACTTTTTTCTTGCTTATATAGTTTCTGACAAGAGGTCCAATGTAATTCTCATCCTTGTTCTTCTGAACATAAGTTGTTTGTGTTTTAACTTTTACATCTTTCAAGGCTTTCTTGTTGCCTTTGGCTTTCTGCAGTTTTAACATATTATGTTTAGATTTTTTGTTGCTGTTTTTAATCCTGCTTGGTGTCCTCTGAACTTCTCAGGTCTGTAGATTAATATTTGGTACTCATTTTAATAAGTTTAAACTGTGGTTTCTTCCACCCATTTCCCTTTTTATCTCTCTATCCCTCTAGTATGCCAATTATGCACACATTAAAACCTTTGGTATTTTTCTACTTCTCTTGTATATTCTGTTCTTTAAAAAAATTCTTCTTTTTTCTCTTTGAGTTTAGTTTGAGTGATTTCTATTGACTTATTTCAAATTTTCTGACTTTATCCTCAGCTGCATCAATTATATTAATGCCCATGTCAAAGGTACCTTTTATATTTGTTATTGTGTTTTGAGTTCTAGCATTTCCTTTTAAATTTTTTATTGTTTCCATCTCTTTGAGATTACCTAGCTACTCTTGCAAATTATTTGCTTTTCCATTAGAACATTTGATATTAGTTAGAGTTAATATAAATTCTCTGTCAGATAAATTCCAACACCTTGGTTATGTTTGAGTTTGCTTTTGGCAATTGCTTTGTTCTTCAGATTGCTTTTAATCAGCTTTTGTCATACTTCATAATTTTTTTGTTGAAATCCAGAAATGTTGGATAGAATCTGGGCAGCAATTCTGAGGTAAATAGGCCTTTAGTGTGAAAAGTGACATCAATCTGGCCAAGAGTGACTAAATCTATGACTGAAGTTTTTGTAGTGAAACTTGTTTTTGTCTCTCCTTTTGGGTTTGGCATTTGCATTGCTTCTTCTTAGACAGTCTATCTCTTTCAGTTTTTCCAGTTTTGATCCACAATTATTGCTACTGGAAGTTTATTAGCACATGGGCAGGAAGTGGTAGGTAGAGATGATCTAATCATTTGATTACATTTTGGTCTTTGGGGTGCACAGTAGGCCTGTGTCTTAAGAGTGTGGCTTCCATAAGTATCTCTGTCCTTCCTCCATGTGTAGAATTATTTGCCCTGCCCCAATCCCTTCCCTAGCTGTAACATTCCTAATCTATGTATGTGAAACCATCTCCCTTCTAGGTTTATGCTTTCCTTTCAATTTAAATTATTTTTTTGATGGGAAATTGAGGCTGGAGTTGGGTTGGACCCAGGCAGATGAGATGGGATTTCACTGTTGCTCTCTGGTGATGTTTTGACCAAGGTTAAGACCTTATTCTGTAAGGGAGAGAAGTCTGGGCAGTTAACACAATGATTATTATTATTTCTTATTTTATTATTTATTATATTAATTATAATATATTAAATGTATATTTAATACATTATGTATAATATAACATAATATATTGTTAATATGTTATAGTATTTTATTATTTATTAAATTTTATTTACCTCCCCTGCCAGGCCCCTGGGGAAAGCTTTCTGAGATTTCTTTGATCCTCTCTGTGAAAGCCTGATGCGGTCCCAGAGGAAAAGCCTCTGAAAGTGTGGGGGGCTCACAATAACTGCAGCTGACTCTTGCTCTCTAGCAATTTGTCAAAATTCCTACCTAAATGCTCCTGTAAGCCTATGGCATCCTGTGGTTTCTGCTCCAGGTAAGCAAATCTCAGGTCCTGTATCTCCCTGGAGTTTAATCTCTTTTCAGATTTAAGGGAGATGGGTTGCCTTGAGATCCTGGGTAGTTCTCTGACAAGTCCAAAAAAAAAAAAAAGATTGATTTTCATCTTGTTCAGCTTCTCTTTATTTTAAGAATAGGAATCCTGACTTCCAATATCTGTTTAAATTTTATTTTTACTTATTTTTGATGAAAAAATTACACATATTTAAGGTGTACAAAGTGATTTTTTAAAAAGATTTATTTATTTATTTATTTATTTAAGTTATCTCTGTACCCAATCTGGGTGTGAGCTCACAACCTTGATATCAACTCACATGGTCCACTGAGACAGCGAGGCACCCCAAATTGATGTTTTGATATTTATAAATATACACAGTGAAATGATTACTACAAACTAATTAATATATTCATCACCTTCCATAGTTACCATTGTGTGTGTTTGTGTGTGTGTGTGTGTTGAGAACACTTGAGATATACTGTCTAGGTAATTTTTACTTATACAATATATTATAGTTAATTATATTCACCATGCTGTACTTTAGGTTTTTAGAATGTATTTATCTTATAACTGAAAGTTTGTACTCTGAACAATCTCTGCCCTTTCCTCTCCATCCTCTGGTAATCACGATTCTACTCTCTGTTACCATGAGTTCAGTTTTTAAATTTTTTTTATTCTATTTATGTGAGATCATGCAATATTTGTCTTTCTGTGTCTGGCATATTTCAGTTAACATAATGTGTTCTAGGTTCATCCATGTTGTTGTAAATGGCAGGACTAACTTCTTTTTTAAGTCTGAATATTATTCCATTGTCTGTATATACCATATTTTTTTTATCCATTCATCTGTTGATGGACACTTAGATTGTTTCCATACCTTGCTATCATAAATAATGCTGCAATGAACATGGAAGTGCAATATTTCTTAAAGATAGTAATTTTATTTCCTTTGGATATATACCCAGTAGTGGGATTGCTGGATCATATGGTATTGCTAGCTTTAATTACCTGAAAAACGTTCATGCTCCTTCCATAATGTCTGCACTAATTTACATTCTTACCAACAGTGCACAAATGTTCTCCTTTTACCATATCTTCATCAACACTTGTTTTGTTGTTGTTGTTTCTTGCTTTTTGATAATAGGTATGCTAACAAGAATAAGGTGATAGCTCACTGTGGTTTTGATTTGTATTTTCCTGATGAATAATGATGTTGAGCACCTTCTCACATACCTGTTGGCTATTTTTAATGTCTTCTTTGGAAAAATGTCTATTCATTTTTCATTCCCAAGTCTCTCATAATTTTTTCCTTGAGAGAATTATCCCTCTCAGCACTTTTCCAACTATTACTTTTTATTGTTAATATCTTGATCTGCATTTCTTAATGAGCTTACTTATAGACTGTGTATTGTCACTGTAGCTTAAGCTCTTCCATATGGTTAGCAACTTCTCTTCATCCTCCTCCTTCTCCTCTTCTTCTTCTTCTTTTTCTCCAATTCTTCAAATACGTTTTTTTAAACTTTTTTTTTTGATGTATAGTTGACACACAATGTTACATTAGTTCACAACATAGTGATTCAACAGCTCTATATGTTAGACTATGCTCACTCCTAGTGCAGCTACCATCTGCACACAATGCTATACCATTGACTATATTCCCTATTCTGTGCCTTTTATCCCCATGTCTTCGAAGAATTTTTTATTGCTTCTGGCCTCAGATAATCACATTTATGTTAGCCTTCATTATACATATTCAGTCTAGATTTTTATACCTTATTTTCTTCATACTAAAATCTCAGGATGAATTTACCAATGACATTTTTTTTAAAGATTTTATTTATTTACTTGACAGAGAGAGAGATTGAGATCACAAGTAGGGAGAGTGGCAGGCAAAGGGAGAGGGAGGAGCAGGCTCCCCACAGAGCAGAAAGCCCAATGTGGGGCCTGATCCCAGGACCATGGGATTGTGACCTGAGCCAAAGTCAGATGCTTAACCAACTGAGCCATGAGGTGCCCCACCAATGATATTCTTGCTTGTATTTCTTCTCATTCACTCAGTATAAGAATAAGCAAATCACATTTCATTATTCTACCTTCCTAATGGTCAGTCTCTTATTCCAAAGTTTCTGTTTATAAAAATTTCTCACACTAAAATCCTGGAATCAACTTTTATTTTCCATCTTTTTTTTTCTTTTGTACTACCTTTTAATTCTTTTCTTCCTCCTTACTCCTTCTTTCCCCATCTGTGCCTCTCTTCATTATGTGCCACTTGCAATGGCCACCTACTAGGTTTTTCTACCACCATTATTTCTCCCATCTACTTCATTCTTTGGATCTCTGTCAGATTTATCTTTAGCCACTTTCTATCTCATTAATATGTAATTGCTCTCATGCCACCTGCAGGGGTGAAACCAGATTCTCTCCTCTCTCATCTCAAGGTACTGTGTAATCTAACCTGTCAGTCATCTTTTACTTCCATACTGAATGTAGTCTTTTAGTGAGGTTTTTTTTTTTTTCTGCTATGATTTATACTGTTTCCCTGTCATTGGCCTTTCTCTTGTTCTTTCTATAAGAGCTCCCCCAGATATAAATCAAGGTTATTTGTGTATGTTCCCTGACAGCTTCAATCCATAGTGATTTCTGTCACCTTCAACCAACTCAAGTAGCTGCATCCCACAGTTTAGAAGACATTCTGTGCTCAGTGATTGTTGCACAAACTTAGGTCTTGATTCCCACAAGCATTTGCTCTCATTTAGAATGGGGACTCTGATGGTCTATGATATGGCATAAGCAATATATGCCCTGCTGGAGCTTGAGGAGTGCACCCCCTCACTAATTAAATTTCATTGTGGCTGTCCACCTGTGGGGTTACTAAAACCCCACAGAAGCTCTTATTCATTTGATATGGGAGTTCACTGTTATTACTTATTTGTGCTTAAAAAAGATCAATATGTTAAAGAAGCCTATGATAAAAGCAAAACAAGATATGCTGACTGTGAAGTCAAAGAATAGGACTATTAAGAAAGCTGTCTGTAGCCTTAAAGAGGTTTGTTGGGGATACAGCCTTGCCATTATATGAAGATAAATTGAGGAACTAACTACCCTAAATAGAAACAATCTGTTAAAGCCAACATTAATCAAATCCAAATTATGTTTCTTTTGATTTAGCACCCAACTATGAAGGCATAGAGTGGAGAATAAAAAAAGTTCTTTGCCTTTAGCTGTTAATTTACAAGGGCTCAAAAAATATAGTCATTAATATATTATTGATTAGATGCTGATCTTCTTAAACTGTAAGCAACAGTAACAATGTACTAGACTGCAATTAATTTCAGTTTTTCTTTGGAAGCTAATTGAGAGCTTGTCACCAGTTAGGAAAAAGAACAAGTTCATATAAATCTGTCCATGGAGGGACGCCTGGGTGGCTCAGTGTGTTAAGCCTCTGCTTTTGGCTCAGGTTATAATTACAGGGTCCTGGGATCGAACCCCGCATTGGGCTTTCCCTGCTTCCCTCTCTCTGTCTACTTGTGATCTCTTCCTCTCTGTCAAATAAATAAAATCTTAAAAAATAAAAAAGCTGTCAATGGGTAAAATATATAAAGAGCATTTACACATATAATAATATAATATTATCATTAATCTTTGATGTTCCATACAAAGTATGATGAATTTTATTTTGCATTCCAGAAATAGCAAATCTGCTCTAGCAAAGAAGCCAGACTAAGTCTTAGAAGCCATGAGTAAGACATAGTTAAATCTATCTAAATGAATAGAATAGTTTTATTAACTGTTTAAGTTCCCCTAGTAATAATATATATATAATATATATATTTGTTATATAATAAATTGCATTAATTTTAAGCTTGTTTACAATAAGAGTACTTTGTACATTTATAATTAAAGTTGGCTTTATATATTTTAGTAAATTGCAGCTACAGTATAAGGTCATATTTTATTGCTGCGCATCATTGGTTCTCCACTATAGTTTCTTATGAGAATAATCTGGAGAATTTGTGAAAAATAACCATGACTGTGCCTTACCCACCCCAATTAAATCAGAATCTCTGAATGGGTGCTTCATATCCATGTTAAAAAAAAAAGTTCTAGCAGTTATAATGTTTAACCAGGGTTGAGAATTAGTAATGAAAGGTTACATTGAGTTGAAATAATTGACTGATACTGTCCTATTTACTTTTGTATTTTTTCTTTAAAGAAGGAAGAGGACAGAATATGCTAAAACAAAATAAAAACCATATAATTAGAACTTTTTGGTAATCAGAATAAATGATAAATAGGACTTAACTGTATCAATCTCTATGGCTTTGATAGCTTTTACTTCTTTTCTTTGAGGATTTGGTATTGAAGCAGGGCCTTAGAGGCACTTTAACTCTTTTAGGGCCCTGAGTGTCTATTTAATACATAACTTATACAGCTTAATCTATTTCTGGTGTCATGAAACAGTTAAAGCAATCCTGGCAGCATTTTACTATCAGAGTGACTTATATAGCCACTGACAAGAATAGAAATGATTGTATGACTTATGGCTAGTTATATAATTTCTTTGTAATTCTCCTCTCATTCTGGCAAATGAGAATAATAGGGTACACTCTAAGGAATGCTAATATTTTAAAACTAATTTTACATACAGGGATCGAATGTCAATTTAAAGTGAAATGAAGAACCATGACAAAATTTTAATTATTTATCATAGTGGATTTTCTATCAACCCTTTTACCTTAAAGGAGAAATATAAATGAAAGTATATTCTTAGAAAGAATCTAATTTATGTCTGACAAAGCCAACATTCTCACAGAGACTCATATTTAAATATCAGTTTATTTGCTCAATGGGCCAAATGAAAATCAACTTCTTTATAGAGTTGACTTTACATTTCTAACCAAAAGCAGCTACACAGTATTTCACAATCAGAACACTACTTTATACCTAGCCTGTTTTATATGAATTGAATAGAAAAATATGACTTGATTCTTTGATTTGAATTGGGTGATCACGTTATTCATCTCAGAAGGACTTTTATAAATATAAAAATTTACTTTCTAGAATTCCATAATTTTCTTTCAGAGAAAGCTATAATATATATATATTTTTAAGATTTTATTTGTTTATTTGAGAGACAGAGAAAGTGAGAGAGAGCATGAGAGGAGAGAAGGTTAGAGGAAAAAGCAGACTCCCCGCGGAGATGGGAGCCCAATGTGGGACTCGATCCCAGAACTCAAGGATCATGACCTGAGCCCAAGGCAGTTGCTCAACCAACTGAGCCACCCAGGCGCCCCAATATTTTTTGAGTCAGAAACAAAGAAAATCTAACCAAAACTGAATCTTTATCCTTTCAGTTATTTCATTATTGAAAAGACTACATCTTATTTTTCCTCAGTGATAATTCTAAATTCAAGTTTTACATCCAGGTGTTTTTGTTTTTTTGTTTGTTTGTTTTTTGTTGTTTTTTTTTTTTAGATTTTATTTATTTATTTGACAGAGAGAGAGATCACAAATAGGCGGGGAGCCAGGCAGAGAGAGAGGGGGAAGCAGTCTCCCTCACTGAGCAGAGAGCCCATTGAAAGGCTATCCCAGGACCCTGAGATCATGACCTGAGCTGAAGGCAGAGCCTTTAACCCACTGAGCCACCCAGGCACCCCTTCATCCAAGTGTTTTAAAAAGATATTGAGAGAGTTTCAAAAAGCATTATATATCTTTATTAATGCAGAAACCTGAACCAGGAGAGCAATTTAAAATTTCATAAAATTTGAAGTTAAGGAGTGGTGGGTGAGCCTCGTGGTGGGTATCGAGAAGGGCACGTACTGCATGGAGCACTGGGTGTGGTGCATGAACAATCAATCTTGTAACACTGAAAAATTAAAATAAACAAATTTGGGGAGAAAAAAAATTTGAAGTTAAGGAAAGAGTGAGGAACTAATAAAAATATGATATCAACATAGTCACAATTGTTCAGGGTCAGTGTGTACTATATGTTTATATGTCTCTCTCTATATGAGTATGTTTTATTCACCCTCATCAAACCCTCAAAATATTGTTATTTTCATTTGTGATAAATAAGGACTTTAGATCTCAAGGAAGTTATATTACATACCAAAAATTACAGATTATGTCAAAAGCATACTTTTTCCCCTGTGTGAGGAAGGATGTACTATACCTAAACCCCGTGCTAAATTCACTGGGGGTAGGGCAGAAGAGGAACAAAATAAATGTGAAGATTGACATTTTCTTAATGACTCCCAAGGATTTTAGCCAAGGACAGGAAGATAAAAATCTAACAAAACATCTGTAAAGCAATTGGATAGATGTTTTTTTAAATTTAATTTTATTTCTTCAGTGTTCCAAGGTTCATTGTTTATGCATCACACTTAGTGCTCCATAAAATACATGCCCTCCTTAATATCCACAACTAGGTTCACCCATCCCCCCATGCCCCTCCCCTCCAAATCCTCAGTTTGGATAAATGTTTAATAAATGTGTCATCAGAATATTGATGCTGACCATTTAATTTCTGAGTCAGCTTTGCAGAATCACTAATATGTGTATGGAACACTATTTACCTCACCCTCTTTTTCCCTATGCTCTGGCTTTACCTGCAGCCTACAATTCCTTGAATGCAGTCTGAATTATTGACAGGTGTTCCCTACCTGTCAGAAAAGGAAAAGTAATGTCCTTTTCCACATGTCTATTTACCTAGATGCAAATTCCTTATTGTCTATCAAAATACTAATCAAACATTTTAGACTCTGAAAAATATTCTATAATTCCCTACTGCTCATCTGTTTCTCCATAATCCCATATCTCTAGTGATATTCCCCTCACTAAGTTTTAAATTTCACATTATTTTTTCAGTAACAGATCATAAACTCCTAAAGGATGTACCAGATCATAAGACCCTTCATGTCAGGCATTCAGCTAGTGCCTAATAAATGTGTTTTGAATATACGACAATGATTGGATAAAAGCACAAATCATGCTTGGGATAGTGAGAAAAGTCTACAGAAATCATAATCATGAAATTTTGACTGGGTCTTAAAGGTTGTGTAGAAATGTTCCAGGTAGAGAAATGACAAGGCACCTCACATGAGGTGGTAACATGAGGAAAATCATGGGAGAGATTAGTTTGGTAGGTAAGTCCAGTAGAGGGGACAGGAGTGATGGAAGGGGACTTGATGGAAGGCTGAGGTCATTTTGAAAATGTAAGCTAAGAGTTGTGTTATCAAGCTCATCATAGTGCAGATTCTCAAGAATTTGTCGGCAGACTGAGCTTAAGAAACTCTGTGCTAGCACCCAGAAAGAATTTAGATTATATTATTGGAAGGTGCAATCTAGAAGATTAGTGTATTACAAATAATTATGTTATAAATGTTTCAATGACCAAGTCATGTGAATTTTCATAACATAGTATTACATCTACCTAATAGGGTCTCAATTTTGTAAAACTTTAGCCAGTGATGTTTCTTACATATGTAGAAATCTGACACTTTGTACTAAATATGAAATTAATGGCTTAAAAAGAAAGGAACAAGGTTATAATTTCAAAATATGACACATTTGCTGATGGAACAATTGAGTCTTCTTTGCAATTTTATTCATTAACTATTTCATACAACTATCATGATTTTTTCTTCATATCTTTTCCTATCCTATTATCTTCTACATCTTAAAAACTTATCTACTACTCATTTGTTTCTTATGCTTTCAACCAAGATAGAAAAAATTTATTTTCTATGCAATGCTAACATATGCAGGATTTCACAGCAACAAACTTCCTCAGTGAGAAAAACAGCTCTGTGTTCTTCAAATATTGTAAACTGGTCTATTCATGGTTGGCAAGCCTCTATAATCTGTATATGGCTTAAATTCAGAAGTAAAAAAGAGAATAAAACCATAACTATGGGCATAGAGAAAACAATATTCATTTATGGGAAGCTTTGGTCAATGACATTTCTAGTTCTCTCTGAGGTGTAAATCCCCAGGTGGCAATCAAACATGTCTGGATATTGGATTTATGAAGCCAATTTAAAATAAAAAGGAAGTAAGCATACATGCATACAAGTAAAAATGTTCTCCCAAATGTTTGTGAACAAATAAATTTATAGTAAATTTTCAAATATACTGCATCTAGAGATTTTATTGGCTTTTGAGTAACATTTATTATAGCCATTTGATTTCTTTTGGAAAAGCTTTATTAATAATATAGTAGTCAAATGCCATGCTTGTGTCTAGTGATAAAAAGAAATCAGTAAGGTTACATTGGTGTGTGAGTATAAGGAGCAAGGGCAGGCTGCCCCAAGATGGGACACTTTCATATGAACATTATTTTGAGTTAAAAGCATTCCAAAACCAGCAGATTCAGAAAAAGCTCTTTACCTACCCTTCAACTGCCTGCTTGTACCAGGAAGACAGCTATTGCCTAAGAAATGTCAACATAATAGGACAACTTTTATTTTTCAGATGCCTCCTTTTACATTCTTGCTAGTGGTCTTTCTCTCCTTTGTAGTCTCAGATGCCTACCCCTCTCCTTAGCTCTTATAAGGATCATATTGCCTGACTGTCTTTGGAATTTCCATGTCTGTGTGAATTCCCTGTACATATATTATTAACTTTGATTTTCTCCTGTTAATCTCTTTCATGTCAATTGGATTCTTAGTCCAGCTGGAAGGATCTTAAAGGGTAGAGGAAATTCTTTCTCCCCAACAGAACTAAGAATTTTTCCGGTTTTTTGCCCAGCCACTCAGATGTGCACCCTCCACCTTTACCCTCATAAAGTGAAGTGGGTTCATGAAATGGGTTCATCCCACTTCAACTGAAGTGACTTCTACTGAGGAAGAAGCATAAGGCACAGACTCAAGCACATCTGGCCTCTTTTGCCTTCCTCACTGCTTCCCATCATTGGTCTTTTTCAACTATCCTGACACTTTATGTCAAGGCCCAGCCTGGAAGAACATACCTTAACTTGGCTGGGAGCCCACTTCAGACTTTAGCCTGTGTTAATCTCTCTTTTACCTCACTTATCAGCTGTTAATCTCCTTCTTGGATCCAGGTCCTTAATGCCCTGCTAGCTACAGTCCACTTTGTTTGAACAAGTTCCAGATTCCTAATGTTTTTTTGTGAAATTGATTTCATTTGAGTGAAAACTCTGGAAGCTGAGGGAAAGGTGGATCTTCTGTGAGGTGATGTAAGCATGCACCCACCCAAGATGCCCTTTATCTCCTTAGAATCTATCTTACATGTCTCCCTCTTTACATACCACTTTTGCAAATAAATCTATACTTTATGGTCAAGATAGGCACATATTAGCATATTTCCTCCTTTTTGATTTTGGTCCTTTCAGTGACTTCCGTCTACGCCATCTTACTTAGAAATCCCATGGTACACATTATATCAAATTTATTTCTTACTTTTATCTTCAAAAGTGGTTTAGTTTTTGCTCTTCTCCTCTGCATATTTCTTCCCTCTACTGAGTCTAACTTTTTTGCTTTCCTTTCTTCACAGGATGAACTATGAAATTTCTACATTATGCTGCTTTTATCTGAAATACTCTATACTTTTTACACTTTCAAAGTTTTAGTATATATGTAAATTTTGTGTAATACCTCATTTAGGAGAAGTTATGGAAGTGATCTCAGAAGTACCCATCTGACCCACTGAATATTGTCCACTATGACAATGTCATAAAATTATGGTACATGAAGGACATGAGAGATCATGTCATTGTTACCTTGGGTTTAAATTCAACTAAAGTATTTTAGCAAGTAACTTGGCTAGGTGATGGGGCATTAGAGTTTATAACTTGAAAGAAATATAATAAATGTGGTATGCTGGGGAAGGGAACATCTACTTTTTCCCCTTCTCGTGTTGCTCCAACATTTCTTCTCAAGCTTACTATATCCTTGAAAAGGGAATGTTGCATCTCCATTATGGGCATTTCTGCCCTTTCCTTTGTACCTTCTCACAGGAAATGGAAGAGTAAATTTAGTGGGTTGATGATTGATATTCCTGAACCAGAGTCATCCTGTGATGATCCAGAGTGATGGCTGGGCCAGCCACCCTCTTTCTGTCCTGTGTGCAGCTGGCCTGCAATCTGGCTGCTAAGTTGCTCTAAAGAGTATGGTCTTCTGTCCTGGGAATATCTGAAAATAAGCTTTGGAAAGAGGATCCTATGATTTAGATTTGGAAGCAAGCGGTAAGGGCCCCTGTTTTGGCCTCAGCATTAAACCAAGTTGTCCATTCCAGTTTTTTGAAGGAACTCTGCATTGGGAATCACAACATGCTGGTGCTGTTGACAGCACCAGTGCTTGACACTAATAACAGCATCTCAATTGGATCTTGACCCTTATCAATGTTGTATGAGGGATAGGAGTACGGGTGATAAGCCTTGGCCAAAAAGTCCCTATGCCAAACCCTTGTCTAAAATTCTAAACCTTATGGATTTTTTCTTCCTTCTGTGCCCTTTACTTCTAATTAGATGCCATGGACATCTGCTACATGCCAGGAAAGTTCTGGGTGATTTTTTTTTAATATGATCTGCAGTCCTCAACCACTTTGAAATGAGGCATCATTAGTTCCATCTTGCAGAGAAGTGAGTGATCAGTGTCTTAGAGTAAGGGGTCAAGTAGGGAGGTGATTACAGGCTCTGGTGCCCAAACCTTGCAATCTTCCACTGAACCACCCTATCCCTGTAGAAGGCCTGTGGTGCTTGGTGGGTTTTCTCTTGGGTTTCCCTACATCACTTTACACATGCTAACAATTCATCCCAGGACCCTCATTTCTTCATTTCTACACCACTATGAGAGCCTCAAGCTTCATCTCTTGTTCTGTTCCTTTGTATTACCTTTGGCCAGATTGTGTCACTAAATTGCAACACTAATGATATCAATTCCTTACCCTTGAACTTTTTTTTAATTACCACCTAAAACAAGTACAAATCTATCAGGGAAGACAATCTACCAGGAGATACAAACAATAAAAATAATAAATAAAATACTGTATAGAATTATGTAAGTCTATGGCAAAGATTTTAAAATATATTTACATATATGAGAAATAAGGAAGAAAGAGGGCTTAGCAGTGCCAGGGAAATGGGAATGCAGCTGTAATTTAAAATAAGAAGCCTCATTGAGGAGGGGCATTTGAGTCAAGACTTGAACTGGGAAGGGACATAAGCTTGTGTATGCCTGGGGGAAGCACAGAGCAGGCAAAGCGGCAGTCCTTACCAACACCATAAGCTAGGAGTGTGCCTGGAATGTCAGAGGTGTAGCTTGGATGCTGATGTGGCTAGAGCAAAGAGACCGCTCAGCACAGGATGTTGCAGATCAAAGAAGTGGATTTGCTTTGTATTGTGAGTGATTTCCTTTTTGTTCTGAGTGAACACTGCAGGGGTTTGAAAAAAGAGGTGGCAGGATTGATCTGACAGGTTTTAAAATGATTACTCTGACTTCTGCATTTTCTGCCTTCTTCTGACTTCTTTGTTGAAAACTGACTTCCTGAGGCCAGGAAGGGATAGGCAGGGAGTAGTCAGGAGGCCCTTAGTATAAACAGGTTCAGAGGCAGTGATGCTTTTGATATACTTTGTTGCAGTATAGGTTTTTCATGGGTGCACATTCTAGGTCTATTGAAAGTCACCACTTGGATGTAGGATTTACAGAAAGAAAGAAGTCAATGATACTACCAAGATTTTTGGCCTAAGTAACTAGAAGGAAGGGCCATCAGTTGAGATGGAGGAGGCTGTAGGTGGGATAGGTTATAGAGGGATAATCAGAATTACAGATTTGCACATAAGTTCCAGAAGTCTATTGGATAGCCAAGGGAGCATATGAGGTAGGTAGCAGGCTTGGAAGTAGGAGTGCGAGTGAGTAGTCTGGCCTCGCTGTGTAGCTGGGTTGCCACTGAACTATGGAAAGTATTCACAGTTACAAGACTGGATGGCACTGAGTGTGGATAAAAAAGAGGGAGACCTCGGGACCTAGCCTTGTGTATCTCTCACAGGAGGCTGGGTAAAGGAAAGGGAAACAGCAAAGGAATTTAAAAAGAGTAGCCCTTTAGCAGAAGAGAAACCAGTGTGAAAAGTATATTGAGGAGGAGACAGTCACCAAGAGGCTCAAATGTTGAAAAGTCAAATTTCAACACCAGCTCTAGCAAAGACAATAAAAATGTGCTGAACTTATCTTACCTGCTGTAATGACAATTCAAAATGTGCTCCTCTGTCTTTATTTCACACATTTCTCTGACATTTCAGAGTTACTTTTGCCTTTTACCTTAAGGAGGAAAATTGAGGATAAAGGTTAAGAACCATCTCACTACCTCTCTTGGCTACCAAGAGATTTTCATAAATTAGTCCCAGCCTGTTTCACTGAGTCACTTTCCTACCTTCTGTTTGAAGTGACGTCTTCCAGTTGCACATTGGTACCATCCAATTCCTTTTCTCCTCTGCAGGGTCTTCCTTAACTTGCTTCATTTTGTTCTTTCCTCTTCTCTGGCACCCTTTTAATTACATCCTATCATTTTGTTCTTCCTGGGCTCCAAAGTAGCTCTTCCGCTCTTCAGTCCTTCGGTCTGTACTCCATATAGCACCCAAAGTCACCACCGCTCTTCATTGCTTAAAAATCAAACCAGCCCCCCCGGCTCCACGGGGACTCTTCTTCTTCCTCTGACCTTCTCTCCTCTCATGTTCTCTCTCACTTTCTCTGTCTCTCAGATAAATGGGTAAAATCTTTAAAAAAAAAAAAAAAATCAAACCAGCCCAGGTAATGTTATGGGAGTTGTCTTGTGCTATAGGATGTGGAGTGATCATCCTGGCCTCTTCCCACTGGATGCCTATAGCAACACCACCTCAGTTGTGACAAACAAAAGTATCTTCACAGATTGCTGAATATCCCCCCTTGTGGGCAAAAGCACCCTAAGTTGGAAACCACTGATCTAGCTCGTATCTCTCTCTAGCTAAATTCCAATCTTTTGTTCAAATCGTTACTAGAATAATGTTTCTGAAATAAAAAATTCATTAAGGGGGCGCCTGAGTGGCTCAGTGGGTTAAAGCCTCTGCTTTCAGCTCAGGTCATGATATCAGGGTCCTGGGATCCAGCCCTGCATCAGGGTCTCTGCTCAGCAGGGAGCCTGCTTCCCCCCTCTCTCTGCCTCCCTCTTTGCCTACTTGTGATTTCTCTCTCTGTCAAATAAATAAATAAAATCTTTAAAAAAATTCATTAAGGAATTCTATTTCTTTAAATCTTGTAATATGTCCTGATCCCTTTCAGGATCAAGTTCAAACTTCCTTGCTGAGCTTCTGACTTCTGCAGGCACAGATGCCTGTCCAACTACTGCTCTGTAAAGGAGCATGTGCTTTTATGCCTGTGCTTCACATAGATTTGTCTTTCCACTTCGTAAACTGGCTTTCTTTTTTTGTATCTAGGTAAGTACAACTTGTCCATAAAAATTAGTTAAAGAATCCTATTTTCTGCACAACATTTCTTTACCTTTAAATCTGGTTTAGATCCTTTTTGCTCTGGTGGCATTCCTTGCATACATTATCCTAATACACAACCTATTAGACTGAGGTCATTGATTTCTTATCTTTACCTCTAACCAGACTCAAATCTCTGAGAAGGTCGAGGATCTTATCTTACACTACGAAGAAACTCAATAAAGCCTATTAATGTTTTAATATGCTAAAGGATCACAGAGGAGTAAAGTTACTTTTGACATGAATAATCATTAAGTCCTTAGTGGAGAAAGTACCATTTGAATTGCTTCTGAATGGATGAGAAAACATTTTAAACACAAACACTAATTTTTAAAAAGGGAGATTCAGAGATAGGGAAATTGAAATTTGGTTAGAAGGTGATTAGACTCATGTGAGAGAGGAGGGGAGTCACAAATTGACACTAGATGTCGGGAAACCTTGAATTCTAGCAGAAGACAGTGGGGAGATATTAAAGATCCTAATAAGAGACTGGTTTAATCAGCACTTTTTTCTGTAAAAGCTATCGGATAATTCAATATAGTAGATTGTAAAGAAATGGTTTGGTTTAGAAGGGCCATTTATAGCTATTCAGGTAATAAGAGATGAAGACTGGAATTGGACTATACCTATTTTAGAAACATGACTTTTTCCATAAGTATTCTGATTTAAGATTGGAATAACTTTTTGAGGAGTCAAGACTGTACAATATAAATTTTAACTGGTTTTAACTGTTTAAGAATAATTGTAATCCTTTATATGATAGATTTTGGTAGAATAAACTATTGACTTGAGCACAGCATGCAAATAAGATACTAGAAAACTTTTCTCTTGAACCTAATGGATTATGGTAATTCCGTCAGTTTTTCCTTTAAAATCAGTTAAAATAATTTACTGTGCTCTGAAATAAAGATCTCCATTCAAAGACTTAATTAACTCCTAAACTGTATGAATAATTTATTGTTCTAACAGAGCATTCGTACTTGCTATTGTGCAATGAAGCTAGAAAATGCATATTTTAATCTCATCTGACTCATATGGAAAGTTGGAGTCACAATGGTGCATCCAGCAGGCAAAAATTCTTTGATGAATATGGAGGCAGGGCACAGTAGATCTCCGAGTCAGCTATCACCTCGGTGTGACTTCTCTAAGGTCTGTTTTAAACATCTCCTCAGCTGCATGCTCCCAATTCATATTTCCTTAGCTTACATTTTACATAGACATGTGAAAAATTATATATACAGACACACACAGACTGACACACACATGTAACTTCTCTCTACTGGCAGTGCTCTTTTTTTCTTTCTGAACTCAAAGCTTTTGAGGAAATAAAAAGTAGCTACTTTTTACAAAAGGGTTGGGTGCATTGAACTTATATTCTTTTTTGATTGTGCAGTTAGATACAGATAAATATAGTGTTCTTCTTCCCATCTCTGCTCTTACATTAGAGTGGGGTTGCCAAGGTGATGGTACAGCACAGTGGATTTGTTTTTATGTGGCTCAGTGAGTTCACGCTAAAAGCTAAATCAATACCAGCAACTTCTCGCCCTGAGAACCATTCCTTCTCTATTATTTTTGTTGTCATTCTCTGGCCACATGTTCTTGCTCTGCATGTTTTATAAAACTTGGGAAGATTTTTGTCCTCATTTGGGTGGGCTAATACCTGGGGCTGGCTGTGTAAGTCAATATTTACTCAGGTTAAAAAAATTTACTCAGATAATAGCTGTCAAATATGTTATCCATGCTCACACACACACACACACACACACACACACACACACACACACAAAATGACCGTGATTGTAAAACATCTCTTTGGAATGAGATTGATTTAGAAAGCCCCAGGAATTTGCTAGATATCCTTCAGGTTTGTTAGCACCTAATAAGGTTTTGGGAAATGCAATTAAACATACAATATTACAGATTTCACAAAAGTCAAGGTTAATGTCAAAATTTGTTGTGATTCTTCCTCAAGAAAATGTGGTGCCCTTTAGGATGTTGAGCCAATATTAATACAGAAAGTTTCATTAAGGTTCAGAAGCCCATATTTTGTTTTACATACCATAGAATGTGCTAAGATTAAAATGTTTTAGCCTTTTCTTTGCAAAGGCAATGACTGTGTGTACATGCTGGCTGGTCATTTGTTCTTTCAGTGATCAACTATATATTGAGTATCTATCTATCTATCTATCTATCTATCCATTAAGTCTGTGCTGGGAAACTGGGCATGTTGAAAATGAGCTTAAATTCTGTATAGTCTCTGTCTTCATGGAACTTGGAGTCTAGTTAGGGTAGATAAACATGTATCAAACAACAACTCAAACTAGTATAAAATTGCAGCTATGCAGTGCAATGAAAACCTATGATAGGGGACTTGACAAGGAGCTCAGGAAAGGCTTCCTGGAGGAAATAACACAGTTGAGATCTAAACGTCAAATAGGTATTCAAGCAAAAAGAGGAGGGGAAGATTATAAGGCCTAGAAGACAACTGCATGAAGACCCCTGTGGGCAAAAGTATGGCAAATATAAGAGCCTGGGAGAAGGCAAGAATGATGGGGTTGAGGTGGTGAAGGAGAGCAAGATAAAAGGGGAGGCTCAAAAATGTTTTCAGGTAAGATCATGAAGGGATTGGCTTTGTTAGAGAACCTTATTTTTGTTCTTATGCAAATTGAAAAGACTTAAGGGTTTTAGCTAGTATTTCTAGAGGAAGGAGAGTAGAAAGAAGTGTGTAGACCAGTTGAATACTTGAATATTGCAGTACCTGAGGGCATGCCTTGGTTCAGTGCAGAAGTAGTCAAAAATGTAGAATAAATTCAAGAGATATTTAAAAGGTAAAGTCAAAAGAATTTGGAATTGGATAGGATATAGGGAATGAGAAAGGAAGAGACAACGCTAGTTTTCTGACTTTACACATTGATATGTGGTGGTTCTATTGAGACCAGCAATAGCACATAGAGCAGGTGTGATAGAGGGAGATTATGAGCTGGGCCTCAGGCATACTGGACTTGAGATACCTTTGTATCTACACATCCAGAGGATATGTAAGAAGCTAGATGTATGAATCTAGATCTTAGAGGTACATCTGAAGATATAATTTGTAAGCCTTCTAGGTAGAGATGATTGGAGTCATGGGTATAGATGAAATTATCTCGGGAGGCTATGTTTGACTAAAAATGAGAAATGACAGTGGTGATAATTCTCTTCCTTCGACATATGATAGCTAGCTGATATTTGCGTTTACACGTCTTGAAATGATTCAAAACAGAATTCCAATCTTTTAAAGAGATCATTTACATTTATCTACCTAGCAATAGGTACCTGAAAATGTCAGAAATTTCAAGAGCCCGGTAAAAGTAAGGTCACAGGAGAGGATAGACTTGCTATGTTACCAAGTTGAGAAGGGAGTAAAAAATAAAACCTAAATCTCTCTTTATTTGACTGGGCTAAAGCCATGGCATGAATCAAATCAGTCCAACAAAACATTATACTTCTTTGAATTGGGTTGAAGTAAAAAAAATTGTTTTTTTCATTTTTTTTAGGAAATTTGTCAAATCATAGACAAAAAGCTACAATCAATCAGAACTCTCTTGGTTGTCTTATTTCCCTGCTAGGAATAAAATCTACTTTTGTGCATTTTTCGCATTAATTGGTAGTGAATTCAATTGCTAGTTGCTTATCCTAGATTGAAGTTCAGTAGAAAGTATTTTAGGTGGAAGATTCACCCTGGATGAGTCTAGAATTTGGGTTATTTATTCTTGGGAACGTTCCTCAAATGCAGAATAAGTAGGGCTGTGATTAGTAGGTTCTGAGTATGTGCATGCTGGAAAAGATTATGCATTTACTATGAATTACTAAGCATAAATTTCTTTTTTTTTAAAGATTTTATTTATTTATTTATTTATTAGGAAAGAGAGAGAGTGAGAGAGAGCATGAGAAGGGAGAAGGTCAGAGTGGGAAGCCGACTCCCCATGGAGCTTGGAGCCCGATGTGGGACTCGATCCTGGGACTCCAGGATCATGACCTGAGCCAAAGGCAGTTGCTCAACCAACTGAGCCACCCAGGCGCCCTAAGCATAAATTTCAAAGTTTAGAATATTTATATGTAAAAATCAATATTTTAAAAATTCTTTAGTTACTGTGGAGTACGAATCACAAAATTTATTGACAACAAATATAATTGTAGATTAGTCCTTAACATCACGGTAGCTATGATATTGAACAAAGTGTTGTACGCCATTTTAACTCTTAGATTGTCTTCTGGCCCTGATTTTAGTTGATCCAGTGGTTAGAAGCCATCTCAACAGAAAGCTCTGCTCATATCTTCTTTGTAGTTACCTGTATACTGGTGCAAGCTCTGTAGGATGCTTGTTTGACTAATGATATCAATGGGAAGTGTTTCTACTAAACTCCAGTTTTTATGCGGTGAAAATTCTAATAATGAAATTGTTCACAAGAAGTTTAAAAAGTTGGAAGGAGAGAAAACAAGGGCTTAGTTCCCTCATAAACTAGAGTATTCACTTTTAAAATCTTAAATTTAACATTCAAGTAGCTAAATGACAGACCTTGACTTGTGACCTCTTTTCCTGTGGCCTGCTATGTTGTTCCAGGAACAGGAATATGATACTTTCCTTCAGTTAAGGACTCTACACCTTCCACCTACTGAAATTCCAGTAGAGGAAGGCATTAATGTAGTCGGATTGGCTGCCAGGCATGCCGAGAAGTAGCTTCCAGTGGTGTCTGTGAGCCCGGGTTTTGCTTGATACATAGCTTGGATTTATTACTGATTAGCTTTTGAGTTCTCCACGTGGAGCAGATACTTCCTACCTGAGAAAGGCTTTGTTCCTGACATTGTTGGAATCAGGTCTCACTGGGTCATCCATGTGTGCTCTGCATGTCTGCTGATCTGTGTGCAGCTGCTCTCTTTGCCACCAGACTGCAGGCTTAGGTGATAAGAAAAACAAACATCTGCCTAAACTGAATCTTGATCCCAGCAATTCCAAACTGTGCAAAACTGAGCAAGTACCATAACCTCTCTATACCACATTTTTCCCCTTTGAATAATGGGCCTATTCGTAGAATTCATCTCACAACATAGTTGTTAGAATTAAAAATGTTGTGAGGATGGAGAATGTATGCTATGGTGAGTGCTGTGAATTGTGTAAGACTGATGAAGCAAATAACACATTATATGTTAATAAAAAAATTGCTAAATGCATGTAAAGTATGTGGAACAATAGTGTTTGGTGTTGCTACTGTGATTGTTATTTAGTTCATGCTGAATTTGAAGCCCTAATTAGCATTTATTCATAGTCATCATGAAGTGTCCATTTGTACTCTACATTAATAAGCAGGAAAATTCAACGATGCAATGCATTTAACTTGGAAAGAAAAATCCTGTAATTGGCCTCTTTCCAAATCTTTCTTCACTGTGGTCACTGAAACTCCTCTCTCTTCCCTTCTTTCCTCCCACACTTGGTCTTACCCTGAACACCCCATTCCCATCCCTTCTTTTTTGAACTCTTCCAGGCTCTACCTCCTCCATTGTGCGCTAGACCAATTACAGAAGTAATGATTTTCAGAGGGTAGTGTGTGGTATGCATGAGTATGTATGTGTATTATAAAGAACAAAGACCAAGTTGTTTTACGCAAATATTAAGGCAATTATGTCTTACACTGTGTCATTGTTGTAGCTTTTAGAACTAGTGGAACCCTTGGAAGGAACGTTGTGACCATCAGCCAGGTTGCCAAATTTCAGAGAGTGGGAAGGTGCAGCACTGCCTCCAGGATCCAACTTAACACAGTCTGAAATTATCATTCCTTTCCAACTACATCCTTTTCATTCTATTGTAATTATTATGCTTTTGCATTGGTGCCTAAAGTGCTCATCCTATAATAATAATTTCATAAGAAAGGAGCCTATGGATGAAGTAGAGGTGTTTCTTTTCCTTAAAATGTTTTTATTTTTTCTTCCAAAAGTAATTCTAATTGTGGTTAAATATATTAATGGAAACATATAAAATATAAAGCTTCTCTTCTTATGTCCTCACGTCAAGTCAAATAACTTTCTGTTGACTAAGACACGTATGATTTATTGTGTTTTGTTTGGACATAATTCAGTATAAGACTTGGTCTGTTCTTTCTCATGGTGAATTTTGTGTTTGAGGTGCTTTCTGCAGACAGTTCAGTATAGACTGCTGGATGTGGCTGTTGGTTTCATTTCATGGTTTTGAAAAAGCTATGTTTAAAAGTCAGGTGTAAGGTGGATATTTAAAATTTTGTAGAGAACTATGTAGCCTTAGCAGTGGATCTAAGATTTGCTTTGCTCAGCCCTTTGCTTTCAAGGAATGTTTATTCATTTCATCACAAAATTTCTGAGAGAAAGGGAAACGCTTCTGTCCTCAGTTGTGCTGCTTGTTATGTCAAGAGAAGTCTTTCTGAAATGGCAGCTTTGGAAAGTTCCACTGGATCGGTTGCATAAGGGGTTACCAAGGACTGAAAAGATCTAGTTCTAAATGGATTAAAAAGAGATACATTACTTTGTATATATCCTCAGGCATTATTAATTCACTTCAAATAGTCATCATATTACATCAAATGTGTCATTCTTTGTCTTCTCTAGACAGGAACATTCCCTCTATCCTGAAATGTAATAACCATGTGGTCACTTGTAATGTGTCTTATCTTGATTCCAGTCTTTACTATTCTAACTTCACTTTAAAAATGTTAGTAAGTAGGGGCTCCTGGGGGGCTCAGTTGGTTAAGTGTCTGCCTTCAGCTCAAGTCATGATCCCAGGGTCCTGGGATCAAGCCCCGAGTTGGGCTCCCTGCTCAGGGGAGAGCCTGCTTTTCCCTCTTTCCCTGCCTCCGCTTGTGCTCTCTTTCTCTCTTTCTCTCACATGAACTCTCTCTAATAAATATGGAAAATCTTTAGAAAAAAATTTAATAAGTAGAAGAATAAGTTCACCAACCATGCAGCATCGTTCTACTGAAGAGCACTACCTAAGAGAAGAGATGACATTAAGTACTTCTTCTGGATGCACTTCCTCTTGGTTCCCTGTTGGAACATCAGGTTTTAGACACAGGACTGTAAAGAACAGAGGGGACTTTGAAATACTTGAGACTGAATTTCAGCTGAAGCCATTGTTAATTTCTCAAACATTTTATTTTATTCACCAGCACAAGAAATAACCAACTTGTTTTGTGCCTTCCAGATATATTCATTTCAACCAAATAGAAATGTTACAGCCAGAGACCTTTGGAGACCTTCTGAAATTAGAGCGACTGTAAGTGTTGACTTTTTAGACTCCTTTGCTTCTGCTTTACCTCTTCTGTTTATACAATGTATCGACTGCTCTGGAGATCAGGACATTTTGTTGTAAGCCTAAGAAGCAAAGCCTACACCTTTGTACTATAAGATAGAGTTACTGTAAGCTATTGTACAGTTTGAAATCAATGGAGAAAAGACGAATAACCCAGTTAAAAACAGAGCAAAAGCAATGAATATTTCATGAAGGAGGTAAAACCACTCTGCAAAGTTATGGCAGAATCTACCACAATTTTTTCCCCAAATATGTTTATTTTATTTTTTTAGTGTTACAAGGATGATTGTTCATGCACCACACCCTGTGATCTATGCAATACATGCCCTTCTCAATACCCACCACCAGGCTCACCCAACCCCCCATCCCCTCCCCTCTAAAACCCTCAGTTTGTTGCTCTGAGTCCACAGTCTCTCCTGGTTCATTGAGAATCTACCACAATTTACCATACATATCCTCTGTGACCTATCCATCAGTTTCTGGTTACAGTTATAGACATAACAGACATGCATATGTATGCATATACACCAGAAGTGTGTTCTGGAGTGTTAATGGCAGCATCACTTCTAACAACTCCACCCTAGAGGTACTCAAGCATCCAACAACAAAAGAAGACAAATAAGTTCCTGTATATTCATAAAACAGAAGACTATATAGCACATACGAATCTCAGAAACATTTTGAGCAAGAAAAATCCAAACATTGAAAATTGCATAGTTTGATTTTGTTTTTTGAATTCAGAAACAGCAGGAACATATGTAATAGCTAGAAGTTAAACAATAGTTACCTTTGGAGAGAAGGAGGTGTTAGGGAACAGCAGGAGGGAGCTACTGCAGTCCTGGCAGTTTTGTCTTTTTCTGCTTTCCCAGGTGCATTCACTTTCAGGAAAGTCATCATACTTGTAGCATAATGTGTGTACTTTTCTAGATGAATGTTATATTTAATAAAGCTTTATTAAAAACAATGACAAACCCAAAGAACACTCGGACAGCCTCCTTTTGTATTGTCTTTTATCGGGTGAAAATACTCTACCCATTCATTTCCTCCAATACCTTATATTAACAAATTAGTTGTGATTTTAGCACAAGATATGGATTTTTTTATGGACAGAAAGAAAGTGCAGAATGATGTAGCTAAACTTAATCAGGAATCAGTTTGAATTAAAATATATCTGAAAAGAAATTGTAATTAGGAGTCTATAGGTTTTGAAAATGATACTGATACACAAAATAGACCAGTAAAATTAAAAGATAAAAAAGAGCCAATCAACCATTTTCCCATGCCAACACTCCAAACTTATTCACATATAGAAGTATAAGAATTGTAATGCATAAAATTTCATTGTTTAGATTTGTGTTCTGGCTTTGCTGAAAGCATGTCATGGAGGAGGGAACTATACCCATTTCCTGTTCCATCAGGCTTGAGCAGTGAGTTCCACCTTGGCAAATTCAAGATTTAGCATCACAATGACTAATAACTTCAAAAAAACCTAAGTCAATGACTTTAATGTTGGGGAAAGTTTTGCTGATAAAAATAAGCATTACTTTCCTCCACTGAAAACTGGGAAGGGGAGATTCCTGTTCCCCAAAAGGAGATCTTGAAGTCCTCACAGGCCTGATGGCAGTGATGGCATATCCTACCTTTTAGAGGGGGTTGTTATCTTACAAGCCATGAATGGTCTTGAAGGAGTAGGGAACTGACCAAGGAAAAAAGGTTTAACTTTTAGTTTTCTCCCTATTATGTAAATAAAACTATATATACATATTTTTGAATGATCTCTGAATGTATTAATCACAATGTATTTTGTTATATTTCTCTTTTTTTAGTTCTTTGAATTCCCCTGCTTATTCTGGAGTTGTTTTTCTTTGTTTTGTCTTGATCTTCCTTTGCCATGGTCCTGATTAAGCTCCTGTGCCTGGTGATCCTTGATATATATACTTGAAAATATTGGGTTGAGGGTCTACGTTTCTCTTGTTCCCTTGTAGGTAGGTCTGTTTTCTTCCAAAATTTCCCATTAGAAGGAATTTTAGTTTGGAAAGTTGGGTAGGAAAATGGCATATTTCTCCATCTAAAATACTAGAATGTGAAAGGAAAGGCTTCCTCTTCAGTTGCTGCTCCACACAAAATCAGTTATTTATCTTTGTCAATTTTTAAAATTTCTCTAGAGAAAAATCTATAAAAATAATAAGAAATATATATATATTTAATGAGAATAATATATATTTAATAATAAATTATATATTTAATAATAAGAAATATCTATATAAATTTTCTTCTTAGCATTTGGCCACAGCTACAAATTAATTACATTTCTCCATCCACATATTCAGTGAACCCCATTTCCCATCCTGTTCCTTTACTCTGTTTGGTGTCTTGGGTCCCAAACAATCAGATTATTCCGGCTTCATATATTTTCCGGGCTTCTGCCTTTTCTGTTTCATTTTCTAACCTTCTTCCATGCATTTTGTATGTTTCCAGAGTTCATTGAAATCTCTTATCTGTTGATGACCTTATGCATTCTGTCCTCTTGATTGTTATGGGTTTATTTATTTTATTGATCATCTGGGCTATTATTTCAGTTGACTTCTGAAAGAGAATGAGGCAAATTTACATGCCTTGTTCACTCTTTTGAGTTAGAATTCTTCTCCCTAAAACTTTGAAGTTTGTTTGTTGAAATAATATTTTAAATATTAAAATTAAATTATTTAGTTAAGGTATTTCTCAACCCATACAAATTCAGCATGACTTTGTCTGTAACCATATATCCTCAAGTAATGTGCATTCAGCAGTGGCAGCAACGATATTTAAAATAGTTCTTTACTTATAGGCTTTGATAAAAACCCCCATGTGTTGCATTCATAAATATTAACCCCTACCACTTGTGTAGACTGCTCTTTCACTGGGGGCATGACGCCAATACAGGCAAAGAAAGACCTGCATCTTCATCTTTCCTATAAAGAGAAGAGTTAATTTGAAAGTCCTGCCCCTTTACCAAACTTAAATTTTTCTCTAGTAAATAAGCCTTACTTTTAAACAATCATAAACTAATTATTATTACATCACCAAGCAAAAGAATCTATACACTTTGGTGAAGCCACATGTGTTGAAATGTTCAAGCTGGTAATTTAGAACTTGATGCACAGGCAGAAAATTGCAGTAATGCTTGTCAAAGTATACAAAATTCTGACTTTTTGTCTAATAATTCATGGTTGGTATCAAAGTACCTGATAACTATGCCATCTCTCCCCAGTGCCCCTTGCCGATTGCAAGGTAATGGGACTATGGACATTCTCCATAAGGCTGGATCCCTGTATTTATCTTTTATATGCATAGTGACCTCACCAAGCTATAGTTTGTATATTGCATGGTTTTTCTTTTAGAAGCTTTAATGAATCTCTCTTTAAAAAATGAGAAAATATATCAAGAGGAAGAAAGAACTTGGTATTCTGTAGCCATAAAGAACATTCATGATGACTAGAATACATTTACTTTTATTGGTTTGGAGAGAATACCAGCTTGAAACAACATCACACGGGATGCTTTATGGAACAGCAGGGACTGGTATTGAGTCAATAAGCCTAGAGACACCTTCTTTATCAGGCATGCACCTCACTACAGCCAAGGCTCTTTCAACAAGCTTTCTCAAAGTATGGGATCTGAATATGACATTTTCTCTACACCTTAGAAGTCTCTTGGATTTCCAGTGGCAATGTCTTGAAATGCGAACCTAAATTTCAGGTAGAAAATATACTTTTCTCTCCTCAGAACATTAATGTTGAAAAAACTCATTCATGGCTTGGTTTGTTTGATAACGTGTATATTTCTTCACAAGAAAGAGATCAGTCTTTGTATCAATTTCAGTGCAATGGATACTGCTAATTTTCTTTTTAACCAAATATCTTTGGCAAAAAACATTAGCAGCAAATAATTATTATATGAATTTTAATACAGGAAGAGGTGCTTTTTAGGTCTTGTTGGGGGCAGAGCAATCAAAGTGATACCTCTATAAGCACAACTCAACAAATAGTCAGCAGAAGCATTTTTAAGATTAACTTCACTGAAGTTGGAAAGAAGAAAGAGGAAAAAGAAAGTATAGGCATGCAGTTTTGCACCCCTGCTGAACAGTACCACTGAAATACAACTACTAATTTAATGCTGTCACTGACATAGTAATCTAGGAGATTAATAATAATAATTATTATAATAATAAGATCATTTTATAGACAAAGAAACTGAAGTTTAGAGAGATTGATCTATTTGAAAACAAATAGTTATCTATATAACAAGTAGCAATAGTATCTGATTTGGGAACCCCAATAATATGTATGACATAAACTAATGTTGAAATAACATTAATTTGGACATTTTGTCACTGTATCAAATGAAGGAAAATCTTTGACAATAATTTTTCAATATTCACATACCTTGCTTCAAAATCTGCGATGATGAAAAAACTTTTTTTTTTCTTGACTTGTTTTGCCTATTAAACAATTCTTGTATACTTGGCTTGGAAAATAGAGAACATCTTTCAATCTCTGATTATTGATGCAATTTCCAGCCTTTTAAATAATTAAAGAGGGTCACCTGGGTGGCTCAGGTGGTTAAGCAGCTGCCTTTGGCTCAAGTCATGATCTCAGGGTCCTCGAATCGAGCCCCTCGTCAGGCTCCCTGCTCGGCAAGGAGCTTGCTTCTTCCTCTCCCTCTTCCTGCTACTCCCCCTGCTTGTATTCTCGCTTTCTCTCTCTCTGTAAAATAAATAAAAAGTTTAAAAGAAATATGTTAAGAGAATGATCAGCATCATTTTTACTGTTGTTATCACACTGGACTTTACTAGTTGTAAAATAGTGAAATAAGCTTGTAGTCCAGCAAAAAAACCCACATGACTCCTAAACTCACGAAACAAACTAAGGGTTGCTGGGAGGTGGGGGGGTAGGGATATAGACATTGGGGAGGGTATGTGCTATGGCAAATGCCGTGAAATGTGTAAGCCTGATGATTCACAAACATGTACCCTGGGGCAAATAATGCATTATATGTTAATAAAAAATTAAAAAAAAAAAAAACACGTGAATAAGTTGTTCAAATTATGTGACTTTCCCCAAGGCTCAGCTGCAATGTACTACAAGCTATTTCTCCATTATTAAATTGTATTCCAATATCTCCTGAGATATGATTATGGGTTAGGTCTTGTGGGGAATGAGAATTATTGTGTGACTTCTGTCTGTACGCCCATCTTAACCTAACTATTCACTGTTTCTTCGCTAGTCCTTGCTTTTGAGTTTGGTGAATTGGGTGGGGCAGGGGAAAATGAGTATAAGGAACTAAAATAGTAAGAATCAGGAAAAAAATTATATCTACTCAGATATGCATCAAATTCCAAAGACATTAAAATATTTTGACTCCGGCAGATACCCCATTACCTTAATCCCTAATTGAAAAAAATAGTTAAAATTAAGCAAAAACCATACATTTCTAGGAAAACATGGTTAGATAATCTTATTTAATTTTGAGAGGGGGCATTGGGCATGAAGTAGGACTCAGAACGAGGCTGGTTGTAGCTAGTTGTTAACATTTTCTACACATTCATTTATTATTTTTGCTCATTTCCCACAGACTCTAGAAATCAATGGCACGGAGTCTTCCTCTGTTTTGCAGACTACTGTTTTGTCCTCTCTTCATACATATGCTCTTTGTTGAATTTGTTTTCAGTGGTGCTAGTGAGCAGATGAACCTTAGCTGCTGATTCACTAGTCACAGTTTCTCTCATCACAGTGGGAAGAAGTGGTATGGCCAGGGCAGTGCTCAGGGAACCCACACCAGTGCAGAACCTACCAGGTGGAAGGAAGGGTAGAAAGGGTAGAAGGGTAGAAATCCTGGGGATATGGTTCTCTGTGGTCTGCCTGGAGCATGGACGTGGGCATGGATTTGAAAGGGAACAGGCAAATGGTTGGCTGAGCCAGGACCACAGCAGCACCAAATGAAACTGTCATTTAGCAAAACTGCTGGTGGCCTGTAAGTGAAAGTAGACAAAGGGTTGCCATCCACAGGGTCCAGTTAATCATGGTTCTCTTGCAGGCAGCTGCAGTCATACATTATTATGCCGTTCTTTTTGATGAATACATTCTCTACTTGATTTCTTATGTGTTTAAAGACTTACTTCTGTGATTTTTTCTCCTTAGCATTTGTAATCTCAAACGAAATAAAACCAGAAATTCAAAAAAACATGGATCAGAGAATACATGCATGTAAATCTTTAAAAGCGTACTTGCATAAATGACACTCTGTTTTGTATTTGCCCTCTCTCACCTGAAATACTTTTAAAAATGTATTTGGATTCATGATTCATTAAAATAAAAAAAAGTGTCTCCCAAAGCATCATTGCTGTGTTGTGATTCAAAGTTATCTTTTGTTTTTTAGGTTTTTGCATAACAACAAATTATCTAAAATTCCGGCTGGGATCTTTTCTCATCTGGATTCATTAAAGAGACTGTAAGTGAAAGCAAGTGCACAGACACAGAAACCTTATGATTTTCCCCCAAATAAATAAATCCTAAGCAATGATTTGCCTTTGTCTCCTTTGGCCCTGAAAGATCATTGCAATTCTAGCGTGTAAGGGAGAAAACGGGGTTTTGTTAACTGCAGAATGATAGAGGACGAAGACAGTCCACTAAGCTTTCATGTATTCTCTCAGAAGTGACATTCAAAAGGAATATTGAAGATAGAAGTTTTCTTCGGTTTTCAGTAATTTCCTTACTGGTCAAATCTAAAGACTCCCAAGACTTCCTTTTCCTTTAAATCTTATTTTAAAAGAGATGTGAGAAATTCCAAAGAAAGTCTAACTCCTCTGACCAGGCTTCAGAAGTTTTCCCTTGTTGCCTGTATGGTTCCTGGTCGAATTCATTTCTTCCTACACTAAACAATTCAGAGTGAACCTCCCAATCCTGTTTGAGCCTCCAAATGCCTCTCTTTTCTCTCTGCCTGTATGAATCACTTGCCTTTACTCTGATCTGTCTCTTCACCCCATTCTCTGGGTTGACTTCTGCATTATTGATGGATTTGGGGTTGTTGTTTTTTCCCTCGGTAAGTCCCAGTGTCCTGCTTCCCAGAGCTATGTGGAGGGCACGGAGTGGAAAAATCACAAAGTTGTATCTCTCGGCTGTCTTGGAGGTCACACTGTTGCTAGTGTCTTTCTGGTGTGATGTGCCCAGGCCCAGGTCGTTGGGCAAGGAAATGTTAAGATTAAGGAGATATCAGAACACTGGGGGAAATAAATTTGTGTTTAATTGGTGCCTGGAAATAACGCTTGGAATCTTTGTGTTTCAAGGATCATGAATAATCAGGAGGACCATTCACCTAGCCCCAGTCCATTTCCTCAAGTGTGTATTCTCTACTTGCATTGCAGTTCTCACAGTAGATGCTGCCTTACCGTCTTTTCTCCTCGGGCTGTGCTCTTTGTGCTCAGACCCGCATCTGCTCGATGATTCTCTTTTTCTGTCAAAATTTCCTTACTTCTCAGAATTAGTTGCACTACAGCCAATTGGATTAGTAAGCGCATCAATTCTTGTTTTGTTGTTATAAAAAACTTTTATGATTTAGAGCAGTTTTAGGTTTGCAGAAAGTACTGAGTCTTCCCACATACTCTTTCTTCCTACACAGCCTCCCCTCATCATCCTCCACTGGAGTAGTACATTTGTTAAAATTTATACCCCGTAATCATTCAAAGTCTATAGTTTATCTTAGGGTTCACTCTTGTTACTGTACTTTATATGAGTTTAGATGAATGTATAATAACATATACCATCACTATAATGTAATTTGGAATATTTTCACTGCTTTAAAATCTTCTGTGTTCCACCTATTCATCCTATCTTCCCCTTAACCTCTGGGACTAGCCATTTTACCGTCTCTATATTTTCTCAAATGTCACATAGTTGGAATCATACAGTATGCAGCCTTTTCAGATTAGCTTCTTTTATTTAGTCGTGGGCATTTAAGATTCTTCCAAGTCTTTTCATGGCTTACTAGCTAATTTCTTTTTAGTGTTGAATAATATTCCATTGCCTAGATGTACCAGTTTCTTTATGCATTCACTACTGAAGGACATTTGTTGGCTTCCAAATTTTGGCAATTATAAATAAAGCTGCTATAAACATCCATGTGTAGGTTTTTGAGGGGACATAAGTTGCACTTCCTTTGGATAAAAGAGCATGCTTGCTGAATGGCATGGTTAAAGTATGTTTAGTTTTATAAGAAATTGCCAGACTGTTTTTTGAAGTGGTTATACCATTTTTTAGCCCCGCCAGCAGTGGATGAGAGCTCTGTTGCTCCATACCCTCACCAGCATTTAGTGTCATTAGTGTCCTGGATTTGGCCATCCCAACAAATGTGTAGTATTATCTCATTGTTTTTTTAACATTCTTGTTTTTAAGTCATATCTGGAAACTGAAAAATGCCAAGGCATTTTGTAACCAGGTCATAGGCTGCTTTATTTTGGTAGTGGGAGGAATATTTTTTTTTACTTGCCCTCTTTATCTTTTGTTGGATTTATAACTTGTGGTTAGAGTCACTGTCTTTGTATATTTGCAATTATAATTCCCATTAAATGTTTCTTTTCTATATACATTTCTATCTGGCTATCATTCTTGACTTCTAAGACTCTCAGAAAGTCTTGAAATGCTAAATCTCTTGTTTGTTTTTCTAATCCCTTCCTATTATTCTTTCTTGTTAAATTTTAGTAGCAGCTTTTTTTTGTTCTAACTTCTTACATGTGTCATTTTTCATAGATGGTACAATGATCACTTATGGTCACGGTAAACTGACATACAGATGATTTGAGCAAACTCTTCCAAGGTTCATGAGATTTTGGTCAGTCTGAGATGATGAGCACTTGTACCTAGTTATTCTAAATCCTCAAACCCATGCCAGTCCAGACTGTAATTTACACATGAAAATCAGAAAAAAGGAAAGTGACTGAGGGCTAGTAAATAAACTACATGTACTCCAATAAATTCTATCTTCCACATTGACGTCTCTCAACAACTGAGAGAATATTGCTTCCTGGGTAGCACCTGGGAGTCTGAGACACTTGCAGGAATCACATGTGCCTTATCGCCCCAGAAGCTGTGTGTGACACCTGATAGGGGTTGCGTCATCTGTACCATATCATTTCTAACTCATAACAACCACATTCCTTCCAAGGGTACTGAAAAAATTAATGAAATGCTTTTAAAAAGTGCTTTTGGATCTTTAAGTGAACGGGATCATGCAACTACAAGTGATATATTACTCTATTTTCAAAGAGAAAGATTTGTCTTTGAATTTACCCCATGCTTTTCTTTCCCTTTGAAACTACCCATTGAGCAGTGAATAGGCCCAAGTGAGTAATTATTTGGGTGTTGTGGTTCTTGACTGAATGCTATCAAAAGGCAGTTGTCTTTTATTTAGCGCACTTGGTGTGACCTCTAGTTTAAAAGAATTTTCAAAATAGAGAACAGTAAAATGGCAATGATTTTAAGCATAGCGTACAGCCTAATACAGATTAAGACAACTCTCCTTTATTATTGATTTACTGGATAGCTTTTTATTTTTCAAAATTTATGGTTTTAAATTATAGGCAATGTTTCAAATAATGCTTTCCCAGTATGAATTTGGAAACACTCTACTTATAAAGGCTCCTAAAATAGATTTTTGTACAAAAATATAGTTCTAGTCCTATATATTTTTTCAAATATAAAGGAAGTTTTTAAGTGGCAAGTGAAAAAAAATCCTATAGTTGTTTTATTCATGTTTTGTATCCCTGCTATAGATGAACATTTTAATTGAAATCAACAGCCATAAAAAGAAGAAACTGAACCTTATGCTCAAGTGTCGCTAAGACACACAAGCATGAGGATACATATGGGAAATCATTGATTTCTGATTAATGGAGGGCTGATATGTAAGCAATGATGATGTCACTGATTAATGGAGGGCTGATACATAAGCAATGATGATGTCAAGGAAATGGAAAATTCCCGACTGTTAGGGGTCCCATGAATATGATGTTCCCAAGGGAGTTTATGTTGCTGTCCTGGCTTTTGTTCAACTTAGAAATCTTACAGTGATACTAACACAAGTATTTACACCTTAATATTTAAAAACAAAAAAACTGCTTTTGATAAAATTACCAGACATTAAACTCAAAACAAGAATCAGAAGGAACTTTGGACTCCTTAGTATTGAAATACATCTGTTTTTTAGCAAAGCAGCTGATACAGTAAATCAGTCAGTGATAAGGAACAGCCAAGGACACTGAACCCAATACCTTGCTGAACAAGTGCTAGTCAACTGTTACGTCTTATACATCATTCCAGACAAGGCTGAACATATTCTCCGTTTCAGTTATGGCTTTATTTTCTCAGTTTTGTGTGAAGTCTTGGTGAAAGCATTAAGAAAATAAAATCTATACGATTCAGCAACTTTTTAATGAGTGTGAGATTTTTTCCCCTTGTTTTAACAATTTAACACTACTAAATATAGCTACTCTTTTTAGTGTAATAAAATTTAAGTACAATATAACTTAATCTTAAGAACTAAGCATCTACAATATACTTCACAAGATTATTTGAGAATATATCTTAAACTTACTTAAAAATGTACAGTTTTGGGATGCCTGGGTGGCTCCGTTGGTTGAGCAACTGCCTTTGGCTCAGGTCATGATCCCAGCCTCTTGGGATCGAGTCCCGCATCAGGCTCCTTGCTCTGCAGGGAGCCTGCTCCTCTCTCTGCCTCTGCCTGCCTCTCTGCCTGCTTGTGTTCTCTCTCTGTTAAATGAATAAATAAAATCTTTAAAAAAAATGTACAGTTTTCTGGAATTATTATAATCCACATCTAGATAAGAACCTGATTTTTTTTAACTTTTAGAAAAAACTGTTCTAATAGTGATATTAATATAGACATCTAAGTTAAAACAACTAGGATTTTTCATTTCATATGCCAATTGATTCTTTAAGTTCTTTTTTTCCCCAAATGATTTTTAAGGACATTTCATACAGTTTAAAAAATTATGGCATTTTAAAATTCTGCTTAAAAATCACATTAAGCATTACTTATTACAATAAAGTTTGAACAGTGTAACCCTTGTCACTGTCATAAATATATACATTTTATCATTTCATCTCTGGAATTCCCTTGTGCAGAATGTGACCTGATTACTACTATAGACAAACTTGTGGATTTCATTTAGCTAATGCTGCTCTTTAACCCTTGGGATGGATGAAAGAGATAGTTTATCATATTTGTGCCCTTTTGCTATACATCTTTTGGCAAGAATGCAGGTATACACGATAAATCTCTTTGGTTATCTATTAATTTTATTTCATGAGGAAAATAAAGTGCTGGAAAGGATTAGGAAAACATAGTAAAACTTAGCAAAAGTGAAGAACTCATGGGTCTAAATTAGGAAATATCACACACACAAAAAAAATGATAGGCCTAGCCATCATATTCTCTAAGAGACACTTCCAGATGTGGACCTTTATAAAATGATGTCATTTCCAGTGATAGGCCATTTAGCACACACCAAAAAGAAAATTTTAAAAGTCCTGTTTCTAACTTTAGGGAAAATTGAAAACCCAAGGAAACACATGCCTATCCATATTGATGTTAAGATGGTTTACAAGAGAAAAAAGCAAGTCATCTGGGGCAGCTGCGCAAACTATACTCAGCACATTTATATTACTTTTGGGTATATAAATATAATTTGGGTTACTCTTTTAAGTAATATCTATGAAAAGATTTAGAAAAAGAGCACCACCAAATATAAATTCTCTGTTCTTAACGTGTAAAAGAACTATAACATTTCAGTATGTATAGTTTTAATTCTTAGTCTTCTCTAAAACGAGTAAGTATTCATTTTATCTTATTTATTTGAATCAGATAGTAAAATGCATGTTAAGTAAAATGCATGTTAAGTAAAAACCACTTTTTGAGTCTCAAAGTACTTTCCAAAACATTTTAATATGAAAATTTATCTATTTCTGTTCAAGAAATGTAAAAGGTAAGCATATGTTTTAATCTCTTAATTGGTAACTAGACATCCTAGAATCAAAAATGTGACTGAGAAGGTAAATTATAGGAAGTTAAATATTTTAATTCAGAAGATTCAGAAGATATTAATAGTCACTTTCAACAGTTGTAATTCTTGCCTGCATGCCTAGGCGTCTGGATTCCAATGCTCTAGTTTGTGACTGTGATTTAATGTGGCTGGGGGAGCTTTTGCAAGACTATGCCCGAAATGGCCAAACTCAGGCTGCTGCTACATGTGAATATCCCAGAAGCCTCCAGGGACGCTCCATCGCTTCAATAACAGTAGAGGAATTCAACTGTGGTATGCAATTTTCTCTGTGTATGTAAAATGGAAATGTCTTTTGTTTACCCCCTTTCTATAAAGGTTTATTATATGATGTTGCATTTGGAAGAACATAGTATCAGCAAATGTTATCAAAGGATTTAGTTAAAAGTATGGTCAATTTCTTTTTTTTTAAAAGATTTTATTTATTTATTTGTCAGAGAGAGAGAGAGAGGGAGAGAGAGCACAAGCAAGCAGAGTGGCAGGCAGAGGCAGAGGGAGAAGCAGGCTCCCTGCTGAGCAAGGAGCCTGATGTGGGACTCAATCCCAGGACCCTGGGATCATGACCTGAGCCGAAGGCAGCTGCTTAACCAACTGAGCCACCCAGGCGTCCCAAAAGTATGGTCAATTTCCTTTTCAGCATCTGCATTTTTTATTTAGGGAAGTTTTTATCATCATAAACAGAGCTGAGATGGTCCTTGAGGATAATTTAATCCAACTTTCAAATTTCAAAGGAGAAATATTAAGGAAAATTATTTTTCAACAAGGTCACAGGACACTCTGACCAGCATGAAAATTTCCACTTAAACCAGTATTACTTAAGTGTTAATAATCAATAATTGAGGTTTTTTAACTTTAGATTAAATAATTATTAATATTCATAATAGTAATGCAAACTCTGGATTTGGAGAACATAGTTCATATACTGACAGCTTTAATAATTCTATCAGGTTTTAATAAAAGATCCAAGTATAGCTTCTTAGAAATTATTTGGTTCTCGAGGTGTCTGGGCGGCTCAGTTGGTTAAGCACCTGCCTCCAGCTCAGGTCATGATCTCAGGGTCCTGGGATCGAGCCCTACGTCTGGCTCCCTGCTCAGCAAGGAGTCGGTTTCTCTCTCTCTGTTTGCTGCTCCTCTAGCTTGTGCTCTCTTTCTGTCAAATAAATGAACACACTCTTTAAACAAAAGAAATTATTTGGTTCTCTCTTCAATCTTTTAATATAAATAAATAATATCTACCTGGGTGTCTATCTCATCTATTTTTATATCTAGCTTTAAATATGAATAAATGAATATACATACATACATGTGCATGCGTGTGATAATTGGGCTCCTTGAAAATTTGCTCAGGCGATAGCTTACAGTGGAAATTTGCTTTCTAATGTCCCATCACTGGAGGCCAATATAATTTAATTCTATCCAGATCAAGAAGCAAAATGGCTTGGTCTTTATTTCCAAATAAATCTCAAATTTATCCATAATATCCATCTTTACTATCAACTCAGAGTTTATGCCACAGTCAAGTTTGCTGGGAATTTAGAACATCTTAACTACCATCCCAGCTTTCATTTTCTTCCTCTCCAATCTATTATATTTGGGGAGATCTTTTAAAACACAGATCTGATTATATAATTCTTTTACTCTAACTCTTTTATAGCTGCCCACTCCTTCAAATGAAACACCAGATCCTTAACAAGGTCACACTTCCTATATGTTGTAGCCCTTGGTTCCTCTGTAAATTGATTCATTCTGCCCCTGCATCTGCTCAGTGATGTTTAGCCATCACAATGTTCTTTTAGTTCCTAGAAGTTCTTAAGCTTTTTTTCATCCAAGACTCTTTGTATGTTATTTACTCTGCCTACACTATTCTTCTTGCTTCTCTTCTTTTACGAGCCCTCTTCTTAAATATTAGTTACTTGGAAAGCTTTATTTAATTTTGCTCTCTACACACCTTCTCCTTACCATACACATGCTGAGTCAGGTCACTTTTCATAATCTATCAAATCACCATTTATTTTTCTTAGCACTTATTGCAACATATTATCATACATTTTTGTGTTTGTTTACTTTCAGTTGCTTCAATGAAAATATATGCTCATGAGTAGAGAGACTTTGTTTTGATGACTGTTTCATCACCATTTTAGCACTATACCTGACACACTGTAATGTTGAATTATTTTTTAAAATATATGTAGATGAATTATACGATTTTTCTAAAAAGGGTAAGGCCAAGATGTTGGTCATATGGACTTGTGATGAAGTGGTTAAGATTAATAGAGATCTATGTAACATTCTCCAGACATGTTAGATCTGGTTATTTATTAATGATTGGAAGTCTCAAATGATGCACTTTAAAAGAAAGAGTTTTATCATTTGGATAGGTTTAAAAATTATGTTAAATTTGTTGTAGAAAGGCAAAATTCCCTTTTTTACATTGTTCTCTATAATTTAAATTCAATAGTATAATCTGGTTCATTAAATATCAATCACTCCATTTCCTTATTAAAATAATTTAAATGTTTCCATGTTTTACCACTAATTATTATTTGAGAATGGAAACACTCATTTATATTAATAAGTAATTTTGCTCAACCAAGTTTGAGGTCTAGACATACAAATTTTTATAAATTGTATAAAGTGGGTAGTTAGATGGCTAATTGTCTAGAGGAATGCCTGCAAAAGTGCAAGCTCAACTGAAGTACTTGGCTTGAAATATTGACCCATAAAATCAAACTCCTTCCATAAATATAGTTGTATTGAACTACTAGAAATAAAAGCACAGGAAATTTATTTAATTTACCTCACTGGAAATTCCTTTATGCAGCAAATCTTTCAAACTTCTAAAGTTTTGTTAAATATACGTCTAACATCGAAACTGGTATATTACTGGGTAAATGCAGTACAATTTGTAAAACTTTAATGTAGAAGGAAATTAAAATTATCTGTAGTCCTTTGTCAATATTTTAGAGTACTGCAATTTTGTATATTTAAAAGTATACCAATAATTCTTCTGTTACAGAGAGTCCTCGAATTACTTTTGAGCCCCAAGATGTGGAGGTAACATCAGGGAATACTGTCTACTTTACTTGCCGGGCTGAAGGAAACCCTAAACCGAAGATTATTTGGATACATAACAAGTAAATACTGAGCATGGGCATGTGTTGTATTCTATTTTCCAATTTCATTAATCCATTTCTCTTGCTTCAACTAGTTTATCTAGAGATGAAATTTCCAAAATTGTCAATGTTTCTTGACATTTCATAAAAATGTCTTTTAATTTTTCATCTTTTGACTTGCCCAAAGTATCTGGAAAACTGCTTAAAATTCTATATTTTCATACATCAATGAGTAAAGTTGAGTAAAGGAATTTTATATTATTTCTAGAAGGAAATATTGGGACAATAGCAAACTAATATGTTTTAAAATCTGAACATAGTTAGATATAACCTCACCTTAATTATTTTAGTTTCAAAAAAAAATTATTTTAGTTTCAAACTGGTATTTTACATTTGGTGTTGCAAATTTCACAGAGTAAATCAGTATAACATTATGTAAGTGAATTGGCAATAAAAGATATTTCAAGATTATTTAAAATATTAGTCACTTATTTTATTCTTATTGCACTATTTGATAAAACATGGTATCTAAGAGTCTAAAAGTCTGTGAATATAAAGTTGAATAGTAATAATAAATTTATAAAATGTTAAAAGTTTAAAAGTGGAGGGGGAAAGTAATGTGAAATAGATACATAGAATTGATTATATACTTAAGACAATTCAATGATAGTACTCAGACAGTTATATTATCATTGATTATGTTGTTGGTAACTAGCATGGTTTGCATGTGTCTCTTCCATGCCTTCACAAAATTTCATTGGTTGTTTTCTGTCATGTATATAATCAACTCTAAATTTTTATGCTTTTCCTTATAAAATATTCTGACATAGTTTCTGTCTTTTTTGTATATAATTTGTATTTGTAATTTTAGTAAGAAAACCCAGGCATGTTTGTAAAATGTGTTGTTAGTTCTTACAAAAATCTAATAAGTATAGGTTAAAAATAGCTTGGAAAGAAGGCAATTATGAATACTATTAAATCTGGAATCTGGCCCAGGAGAAAGACTTCAATTGATAGAAGACTTCAATTTATTTCCATCTGGAGATTGTTCAAGGCTACTTGAGAAATAGAAATTGCTGCTTGTAATGTCTTCAAACTGCTTGCTCTGCCTTCTTACAGTTTAAATTCAGTCATTATGTGTTCAAGGTTATAAAGGTACTAACTAGTATTCAGAAAGGGACAAATAAAAAATAATATTGCCTGATGGAATGTATGCTATAAGGGTTTTAAATATGATGACTAAAGAAGCTAAGATGCATTTTAAAAGAAATAAAAGAAATTGAAAAAAGAAGGAATGAAATGAAGGAAAGGTGGAGCATAGGTAGAAATGTGTTATAATATTAGCCATTTCATATAGAAAAAAATAGAAATGAAAGGGAAGAATTTATACCAAGAAATGTTTAACATTAACAAATCTTGCTGATTATTTGTCAAGTATTTTTTAACAAAAAGATAAATATATACTGAAAGTGCATAAAATGTAATGTATAGTATAACAGATAATTTGAAACAAACGTGTATTTAATATAAACTAGGCTAAGAAGAAAATAATACCAATTCATTAGAAGCTACTTAGGTGTTCCTTCCTTAACATTCTCCTGTTTTCCTCCCTCCCCTGACTTTAGGGTCCATAGAACAGTGGGTTAAAAACTGATTAGACACAAACAAAGGTGGAATTAGAGAATTAGAGGGTATGTCTGTTGGAGTAAACTATCTTTCAGGATAAGAAACATGGAAATTGGAGGGTGCAATGAACCATGAGAGACTGTGGACTCTGAGCAACAAACTGAGAGTTTTGGAGGGGAGAAGGTGGGGGATTGGGTGAGCCTGGTGGTGGGTATTGAGGAGGGAACTTATTGCAAGAAGCACTGGGTGTGGTGCATGAACAATTAATCTTGTAACACTGAAAAAATAAAATAAACATATTTTGGGGGAAAAAAAGACATGGAAATTATAATCCTAGATCCAGGAAGTATCCACTAGGAATTCCAGAAAGAAAAGTTAGAATTAATGAGCTGGAGTCAATGTTTAGAGAAGTAACAATGAGAACTTTTCCAGAAATGAAAAATCATGAAATTTCAGATTAAGAATTGTACTGATTATCAACTAGGACTTAAAAAATAGATCTATATCTGGTGAATTATGATCAGAACATTGAATGAGATAAAATCTTTCATTCTAAGATAATTTTCAGATTACCCTCAAATGCATAGCAATTTCACTGACAGTTGACTTTACACACCAGAAGGTAATGGCTTATATTTAGCTTGTTAAAGAGAAAAAAAATCTTGTTTCCTTCAGTTTTAGACTCAGCCTAATTATCTGACAAGTAAAATAAAGACATTTTCAAAGAATTGAGCCTTACTGGGGATATTTGCTATAAGTATTATAAATAAGGATGATATGATATGCAAGAAGCAAAGGTGAAAATAAAGTCTTTTTAAACATGTTGATAAATATGAATAAACTGAGATTGTTAAAGTATTGACCAAGTTTAAAGTAAAAGAGAAGTAAAATGTTAGCTGACACTAACAAAAATATTGTAAGGAGAGAGGACACAAATAAATCATTTTCCATGTCTCATTTTTGAAGTGTACAATGTTAATGATGTACAATGATGTATCATTGTACAATGATAATGACTTTGGATTTTAAGACATTAAGAAGGTCTATTAAAAATTATGGCGAAATACTAAGATAAGGAAGAGAATACAACTTTCATACTAAGAGAAGGGAAAGAGTGATTAAAGAAAACTGGATCAGTGAACAAAAGGAAAGGAGAGATAGAATTAAGGTAAAGGAAAGGCAAAGGACAGAAAACGAACAAAATATCAGAAATAAGCTTAAATACATTAATAAAAGCAATGAATGTACAAATTTAAATAGCCTTTTGAAAGACATTATAGATTGAATTTAAAAATTCAGCTATGTGCTATTTATGTTTATTTAAAACATTATGATATGGGGAGGTAGAAGCTACATGGTTAAACATATAACAGCAAAGTTGTCTAAACAAAATAAAGGTGCTATATCCAGATTAATATTAACCAAGATAAATTTGAAGAAAAAGTATAATTGCATATCATTAGATCATAAGTGATAAAAGCAACAATTCACCTAGAGATAGGATTCACAAACCTTTGCATACATAACAAAATAGCTATTTAAAAATAAAACAAAATTAAGAGGATTACCAGGATTAATTGGCAGAAAGTCGGTTATAGGGAGAAATTACAGTACTCTTTTCTTAGAAAGAATAAGAACAAAAATTAATAGAAACAACACAGGAAGGCTGGTTTTATATGTAACACATATATCCACATATAAAAATCTACTCTATGCTATGTTTTCAAGTAACTCTGGAATGTTTATCAAAATTGAACACATACAAAGAAACAAAAATCTCAATTCATAGTAAAGAACCAACTTCATAAAGACCCCTTTCTTTGAGCATAATTTAATAAAATTATAAATCAACCATTTGTTGATGTTTGGAGATTCTTTAGGCTTCTCAGGAGGAGAAAGTAGATAGTAATTACTATTACTATTTAATAAAGTAAAGTAAATTAATTTTACTTTAACTAAACTAATTACAGTAAGGTAATTACAGTACCTAGAAATAACAATCAAAATAATTTTTTAATAAATGATTGAATTCAAAGAGGAGGAAAGCATTCCAACTGGAGAAAGAATGGGTAATGGCACAGGATGGAAATCAATTATGATTGGATTCGGGAAAGAGAGTAGATCGTATTTGTTGGAATAGAAGTTTTACCTATTAGTGTAAGAGGAAAAGATGGCAAACAACTGGAAGGCTAATGACTTTGGCTTTTAATTTAATCTTTGAGTGCCAGTAGATATTGAGCAACGTAATCACACCACTAGAGTTTTCTAAACCAGCCATGCTTTTCTTAACGTTGAGGTTCCAGACTGTGGGGATTTTGGCCATTTAAAAAAAATGGAAACTGTGGCAAATATTAGTACAATATTTATAGTAGACTACAAGTAAGACTTATAATTACATTCTACTTATAGTTTTTCACTACATGCCTTCTTACATGGTAGATATTTTCAATTTATGGGCATAGATGATAACTTATTTATTTTTATATTTCTGGTGCCTAGTCACAGGGCCTAATTCTTAGAAAGCACTTAATAAATGCTTGCTGCAATAAATTGCCTTTAATAAATCAAATGTTTGTTGGTAAGTTTTCAAGGGGAAAAAGCTAAGTAAATTTTACTTAAGCAAACCTTTGTGTTTTTACATATGATTGCTACTTGGTTTGTATCAAATTGACAATGTGATACATATATTGAATCATAAAGACTTGCTTTGAATTTTTGAAGGAACATCCTGATTCATGAGCAAACAACTTTTAACAACATAGTGAAGAAGATAAGAACAAAGGGGGAAATAACCAGGAAAAGAATGGTGCATTTTAAATTAATGGGTGTGATGTGCTGCTGTTGGTTTTAAATCATTTTAAAGAATGAAAATTGGTGAATTCTATTGCATTGTCTAGCCAGAAGATAGATATCATGTACACATTTGGTAACGTTTGATATTTTAGGAGTCACTTTTAGAACTGTTTTTTTTTTTTGCTGCATTTGCTTTATTTCTCTGTGTGTAATGGGTGTATACCACTATTTTTCTCCTCCTCCTCCTCTACTTTCATGAAGGAAGGCACTGTGTCTGTCTTATTATTCCAAGCAGTTGGGAAGAGTTAAATTATAGTTTTTTATAAAAGGATGTAACTGAGGAACAGCCGGATGGAAGAGATGCATAGGGCAATGTATGTGGGAAGGAGTACAGAGCTCCTGTGCTTTCTGAGTGTGACTCTACCTAAATCTTCATGTGTTTACCAGCTCAGAAGCTCCTACAACAGACTTTAAGGAAAGTAAATCATCTTTAGAAAAGGTGCAATTCCATTATTGTTGGCTTGCTCCTTTGCAAATACGCTTAATTGGGTTCAAGGATAGATGATTTTAGAATTGTGTTTAAAATAATTAGCTTAATACTAAATAAGACTTTTGAGTTTGAGCACTTTAAAAAAAACATGTTTTCTGATGTTCATTGCATGTTACTGGACCTGAATAGTTGTGGCAGTCTATACTTACGAGAATATTCAGCATCTAGCTTCCTATGCTTTGTATTGCTGGCCTTTCAAAAGCAATGTTGTTTTTCCTAAAGTTAATCTCTTGAAAAATAGCAACTTGAAGTTCTCATTGACTAACTGGTAGTTCTTGAAATTAGGCTTTTCAGTGGGTGAAGAAGAATAGATTTCATCTATCTGTCCTGTCTTCTTTTCTGCTCCATTTCAAAAGAATGGATGTGAAATATGGCCATTATGTTCCTCTTTATCCTTTGTGATGAAAGTTGCTGAATACGTAAGGTTTCTCCATCTCTTTAATTTAACATGCTTTAGTTTTTACATATATGAAAATAAGAAGAGTTATTATTCTTCAGTGTTGGCACATTTTTAAATTAATAGGCAGATGTTTACTTGGAAGCCATTGGCTTTTAAAACAAATTTAAAAAGAAAGAAATGAAATCTTCTCAATGGATTTTTTCCTCTATTAAGGGTGTTACTGATGGGAGACAGTATAGTAAGCGTTTAATAAATGCATATTGAGTGATGAATGTGTGTTCGGGGGAACTTTTTTATGTTTAATATTGTTATAGTACTAAGGATACTTATGTGAACATTTATATTCCTCCTCACACATGATTATTCAGTATTCTCAAAGGGGAAAAAATACCCTGGTGAAACAAAAAAAAATCTGTTGAAACTTGTGACATATGTTTATGTGTCAGTAGTTCTGCAATTACTGCTGAAAATAACCCAAAAAACACATTACTGATGCCTGAACTTAATGGATGATAGTCTTCACTACTGTGCTCAATGGATATTCCATTTATATCGATAAACAGCATTCTTCTAGTATGTCCAGAATGGTCCAGTTCAGTTAAGAGGGTCTAACTTCCAACAACTGGGTAAATGGATGTGCTTATTTAATGACATGTCCTGTAATTATCCTTGGCTTTGAGCTATGTTGCTTTGAATATGAATATTTCCCTACTCTTCAACAAAATGTAAGTGCATACTGAATGACTTGCAGAAAAGAGGTACAAACCTTATATATCACCATCTGATGATTCCACTTTTTTAAAAATAGGAATTCAGAGGTATAACAATGTGCTGAAGTATCTTTCATACTAGAGAGATGGCTTCAGTGTTTAGATTCAGGCTGCCTTGGAAAGCAGGACATTTAAACTTCCTTCCTTTCTATCATGTATTGAAATCTGTGTTTAGGGTACAATCTCAGAAATAGGAAGGGACGATTAGGATTTAAATTAAAATGATCTGAATTATTAAGACAATTTAAAAAGTCAACATGTTGATATACAAGAAACATTTATAAGGTCTTATATTTTCAGTCTTGGTAAGTGTTTTAAATTGATTGGAATTAAATAATATGTAGTAAAATGTGTATTTCCAGCCACTCATTGGATTTGGAAGATGATACTCGACTTAACTTGTTTGATGATGGGACACTCATGATCCGAAACACTCGTGAGTCAGACCAAGGTGAATATCAGTGTATGGCTAGAAACTCAGCTGGAGAGGTTAAGACACAGAATGCCATGCTCAGATACTTCAGCCCTCCAGGTACAATTTTTTTTTCCCGTAATTGAACTTAATGTAAATACAACAGTTCTCCATCAGTTTTTTGCACTAGAAATGACTTTATATTGCTTCTTTAAGGAATGGAATGCTTAAAAATGAAACAGTTGCCATTGTCTATCACTTCCTAATCTTTTACAGAAGGTTGAGGTTTTTTTCCTTTTGCACTTTATTTTAATTTCTTGCCTTAGTTCTATTATTTTCTAGTCACAATAGATGCTGTCCCAAGGCTGCCATTGTCCTTTTGATTACCCATTCAGCTTCCTCAGAAGATGACCCAGCATCCTCAGATGGAATCAGAGGTACCTAGGCAGGACTAGCATCCTTTCTAACAAATTACTGAATTATTTGTTCATAATTAATTCACTCAACAAATATTTATTGAATGTCTACTGAGTTAGATGTTGAAGATTGTATAGTTAACAACCTATGCTCCTTTAACTTTCCAGGAGCTTTGCTTTGCCATAAGTGGCTTATATAAACCAGACACAATAGCTGTGACAATTTCTTTTTAGTACTATCATTATCAGGAAACTGATGGAAATGGTGAGACACTATGTCTCACCTTCCCGAGTCTATAGTCTATTAGGTGATACCCATAATTCAACAAAATGATAAATTTTATGATGGATAAGGAAAGGGGATAGAAGCAGAAAGGGTAGATGAATGCTGGTAAATATTTGTTTGTTTATTTATTTATTTTTTAAAGATTTATTTATTTTAGAGAAAGTGAGCACACCTATGCACAGGGGTGAAGGGGCCGAAGAAGAGAGAGTGAGAGAATCTCAGGTAGACTCTCCACTGAGCACAAAACCCAACATGGGGGCTTGATCTCATGACCCTGAAATCATGACCTGAGGTGAAATCAAGGGTTGGACACTTAACTTATTATATTAGTTCTTTGCATTTTTCTGTAGCACTTTACAGCTTACTGTAATATAATGATTTCCAAGATATGTCGTAGTTTTTTTGACTATGTGGTTTGTCTTCTGTCCTCATAGCTAAAGCATAAGCTTACAAGAAAAGGAGTGTTTTGTGCATCTTTGCATCTTTCCAACATCTAGCATTTTATCTAACTTAAGGCATTCAATATTGTTAAAATTAAATTAAATGTTGATTGTTGATTTAGATTAAATAAATTTATCTCTACTCTTAATGGTATATTCATCTTAGAAATTAAGGAGCCCCCAGAATTAGACCCAATAACTAAGAATGTTTAACACCCTCATAAGTCTTTCATTTCTACTTGAGATTTCCAGAAAAGATGAAACTCTTAGGAATCAATGAGTGGAACACCCCTTACAGAAGTCTAAAATTTGTATTTATTTACAAGGAAACTTAGTGGGTCAATTTGTATTACATTTGACTGAAAGTGACAGAAAATTTAATGAGAAATGGCTTAAACACAGTGTGTGTGTGTGTGTGTGTGTGTGTGTGAGCATGCAAAAGTGGTTTATTCATATGCCACAAGCAGTGCAGGAGTGTGGACAAAGCTTCCATATTAGCCCAATGCTCCAATGAAATCTTTCTATTCTCCAGTCCTTTGCATAGAAACCTTTTCTCCCCTTCATAATTGTCACCTCATGGTCCCAAGTTGGCTCTTATAACCCAAACTCATGCCCAATGCCAGCTGGCAAACAAGGGGAAAAGCAATGACTAGTTAGACTGCTCTTTTATCTGGGAAGGAAACTCTTCCAGGGATGTGTGCCTACATCTCATTGGCAGAACTGTGTCACATGGATGGATACCCTTGACTGCAAAAGAGTCTGAGAAGGGCATATTTTTCAATGGGAACATTCAAACAGCCTCTAGAATAAAAAATAGGTGGGCACTAGTAGTGTCCATGATCCATAATGGCATCAAGGGAAGCAGTCTTCAAAAACACTACACGTTTATATCAAATCTAGATTTAAGGCTCAGATATTTTAGATTTAACTATTTGAGAATTTAAGGTATGTATATAATATTTAGTAAAAAGGCATTTCGAAATTGACAAAAATTTAAAAACCACAATGTAGGATAAATAAACCTTCTTAACTGCTAATGGTTGTATTTTGTTTTGTGATTCTCTTTCCTTTAGCCAAGCCTAGTTTTATAATCCAGCCCCAGGACACAGAGGTTTTAATTGGCACCAGCACAACTTTAGAATGTATGGCCACAGGCCACCCACACCCCCACGTTAGTTGGACTAGGGGCAGCGGAGAGGCCCTGGATGGATCCAGGCACCTGGCTACTTCTGGAGGACTACACTTGCAGAATGTCACCCTGCGGGATCACGGTCAATTTACCTGTCATGCCAACAATAATCAAGGCTCCATTCAAGCTACAGCAAACATAATTGTACAAGGTATGGAAGCAGGAGGTCATGATTGAAATGTTCATGCTGCCACATTGAGAAAATTATTTTTCAACTTAAAAAAATAATGTCATGTAAATCAGTGAAGAGATTTTTGTATTTGCCATTTATTTTTGACATAATAGAATTTTCAAAACTAATCTACTTCATATTAAAACTTGGGTTTTTTTTTTCACTACAGTCTTTATCCAAATGCTATAATCAACCATTAGCAACAAAAGAGATGAAGTCATTTGGCAGCAAACTGACAAAAGATATTTGTGCTTCAGGATACTTCACAGATGTAGGAAAGACACTTCAGATATGAAAGTGAAAATGTTGTGCCCTATGATCATAATCACTTACCAAACTGTCTACAGACATAGCTTAGGACTATGCTGATGGCTCTTATGGGCCTGGGCTGTGTAACAAAGCAGTAATAAAACTATTCTGAATGCCATAAGTAATTTACATGCTTGGGCCTATAATCCTATTGTAAAGAACTCATGTTTTTCTGCTATGCTTTTGTCCTGAACTGGACTGCCTCTCCCTTTCTGTTGATGTGGTTGTGTGTGTGGGTTCTGGTGTGTGTGCATGTGTGCACACACACTCAAGACTCCTTATGGCTTAGACATTTAGTAAATATCAGAATGTAAGTCTTATTAGAGTGATGCCAAAAGTCCTGCTGTATCCAAAACCTTTTTTCATCAGCTTACAAGAGTATAATAATTTACAGTGATATATTTTAAGGACTTCCTGGAGCCATGAACATTATAATTTACATAAGAAGTTATTTTCTTTTATTATTTTATATTTATTATTATTATTATTATGTTATGTTAGTCACAATACATAATGTTAGTCATCATTGGTTTTTGATGTAGTGTTCCATGATTCATGGTTTGCATGTAACATTCTGTGCTCCATGCAATCTGTGCCCTCCTTAATATCCATCACCAGGCTCACGCATTCCTCCAGACCCCTCCTTTCTAAAACCCTCAATTTGTTTCCCAGAGTCCATAGTCTCTCATGATTTGTCCCCCACTCGGATTCCCCCCTTTCATTTTTTCCTTCCTTCTAATGTCTTCCATGCTATTCTTTATGTTCCACAAATAAGTGAAACCATATGATTATTCACTTTCTCTGCTTGACTTATTTCACTTAGCATAATCTCCTTCACTTCCATCCATGTTAATGCAAATGTTGGGTAGTCAGCCTTTCTGATGGCTGAGTAATATTCCATTACACATATGGACCATATCTTCTTTTTTTAATAAAGTTTTTTTATATATATTTATTTGACAGAGAGACAACCAGTAGGCAGAGAGAAAGGCAGAGAGAGAGGGGGAAGCAGGCTTCCCACTGAGCAGAGAGCCAGACGTGGGGCTCGATCCTAGGACCCTGAGATCATGACCAGAGCTGAGGGCAGAGGCTTTAACCCACTGAGCCACCCAGGCGCCTCTGGACCATATCTTCTTTATCCATTCATCTGTTGAAGAGCGTCTCAGCTCTTTCCATAGTTTGGGTATTATGGACACTGCTGCTATGAACATTGGGGTGCATATGGCCCTTCTTTTCACTACGTCTGTATATTTAGGGTAAATACCCAATAGTGCTATTGCTGGGTCATAGGGTAGTTCTATTTTTAATTGTTTGAGCAACCTCCACACTATTTTCCAAAGTGGCTGCACCAACTTGCATTCCCACCAACAGTGTAAGAGGTTCCCCTTTCTCCACAACTTCTCCAACATTTGTCGTTTCTTGCCTTGTCAATTTTTGCCAATCTAACTGTTGTAAGGTGGTATCTCAATGTTGTTGTGATTTGAGTTTTCCTGATGGCTAATGATGAAGAACATTTTTTTCATGTGTCTGTTAGCCATTTGTATATCTTCTTTGGAGAAGTGTCTGTTCATGTCTTCTGCCCATGTTTTGACTTGAGTATTTGTTTTTGGGTGTTAAGTTTGAGAAGTTCTTTATATATCTTGGATATCAGCCCTTTATAGCCCTTTGTCTGTAGTGTCATTTGTGAATATCTTCTCCCATTCTGCAGGTTGCCTCTTTGTTTTGTTGACTGTTTCCTTTGCTGTGCAGACTTTTTATCTTGATGACGTCCCAAAAGTTCATTTTCACTTTTGTTTCCTTTGCCTTTGTAGACATGTTTTGAGAGAATTTGCTGTGGCTGATGTTGAAGAGGTTACTCCCTATGTTCTCCTCTAGGATTTTGATGGATTCCTGTCTCACACTGAGGTCTTTCATGCCTATTGAGTTTATCTTTGTGTATGGTGTAAAATAATGGTTGAATTTCATTCTTCTATACATAGCTGCTCAATTTTCCCAGCACCATTTATTGAAGAGACTGTCTTTTTTTCCATTGGATATTTTTTCCTGCTTTGTGGAAGATTAATTGACCATATAGCTGAGAGTCCATATTTGGGCTCTATTCTGTTCCATTGATCTATGTGACTGTTTTTGTGGCAGTACCTTGCTGTCTTGGTGATCACAGCTTTGTAATAATAGCTTGAAATCAGGCAATGTGATGCCCCCAGCTTTGTTTTCCTTTTTCTCAACATTTCCTTAGTGATTTGGGGTCTTTTCTGGTTCCATACAAATTTTAGGATTATTTGTTCCAGACTTAAAATGCCATTGGTATTTTGGTCAGGATGGAATTGAAAGTATAGATTGCTTTAGGTAACATAGATCTTAACAATGTTTATTTTTCAGATCCATGAGCATGGAATGTATTTCCATCTTTTTGTGTTTTCTTCTATCTCTTTCGTGAGTGTTTTGTAGTTTCTAGATTATAGATCCTTTACCTCTTTGGTTAGGTTTATTCCAAGGTATCTTAAGGCTTTTGGTGTTATTGTAAATGGAATAGATTCTCTAATATCTCTTTTTAGAGTTTCCTTGTTAATGTATAAGAAAGCAAGCGATTTCTGTGCATTGATTTTTGTATCCTGACACATTGCTGAATTGTTGTATGAGTTCTAGCAATTTGGGGATGGAGTCTTTTGGGTTTTCCACATAAAGTATCATTCATCTATGAAGAGAGATAATTTGCCTTCTTCTTTGCCAATTTGAATACCTTTTATTTCTTTTTGTTGTCTGATTGCTGTTCCTAGGACTTCTAGTACTAGGTTGAATGATGGTGGTGAGAGTGGGCCACTCTTGTCATGTTCCTGATCTTAAGGGAAAGGCTCTCAGCTTTTCCCATTGAGAATGATATTCGCTGTGGTTTTTCATAAATGGATTTTATGAAGTTGAGTAATATTCCCTCTATCCTTATACTCTGGAGAATTTTAATAAAGAAAGGATGCTGTATTTTGTCAAATGCTTTTTCTGTATCAATTGAGAGGAACACATTGTTCTTGTCTCTTCTCTTATTTATGTGTTCTATCACATTGATTGATTTGTGAATATTGAACCACCCTTGCTTCTCAGGGATAAATCCCATCTTTTCATGGTGGATAATCCTTTTAATGTACTGTTGGATTCTATTAGCTAGGATCTTGTTGAGAATTTTGGCATCCATATTCATCAGGGATATTGGTCTGTAATTCTCCTTTTTGATGGGGTCTTTGCCTGGTTTTGGGATAAAGGTAATGCTGGCCTCATAGTAAGAATCTGGAAGTTTTCCTTCTGCTCATATTTTTTGAAACAGCTTCAGGAGAATAGGTATTATTTCTTCTTTGAATGTTTGGTAGAATTCCCCCAGGGAATCTATCAGGCCCTGGACTCTTGTTTTTTGGGAGGTTTTTGATCACTGCTTCAATCTTGTTAGTGGTTATTGGTCTATTCATGTTGTCAATTTCTTCCTGTCTTGGTAGCTTATAGGTTTCCAGGAATGCATTCGTTTCTTCCAGGTTGCTTTATATACTGCCATATAGCTGTTGATAATAATTTTTGATAATTTAATTTATTTCATTGGTATTATTCATGATCTTTCCCCTTTCATTCATAGTTTTATTAATTTGGGTCTTTTCTTTTGAATAAGTCTGGCCAGTGGTTTATTGATCTTTTTAATTCTTTCAAAGAACCAGCTTTTAGTTTTGTCAATGTGTTCTACTATATTCTGGTTTCTAATTCATTGATCTCTGCTCTAATCTTAATTATTTTCATTTTCTTTTTTTTTTTCTAAATAAATTTTTTTTTTAGATTATTTATTTATTTATTTATTTGAGAGACAGAGAAAGTGAGAGAGAGCATAGAGGAAGAAGCAGACTCCCTGAGGAGCTGGGAGCCCGACGTGGGACTCGATCCCAGAACTCAAGGATCATGACCTGAGCCGAAGGCAGTTGCTCAATCAACTGAGCCACCCAGGCACCCCGATTAATTATTTTCATTTTCATGTGTGGGTTAGGTTTAATGTGTTGTTGATTCTCCAGATCTTTAAGGTGTAACGATAATTTGTGTATTTGGAATTTTTCTATTTTTTTGAGTGAGTCTTGGATGGCTTTGTATTTCCCCCTTAGGACTGTCTTTGCCATATCCCATAGGTTTTGGATTGATGTGTCTTTGTTCTCATTGGATTTATCAATTGTTTAAGTTCTTCTTTGATTTCCTGGTTGACCCAAACATTCTTGAGCAGGATGGTCTTTAGCTTCCAAGGGTTTGAATTTCTTCCAAACTTTTTCTTCTGATTTAGTTCCAGGTTCAAAGAACTGTGGTCGGAGAATATGCAGGGAATAATCTCAATCTTTTGGTCAGTTGAGACCCAATTAGTGACCTAGTATTTGGTCTGTTCTGGTGAAAGTTCCATGTATGTTCGAGAAGAATGAGTATTCTGTTGTTTTAGGATGGAATATCTGTTTATATCTATGAGGTCCATGTGGTCCACTGTGTCATTCAAAGTTCTTGTTTCTTTGTTGATTTTCTGCTTAGAGGATTTGTCTGTTACTAAGAGTGGAGTGTTGTGGTCTCCTACCATTAAAGTATTATTATCAATATGTCTCTTTATTTTGGTTAACAGATGGTTTATGTAGTTGGCTGCTCCCGTGTTGTGGGCATAGATATTTATAATTGTTAAATCTTCTTGTTGGATAGACCCTTTAAGAATTGTATAGTGTTCTTTTGTATCTCTAACTACAGTCTTTAGCTTAAAGTCTAATTTGTCTGATATGAGAATTGCTACTCCAACTTTCTTTTGAGGTCTGTTGGCATGAAAGATAGTTCTCCATCCCCTTACTTTCAGTCTGGATGTATCTTTAGGTTCAAAATGAGTCTCTAGTAGACAGTGCATGGATGGGTCCTATGTTTTTATCCAATCTGCAACCCTGTACTGTTTTATGGGAACATTTAGGCCATTCACATTGAGTCTGATTATTGAAAGATAAGGTTTTCTTGTCATCATTTTGCCTGTGAAGTCCTTGTTTCTATAGGTTGTCTCTGCAAATTTCTGTTCTATATCACTCTTGGGGTCTTTCCACTTTTATAGACCCCCCCCTTAATATTTCTTGTAGAGTCACATGTCTTACTGGTCACATATTCTTTCAGTCTCTACTGGTCCCAGAAGTTCCTTATCTTCCATCCATTGTGAATGACAGCCTTGCCAGATAAACAATTCTTGGCTGCATATTCTTCTCATTTAGTATCCTGAATATGTCTTCCCAGCCCTTTCTGGCTTGCCAGGTCTCTGTGGACAGGTCTGATGTTATTCTGATGTTCCTCCCTCTCTATGTACAGAATATCTTCCCCCTGACTGCCTTTAAAATGGTTTCCTTGGTTCTAGGATTTGCGAGTTTTACTATTACATGCCTGGGCATTGGTCTGCTCTCCCTTATCTTGGGGGCTGTTTTCTCTGCCTCTAGGACACAAACGCTTATTTCATTCCCCAGATTAAGGAAGTTTTTGGCTACAATTTGGTCAAATATATCTTTTAGTATTCTCTTTCTTTCTCCACCCCTCAGGGATCCCAATAATTCTGACATTGGAATATTTCATGGCGTTATTTATTTCTCTAATTCTGTTTTCATGGATTTTAAGCTGTTTGTTCCAGACCTTTTCCTGATCCTTCTTTTCTGTTTGTTTGTCTTCAAGATCATTAATTCATTCTTCTGTCTCATTTACCCTAACTGTTAGTATCTAGATTAGATTGTATCTCACTGATAGCATTTTTAAGTTCTGCCAGATCCGCTCTTATTTCTGCCCTTAGCAAATCTATGTTGCCATTAATAGTTTTCACTAGCCTGACTATTGTCTTCATAACTGCTACCCTGAAGTCTATTTCTGACATCTTGCTTAGATCCATATTCATTAGATCTGCAGGAGAGGCCATTTTTTTTCTTTGAAAGACAGGCCATTCTTTTCTTTGTTTGGAGTTTTTCCTCCTAGTCATTCTGTTGAGTTGTGATTGAGGGGTTGTACAGCTGAAAACATCAACCACTATCTAGGCAAGGTGCACCTTCTGACTGGTGGTCCTCTGGCCCCATAGAGATCCAGAACTGTATAATTTTACATCTTGAGCTGATTTTCCTCTCTGTCAAAATGACATTCCTCTGTCATTTTGGTGGAACTCCCATAAATTATATTATTTTACATAATGTATATGCATGTTATCAAGCAAAAAACCAGACCCCGGGAAACATAGAATGAAAATAGTTTATTTTTTTATTTTTATTTTCTTAGGATTTTTATTTATTTATTTGAGAGTGAGAGAGAGAGAGGGTATAAGCTACAGAGAGGGGCAGAGAAAGAATGGGAGAAACAGCCTCTCCACTTAGTAGGGAGCCCGATGCAGGACTCAATTCCAAGATCCTAGGATCATGACCTGAGCTGAAGGCAGATGCTTAAACAACTGAGCCACCCAGGGGCTCCATGAAAAAAGTTTTGAAACATGGAGTTGGGGAAACTTTGGGTCTATGTGAGTGTTGGCTTCTGGGGAGCAAAGGAATTGGCCCACTGGAAGTCACAGTACTTCATCTATTCTGGGTTTTCAGCATTCAGTAAATGTTTTCTGAATTGCTTTTGCTTAACATAAACTCTTTAAGTAGCAATAGATCAGTAATTCCTTGTTTCTGTTCATATGTCTGAGGAAAAAAAAATTATTTCCCCTAGAAATGTTAATACCATGAAAAACATTTTCTATATGCTAAAAAGGTCTAGAAATGAAATTTTTTCTTGATGTCTTTAGTAACTCCTAGGGGAAATTACTTTTAAAAGACCGAAGCATTTTTAGACTTTCCATGTCTCAGGATTGAAAAATGCTTACAAAGAAATAGTATTTGGAAAAAAATAGTATTTGGCATCTTTTTTGCTTGCATTATTTTATATTAATATCTGGTGTTTAGAAGCATAATGCCTAATTTCACTCTGACAGGCTTTTTATTTCATACCATTCTAATCTTTTGTGTTTCAGCTTCTTGTGTTTAGTTTCTACTTCTACTTTTTCATCTGTATCAGTTCACATCTAACCAAACTCTGACATTTATGGTGCTGTTCATTTCTCAGACCACAATACACTAATGATTTCTTTTTACCAGGCAGTTTGCACTGAAATTGCCATCTGCTTATCTTTTGTCCCTTGCAACCGTATAGTTGGGTTACTTGTAGGTCTATGTGTTGAGATTTTTAATTGGTTTTGAAATGGTTCATTAATCATTTGATACATTTATAAAAGAGGCTTCTTTTATTTGCTTAGTGCATAGACTAAATATTTTAAGATGTACCCTTTCTGTGTCATCTTAACAGATGTTCTTTTTTTTAATTATTTATTTACTTGAGAGACAGAGAAAGTGAGAGAGAGCACGAGAGGAGAGAAGGTCAGAGGAAGAAGCAGACTCCCCGTGGAGCTGGGAGCCCCATGTGGGACTCGATTCCGGAACTCAAGGATCATGACCTGAGCCAAAGGCAGTTGCTCAACCAACTGAGCCATCCAGGCGCCCCCTTAACAGATGTTCTATCAATTTTATTTCCTTTAATGTCCATTTAAGCCAAGAACACAACTGCCCTCAAATTAATTTCCTTCCCTAGACTGGCTGAACAAATGATAAAATGAAAAAAGAAAGCAAAACTTCAATGAAAGGTGTGATTCACAGTATGGGCACTTAGATGAAAAGACCTATAGTTACCAATGATGTAAATAAAAATGCTTTTTTGTATGAGGCATCACAGTCATGTGTTTTGTAAAATCCACCAGAAGGGTGGATTTTAATAAGATGGCAAAACGCTTCATCTAAGCATGTGGTGTGTTAGTATCAGAGGTAGGTTTGATGGGCACCATTGTTAAGTTAAAGGCCCAGAAATATCAACTCATTATTCCTGTTGAATTCCTCCAGCCTACACTACCTGCCTTTGTGGGTTTCTGGGTTTTCTTCCCATTGGATCAAAATTTCTTCATTGATCTAGCAAACTGATCATTTTACTGCTAGGAACAAATATAAAATGACTAAGTTTTTGGTAGGATGTAGTCTTGGATTAAAAATATAATTTTTTTATGAGAACATATAAAATATAACAATGTTACATATGAAATGTAACAATACCAGATGTGGCTAGGTGTGAGTTTTAGTTACTATTAAAAAGTTGAAGTCAAATTTCCCAACACTTGTGCCTTCACTAAATGACTTCCTGTAACTACTACCTACTTTTGCTTTAAAGCTCTTCTACTGTGTCATGAATCCATTTTTTAACGTAGAAATATTTTTGCTCACTTCAAGTTATTCCTAGCAATTTAAAAAGTTTGTGTAATGTTCCAGAAAGAACATCACGCTGGGGGTTGAGTGGCCAAAATTCTCATCATGTCTCTGAGAGTTATTCATTTCAACCACCTCCAGCCCAAATTTCTTCATCTATGGAACATGGAGTCTGAGCCTGATGATCTGTGGGCTATTTTCACCTTGACTTTTCTAAGACTCTATTACGAATATCTTGCAGACATTCCTGAAGGCTTTCATGAAATTTATGACCTTATAATTTATTGTTTACCATTGTTTAGCTTAGTGCCTTACTTAAATGAGGACTTTTAAAAGTCTTTATTGCATAAACACAATATGAAAACTGAAACAGCTTGCCGAATATTATTTATTTTATCATGATTCTTATATATCATTCCTTATATAGTGAGGAAGAGCAATGACAGGATAAGTACAAAGATCTAACAGCAAGGAGAAGAGGTCAGGTCATCTCAGAAAGTTGCTTGGAAAATGTCAGTGTTTTGTTATTGGAGATCATCATGCCCTTAAATGGTCATACGGGTTTATTTTTCATATTAATAAAAAAGTCATGAATAGATTGTATAACTGTATTTGCATCTTTTAGCTATTTACTATTTTAAACAAATTCACTGTATAAGATCTGAAGCTTTGGAAGTCTTGAAATTTTGACTTAAATGTGAGTTTTTAAAAGGTATTATAGGTATTATGGCACATGTTATAGGAAACATTTTTCTTCCCGAAATTAATGAAAGCAACTTGTTGCAAATTTTATCATGTGTATGAAAGTTTGGAGGAAATTTTGTTAATAATTCAAGTACAATTTGTAGCTACATATATGTCTATATATGTAGCTATATATATATGTCTATATATGTAGCTTATATATGTCTATTGAAGTTAGTAAATAACATATGATGCAGATTCTATAAGATTTAGAAATTTTTCCTTCTTACTAACTACCACTTTTCTGCTTTGCAAACCAGATATGTATATTTTTGGTTTCTTTGCAAGTAGACACAAACATACACAAGCACCTGTACATTCTTAATAGCTTTTGTGTAAATAATTGGAAACAAATTATAATTAAGCAACATATTTAAACATATTTTCTTTTTTCATTTACTATTAAAAATTTATAGACTAATTTTTAATTTTGATATAATTTTTCATTCTCTTTAGCTCCTCCACAATTCACAATAATTCCCAAGGATCAAGTGGTGCTAGAAGGACATACTGTAGAATTTCTCTGTGAAGCTGAAGGCAACCCACCTCCAATAATTGCCTGGACCAAAGCAGGTATTAACGTATGAACAAGTAATTGTGGAAAGAGATAAATACCTTCTTTATTATGAGAGAATAAAAAATAATTTAATTATCATAGTTATATTATGGACATGAAAACATCACAAAAATGTAATCTTTGAATTAAATATGACATTCTAATGTCTGTTATGTGTTAACTTTTAACATTTGAATATGTGGCCTTCCTCAGATAAATTCTCTGGGACTCAGTTTCCTGATTTTTTTTTTTTTTTAATTTGCTCATTCTTCCAAGTATCTCCTCTCTGGCAACGACCAGTTTGTTCAGTTTCTTGATTTTTAAAATAAAGTTAGTGGCTTTAACCATTTTTTAAGGTGGCAGAATTCTTTTTTAGTACAAAATGAAATTTTAAGTGCAGTGAAACCATCCATAAGAAAACTCTAGCATGTTAAGTGGATAAAAGAGAGCTGCTGTCTTTTTTTTTTTTTTAAGATTGCTTTTTGGTGAGAAGTTGAGGTGCTTAGGTAGCTCAGTAGGTTAAACATCTGCTTTAGGCTCAGATCGTGATCCCAGCCCTGGGATCAAGCCCCACTTCAGGCTCCCTGCCAGTGGGGAGTCTGTTTCTCCCTCTGCCCTTCACCCACTTGTGTGCCCTTTCTATTTCAAATAAATAAATTTAAAAAAAAATAAAAAGAAATGCTTATTAGAAAAGATTTATTTATTTATTTGAAAGAGAAAGCACATGAGAAAACATGAGTTGGGGGAGGGATAGAGGGAGATAATCTATAAGAAGACTCCCTGCTGATCATGGAGCCCTGCATGGGCTGGATCCCACCAATTCATGAGATCATGACCTGAGCCAAAACCAAGAGTCGCTGGCTTAACCAACTGAGCCATCCAGGTTCCCAGAAAGCTGTTGTCTTTTAAGTGTTGGGTGTGGTGTGCACCCAAGGGGCCAAGAACTTCTAGTAATCCCTGCAGTGTTAGAGATTAAGGTCTACACTCTGAGATGAAAGCTCCACTAAGATTTCTCTGGTCTTGGAATTATTAAGTTTTTTTATTAGTTCAAGTAACTAGGTTAAATTCTAAACACATCAACATTTGTGAACTTCTTTTAGCTAAAATTTTTGTTCTCATCTTTATAAAAGTAGAGTGGGTAGGAGGTGAACTTTGAAGCTAGAAAGCCAAGATTCACATCTCCCTCCTTCATTTACTTGTTACATGACCTTAGGCAAGTAAGTTAACTATGGTTTTTACCAGAGTTGCTTTATCTATATGCTGGGAGGGTTGATATTGCCTGTAACACTGGATGATTGTGGGGATTATTTTGAGTGTATTTATACTCATAAACATTTAAAAGTGTATTTGGCTCATTTGTATACATAGTCAATAAAGGTTAGCTGTTTACAAAGGTAAATAGTTTTTAAACATTATTTTTTATTATCCATTTTTAAATTTATTATTTATTTATTAACAGTAAAGGTTAACTATTGACTTTTGACACATATTGTCACTGAAATAGTTGAGAATAACAATCCATTAACTTGTTAATGGCCACAAGGAGTGTAAACTCAGTGTAAGCTCAGAGGTGATAAAGTGCAATGTTGGCTGGGTGGATATGACTGTGAGGATTAACAACCTGAGTGTCACAAAAACCACCATTCTCGAGATTCTGTCTCTGCACCTTAAATGTTATAATTCCATAATGCTTTTATATTACAAATATTACATACATGTGACAAATAAATATTATAAAGGTATTTGAAAATCGTACTTAGTAATCATTTTGGGGGATAATCTAGGAATAAAAACTGTTATTAAAAAATAAAAAATACAGGGGTGCCTGGGTGGCTCAATGGGTTAAAGCCTCTGCCTTCGGCCCAGGTCATGATCTTGGGGTCCTAGGATCGAGCCCCGCATCAGGCTCTCTGCTCAGCAGGGAGCTTGCTTCCCCCTCTCTCTCTGCTTGCCTCTCTGCCTACTTGTGATCTCTCTCTGTCAAATTAATAAATAAATTCTTTAAAAAAATAAAGAATGCAAAAACAATTCTTCTGCTATCCAAATTTTGCCTTGTTTGCCCTCCATTAAGTAAAGAGGCTATAGAGGCGATGAGACTATAGAAGTAGGTGTGGTTGGTTAGCCTGTGCAATGCCTCACATGCCCCCTTAGGCATTTTATAGCTTGTTCTAAGAGTAATAAGAAGCCACCATAATAAAGGGTAATCAAGGGTAATGCTGGAATAAAGTTAGTTTTGAATTTGCACTCTAACTGTGGAAAATAAAACTGAGGAAGAAAACATGAAGATAGAGGAATTCATTTAGGGAGCTGACCAGTTCTCCTGCTTGGGGCTGGTCAAGGAGGGTGCCATGGTCACCAAATGCAGTGTTAGGAAGGGTGGTTCAGTGTTGTGACACAGAGGACTTCCAGAGAGATCCCGACCTTTACCCACCACCAGAAGATCACACAGTAATAGCTGTCAGCTCTTTGAGCCATAACAATGCCATACAAAGTATTTTGTTTCTCTCTTTGCAGGAGGAAAGCTCCCTCAGGAAGGTCTGCACACAGTTCTCTCCTCTGGAACTTTGAGAATTGAGCATGCAGCACATCATGACCAAGGCCAATATGAATGTCAGGCAATAAGTCCATTAGGAGTGAAAAAAACATCTGTCCAGCTGACTGTAAAGCCCAAAGGTAATATGTGTTGTGATTGGATTTACACAACTGAAGAGTGCCTCTTTATGTGTCTTAAATACATCCCTGGGATACTTTATTACTTAGTTATTTTTTATTTTATAAGATCTAAGAAATTGCAAATTTTATAACTCTCTTCCAATCAGCCTTTTTTTCACACTTGGGGATTTTATTTCTATTAATGCTAATTATTAATATCATGTTTTCTTCCAAAAATATCATTTTGTGTTTTCTTACATTTTTTGCAAAACTAGTTAATTAACCCTACCTGCAGAGACTAGCTAACAGAAAGATAAATTTCTCACACCTGATGGTCTGAATTTTGGTCCTATATTAATCTTTTATGCTGAGGGTTATTGGGAATATACTACAGACACTTTGCTCCAGACTCATCATGAAATATAGTACTTTGGTTTTTCATAAATAGTAATATTCTGGTATGAAGTTCGCTATTTGTCCATAATATATCATTAACTGACATGTAAAAAAAAATCCAAGGCTTAAATTTTTAAAGATAGTGTCAATGTAAGGATGAAAAATGATCGTTATTAAGTACCCTTGAAATTTCTTGGTTACTGGTTTATGTTGAAATCGAGGAACTTAGTTACTTAGTTACTTGGTAACTTAGTTACTATATATATAAATACACTTAAATATAAATGTATATATAGTGCCTAAATTGCATTTTTAGCATTGTTTTACATTTAAATATAATTTCCTAGATTTCTCCATAAATTCGCTATAACTTTTTTGATCTAGTAGATCTAAATTCAAGGTAACACACATTTGGATAAGAGCATATATAACACAGAGACAAAGATCAGCCAGATGTAGCAATATAAATGTAAAAAGAAATATTAGTAATGTTGAAATGTTCAATGATGTTGAGACATAGACATAAGATTACACGGAATTAATATCTAAGTACAATCCAGTATTGATTCTTTTCTCACTATATTTTCAGCACATCAAGTAGTTATTATTTATTTGATGGAAGTTAAAGTTCTATGAAAAAGAAAAACGATATTAGGGAAAGTAGTCAAGTAGCAGAATATTTGAAAAAAACTATTGAAAGATGAAGGGAATTGCCATGGCCTTAGAAAACCCCATATCTTTGATTCATTTTTTTCTAAGAGGAAATGCTGAAATCTGCTCTACAGAACGTTTAAAATTACTTTTGAATTAGTTTTCAACTAATTTAAAAATAAGGAGGTTTTTACATTAATTTCTTTTTTAAAAAAAGATTTATTTATTTGAAAGTGACAGAGAGTGTGAGAGAGAGCGTGTTGGGTGGGGTGCAGAGGGAGAGAGAGAAACTCAAGCAGACTCAACACTGAGCATGGAGCCTAATTTGGGGCTTGATTTCATGACCTTGAGATCATGACCTGAGCCAAAACCAAGAATCAGAAGCTCAAGTGACTGTACCACCTGGGCACACCTACATTAATACCTTTATTAAAAGGAGGACATACTAAACCAACATATTGTAGTCAAATAAAATATAGCATGAAGATTCTGAAGCTAATGGTCTTAGTTTCGTCTTCTTTTAGCTCCATTGTTACGTCCTTCCACCAGTGTCCCCCATTTGATTCTCTAGATCTCAATTTAGAAGGTTGCCTCTTCCCCAAGGAGGGTTCCTTTCCTCCATTCTGTAAGATATTGTAAGATGCTACTGTTGAAATTAATGTTAGAAGGTACCACTTAATCTCATAGTTGACACGTGTGGAGGAATTTGATAAATTTATCAAATATCCATAGCTAAGAAAATATTATTAGCAATAAGCACAAATGTAGAAGCAAACAAGGTTTTTTTTTTGTTTGCTTTTTTTTTTTTTTTTTAGCAAACACAGAGCCCTACATGTTGAACATAAACTATGTGAATGGAGTGGGGGAGAGGGCCATAGGGAGGAAATGGTTTGGATTGTTGGTTAAGTTAAAACTATATCAGATCTTGACTATAGGCCATGGAACTCTTTAATTGTTGGCCAGATATATTATATAGGATATTAATCAGCCCAAAATGAATAGGCAAATGTTGAGGTGAAGAAAACTCTAAAAATAAACCATTAGTTCTATGACATAGCCAAATGATAAATTAGGTGACCTGAACATCCATGACAGTGGGAATGGAAGAGTTAATGAGTTTAAATAAATATATAATAGGAGGAACCATTTTATCTCTGAAATATTAACAATATTTTTTTACCAGTACAAATGACAGTATTTTGCAGGCCCCATTTTGTGTGTATTGAAGTGTACAAGATCCTTCCACAGGGGTTTTGGGTTAAAACAATCTCATACTAATATCAAGATCTTGTTTGCCTTTTCTACTAGGTTGACATTTGACTTGATGGTACCAAGATAATGGTGGATAAAAGTGCTGGAACCTTAGCATTAGCCAAAGCAGTGGCACCAAACTGTACTAGTAATTCATATATTCTTCCCTTGTAGTATAGAAAAAAAGTAATTTTGTTTACAATGTTACTGATAAAATGGGGAGAAAATATTATTTTATTATATCTTGACCCTCTAGTAGATGTGTCATGAAGGAAATTGGCAAAAGAAGCTATCAATTGCCAAATTTTGATGTGGTATTAAAGATTTTTCACAATTATCTGAAAGAACTTTTAAAATATCCCTACATTTTGCAAATACTTATCTTTGTGAGGCCATATTTTCCTCATATACTTCAACTAAAATGACTAATTGCAAGAGATTGAACTCAAAAGCAGTTATGCATTTATCAAGATTTGCAAAAATGTAGAACAATATGCTACTCCATTCATTACTTTTAGTTTTGGAAAATTAATTAATGTTCATAAAATTGTGTTATTTATCTGAAAATTGTATGAGTTTATAACTGTAGTTTTTGAATAAGTAAATTTTAAAGTTCTCATATTTAATTTCTAATATAGTGAACATAACTACATTTGATCAACATAAATAAAAGTTCTTTGAGCTTCTCAATAATTTTTCAGTGTAGTGTTCCTGAAGTTAATGTGTTTGAGTAACATTCATTTGTTGGATCTTCTTTGTCTAATTTCTAGATCTTTCATTTTTATTTTTAATCTCTTTAAACTCTTTGTTGCCACCTCATTTTACTTGCCTTTCTCAGGTCCGCCCTTTATGTCCCTGGCTGTATTATGAACAATGCATATTCACTCCAGAGATGCTTCTAACCTTTAGCTATGCAGTAGTTTATTTTTTCTACTAATATATTTCTTAAGCATATGCAAATATATATGCAAACATTAGATGAAACTAGTAATTTTATAGAAACATATAATTAATTAAACTAATTCCAGAAGAGATATAAATATAAAGGAGATATAATAGGGAAGAAAAAAGTTTCCAAAGATCACAGCAGTACAGATAGCCAGCTATTACTCTCTGGCATAGTGGAATAGACTGATAATTATTCTGAATATTAAACTTGCAAAAGAGCTCTCCCCAATAAGGGCATGTGGCCATGTGCTTTCCCAGGGAAAACCATCACATCTATAAATAACAAAAATTCTAATGCTATTTATGTTGTTTCAGGAATTAGAAAATAATAAGCACACTAAAAATATTTTTAGTAAAACAAACCTAAACTTGATAAAATCCTGAGTTTATTAAATATATAAATAAAGGAAAAACTATCTTGTGTATCTATGCAAAAAATATATAAATATATAAAGGAAAAACTATCTTGTGTATCTATGTAAAAAATCCAATAGTGTAAATAATAGTGTAAATAAATAAATGTAATCATAAATCATAAAAAATCCAGTAGCACATGAAAAAATATTAGTCTACTTAATATTAGTCCATAATTAAGTGATTTTTATTCCAGAAGGTCAAAGATAGTGCAATAATAGGAAAGTTATTAATATATTTATATTAATGAATAATATATTTTAATATATTATTATATTTATTATATATCTATTCTATATTACATATAATATGTTTATTATTAATATATAAAATATATGTCAATATATTTTATTAATATTTAAATTAATATATATTAATATATTTTATATTGGTGAATTTCAGAAGAAAAATCAGGATTCTTTCTATAAATGCTAAAAAGATATTTGATAAAATTCAACACTTATTCTCATTAGAAACTTCCAGTTAACATAGGTCTGAACAAACATTTCTTCAACATGATAAAATAGATTTACATTCCTCAATTTTTGCATAGATTACAAGATAGTTTTCTTTTTATATATTTTAATGAATTTTTAGAATTTATTATAAATTACTCGTGCTTTACTGAACTCATCAGCCAGAATCTTGCTTAATAGAGAAATGGTATAAATTTTTCACTAAACAGAAGATTTCTGCTGTCATTATTATCACTTAATATAGATTTGGAGAGATAAATCATTACAATTAGCCAAGAGACAAAATAAAGAATAACCAGGAAAATTCTGAAAAAGAATCATAACTAAGGAGGACTCATCATACTAAATTATAAAATATATAATGAAGCTACATAAATTAAAACTACCTAGACAGTACATTAAGACAAAATATATAATCTACAAATTGATCACCTTTCATATGGGAATGTCATGTATGAAAAAGATGGCATTTTCTTTAACTGAAGAAAAGATAATTATGTAAAACCTTTGGAAATAACTGGGAAGACATATAAAAAAGTAGCACTGTGTGCATATGATGCAGATTTTGTTCTGGAGATGTCTTTCTAGTTAGGAAGTGTATGTGCCTGGCCCTTCTTGAGATCATGTCATATCCTCTTCCACACACATCTCTACTTGATCTCTGCTTTAGGTAGCCCTCCCTCCACCTTTTTTGGTGGCGTGGGTTTAGTGCTTCCCTAATTTTACTGAAAATTAAGCTGGTAGTTTTATAAACAAAACTAGCAGTACATTTCTGATTTTCATCCTCCTTGTTGCTATTGGACCCTTTTTTTAAATAAAAACTGGAAATGCCACACTTATGCTCCCCAACTACAAGGCTCCATCTCTTTTCAATATTTAAATCTCACAATGTAGATGTAATTCTTTTCCAGCCTTCTTTAAGTGCAGGCTGGAGCAAGTAACTCTAGTAGATTGAGGTGTCCATCTGAGTGTAGGGACTAGAAAAGGACAAGGTTTAGGTTTTTGTGGTTTTTTTTGATACTTTCTTTCTTCTTTTTAATCTTTCAATTCTTCCTGTCTAGTGATGGCCCAGAAGGAATGGAGAGGAAGGGGCAGATTCACTAATGAGAAGCCAATTACAATGTGATCCTCTCTTTTTTGTTGCTACGAGGCCTTTTCTGGTTATCAGGGACCTTTATATGGCTAGTTCTCTAGCATTATATGCGTTTTATTCAGAGGCCCTATTGAGGTTCCTCTACTGCTCTTTTCCCTGTTATGGGATAAGGAGTTCCAGCTTGTGGACTTTTAGCCAATTGTTTCATCTCACAGTTGGTTATTTCATAGTATCTGCTGATGTGGTTTCTTCACTCAAAAGGTAGTTCACAGCAGTAGTATTATTGGTTAGAGAGGAAAGGCAAATCACCTCTATCAATTAAATTAACAAAAGGTTTCATATCAGGATAAATAGAAACCACAAGATATTGGAATCAAAACTTCAAAGTGTCTTGGGGTGTTTGGGTGGCTCAGTCAGTTAAACATCTACCTTTAGCTCAGGTCCTGATCCCAGGATCCTGGGATTAAGCCCCTCATTGGGCTCCTTGCTCTGTGGGGAGTGTGCTTCTCCCAACCCCTCCCCCTGCTCTTGCTCTCTATCAACTCTATAAAATCTTAAAAAAAAGTTCAAAGTTTCTCAAGAAAAATAACAGTAAATATGGTATTGTGTAACTATCAATCTTTCAAAAACAAGGGCTTCATAAAGATATTTTCAGTAAACTGAGAATGTTTGTAAACTATAATAGTACTTTAAGGAAATTTCTAAAGAAAATTCCTAAGGAAAAGAAGGATCTTGAACGAATGACTGATATTCAAAAAAAAATTCAAAAGTGAACAAAGAAACTGCTGAACATGTAGGAAATATTAAAATATTTCTTTATCAAATGTCAATAATAATAATTGCTATGATGTGGCACTGAATAAAAATCACATAGTTAAATACTACCTAACAATGAAATATCAGTTAGGAAAGTGATTATTGGAATTAAAGTAGTATAATATTCTTGCATACCTGGCAAAATATCAGGGATAGGTAGCAAAAACAAAACAAAACAAAACAAAACAAAAAAAGGTAATAAGTTTCAATCAGAATGGTGAAAAAGATGGTGTTAGAAATTATTTAAATAAAAAATAAGAAAAGAATAAAATATCTGGCAGTTATTTTGTGGACAAATTCTGTAAATGTCTAAGATCAATTCAGCCTTATACAAACAATTACAGAGAATAGAACAGTGAATAGTCCCAACTTTAACTAATAAAGGATATTATGAAAAAAAATTTCAGAATAATCTCTATAGAAAATATTGACCAACTGAACCCAATGACATTAATAGATTAATGGAGGACAAAATATGATTTTAATAAATAGAGGTAGACAAAACATTTGATTAAGTTTATCATCTATCTATTATTAAGAAATGATCTTAGCAATGATCTTAAAAAAACTTTCTATAGATAATTTGGATAATATTTTTGAAAATGATGTTTTTCAAGATAAAATGTTAGAAATATTTCCTTTGGGAGTAGAAAGAAGATCTCATTTACTCAACACTGTAATGAAAGGTCCTAGCCTGTGTAAAAAGAAAAGAAATGGAAACAAATGTTATGAATTTAGAAAGAATGCATACAATTTTATTATTTATATGTAATAGAATTTCCTTACACATAATTCAGAAACATTTACAAATATACTATCAGAAATAATGAGTTTAGCAAGATTATTAGTTGACATTAATAAGTAAAAATATTTTTCTTTCTGCATGTCAGGAGCAAATAGAATACCTAATTTTATTTTTAAAACAATACTTTTTAAAATAACAAGAAAGTAAAAAAAAATAAAATAAAATAGCAAGAAAGTATAAATTAGTTAAAAATTATTTTGTTGATTGTACATACAATATTGTACTGAATATCTATAGAACTTCTTCATCTTGCTTAAGTGAAAATTTATAATCTTTAATTCCTAACTAATAATTTTTTAAGAGGGTAGATATATGGTATGTTTTTACTGGAATAAAATAAAATCTAAAAAAAAAAATAAATCTACCCAAAGGTGTACAAGAACTTGTAGGAACAGAATGCTGGAAGAAATTGAGAAGATGAATCCTTTGTAAAGATGTTAGTCCTTCCAATATTGACTTGTAGGTCAATGTAATTCCAGTGAAAATCCTGGAAGAGTTTTTGGTAAAATATGAAATATTGATTAAAACTGTATTCTAAATGAGAAAAGATTTAAGAATGACTAGGATAATCTAATAGCAAGAAGTTATCAATCTATCATAATTAACATATTGTGTTATTGACATAGGGATTGACAAATTGATCTATGAAACAGAAAGACATTATTAATTACAGTTTTGACACTGTTCATCTACAAAAAGTAGATCTCCTCAATAAATAGTGATAGGCAACTGGTCACAAGGAAGACATGAAATGAATCTTCACTTTACTTATACTCCAAAATAAATTCCAGATTAAAAAATAACTTTAATATTAAAAATATTTAAATATTTATGAATAAAAATGAGATTTTTATGATAGTACAGAATTTTTATTTTTATTATTTTTTTTATTTTTATTTTTAAAGATTTTATTTATTTATTTGACACAGAGAGTGAAAGAGAGATCACAAGTAGGCAGAGAGGCAGGCAGAGAGAACGGGAGAAGCAGGCTTCCTGCTGAGCAGAGAGCCCAATGTGGGGCTTCATCCCAGGACCCCAAGATTATGACCTGAGCCGAAGGCAGAGGCTTTAACACATTGAGCCACCCAGGCGCCCCTAGAAGAATTTTTAAAGCAAAATATAAAAATCATTATCGTATAAGATTGATAACGTCATCTACATTATAATTTGTATCTTCAATTCACTTTTAAAAAAAGAATGAAAAGATATTTGCACCATATATAACTGACAAGTTTTTTATTATTTGTAATATATGAAGAATTTTCTAGTTCAATAGCAAAAAAGGACAGATAAATTAGCGAATGGGGAGAGATAATGAGTACAGTTTGGAAAAAGTTGCATTAGGATGCTTGTTGGAACTGAATGTAGGTATCTCTAAGATGTTTGGTTTATGAGCAGGAAGCTAAGTTATACAGTCTATTGTTGTGAATGAAATCGCTTAGAACCAGGAAGGTGTGTTGAGTGAGAAGACAGGAAGGCCAAAGGGTGAGAATTCCTTATAATGCAGAAGAAAGAAAAGCTGTAAATAGTACTTTAACAAATGCCCAGTATGGCACAGAAACTCAGAGGAGAAAGGAATCCCACCAGCTAAGAATTATATCCATAAGGAAAGAGTGATTGAATGGGTCAAAAGCTACAAAAAGTTACCTTCAATAAAGACTGAATTTTTGTTTAAGATTCTGAATTTAAGGACCCAAACAACAATTTTCATGAAATCAAGGGAAATAAGCTTCAGTGTAAAGGGTTGGAGAGGCAGTTATGCAGAAACTATTTTTTCCAAGACATTTCTTTGTGAAGGCAAACAGTAAAAAGGTAACACTGAAGATCAGGTAGGGATATGGGCAAATAAGGGGAAGAGCCTATTATTCTGAAGTATTTTCTGAAGGGATGAAGGCAGAAAGATGACGGGGAGTGAGTAAAAGTGGCTCAAGATTACTCGGATGGCAAGATGGGATGGGATTTGTAAAATTCAATGAAGCAATTTGCCTCAAAGATAAGAGGCATTTCTTCATTTCAGATAAGAAAAGGGCAGTTAGGAATGGTTGTATAGAGAAGTACCTCTATGAAAGAGGAGTGTAGGAAGTCAAAGGATTTATAGTCTGAGGGCTTGTTTTGGCTTCTTTGTTTGTTTGTTTCCTGTGGAGTAGAAAATGCTGACATTTTGTAGGAGAAAGGTGTGCTGAGGGATGTTTTTGTTTTTGTTTTTATTGTTGTTAAATAAGATCTGAAGAGGCGGGGCACCTGGATGGCTCAGTGGGTTAAAGCCTCTGCCTTCAGCTCATGGTCTCGGGATCCTGGGATCGAGCCCCACATCGGGCTCTCTGCTCGGCAGGGAGCCTGCTTCCCTCTCTCTCTGCCTGCCTCTCTGCCTGCTTGTGATCTCTCTCTCTCTCTCTGTCAAATAAATAAATAAATAAATAAATAAATAAATAAATAAATAAATAAATAAATAAAATCTTTAAAAAAAAAAGTTCTGAAGAGGCAAAGGCAGTTTGTCTCTGATAAACCAGGACACATGATCACTCCAGATATTTTTGAAGGACAGGCATGAAGAACACCATGCCAGTGTATTGAACAGAAGCACAATGGGGTAAAGGAGTTGAGAGTTGAGAAGGAAAGTGAAAAAGGTGATGAAACTTAAGATCCTGACTGAAAAGGGGAGAATGACACTAGACAGGTGTGATCAACAGGAAGGAAGAGGTAAGTTCCTAGCAATCTAGATAGTGTCAAAATGAGGAGATGATCGAGCAGGAGAGAGAGGAGATTTTGCTGTAGGGTGTGGTATTAGGTATTTTCGAAAGACTAAAAGTGATAGCATGTAAGTGATGGTAATGAGTAGCTATTAAGACAGAGGTGAACATCCTTAGAGATACTGGACATCAGATAATGGAGGCCATGATATGAAGTGCTAGTTAGAGATCCTTTGGGTGAATGAGGAAGGTCACTGTCTAGTACAGTCACTAGTCCTCATGAGATGTCTAATATGCATTATCAGGAATCTATAAGCCTTAGTTTTAGCAAACCCAAATACAATGTAAGATTTGAATATAACACAATACAGTTCTCACTTCAAGAACAGAATCTTTTCACCTTCATAATAAATTTTTGATGTTACTGTGTATTTTATTTGTCTTACAAAATGCCATTAAGGAAGATATGATGGACAATGAATCTTGTAACACTGAGAAAATAAAATTAAATAAAAAAAGAAACATGTGATGGAAAGCTGTTATGTCCACTACTCAAATGAAGAAATAAACATTATAAATATACTTAAAGATTGTTTGTTCTTCTTTTCCATCTGTTCTCAACTCCAACCTACTTGCCACTAACGTGGGTTTGGTGTGTATTGTTCCCTTTCATGTCCACATAGTTGATTTATTTTAAAGTTTTTATTTTGAGATAATTGTAGATTCACAATTATCCAGACTCATTACCAAACTGCAGACTCCACCTACTAAAACCCTGGCAACTACTAATCTGTTCTCTATTTCTATAATTCTGTTGTCTCAAGAACGTTATATAAATAGAATCATATAGTATGTAATCTTTTGGGACTGTTTTTTTCATCCAGCATAATTATTTGGAGATTCATCCAAATTTTGTGTTACCAGTTCTTTTGATTATCAAATCATTTGTCAATTATTATCTTTATTGCTGAGTAGTATGCCACATAAACCACAGCTTGTTTAATCACTCACTCATTGAAGGACATCTGGCTTTTTAGTTTTGGTTCGTATTAGTAAATCTGCTATAAATGTTCATGTACACACTTGTGTGTGAGAGTAAGTTTTGGGTTTTCTCTGGGGTAAATGACTAAGAGTGCAATTGCTGGATCGAATAGTAGTGTTGTCTTTAAATTGTTAAGGAAATTCCTAAATTCTTTTCCAGAGTGGTTTTGCCATTTTACATTTCCCACCAGTGATACATAAGAGATCCAGTTTCTCTGCATCCTTGTGATTTGTGTTGTCACTATTTTTTATTCTAGCCATTCTGATAGTTGTATAGTGATACCTTATAGTGGTTCTAATTTACATTTCCCTCATGACTAGTGATGTTGAGCATCTTTTCACAGGCCTATTTGTCATCTGTATATTCTCTTGAGTGCAATGTCATGTCTTCTGTCCATTTTCTATTTGAATTTTTTGGTTTTCATTGTTGCATTTTGAGGGTTTTTTATATATTCTAGACACTAATCCTCTGTTATCTATGTGGCTTTTAAATATGTTCTCTTAGTCTGAAATTTGTCTTTGCATCCTCTCCACATGATCTTCACAACACAAAAGTTTTTGAGTATGATGGAATCCAGTTTATCATTTTTTTCTTTGGGTTATATTTTCAATATAAACTCTAAGAATTCTTTGCCTGGCCCTACATTCCAAAGATTTCCTCCTATTTTTTTTTTACGTTTTATAGTTTTACATTTTATACTTGTTTGTTTATACATCAAACTTATACACATATTTGATGTTTATACATCAAATTCCATTTTGGGTTACTTTTTGTATCAAGTGTGAGACTTAGTTTGTGCTTCATTTTTTTTTCCTTTTTTTTTTTGCCTGTGGGTACCCAACCGACCAACACTATTTGTTGAAAAGGCCTCCATTGAATTGCTTTGCACCATTGTCAAAATCAGTGGGCATATTTGAATGATTATATTAATTGGTTCTTTGTTATGTTGATATAGTTCTCTATGTCAATATCACATGGTATTAATTACTACAGCTATATAATCAGTCTTAAAATCTAATGGGTTGATTCCTCTCATCTACTCTTCTTTGTGAAAATTGTTTAGCTATTTCAGTTCCTTTGCATTTCCATATAAATTTTAGAATAGTCTTGTCTATATCACACAAAAAAAATCTTTCTGGGATTTTGATAAGAATTACATTAAACATGGTATCAGTTCATGGAGAAATGACATCTTTACTATCTTGAGACTTCCAATTCATGGATATGAAGTTTCTTCATTTATTTATATCACATTTGATTTCTTACATCAAAATTTTGTAGTTTACAGCATATAAGTACGACACATATTTTGTTTTATTTATACATAAATATTTTAATGTTCTTCAAAAATTGTAAAAGGTATTCTTTTTTAAACTTTTGTGTTCATATGTTCATTGCTTAAATATATAACACCATTGATTTTTTTACATTTATCTTGTATCCTGCAATCTTGCTGAGCTCACTTTGAAGTGTTTTGTAGATTTCTAGAATTATCTGAAAAGACACTAATGTCATCTGCAAATGGAGACAAACATTTCTCCTTCTCTGATTCATATGTCTTCTATGTCCTTTTCCTGCCATATGACACTGGCTAGAACTTCCAGCACCATGTTAAGTTAGAGTTCTGAGAGCAGACATCCTGGCCTTGTTCTAAACCTCAGTGGGAAAACAATTACTCTTTCACCATTAAGTAAATGGTTATCGTAGGATTTTGTCTATGTTCATTTTCTTTTTCTTTTTTTAAAATTAAATTAAATTTAAATTCATCTAATTAACATATAGTGTATTATTAGTTTTTGAGATAGAGTTCAGTGATTCTTCAGTTGTATATAGCACACAGTGTTCATTACATCAAATGCCCTCTTTAATGCCTATTACCCAGTTACCCCATCCCTCCACCCTCTCCCCTCCAGCAACCCTCAGTTTGTTTACTATAGTTAAGAGTCTTTTATGTTTTGTCTCCCTCTCTGATTTCATCTTGTTTTATTTTTCCCTTCCTTCCTATACGATCCTCTGTTATGTTCCTTAAATTCCACATGTGAGTGAAATCATGTGAAAATTGTCTTTCTCTGTTTGACTTATTGCACTTAACATAATACTCTCTAGTTCCAACCACATCATTGCAAAAGGCAAAATTTCATTTTTTGGTGGCTAAGTAGTATTCCAGTGTGTCTGTGCATGTGCGTGTGTTGTGTTTGTGTGTGTGTGTGCATATATATACCATATCTTCTTTATCCATTTATCTGTTATGAACATCAGGGTTTTTTCCATAGTTTGACTACTGTGGACATTGCTGCTATAAACATTGCAGTTGGGGTGCCCCTTCAAATCAGTACATTTGTATCTTTGGTGTAAATACCTAGTAGTGCAACTGCTGGGTCATAGGGTAGCTCTACTTTCAACTTTTTGAGGAAGAGTGGCCGTAAAAACTTGCATTCCCACTAGCAGTGTAAGAAGGTTCCCCTTTCTCTGCTTCCTCCTCAACATTTGTTGTTTGCTGATTTGTTAATTTTAGCCATTCTGACTGGTGTGAGATTGTCTATTATTGTGGTTTTGATATGTATTTCCCTGATGCCTAGTGATGTGGAGCATTTTTTCATGTCTTTTGGCCACTTTATGTCTTCTTTGAAAAAATATATGTTCATGTCTTCTGCCACTTCTTAATTGGATTATTTGTTCTTTGAGTGTTGAGTTTGATGAGTTCTTTACAGATTTTGGATACTAGTCCTTTATCTGATAAGACATTTGCAAATATTTTCTCCCATTCTGTAGGTTGTTTTTTGGTTTTGTCAACTGTTTCATTTGCTGTGTAAAAGATTTATCTTAATGAGGTCCCAATAGTTCATTTTTTGCTTGTTTCCTTTGCCTTTGTAGATGCATATAGCAAGAAGTTGCTGAGGCCAAGGTGAAAGAGTTTGCTTTCTATGTTCTTCTCAAGGATTTTGATGGATTCCTGTTTCACATTTAGGTCTTTCATCCATTTTGAGTTTATTTTTGTGTACGGTGTAAGGAAATGGTCCAGTTTCATTCTTCTGCATGTGGCTGTCCAATATTCCCAACATCATTTGTTGAAGAGGCTGTCTTTTTTCCATGGATGATCTTCCCTGTTTTGTCAAAGATTAGTTGACCACAGAGTTAAGGGTCCATTGCTGGGTTCTCTTTTCTGTTCCATTGATCTATATCTGTTTTTGTGCCAGTACCATACTTTCTTGATAATTACAGCTTTGTAATAGAGCTTGAAGTCCGGAATTGTGATTCCATTAGTTTTGGTTTTCTTTTTTTTTCTTTTTTTAAGATTTTATTTATTTGACAGAGAGAGATCACAAGTAGGCAGAGAGAGGGGGAAGCAGGCTCCCTGCTAGCAGAGAACCCGATGCGGGGCTTGATTCCAGGACCCTGAGATCATGACCTGAGCCGAAGGCAGAGGCTTTAACCCATTGAGCCACCCAGGCACCCCTGGTTTTCTTTTTCAACATTCCTTTGGTTTTTCAGGGTCTTTTCTGTTCCATACAAATTTTAGGATTATTTGTTCAAGTTTTGTGAAAAATGTTGATGGTATTTTGACAGGAACTGCACTGAACATATAATTGCTCTGGGTGGCATAGACATTTATTTTTTAATTTTTATTTACTTTTTCTCACCATAGCACATACCCTCCCCAATGTCGATCATCCAGCCACTACATTCCTCCCTTCTCCCTCCCTTCCAACAAACCTAAGATTTGTTTCCTAAGATTAAGAGTCTCTTTTGGTTTGTCTCCCTCTCTGGTTTCTTCTTGTTTCATTTTTCCCTCCCTTCCCCTATGATCCTCTGTCTTGTTTCTCAAATTCCTCATATCAGTGAGATCATATAATTGTCTTTCTTATTTCACTTAGCATAATATGCTCTAGTTCCATCCACATCATTGCAAATGGCAAGATTTCATTTTTATGGCTGCATAGTATTCCATCGTGTGTGTATTCATCCCTGCTCGTGTGTGTGTGTGTGTGTGTGTGTGTATCACATGGTATATGGTATATATGGTATGGTATATACATATACACACATATATATACCACATCTTCTTTATCCATTCATCTGCTGATGGAAATCGAGGCTTTTCCATAGTTTGGCTATTGTGGACATTGCTTCTATAAACATTCAGATGCACACGCCCCTTCGGAACACTACATTTGTATCTTTAGGGCAAATACTGAGTAGTGCAATTGCTGGGTCGAAGGGTAGCTCTATTTTCAACTTTTGGGGAAATATCTGTACTATTTTCCAGAGTGGCTACACCATCTTGCATCCCCAATTGGGTCTCTTCAGGTTTTCTATTTCTTCTTGTTTCAGTTTTGGTAGTTTATAAGTCTCCCGGAATGTATCCATTTCTTCCAGATTGCCTAATTTGTGGCCACATTGTTGCTCATAATATGTTCTTACAAATGTTTGTATTTCTTTGTTGTTGGTTGTGATCTCTCCTCTTCTGTTCATGATTTTATTGATTTGGGTCCTTTCTCTTTTTCTTTTTGCTAAGTCTTGCCAGGGATCTATCAATCTTATTAATTCTCTCAAAGAACCAGCTCCTAGTTTTGTTGATCTGTTCTACTGTTCCTTTGGTTTCTATTTCATTGATTTCTGCTTTAATCTTTATTAATTCTCTGCTCCTACTGGGTTTAGGCTTTATTTGCTGTTCTTTCCCTGGCTCCTTTAGGTGTGCGGTTAGGTTGTGGTTTTTGTTTTGTTTTGTTTTTATTTGAGAGAGAGAGAGAGAATGAGAGAGAGGGAGAGGTCAGATGGAGAAGCAGACTCCCCAGTGAGGAGGGAGCCCAATGAGGAACTCGATCCCGGGACTCCAGGATCATGACCTGAGCCAAAGGCAGTCGCTCAACAGCTGAGCCACCCAGGCGCCCCTAGGTTGTGATTTTGAGACTTATTTGTTTCTTGAGAAAGACTTGTATTGCTATATACTTCCTTTATATGACTGCCTTTGCTGTATCCCAAAGGTTTTGGATAATTGTGTTTTCATTTTCATTTGTTTCCATTAATTTTTTTAGTTCTTCTTTAATTTCCTGGCTGATCCATTCATTCTTTAGTAGGTTGATCTTTAAGTTCCATGTATTTGTGTTCCTTTCAAATTTCCTCTCATAAGTCATTTCAAATTTCAAAGCATTGTGATCTGAAAATATGCAGGAAATAATCCCAATCTTTGGTACTAGTTGAGATCTGATTTGTGACTCAGTATGTGTATTCTGGAGAATGTTCATGTGCACTCAAGAAGAATATGTATTCTGTAGCTTTAGAATCGAATGTTCTGAATATACCTGTGAAGTCCGTCTTGCCCAGTGTGTCATTCAAAGCCCTCGTTGTTGATCTTTTGCTGATGATCTTGTTGATCTTTTGCTTAGATGATCTGTCCATTGCTGTGAGTGGAGTATTAAAGTCCCCTACTATTATTGTATTATTATCAATGTGTTTCTTTAATTTTATTATTAATTAGTTTATATTCTTGGCTGCTTACATGTTAGGGACATAAATATAATTGTTAGATCTTCTTGGTGGATAGATCCTCTGACTATAGTATAATGTTCTTCCTCATCTCTTCATACAGTCTTTGGCTTAAAATCTAATTTGTCTGGTGGCACCTCAGTGGTTCAGTCTGTTAAGCATCTGCCTGTTGCTCATGTCATGCTCCAAGGTTGTGCGATTGAGTCCCACATCAGACTCCCTGCTCAGTAGAGAGTCTACATTTCCCTCTACTCTTCCCCACTGCTCATGATCTCTCTCTTTCTCATTCTCTCTCTCAAATAAATAAAATCTTTAAAAAAATAAAATCTAATTTGTCTGATATAAGGATTACCACCAACTTTTCTTTTGACATCCATCAGCATGACAAAATGTTTTCTACCCCCTCACTTTCAATCTAGTGGTGTCTTTGGGTCTAAAATGAGTCTCTTGTAGACAGCATATCAAAGGGTCTTTTTTTTTTTTATCCAGTCAAATATCCCATGTCTTTGATTGTAAATTTCAGCCCGTTTGTATTCAGAGTAACTACAGAAAGGTATCAATTTAGTGACATTGTATTACCTATAAAATGTCTGTTTCTGTATATTGTCCGTTCCTTCCTGGTCTATGTTACTTTTGGGCTCTCTCTTCACTTAAAGGATCCCCTTTAATATTTCTTGCAGGGTTGTTTCAGTGATCACAAATTCTTTGATTTCTGTTTGTTGTGGAAGCTTTTTACCTCTCCTTCTATTCTGAATGACAGCTTTGCTGGATAAAGTATTCTTGGCTATGTATTTTTTTCTTTTAACATCCTGAATTTATCATTCCAGGCCTTTCTGGCCTGACACGTCTATGTGGATAGGTTTGCTACCAGCCTTATGTTTGTACCCTTGTAGGCCAAGGAGGTCTTGTCCCTGCATTGCTTTCAGGATTTTCTCTGTGTTTCTGAAATTTGCAAGCTTCACTATTACATGTCAAAGTGTTGACCTATTTTTGATTTTGAGGGAGGTTCTCTGTGCCTCCTGAGCTTGAATGCCCTTTTCTTTCCCCAGATTAGAGAAGTTCTCACTTATAATTTGCTCAAATATACCTCCAGGCCCTCTCTCTCTTTCCTCTTCATCAGGGACCCCAGTTATTCTAATATTGTTTCACTTTATGGAATCAATTTTCTCTTGAATTCTTGCCTCATAATCCAATAGTTGTTTATCTCTTTTTCTCAGTTTCTTTACTCTCCATCATTTTGTCTTCTATATCACTTACTCTCTCTTCTGCCTCATTTATCCTTGCAGTTAGAGTCTTTATTTTTGATTTTATCTCATTAATAGCTTTTTTGATTTTGACCTAATTATATTTTAGTTCTTTTATTTCTCCAGAAAAAGGATTCTTTAGTGTCTTCTATGCTTTTTTCAAGCCCAGCTAGTATCTTAATATCTTTTTTCTGAATTCTAATTTTGACCCCTTCCTTATATTCATACTGACTACATCCATAGCAGTTAGTACTGCCTCTTGTTCTCTTTTTGGGGATGATTTTTTATGTCTTCTCATTCTTTTCAGAGAAGAATAGATGAATGAGAGACTAAATACAAAAACAGCAACAAAAACCTAGAAAAATACACACTAAACAAATAAAAATCAATCAGATACCCCCAAAAAACAGAGAGAGAGAGAGAATAAAATCAAACAGATGAACAGAACAGAATAATAAACCAGGAAGACATTAGATCCCAAAATTGTAAAGAAAAAATATATATATACAAAAATAAAATAGACTACAATGAAAGGAAGCCAAAAATGAAAAAAATATATATATAAGTGTAAGAATGAAAATTAAAAAAGTCTTTAAAAAAGAGTAATACAGGGACGCCTGGGTGGCTCAGTAGGTTGAGCAGCTGCCTTTGGCTCAGGTCATGATCCCAGTGTCTTGGGATCGAGTCCCACATCGGGCTCCTTGCTCCGCAGGGAGCCTGCTCCTCTCTCTGCCTCTGCCTGCCTCTCTGCCTGCTTGTGTTCTCTCTCTGTTAAATAAATAAATAAATAAAAAGAGTGATACATTAGTTGAAAAGGAAAAAAAATAAAACTGAAAGACTAAAGAATCATAAGAAAAAAACATGAATTCTACATACCATTTTCCTCTAGCTCTAGAGTTTGCAGTTCTGTTTGATCAGAAAACTTGGTGTTAGCTGCATGTTCCTGCTGGTCTTCTGGGAGAGGGGCCTGTTCCACTGATTCTCAGGTGTCTTTACCTGAGTGAAATTGCACCTCCCTTGCCAGGTGCCTGGGCTCAGTATAAGTGGCTCTAGATTGCTCTATGTGGCTTTTGTTCCCTGAAGTCTTTCAGCACCACTTTGTGGGATTGAGATGAAAATGAAATTAGCAGTGCTCCAATCTCTATCCCCAGAGCTGAAAGATCATGCCCCACACTCTTCAGTGAGCCCTCACAGAAGAGTAATCAATCACTCTTGTTTCCCTAGTTTCCATCCACATTCTGTGTTCAACAAGCCTTTGATGGTGTGTTTTATCTCAGGCATGAGACCCCATTTTGAGTCTCCAAACTTTACAGAGGAGGAGGGATGGGGTGTCTTGCCACAGTTCTACCTCTTGGTTGGCCTCTGATGGAGAACAGTCACCAAACTGTGCAGTGATTCATGGTTTATGGCAACACCAAGCGGTAAGCCCACTCATGAACTCCCTGTTTGCAGCTGTCTTCCCTGTTCCAATGCTTGGGAACACGGCTGCACTCAGGCACCTCTCTTCTTTCTGTGACCCCAGGGTTCCTGAGACCACACGGTCCATCCCACTTCACTACCTGAGCACATTTTAGGCAGGGATGTCCCCCACCAGAGCAAACTTTTAAAAGTTCCAATTTTGCACTCTGCTGCTTATATTACTTTCTGGTAACTGGCTCCCTGCCCCCAGGGTTTATCTTCTAATATATCACTTCTCTGCCCCTCATACCTTGCAAAAAGTGGTCGCTTTTCTATTTGTGGAATTGCAGCTATTCTTTTCTTAGATATCTTGTTGAGTTCACAGGGTTTCAGAATGATTTGATAGCTATCTAACTGAATTCCAGGGACCAGGCAGAAATAGGGTCCCTTACTCCTCCACCATCTTCCCATCTATGTTGATTTTCAAGTTGTGTAAGCTCTCTATTACTATTTTTCTGAGAGCTTTTATTTAATTATATATGTGTTAAATTTAGTCAAATACTTTTTGCACTAATTGAAATTATGAAGACTTTTCTTCTTTATTTGTTTGTATAATAGATTCCATTGATTGACTTTCAAATACTGAACCAGTCTTGTATTTCTGCCATAAATTCTTTTGGACATGGTGTATAAACATTTTTATACTAATGAATTCTATTTGCCAGTACTTTATGAATGATTTTTGTGTCTATATTAATGAGAGATATTGATCTATAAGGTTTTTTTTTCCTTTTTTTGATTTTGGTACTGTCATTATCTGGTTTCGATATTAAGATAAGCCTCCTAAAAAGTCAGGAAACATGTCCTCTTCTTAGTTTTTAGAAGAAAATTTCTAGTAGAAAGATTTTAATTCTTTCCTAAAAATTTATGTTTTGGGATTTAAGAAATATTATTAATTTAATTTCCTTAATAGTTATAGGGTTATTCCAATGATCTATTTTGTATTAGGTAAGTCACAATAGTTTGTTTTTTGAGGAAATAAAGTAAGATTGAATCTCTTTATTTTAGCCAGCAATAAACTTTTGATGTTACCGGATTTATGAAAAGATATTGAAAAAGAGTACTAAAAATCCTTGTACCCACTACTCAGCTGAAGAAATAAATATTACAAATATTTAAGGTTAAAGGTTAAGGTTAAAGTATTATGATTAAAGGTTTTATATGTTTCTCTTCCTGTTTTTCTGTTCTCATCTTTATCCTAATTATCAGTAGCCTGGCTTTGATATTTATTACTCTCTTGAATGTACAAGTAATTGCTTTTTAAAACACTAGTGTGGCTAACCAATATCGTATCCAGATTTACACCGTTTGACTTAGATAGCATGTGTTGACAAAAATAGTATTGACATAATGTCATTTTGATTTGTTTCCACAGCTCTCCCAGTGTTTACTCAACTACCTCAGGATACAAGTGTAGAGGTTGGCAAGAATATAAACATTTCATGTCATGCTCAAGGAGAACCACAGCCCATAATTACCTGGAACAAGGTAAGATCTCAACTAAAGGTATGGTGATATTAAAAACACTTACAAATTTATTGACCCAATGAAAAGAGGTAGTGAATCTCACACATTGATTTATTATTATTGTGATTTTTGTTAGTATGTCATATTTTTTACACTGAAACAAGTTTATTTCCTGCTTCTTTTTTGTTCATTTTTTAAGTGACTACATCTGATTTTGGCTCAGGGCTTTGATAAGTTTATCTTTTCTCATTTGTTTGGTGATGAAAGCTTCATAAACATAACTAAATTCTTCTAAGGAAAAATTATTTTTGTCTTATGTAAATTTAAGCGTTTTAGTGGCTAGCAAGAAACAATTTTGAATTAATAACTCAGAAGTGGATTAAAAATAGGTCATTAGCTGAAACAAGAATGAAAACGTGTTTTCAAAACAAAGTGACATGAAAGAAATCCGTCTGTAGGTTCAAAAGTTGAGTGACTTTAAAGAAATAATAGCTTTTTATTTATCTATTTTACTTCCTTTGGTTCTTTGAGACATATTCTTTCAGCACAATTGCTTCTCTCACTTTTTTTTTTTAATCAAATTGCAATGACTGGTCTCAGAGTCCAATGTTCTTAAAAAAATAAATGGAATGGCATACATCAGAATGACAGTTTTTTTTTCTTAAAGATCTTATTTATTTATTTGACAGAGAGGAGAGAGATCACAAGTAGGCAGAGAGGCAGACAGAGAGAGAGGGGAAAGCAGGCTCCCCACTAAGCAGAGAGCCCAATGCGGCGCTTCATCCCAGGACCCTGAGATCATGACCTAAAGGCAGAGGCTTTAACCCACTGAGCCACCCAGGTGCCCCCAGCATGACAGTTTTTATAGAAAATTTTGACAAAAAGTAAAAGTTTCCCTATGAAAACTTGCAAAGCTATTTTCCAAAAACACTTGGTTTATTTTTGTTGTTGCCATAGAACAACAAGGCCTTAGTTTTGGCAGCTCACTTCTCTTGTGCTATAGCTGAGTATCATATGCAATTGTTTATAAAAAGTAAATTTAGTGGTCTAGGGGCACCTGGGTGGCTCAGTGGGTTAAAGCCTCTGCCTTCAACTCAGGTCAGGATCTTGGGGTCCTGGGATCGAGCCCCACATCGGGCTCTCTGCTCAGCGGGTAGCCTGCTTCCCCCTCTCTCTCTGCCTGCCTCTCTGCCTACTTGTGATCTCTCTCCTCTCTGTCAAATAAAAAAAAAAAAAAGTAAAAAAAAATTAGTGGTCTAAAAGTTGAACTTTTAGGCTTAGGTACTCTCAAGTAGTCTAAATAATTTTTATAATTTCTTTTGAGTGTAATATTATATAATTCAAATATTTTTTACTAAAAATAGGCAGTATGAAAAATATAAATTTTGGTCAGTCTCTAAAGTTTTATTTGACATACTAAATGCTGTATCAAATAATTGTATCAGAAAAATACCTCAGTCTAACTCCTAAAAGGTAGCTTTTAATTCTAAATGAATTGAGGGCTGACCATATGCCAGACATTTTGTGTATGCTGTCTCATTTAATCTTTATAATAATCCTCTTCTATTCACAAGGTTAAAATGGATATGAATTAGGCTACTCTCACAATAAGCAGATAAGGAATTTATTGGAAAGCCAGCTGATAGCTCAGAGATTCTAGGCAAAACCTATAGAACTGTAGGGTTAGCTTAAGAGTTCTGGTAGTATGTAAGGAGAAGGGGTAGAAAGGGAGTGCTTTTGCAAAGATGTAATGATGGACCAGGAAGAGGAAGTGAAGGAAGGTAGTCCTAAAGGAAAGACCCCATGGACCTTACAGCTTGTGCACCTGGTCACTTTTTAGTCTTCTGTATGTCTGGTGTTTTTTCATCTGCCCTCCACCTGGTAGGTCCTGTTAGTCCATCTCATCTCCTGCTTGAGTTACCAGCCATCCATCAGCTTGGACTTATTTTCTAGTAGTGGTCAAAGACAAGTGTGAGAATCTGAAGACTATGAAACATTTTTTTCACTCTAAACCTTTCTTGTTACATTCTGGCCTACTAGTCATCCCTGAGGTATGAGTTCTTTTGAAACAGCAGCTCCCATCTTCAGTTTCCTGTGAGTCTCTTGGAGAGGGGAAGGAGAGAAGATTCTCTGCCCCTACTCCACTCTAACACAGTACTAGCAAGCCAATTTCTTTTCCTTTTTAAAAATTATAGCATAATAATGAAAAGTACATGAATCTATAATAATTATAACTGAATACATTTTAATAATATTTCATATGAAATGTAGTCAACTTATCTTCTTAAAGTATAATAGGTATAATTTTAATTGAGAAACACTGATATATAAATCTTTGCAGGTATAAAACTCATGACTTATAAGTACATATATAGAAATAGAAGAAGAATCAGAAATATGAAAATATTTTGATGCTTTTAGTTGGTAGATTTATGAAAATTTTCCTTTTTTTCAAATTTTATTTTCATTGTCAGAATCCTTTTCTAGAAGAAAAATATGAATAACCTATGTATTCATTCATTGAAATGATTTTAAAATGATCATATTATTACATAATTGAATTTTGAGTATCATATATTTATTTTAATTAATAAAAGTTAATTAAAAAGTTAAATCACACTTGCTCTCTTTTTTCTTCCCTTCATTAGCTTCATAAGATACCTTATCTAATGCTTGACACAGTAGGTGCTCAATAGATATTTGTTGAACAAATTAAACTATATCAAACAAGATGTTTGAATAAGATGTTATTCTTATGAAAAATAAGATGTTATTTTTTAAGGAATCATATTTCCTTCCTGTGACAATTCTTTTCCCTCCCTAGGCAGGTGTTCAGATTACTGAGAGTGGTAAATTCCATGTCAGTGGTGAAGGTATGCTAACCATCTCTGATGCAGGGCAAGCTGACCAAGGAAGATATGAATGTGTGGCTCGGAATTCATTTGGCTTTGTTGTGACCAATATGTTTCTTACAGTTGTGGGTAAGTATGGCTCCTCCTGCAATCTAAATAAATATCTTTGACAGCTTCTACTTCTCATCCTAACTGATTTGTCTCACTATAATCAAATGTATTAATATTAAATCAATGTTATTTTAATTTTTTAAGTCTAAATTTTAAATGTAAACTACACTAAAAAGTATCAAATAACAAAATTATCAATGCCAAAAGTGAACAAAAATAGGAAGGATTTGCAAATGTATATCATGTTTTCTTAGGAAATGAAAATTATAGAATATAAGATACAGTCATAGCTAAATAAAATGGAGTCAGAGATTTAAGCATAAGTGGAATTTAGCATGTATGAGTTACTCTAACCTGGTATATGTAGTTCTACAGTAAAATTAAATCAATCAATCAATCAATCAAACTTTTAGGTAAGATTTGCCACTATAAGAATAAATATCTCAATATTTTGGAACATTTATAATTGGTCAACATATTTGGCATTGCTATGCCAATAACATATTGGCATATATTTTGTCATCCGTATGGTTATTTAGCTTTAGCCCTCTGCTACGTGTTTATAAATGGTGATTGCTTAAAAATATTGTCATAGTTTTATAAAAAATAAAATCCTTTTTTTTTTCTTCAATCAATCAGTTTGTATTGGAAGTGAGAGAGTTATTGGTGGGCAGATTTGAGTGGAAACCTTAGCTGTGGATATGGGAATGGGGACTGGTTGTGATGATGGACTGGCATGCTCTCCACATGGGGAAAGAATTCAAGAAAAGCACAGCATGTGGAGACATGTGAATTGACATCAGGGTTGCTTTTTTTGTGGATGGGTTTAGGAGCTTCTGCCTTATTGACAATCAGCATTTCAAGTAAATGAGTTCAGCTACAAGCATATGGAGTACTATTTTGGGTTTTGCCTGCTTTTTGGTTTCCTTAGAAATGGGAAGATTTCATAAATAGGGTTTTACAGATTTATTTTTTTCCCTTAGTTATTCCAGCTTTTACTGGTCTCTAAAACTATTGGGTAACTCTTTTCATTATAAATACAAGCCTGGATAAAAATAGATTTATTTAATTAAATCACTTAAAGATGTCACTGTCTTCCTATCATGTAGTACAGTAGTATCATATTCTTTTTTTTAAAAGATTTTATTTATTTATTTGACAGAGAGAGAGTGATCACAAGTAGGCAGAGAGGCAGGCAGAGAGAGAGGGGGAAGCAGGCTTCCTGCTGAGCAGAGAGCCAGATGCAAGGCTTGATCCCAGGACCCTGAGATCATGAACTGAGCCTAAGGCAGAGGCTTTAACCCACTGAGCCACCCAGGCGCCCCATAGTATCATATTTTTACACTTGAAAATTCTCCTGAGAAATCAAACTTCCAAATACCCATTTGTTTGGGTATTTTATATAGTATATATTTTCACTAATGGTGCAGCAATCTTTATATATTTATCATACTGTATAGTATAAAGTATTCTCTGTAGAATATTAGTCTTTAAATTATAACAATGTATCTAGTAACTAGTGAATATTTATTTTAATAGGGTCAGAAATTCTTTATCACATAGAATTTCTTAACGTTACAAAATCTTAGCCTTACTTGGTATTTGCTATGAGTTCATGTTTTTCCTGATTTAGAATCTATAATAGTTGTGTTTCTTTTTATAAATGTATAGAGCCCCTTTTCTACTGCTTAACTATTTATGAGATCTATGAGAAAGTATTCCTGAGCATTTTGGAAAAAACATCATAAAATTTAAATTACTATCTTTTAGGTTCAAGAGATGCTAGAAATATTTACCACTAAACAAACATATACACAAACAAACAAACATTCTCTCTTTGCCTCTTATTCTCTCCATTTGTCTCTGTTTTGCTCTGCCACATACACACAATCTCTATAACCACAGTGGTCAACATTTTAGAACCTCCAACATAAGAATTTTATTGTGGTAGACTGAAATTTAACAATCCATTTTATATACACACATTAAACCTTAAAACATTTAGATTAAAATGTATTAATCACTCTACCAGATTTTAAAACAGTGATAAGTAGCATTTACCAAAATTTTGCTCTATTGTATAGAGAGCAGAAAGTCAGGCTATAGAGATAAAATAGTACAAAAGAAGAAGTTATTCAGTCAAGAAAAAAATTGGTTTTTGCTCTTGAGACATTTTATAGCAATATAAGGAGAAATTAATTTATATTTCTGTCTCATACCAAATAAATTTTATGATATTAGAAATATTTTTATAAAAAGAGATAAAAATATGAAGATATAAATTTTAAAATTTTGAATAAATTTAAGATTTAAGTGTGTGTGCGTGTGTGTGTGTGTGTTCACACAACCTAAATTGCAGAACAGGAGGAAATATGTCAATATAAAGTATCATTTATGGATTATTTTATGAGTTAGACTCTTCATTCACCAGTCATCCTAATTAAAGTGAAAAGACCATGTATTATAGGGGGATTTTCCAATCTTAATGCCCTAATTCAGCAGTGATGGAATGTTGTAACTTTGCTCATTGTGTAAGAAGTAATACAAAGAGGATAATGCTTTGTGAGTCGCTATTCTGTATTGGAAATACAAACATACAAAGTAATTTAAAACAATAAAAATACCCAATAACAATTTAAGGAAAATCTGGGCATTTTATATATAAACCATGCATTTGAATGAGTGATGCTTAAAGTAAGGCATTTATAATAGCAAAAGAAAAAAGCGTTCCCACAAGTCGTGATTTTTTTAAGGAGTTTTATTTTTCTTCGTAGATGTAATAGATTTTTAATAGTTTTAATAAATTTTTACAAGCCCGTAAGGCTGATACGGTGTTTACTGGGAACCTATCCTTTGGTTTAGGGTCTCCTCAAAGTATTTTGTGTTGACAAATATTACTCACATCAGCATACCTATTTCTCTGATGGTATCTGGCATATGAAAGCTACACATATTACTTTAGACCCCCCCAAACTCACAATTTTTGTTCAAAACATAATTTATTTTAACGCATCCTACATATATTGATGTGCTCTTAAGTGCTGTCAAGTTCATAATTCATTGTATATTCTTATGACTCATTTCTTGCATGTGAAAATGGTTCGGTCTGAGGACATAAGACATCTATATTGAATACAAACAGTGTGAGATAGTGGGAAAAACCTTGGGTTAAATCATGAAACTTACCTTTATTTATCTCAGCCATTTTGGATACCTTACCCATAACTGGAATTAATTCTCTCATTTCTTAAAAAATGTGGAACTGAACACTCAAGAGTCCTCTTGGCATAAAAATTCTGTTTCTACAATAGAATTCACCTGTGCAACAATAGTCAGGAAGTAGTTAGAGCATGTCTATATGACAAAATGTTTACCAATGAGACATTGGAATAATATGTGGACTGGCTAAAAGTGAAATAGTCACACAGCATGGATTAAATGAAAATTTTGGAGCACAAATATCACGTATATACTGTTTGTAATGATATAAAATAAATCCGAACAATGTTGTCTTCTTTGAAATTCTGAGCTGAGTAATTGTGTGTTGGACATTTCATTTTGGATGACCCACAGGTCTTCCAATACCACATATTAAAAACTGATCTTGAATGGCAGTCCTTTAATACAGACTATATTCTATAAGGAGGAAGCCAGAACCTTTTCTGATTTTTTCTGCTCCCTCTTCCGAACTTACCCTATCACATCTCACCAGTTTTTCCTGCAAATATTGCTTCTTTTCTATTTTTTCATATGACCTCCTCTTTCATAGTTCATTCTTTGGTCATTTAAATATCTAAATGATATTTATCTAAATGATATTTCTACTTAAAATAGTCTTTACTTTGACCTTATTCTCAACCTAATAAATTATAAATGAGAATTAAGGTTACATTAGTTGACTTGAATGAGACCTATTATGTTAAGTAAATAACCTATATTAAACAGATGCTAGTATTACTACTAATAAGAAGTTAGTATTTATTGGGCATTTACCACTTGTTCCAAGTGTTATTTATCAATTAACTTATTTGATACTTTTGGGGTTTAGTTATTTTTTTGAAATTCTGAATGAATAACTCACTGATTTTTTGACATTCTAATCCACTTGTCATTGTCTAGATCAAACATCTGTTTCAAAACCACTGCAATTGTTGAACAATGAAATAACTATGAAGTATTAGAAAATTTTAATTGTGTTTACTCAAATATATCAATGAAATTAAATTGATACTGAATCATTTTTAATTGCTATTTTACTATATTTGTTTATATACTGCGAATATGATTAAAAAATTAATTTACATAATAATAGATACATGACAATCTTGTTTACCTTGGCAAGCTTTAATAATACCATGAATGGTGAAATATTTTATAAATAACAGCATATACCTAATATACATATACATATGTTTATTATACCTTTAACCATACTGAATACATTTCCCACCCATTTATACGTAAAATCCATTTATACGTAAAATCTATACTGAACAAATACGTCTATCCTGAGCTAAGCCACATGTTTCAAAAAAAATTAGCATTAAATTTTAAGAACAGATTTTTAGTAGAGTTGTGTTTGGATAGTCATGAAATTATAAGGGAAGAGAATAATTAAAATAAAAAGCTTATCTCAATTATTAAGACCAAAAAAAAAAGTAGTCTTTTTAGTCTCTGGAAAAAAACGGTGGAGCTTCCAAAACAGTGAACCCATTTACATAACCAATAATGCAAAATGATGAGTAAGGCAGAGTTGTTGCTGTTCAAAGAAAATTATCTCACAAAGGCAGTCGTTCATAACCATTTGTATGCTGTGGGAGTGTCTGGTTTCCTAAGACAACCCTCTCCAGGGTCAATGATTGGTCCCTTGTTCTCTTTAGGGGAAGATTTCGCGTGGTAAGGCCTATTTAGTTAATGGTAGTTACATTATCTGGCTACTTTTCTCCAGGAGGGAGGGGGAGATAAAGAATACTCAGTTGTGAAAGAAACTTGGCTTTCACTGAAGTCTAGATATTTTGTGAGAGTGAAGGCAAGGGTGCTGGTGTTCTGCTACGAAGTCCCTCCTCAGGCTCCACCCCGTTTCTCCCTGACTCCTGTTCTCTCCCATCTAGGCTGTGCTCTGACAGATTGTGCACACAGCAGTTGGTGAGACATTACACCTAAGCTCCTCTTTCCTGAAAGGACTCAAATTTATCTTTTGACTTTATCTTCCTTGGAGGTGATAGAGTCTCACAGATACATGGACAGAACTGAAAGGAGATGTTCACCAGACAGCTTTAAACTTGCTTAATTTCATAACCTTACTGAGGCTTTTTCTCCTTTTTTAACCCCAAAACTTAACAAAAGAAAATGATCTAGTTCTTCCTCGCTCTCTGCAAAATTTTGCATAAAAAAATGGAGAATATACTCAGTTTTCTAATCATTCTATCCCTACAACATTAATTGAGGTAGTTTTTAAGACAAATAAAATATTAACAGTATTGTTTGATTCTAAATGTGCCCCAATAAACTGAATTTGCTTTGCATAATACAGTGCTCTTCTGGAAACATGTATGGAAATCTTTTTGCAATTTGTACCACACCAACTAAAACAATACTGAGACCGAATGAATAATAAAAAGGTTAGTTTTATTTTATCATAAAACTATGAAACCTTAAAAAATTCACAATTGAAATGACATAAGTGAGAAAGAGTTCTTGTTACTACAAATATTTTGTGTGAACATATTACATATTTAATGCACTTTTAATAACCTGTGAACAAACAACTTTAATGGTTTTCTATTTGTGCACATCAAAATTTAATTATTTCAAACAATGTTTACATGTTCTGCCACCTTTCTTGTTATTTTCCTTTCCTCTTCACATCTCCACACTTGTTGGTTTCTTATTAAAAAAGAGAAAATACAGGTCAAGTTGAACAAATGACAATACAGTATCAATCAATAATTATGCAAAGATATGGATTACTTAGGGGTTTAGAACATAATAATCAATGAAAGGCACCTTATATTTGATTTGTGACATGTCATTTTCAAAGAAATTTACAAGCCTTGTATTTAAGAATCATATTTGGCCCAACTATATGTTTGGCTCTATTGTATGTTGAAGAAGTCTTACTATTTCCACTTTATGAATGAGTCAAAAAATGAAGAATAAGTGTTATAAAATTCCTTATGCTTGTAAATGTTATACAACCATAATAGCAAAACTACTTTATGAACAGAATAAAAGCAAAATTATCAAACAAATAAAATTCAGATGAACATGTTAATTGATGCTTTCCTAAAATTTAAATATCCTTTCCAAGTTCTGTCTGCTGCAGTTAACAGCCTTTCGAGTTTTGGCTGGTCTTATCTGCTATGTGATAACTAGGTCCTACACTCAAGTTTTGATAGACCTCTGATCGTATATTATGCGCACGGGTGCAAGGGTCCAATGACAATAATTGTTATGAATAAGAACACATCATTGATGGCAGTCTCTACACTTGAGGTTCACAAGTGAAGGACTAAAAGGGGAAGAATGGAGAAAAGGCTGACATCTTGTGAGCTTACAGGCCAGCACAGATTGATTGGATTGATCTCAATTCCTTTATTTCCAAGTAAAAGTAACAAATTCAATAGGCTCATTCTTACTGACCTGTTTTTGAACTATCACAAGGTATATCATGTTAGGTATATTGAAAATATTAGGTTTTCTCATAATCACTATAATTATATTGATGATTGCTTAATTGATGGATTAATTCATCCCCTTATAAACCCACACCCCACTCCCATCATGCTCATTATGTTATTTAACAATTACAATGCATTAATTATATTTATAAATAGTAATATTTAAATAAACAAGTAAATATTATGTTAAAATGATGTAATTAAATCATTTTATTGTTCTCTTTCAGCTTTCTAATTTTTACATTAAGCACTCCTTTTTTAGCATCCATTCATGTGTCCATCCCACCAATTCTTACTGCTGCATGATATTTCATACTATAAATCTAATTACATTTTTCCTCACCCACACTTCCATTGCAGACCATTTTCCCTAATTCCTTCCATACAAAGTTGCAATGAACATTCTCATTTATATCTCTTATGGATTTGCATCAGAATTTTTCTAGATATATCTGTGGGAATCAAATTACTGGGTAAGAGGATGTGCACATGTCATTTTACTTAGTAAAAACAAAGTAAAAAATATATATATATCCCTAAACAAAATCTTGGAAATAAGAGCATCAGTTCTACATTCTCACCAGCCTGCCTGTGTCCACTCACCCCTGCCAAAACTTGGCAGTAATCAGCTTTTTTATTTTTGCCAGAATAAGCATAAAATAGTAGTTCATTGAGATTTTAAATTTTATTTCTGAGGTTTTAAGTGGTTTTCAACATCTGTCATATACTTAATAACTTTTGGGGTTTCCTCTTTTATAGCATGCGTGTATATATATTTTTAGTGCATTACAGGAATTCCTTGAATGAAATAGAATATTATTTCTATTTAGAAATTACAGACATTACTTATTATGTTATTTATCTATGACATTTTTACCTTTTTTATTTATGTCTTTCCTTGAATGAAAATTATTAATTTCATTTAATCAAATTAATCAATTTATCTTTGTTTTCTTTCAAGTATCTTTAGCTCATGTATAGTTAATCCAATGTGATTTTGAATTATAAAATGTAAGACTGACCTGGAGCTTTAATATTGTGGTCGTCATAAAGACTGAATTGAACTGACGGTACAGCCTCTAACTCATAATTACTGCCTATAATCTAGTTTATCAAGAATATCTTTGAGCAGAGACCTTGATTTTACTGGCTTTCTTATAATATCTGTATCACTGGTATTTTTTCTTGAAATTTTTTATATTGATCTTTTTAGAACAATGAACCAATCTAGTATGTATATATTATCATAATATAAAGGAATTTTTTTGTAACAACCAGATGTGGAATGCTATTTGCATTTATCTTTTTCAAAATACATAAACATATATATATATACTTATTTACATATAAATATACATATGTAATATTTTAATATTATATAATATATGTTATATAAGTGATAATATGTAATCCACACACCTTCCTATTTTTATTTAAACTTTTCATTTTTTTATATCTCCTTAATGAAATTATTTTCAAATTCAGAATTTGGGGCTATACTTACTCTTGTGTCCAATATTCATAGTGCAGAGGAATTATTGCCTTAATTGTGTCATATAAATTCTTTTAATATTGTAAAAATGAATCAAATAATATGGATACGCTTGATAATTTTTCTTATACGAGTTTTTAACATCCATGTTCATTTTTAATAACATTTTTTTCCTTTACTTTAAATTTCTTAAACCATCATCTGGAGAAGATTTAATATGTTGAGGATTATCGACTCCACTTTAAGTGAAAAGCTTTCTTTGTCTATAATATTCAGCTTGATAGAATTCTCACACACTGAAGAGCTATAGAAACAACATGAATTATTTTTCACTGAAATCTTACTGAGAGTTCAATTCTTGCTTTAAGAAATCTCCATAGGGATGTGATAATATTTAATTTAATGTTTAACATTAAAGCAAGGTGGCTGAAGAGATAAGCATTTCATACCTTTCTGAAGATGACAAATTACTAACAGAGTTGAATCCCGTTTGAATTAATGTTGTAAAAAAGGAAATATTTCACACAGCTTTACTAGATTTTTGGAATGCTTTAGTTCCCTAAATAATGCTGTTTTTGTTGCTGGAAGCTTTGCTTCAGGATAATTACCTACTCTTCTCAATGGACAGTATCATGTAGACACTGTATAACATTTTTATTGTCTTAGAAATTTCTTTAATGCCATTTATATGAGATCATTCCTAACTTCAAGGTCTGTTTGATACTTTTAATCATGGAATTGATTTTCAAAGCAATACAGGGTAGACAAGCTGGCGATGACTTTGTTGAATCATCCATTCTTGATGCTGTACAGAGGGTTGACAGTGCAATTAACTCCACACGAAGACATTTGTTTTCACAGTAAGAATTTATTTTATTTTGATTACAAAATTGTTTTCACTTCAGTCCTACTTGGTTTTTATAGTCTCCATAAATCACAGCAGGCATCGTGCATAAGATTGCCAAAAGCGGGTGTTTTCTTCAGTCTGCGTGCAGGTTATCACCCTCTGGGCTCTCCACCATAGCCAGGTCAGTCTGAACGAGAATGAAACTTGTTCCCCCCAGAATCTAAATGGCACAAATCTATATCACAGATTCGCTCTGTCTGGTCCCATGATAGGTATCAGGTAATGGGCTCCGTTAGGTCAAGGTCCACCAGGTCCACTCCATGCTCCTGGCAATCCAGGAATTGAGAGTGTTTGTCAAGTTGAACACATGTGGTCCTAAACTGATAGATCACAGGTGAAAGTTTTGTTTAGGAGATGTAGTATTTTGTTTATTTTAATTTGAATCGGAACATCTTTAATGTAGTGAAGCCTTCAGGTTGTATAAAGTCCCCATTAGTCTTGATGGAGGTACATGGGATGCTTTGCATCACCTGACATATTAAAGAAAACATGACTGTTGTCGTTAAAGTCAAATAAAGTATATACCCAGTCTCTGCAGCTGTTGGTCAAAAAGGAATACCTTATAATGCCATAATCAAGTATAACTCTGTTTCCTGCATACCCACTAACAGCATGGCTTGCTGATCATGAACTTGTGTTCTAGAGCCATACACCTTATTTATGTTCTTATTATGATTCTTCACTTCATCACTTCCTATGTGGGTGACCTTGGGCAAGTAACTAAGCATCCTAGTAGCTCATACTTCTTGCCTATAAATGGGGATAACAATAGAATATTGTTTCATGGACATACTTGCTAGGAAGATTGAATAAGTTAGTACAGGTAAAGTGTCTCAACAGTGTCTGTCACATAGAAAAGACTTACTTAAAGTGTTATTAATGTCGTTACTATTGTTCTATGATCTAAAATTATGACTTCAGATGTAGAGGATCAGACATGCCTTAGCTAATCAAAATCTCTAAAATGGTTTCAAATTCTCTGTGACTAATATTCTGTTCACTTATATAGTTCAATTCTTCAATGCATATAAACCACTACTGGGTGCTAATTGGTAGTGTTGGTATGTGGAATATAAAGATGAATAAGGCACCATTTCATCCCTGACAGTCTTTCTATAGTAGAAGAGACAATATGTCAACAATTTAAGTACATCTTGTTTTGTATGTAAGAGATGTGTGTGAGCGAGCATACAGAAGTGATTGAGAAGGTGGTAGCTTGTCAGAGTTACCAGGGAGACTTCATGGGGAGAGCAATGCCTGAGCAGGGTTTTAAAGGTAAGCAGGAACTTCCAGGCAGTTACATTTGAGGAAAGAGAAGACAAACAGTACTAAAACCCAGAAACTGAGCGTATTGTGCACTGTTTCAGAGGGTTTACTGAGCTCCTTAGGACATATGTGTGGACCCCACAAGTTTATAACTTTCACCATAGATGTTGCCTTTTATAAAAAAAGTGTTCTTTAAATCATTGATTCATTGAAAATAGATCTTTTGAGTTCAGCACTGTCACTGGCATTTGGGATTCACTCATTAACAAAATAGGAAAAGAACTCTCAGTTCTCCCTGTGAGGCTTATTTTCTGGTGGTGACGGTTTTCTTCTTCTTGATTGTTTGAGAAACATATTCTTAAATGCACAGTTGAGATTCATGGATTCTGCAGTTTTGCCTTATGAACAGTGATGTCTTTTGTTGTTTGCAGAAAACCTCGCACCCCTAGTGATCTGCTGGCTCAGTTTCGTTATCCGCATGACCCATTTACTGTGGAGACAGCAAGAGCTGGGGAGATTTTTGAGCACACACTTCTGCTGATCCAGGAACATGTGAAGCAGGGGCTCACTGTTGATTTGGAGGGCAGAGGTCAGGTTCTGGGAGGCATTTTGTTCTCACCTTACTGTCATTTGCAAAACTGATCACCCCTCAGTTTCTAATCTTCAAAACACCATGTGATGTAGAAATTAATTTATCACTTTGCCAAATGAATGCAGATGTTTCTTGTAAGAACTGTAACTCAAAAGAAATGGTGATAAATATATATTCAAACCTGTCAACTTCTATCAGCTATATATCTCTAGTAAATTTAGGGGGCCTATTTTAGTCAAACTTACTTTTGGACTCTGAAAGATATTACTCTTTCCTATGAAAAAGGCTTTATTCCCAGGGTAATGTTCCTCTCCTTATTACTGGAATCACCTAAATCATTCAGTGAATTTATTTGAATTCTTTCCTCTACCTATAACATATGTATCCCTCCCAATCTTTTTTGTTGTTGTTGCTATATGAAGTTCTAATGTATTTTTTTCCAAAACTAGACATTTATTTAGTAAATGTCAAATGAGAATGATATAGAAATCTTTCAGATTTTCTAAGTCTTTCTCTTTAAAGTGAAGTAAAACTGTGATCCTTTGCTATACACTATTTATTCTGTGAGCACAACAGCAACTTCTAAAGGTTTACCCTTTCTTTACTCCCCTTCAGAAAATAAACCAAGATACTGTGCACAAGTCCCTTTCTGTGCATGGCTCACCCCTTAGGTGCCCTATATGATTACTTAAAAAGCTCTATTTAATAGCTCCCAGTGATCCATTATGTCTTAGGTTTCAGAGTTTCCTTAACTAAAATATCTAAGTGAAATTTCCATATAGTCCATATTAGTACTTGAATCAAATTTCTGGCAGTTTAATTCCAAGTCTTGGAATTTTCAAGAATAACTTAGTCTACATTCATAACTAGAGAATAAGCAATCAATATCTTTAGAGGTTTAACTTTGCTAAAATATGCATCCATTGTTTGTGATGTTCATTACCAGACTGAGTATATATTCTCATCTAAAATATTAAAGAACATGGAACACTGAAAAAAATAAAATTAAATTAAAAAATAAATAAATGAAAAGAAAAAGAAAAATCAAGAACAAATTTCAAAAAATAAAATTAAAATATTAAAGAACTTTAACAAAATTTTTTCAAGAAAAAAACATTATGTTATTCTACCTCTCTCTTATTATTTGTAGACTTAGAGGCCTTTTTTTCCTCCTCTCCAGGATAGTTTGCCCTAAAAGTGAACTCAGGATCCATGTCTTTATTTACAGTAAGATTATTGTATCCATCCAAGATTAAGTTATCTCAGGGTCCAGCCAGAGGCCAGCTTATACAGATAAAGGACAAATGGTCCTGGTATCATTAGTCAGTTTCTGATGATTAAGTAAGGATAATAACTCTTTGCAAGCAGAACTTAGTGAATAGTCTTTGCGGATTTAGGATTGTGCTGCAATTTTAGGCTCTGTTAAAAGACTGACTACAAAATACCTCCAGGTTGTATTGCACATCTCCAGAGGAATGAGAGCTTGTGGTAGTTTGAAAGTTACTGCTTAATCCCTTCATATCATCTATCACGCAGGTTAACATTCATACCAGCCACACTAGCACATCTTAGACCCTGTCTTCTAGGAGCATAAAAGCTGAAAGAAAGAATTCTGAAATGGAAAAATATACATATATTACAATCGTGTGATGAGGACTCACCAAATCCTTACCAACATCATATTGGTAAAGTCACAGAACTAAGAGTTTTATGGGAACTAGAACATGTATCTCCTTTTCTGTTCGTTCTAGCAGTTAGTCATTGCTCATAAAAGAGGCATCACTAAGCACCATCCCCCATTTTTATTAGAATTTTCGGTTTTGTCCTAATGAAATGTTGTTGGATGTAGGAAATATTTCTGCCTGCCTAGAATGGCCCATCCCTAGGGCACCTGGGGTTGAGATCCCCCTCTCACTCCACCTCAAGGACAGCTCTCTTCATTGTCTTCTCTGCTCTGTTTCAGAATTCCGCTACAATGACTTGGTGTCCCCTCACTACCTCAGTCTCATTGCCAATTTATCTGGATGTACAGCCCACAGGCAGATGCCCAACTGCTCTGACATGTGTTTCCATCAGAAGTACCGAGCCCAGGACGGAACATGTAACAACTTGCAGCATCCCATGTGGGGTGCTTCCCTGACTGCCTTTGAGCGCATCCTGAAGCCTGCCTATGAGAATGGCTTCAACCTGCCGCGTGGGGTCGGCCGTCATACCCCGTCAGGACGGTATCCCCTCCCACTGCCCAGGCTGGTCTCCACAGAGCTGGTGGCTACCGCCACCGTCACGCCAGACGATCGATACACACACATGCTTATGCAGTGGGGCCAATTTTTAGACCATGATCTAGACCACACAGTGCCTGCGTTGAGCACATCTCGCTTCTCTGATGGGCGGCCATGTAGCTCGGTGTGTACGAATGATCCTCCTTGCTTCCCCATCATCATTCCTGACACTGACCCCCGAAGGACCCAAGCACCATGCATGTTCTTTGCACGCTCCAGCCCCGTGTGTGGCAGTGGCATGACCTCCTTGGTGATGAATTCTGTCTACGCCAGAGAACAGATTAACCAGCTCACAGCATATATAGATGCCTCTAATGTCTATGGGAGTTCAGAACGGGAATCCCAAGTTCTCAGAGACTACTCAGAGCCCCGGGGACTCCTGAGGACAGGCTTGCCATGGGTCCCATCCGGAAAGCCGTTACTACCTTTTTCTGCAGGCCCACCCACGGAGTGCACAAGGCCCCAGCTGAGCAGCAGCAGCCCCTGTTTCCTGGCCGGGGACCACAGGGCCAATGAACAGCTGGCTCTCACAGCCATGCACACCTTGTGGTTTCGGGAACACAACAGAGTCGCCAGGAAGCTGTCTGCTCTGAACCCCCACTGGGACGGAGACACCCTTTATCATGAAGCCAGGAAGATCGTGGGTGCTCAGCTGCAGCACATCACCTACAGCCACTGGCTGCCCAAGATTCTGGGGGAGCCTGGCATGAAGATGCTGCAGGACTACCAGGGCTACAACCCCAATGTAAATGCAGGGATCATTAACTCTTTTGCTACAGCAGCCTTCAGGTTTGGTCACACATTAATCAATCCTATTCTTTATCGACTGAATGACACCTTTGGAGAAATCCCTGAAGGCCACCTTCCACTCCATAAAGCTTTCTTTTCGCCCTCCAGAATAATCGAGGAAGGTGGGATAGATCCACTCCTTCGGGGGCTATTTGGTGTGGCCGCTAAATTGCGGGTGCCCTCCCAGCTGCTCAGTGTAGAGCTGACTGAGAAGCTGTTCTCCATGGCCCACTCTGTCGCGCTGGATTTGGCTGCCACCAACATTCAAAGGGGGCGAGACCACGGGATCCCTCCCTATGCTGACTTCAGAGTTTTCTGCAATTTGACTTCTGTTGAAAACTTTGAGGATCTTCAAAACGAGATTAAAGATTCAGAGATTCGACAAAAACTGAAAAAGTAAGTGTGCAAATGTTCCTTGGATTTATGTTTCCTGGGAGAGGGAGCAGTGTTAAAGGACATTTTGTGTGGATGGATTTGGTTTCCTGTGGATGTTGCTGCAGAGCCTCTAATAATTGTTATTGTGGGAGAAGTCAAGGATTTCTAGAGACTAATCAGTAAACATCTCTGTCTACCCACTCCTTTGTAAATGTAAATATTGCTGCCTCCCTGCTACTACTTGCTAGTACGTCTCAACTAGAAGAGGTGAGCATGTCTCCTGCATTTCTGCTCTGTGGTAATCTAATCAATGTGTTTTTATTGATATGATAAGGTCACAAGTTCGAATATAAAGCCTTGTAATAAGTCCATCGCATTCACTTTGTTAGGCAAAGTAGTGAAATGAAAACAGATTAGTTTTTGTCAAAAGAACAAATAATTCTAAATTTATCATCAGAATATAAGTCGAGGCACTACATCATTAGTGCCTTTCAGTAAAGTATTAATATTGTGTTCTCTATATGTGAGATTCGAATTTCCTTTTAACCTACAAATATGAGACATTTCCAGGAAACAACTAAATGCTCCTCATGCTCACCCTCCTTCATCCTCCAAAAGATTAAAAGAATTAAAGAAATATTTTATTAAGAACTTTCGTCTGGGGGCGCTTGGGTGGTTCAGTGGGTTAAAGCCTCTGCCTTCAGCTCAGGTCATGATCTCAGGGTCCTGGGATCGAGCCCCACATCAGGCTCTCTGCTCAGCAGGGAGCCTGCTTCCCCCTCTCTCTCTGCCTGCCTCTCTGCCTACTTGTGATCTCTCTCTCTCTGTCAAATAAATAAATAAATAAATAAAACCTTAAAAAAAAGTTTTGTCTGTAGTTGGTTAAATATAGAAGACTAATATGCTTACTAATAGCTTATGGTATTTCAATCTGAAATCTTTCAGAGAAGCTTAAAATTGCAAATTATGGTGCTAATTGTCAACATTAGGCCCTTTTTTGTAATATTAAGGGTATGAATGTTTTTATGCCACTAGAATTCGTTTCATACTTATGTGGACTATTAGACTAAGAAAATGTGTAATATATGTAGAACAAATCAGAGCATCATGCAGATTGAATTTGCAAGAACATTGACTTTGGATTCATAGAGACCTGGTTTAAATCTCTGTTCCACCACCTATTACTGCTGAGAGCTTGTGAAAAGTATTCAGTTTTAAATCTCAGAATACATATAAAATGAGAAAACACTGCCTTCTCAGAGTTGTTCAAAGATGAAATTATATAGAACGTGTCAAATACCTAGTTCAGTTCTGGTGCATCATAGGTAATCAATAAGTGTTACCTGTGGTTAGATTTATTGTAACATTATCATTTCAGTGGTCAGCATCTTTATTAGCTTGCACATATTGTCTGATCCAGCCCTGTGCTAAGCACTGAGACCCGAGATGAAAGAAAGCGTTCTGGAGAGCCAGACAGCATGCAGGGAAGGCAGGGAGCTGGCTATAATCTGTGTGAAAAAGGCTATCATAGAGATGGGAATTGAATGTTATGGGAACACAGAGCTGAGAAATGGAAGGTACATGTAAGAGTCACCCAAGCTACTGATAAAAGATGCCATTTGATCTTTTCTTGGAATTTTCTGAGTGTGATAAGTTGAATTAAGTGGGAATAGCAGGCAGTATCCCAGGGAGAGGAAAAGAAGCAGGGAGGTGTGGGGCTGCATGGCAGGAGGGGATAGAAAGGTGACGAGGGGAAGCTTTTAAAGGGCCCTGCATGCCATGCACGAGACTTTGATCTTCATCCTGTGTTTAAAGCAGGAGAGTGACTCCAACAGAGACTTTTCTGTGAAATGCTAACCTGCACAAGATATCCTGGAAGGAGGAGAGGCTAGCAGCATGGAAGGAATTCCATGGTTTCCATAACAATCCAGGTGAAGAAAGAAGATGGGGTAGAGAGGCTCTTGGCGTCCGTGCAACACTATCATCATTTAAATGTTTCTTGTAAGCATATCGTCTACATCGAATAAACCTGGGACAAGTCTTGATTTGCCATTCATTAGGGTCCCACTTCTCAATTTTTAGCTAACCTGTAAATTCACCGCCAATTATAGAGTAGCAGAAATGTGTCATTTTAAAATGCTACCATCACAAAGTCCTCCTCGATCCTCTGGCTCTCATGTGCCATGAAGCAGGCTGCATGTCATTGCTACACACAGCATTAGACTGGAATATAGATGCAGGCCCTCTGCTGCAGGACACATCCTCCCAGTGGCCAGTCCAAGGCATGACTGGCCTCGGAGATGGACAGTGGCCCATACACTGCACATTGAGTGTTCACATGCCTGGCTTTCTGTGGGCTCTTTTAATGCATTTGGGATGTTAACACTGAGTCTTCTGAAACCTCAACAAGGAGTCTTTATCCTTGCTTTGGGGGATGTTCGAACTGTGGGAATTTGTGCAGGTTGGTGGCTGGCCTCAGCCTGAGGAGAGCAGGAGCGACCAGCATGAGTGAGTGTGGGGAGGCGAGGAAGCCGAGCTACCTTACTTTGCTCTTAGGTTGCCAGGTGTCTGACTTTCCCATGGCATTCTTAGTGAATTTATAAAATAGCAGTCACAGACTCATTCAACCATGAGCACAAAATAGAGTAATGTTGGAATTATGTTTACAGTCTCCATCTTCAAATCTGTAGATTGCTTTTTGTCAGGAGCTGATTTCACTAAGGAGGGTGTCATGGCTTTCCATATGCCAATTTACACACTTACTGCTTTGCTCTTACTTATTACTGCTTTTCCTTTCTGTGTTATTTTGCAAGTTTGGTTTTAAGTTTGTTTCTAAACCACTTCGGTCAAATTTGGAAACAATTAGAGCATATCATTAAATCAACAAAATAAATACTTCCCTGAAACATTAAAAACTCCATATTTCAGATAATTAAGACAGCTTAAGAATTGACTAAAGTGGAGAGTCATAAAAATAGTGCATATGCACCTCCTAGGTATTTTAACTTCACACATTTGAGCGCACATTAAGTCCTGTAACTTACGCTTTGGGGCAGCAAGCAGGGAGGGTGCAAAGTCTGTGTTCTGGTATTGTCATTGCTGCTTTATTACAGATCTGATGATTAGAATTAAGAAGCTTGTTCCCAGGCTGACTCTTTTGTATGTGTATAAGTTTGTTTTGAAAGGGGAATAGGAATTTTCCAGGGAATTGATGATATCAATGCAGATTCCTTGTACATGTTTCTATCATTCCCCCTTAGTTTCTAGTTAGGTAACATGCAACTAATTGGCATCAATGTTTGACTCTCCTTTTGACAACCTTTCCCAAAATACTGAATTTGGTTTTCACAGGAATAAGTACTCTCCTCTTTCACACAAAGGCCTCATTATTTTATTTAACATTTAATGAGTTATGTAATCCAAATCACAAGTATGACTGTGATAAGCAAGTCAGTAAACTCCACCGACTCCCTGGTGACTGCTAAACCAACGGCAGCAGCAGTGGCTCATACAGAAACCCCTAACCCCAGGGTCATTAGCCATTATCTCTGTTGGCGGGAATGGAGAGCACCAGAAAATGAGGGTTTTAGGGAAGAAGAGGTTGTTTAAAATGAATGATCCTTGCTGTACAAATTTTGTGATAGTTAAAAACATTTGGGACATAGAGAAGAGCTACATAGGATAGTGTAAAACTAAAAGAAAACCCAGAGGGTGATAGTGGGGATGGAGAGGTGGTGACAGGAGGCCCAGGTTTCTTTTCTGTTTGGACAAATTGAGTTGTACAGTCTTGGACGACTTTAGATTAGTTTTTGTTCTCTCACCTGTAAAGTGAGGCTTTTTCACTAGAAAGTCCTTAAGGTCCTTTCAGATTTAAGATCATATACTTTTTTTCAGTTAATGACTATGTGATGTAATAAAATGGTAATTCAGAAGGTGTCACTTAATTAATAGTTTTAATTCACACATAATATTTTCATATTCTAGAGTATATCTCCTCATATCTATGTGTCATCTGGGTGTACAAAGCTAATGATTTTTCTTCACTTCAGTTAATTTTGAAGACTTGTGTCAGTTTACCACCCAGAACCTTCACATTGGATTTTTAAGTAGTTTTTAAAATGCCAGAACATCATGCAGAAACCCTGCTACAACTTTCCTTTTGAATGAGCGACAGTTTTGCCATGAGGAATACCTGGTCTGTCACAAGAAAGCCACACTGGGACATTGTTTTAGTCAGCTTTCAGTTCATTTCAGCAAGATACTTTAGATTCTCCTCATAGAGTTCAGAGACTAGGGCATGGGGGACTCACAAGCCACATAACCCCGTCATGTGACATATGGAGCCACAGCAGCAAGGAAATCATGATCGATTCCTTCAAGAAGGTGGTGTCAAAGTTCTGTCCTCCATATTGTTTTCCACAGCAGCTGCATCACTTTACATTCCCATCAACAGTGTACCAGGGTTCTTTTATCTCCATGCCTTCACCAACACTTATTATTTCTTGTCTTTTTGATGTGACCCATTCTGACAGGTGTGAGGTGATACCTCATTGTGGTTCTGATTTGCATTTCCCAGCTGATGTGTGATGTTGAGCATATAAACAAGCAAATAACTCTTAAACAGAGAACAAACTGATGGTTGCCAGAGGGGAGGGGCTGACAGGATGGGTGAAATAAATAAAGGAGATTAAGAAGTACAAACTGCCAGTCATAAAATAAATAAGTCATGGAGAATGAAAAGTACAGCATGGGAAATATAGTCAATAACATTGTAATAACATTGTTTGGTGACAGATGGTGACTGTACTTATTGTAGTGCGCACTGAGGAATGTGCAGAATTGTTAAATCACACCTGAAACAAATATAACATTTCATATTACATCAAAACAAAACAAAACAACAAAAATAACTTGGTCTTGACAGAGGAGTGGTAGTTATCCTTGAAAGGCTGTCATCTGAGAGGGCAGACAGAGGTCATTTGAAATATAAGAAATGTGGAAGAAAGACCTGGCAGGCACCAGAGCTAGTGTGATAAGCAGGAGAAACTAGAAGCTATTGGTCTTGCTGATTTGTAGAGTGCCCTGCATGGAAGCGTCTAATTCAATAATTAGCATCTGACTCATCCCACTCCAAAGATATTAAGACTTATGGGGTGAAATGGACACTTTTTTTCCTAAGTGAAACTGTACATTGAGTCCAGATAGATAAAAAGGAGAGCAACAGGAGTTCTAGAAGAAGCAGACAGGAGCAGTATCAACCCTTTGGCTTTTATTGTGCTTACTTCACTTCTCTTGGACCCAAAGACCTACAGCCTTTGCTAGGATTGTGAAATACCCAGGCTTCTTACTTCCTTCAGTACCAAGAGCTGCAGGAATTTCTTTCTTTCTTTCCCTTCCTCCTTCCCTTCATTTCTTCCTTCTTCCTTCCCTCCATCCTTGTTTCTCTTTATCTCTTTCTTTATCTCTTAAACTTAAAAAAGTTTAAGTTTTCAAAGATTCATTTAAAGACCATATGAAAATGAATTATTTCTTTTTTATAAGATTGTTTTTGCTCTAAAATATCATGCTGTTTCTTTTTACTCTTTGCAAGACATATAATGAGCTGAATGTGAGAATTCATTATCCATTGAGTGGCAAATATAAATTCTCAAACACAGAGAGGCCATTTTGATGGCTATTTTTGAATCCTCTTTTGAAAATATAATGTGTGGATTTTTTGTGGATATAGTTACTTTTGTTCTTTAATAAATATAAGGTTATTTGTCTCCCGTTATCACAGGGATGTGCAGCTGCCTCAGCTTTATTAAAGAATGGCTTAAATTCACCAATTAAGTAATTAATATTCAGTACATGCACCTATCTAATAGCTGCTTAATTTGATACTATTAAAGACACGAAAACACTTAGTTTCTCCCCTTTCTCCACCCTGAGGTTCCACAAGGTCAAACTCTGCAATGATGACTTTTTTTTTTTTTAAGATTTTATATATTTATTTGACAGAGAAAGAGAGAGAGAGAGAGATCACAAGCAGGGAGAGAGGAAAGGGGAAGCAGGCTCCCCACCAAGCAGAGAGTCTGATGCGGGGCTCGATCCCAGGACCCTGAGATCATGACCTGAGCCAAAGGCAGAGGCTTTAACTCACTCAGCCATCCAGGCGCCCTGCAACGATGCCTTTTCAAGAGCTTGTACCATCTATCTCTGTCCCGACACCTGAGGGAGGTTGGTCACCTTTCTCATGGCTTGGCCTTCCTTCCTTAAGATTCCTGGTTCTCATTCTTCTAGATGTTTCTTTCTTTTTTTTTCCTTCTAGATGTTTCTTTTTTTTTTTAAAGATTTTATTTATTCATTTAACAGAGAGAGAACACAAGCAGGCAGAGAGGCAGGCAGAGGCAGAGAGAGGAGCAGGCTCCCTGCGGAGCAAGGAGCCCGATGCGGGACTCGATCCCAAGACGCTGGGATCATGATCTGAGCCAAAGGCAGTTGCTTAACCAACTGAGCCACCCAGGCGTCCCCCTTCTAGATGTTTCTTAACTTCCATAGTACCTGCCTTAAAGGACCTTTCATCAACATCAACCCTTTACCTTTATTGAATGGTTGAATGTTAGCAACTTTAGTTTCTGTGAAACAGCGATTCTCAGCCATTCCATGTTAGACCATTTAAAAAATCTGTTAGAAGCTATGAATCCTCTTTTGCAGAGAAATACAGCAAAACTATGTACCCCAAATTCAGCACGTATTTTTTAGAGGACTCAGATTCCTAAAACCACCCATGGACACTCTTTTCTCCCATTGATTTAACAAATATTTATTTGGCACCCATATTTATTTAGCCCTCCCTTTTCTAGATGTGTGCAGTGGCTGTTCCCACATATGTGCAGTGGGTGCTCCCCCAAGGCATATCTTGAGATGGTTGTTCCCTTAGCCAAAAACCGCCCCAAACTTGAAATTACCATCTGTTCTTAGTCCTTGCTCAACTGTCCTTGTCTCCTATCCCTTTTGGAAAGAGTGACTTTGTTCTTTCAGTTACAGAAGGATACTAGACTGTTTAAATATAGCCGGGCCTCCAGAGGACCAGAATTTTCTCTCCACCTCTTATCTCTGCTTCTTTCTGTTCACGATTTATTTTTCATTCTCCCTCAGCTCTCTTATCTCCTGTTTTATACATATGGTGCACCACAGATGGCTCTCTCTTAGTTCCCAAGGTCACATACTGCATTTCATGGCATAGCTAGCACAAGATGCCTGAGTATCATATTTTCTCTAAACAATAATTTTAAAAGTATACCATCTTACACAATTATACCAAGTCATATTGCTTGACTCTAAATGCCATTTTCAGAGCCTTCCCTCACCTGGTCATTTTGATTCTATCGCATTTCTGTCTTTCTAGAGAACATATTAGTTTAATGACGGGGTTCCAAGAGAATGTCCTTCTTGGTTGCAGATAAATTGTCTAATTTATCTTTGAGTCCCCAGAGCTGAGCACATGGCCTAGCACAAGGCAGCAGCTTAGTAGACACTGGGTAGTCCATTAAGGGAAGTGTGGCAGGACGGAGAGGCTCATTTTAGTTCCCCAAGGGCCCTGGATTTGAAAACTATTCTGTTTGAACCCTCTGACCAGATGAAATTTTCTTAGGTGTAAATTAGGTTTTTACACTTATCTATCCATACAAATTAATTTTTTCATCAAATATTTAGAGGCCTCAATTAACTACAATATATACTAATTTAATATACAAAGGAACGAAAAGTTACAGCCTAACAAACCACATAGGTGTTTAATTCTTGCATTACCTTAACCCTAATTTAAAAAAGTTAAAAACTCATTCAGTCAACCCTGTAGCCCTGAACAAGGAAAACACAGGACTGAGCAAATAAAAAGTGACAAGGCCAATTAAAAATCAGGCTGTCAGTCAGTTATACCCAGAGGTCCAGTTCTTAGAAGGCACTCAAGACCATTCATTAGGCAAAAATGGATTGCAAAATAATTAATTCAACACTTGAAAGCATGACATTTAATGACATTTAATTTAGCATCAGTTTTGTGGATTTTATAGTGATGAGCCTTAGTAATTGTGTTTTAGAAATCAATTTCTTTCAAAATCTGCTTTTATTTCTACCCTTGAAAATTGATGCTGTATTAGAATATTTTACAATGATAATTGTTCAACTGAAGAAATTTATACCGTATTATACTATAAATATGATACTAATATATACTAATATTATTATGATCATATACAAGGTGCTATTATAATACTTTATAGAAAACTTGATAATGAACAAAATATATGCTTCATTTTATTTTTAAATTCTATTTTGCCAAAAAATACATTATATCTGGATGCAGTTTAATGTATTTTGTCTAAATTCCCCAAATCTGACTAAACTAAAATTACATTTCTAGTCGCCTGGTTGCTGTAACACAAACTAATATGCATGTTTTGAGTGTACAGTGTGATGACTTTGAAGAGTATTCATACCTACTGGGTAATCATCACCCAGTCAAGACCGCAGTTTCTTACCTCAGAAACTCACCTCATGCTTTTTACAGTTTGTTTTCCCACTTGGCCCTCCCCAGCAGCCACAGATCAGATTTTGATCACTGTTGGTTTTGCCTGTTCTAGGACTTCACGTAAATGGAATCATACTGTATGTACTCTTTTAAGCTTGGCTTGTTTTTCTTACCACATTTTTGAAAATCCATCTAGGTGTCAGATGTATCAATGGATGATCTATTGAGTTCTTAGTGCGAGTAGCATTGTTTGTATGAATGTACAAATGCTTATTTATTCATTCACTTGAGGTGGCTATTGGGCTTTCCAGTTTTCATCTGTTCTCAATAATGCTGCCATGAAGACTTATATGCAAGTCTTTTGTGGATATATGTATCCGTTTCTGTTGAATAGAAGTCTAACAGTGTCTTTTCTAGATTACTTTGAACTCTATGTTTGTTTCTTCCTCAGGTTGTATATTTTCTACTAATTTTCCTTTCAAGTTCACTGACACGTCTGGCATCTTCAATCTCCTCTTACATACAAGTAAAATTTTCATTTAAGTTACTAGTTCTAAAATTTACATTTTTATAGTTCCTAATTCTCTGTTGACATTTATCTAAATGTTAACTCATTAAAGACACAACTTATTTAATTTTTAAAATACACTCATAATTACTGGTTTAATGTCCTTTCCTGATCAATTTACTATCAAAGCCATACTTTTGGAGTTGATTACTATTGACTACTTTTCTTATGTATGGACCACATTTTTTGTTTCTTTGCTTGTCTTATAACTTTTAAATGCATATGAACTGCTGTGATTCCACATTGGACTTGAATAGGCTTTGCTTTATGCTTCATCTGATTGGAAATGTGGAAGCTCAAAGTATTATCCTAACTTCACTGACTTGGGAGAACCAATCTCCAAGCTGTGTCCCATGTAGATGCTAGACTTTAGACTTTCTTTAAGTAGGTTTTACCCTTGTAAGGTTAGAGCTTATTCTAAGACTTGGTGCATTGTACCTTGCCTATTTGTCCAGGTTGTTACTAAGGTGCTAAAGGGTTCTTCCTGTTCTGATTCAATGCCCTGTGGTAGTTGCTTTCAGTAAGACTCAGGTAGTTCCTCCTGTTCAGATGCTGGCCTGCCCCTTCCCAAGGACTGCAAGGGCCCTCAAGTCAGGGTTTGCCCCACCCCCCACTCTGTTTCAGCTGCTTCAGCTGCTCTGAATTGATGAGGACCACTCAGCGCAGCATCAATGTGAATTCTAGCATAGCTTTGCTTAAATTCTAACAATCTGCATGGCCTTGAGGAAATTTCCCCCAGGCAGAAAGCTGGACCCTTCTTACAAGTTTCCCTTTCCTCAGGTTTCTTAGTTTTATACTGCCTATTGTCCAATGTATGAAAACCAGGCACTATTACGTTTTTAACTCTTTTGTGGTTGTTTGTGATGGAAAGACTAGACTCTTTCCAGTTACAACACCATTGCCAGAAACAGAATTTAACATTCATTCTAAATTATGTAGATTTTCCCCCTTACAATTTAACCTTAGTGCAATTATTTAAACAAAAGTTTTACCTTCCTTAAGTCTATATTTTATGTTTCTCTCTACTTCCACCTGAATTTTTACAGGTCTTTTCTGTATGTTTTCCTGAACTACATTCCTATTATAGCATCAAAATTATTGCAGAGCACAAATTAGATCATATCACTTCTCTGCTTAAAAACATCATGGGATTTTCTCTTTCCAATTAGGTTAAGAAAAATATTATACTTGGGGACTAATCCCTTTAGATTCTGGTATTAATCTAAATTTTCAGCCATGTTTCTTGTTTCCCAGACCAAACCTGACACTTTAACTATATTGTTACTCACTTTTTCCCTTTCCCTGAGAATGCCATGACCTTTCTGGCATTTATGCTTTTATATAAGTTATTCATTTTTCCTGGGAAACACAGTTCTCCTTTCCCTACTTGGTTAAGACTGCCTCAGTCTTTCAGACTCAGTTCAAGGTTTTTGAGTTTTGCTACCTCTGTAGAGCCAACTTTTCTCTTTCTCTAAACTTTTCCTCAGTATCTGTTAGCACTTTGTTCTTATTTATACTAAAACACTTCTTATTGTAATTGTTTACATACTCAACTTTTTCATTAAACTGTGAACATTCTCAAGAAAAAATAGCATATTTCCAGGGTGCTAGGGTGGCTCAGTTGGTTAAGTGTCCAACTCTTCATTTTAGCTGAGGTCATGGTCTCAGGGTTGTGAGGTTGAGCCGTGCTTCGCACAGTCAGCTTGGGATTCTGTCTCCCTCTCCTTATGCCTCTACCCTGCTCTCTCTCTCTCTTTCTCTGAAATAAATAAATAATCTTAAATAAAAATAAAAATAGCATATCTCCTTAAACTTTCTAGCCTTCATGTCTAACAATGCCTGGTTCTTAGTAAATTTTCATTAAATAGGCAGAGGATTAATAAATAGATTACACAAGTTTTTTGCTTTATTTTGGTTTGGTTTTGAGGTAGTATAATTCTTGTTGCTTTAGATTTTAGGGGTTTGGACCATATAAATATTAAGTAAATTTAAATTGAAATAAATTTTAATATATCACACAAATAAAGTCAAATATATCTTAAACAACTACAAAAAAAATTCCTGTAAAAAAGAAATGTAATTCGTTTGTGATTTTAACATGAATATGACCATTGGGACTTATTTGAAACTCCCTTCCAGTTAAGGAAATAAAATGTGAATTTTAAACAGGCATGCTTATTTTTTCTTATTTCATAAGGACTTCTGACCATGAACAGTCCTTAGTAGATAAGCACTTTAAGGACAACAGTAGACTAAAATGTTTTATCAGCTTTTTATTTATTAGCCCAAATTCTAAATAAAATATTTTGGTTTAGTATCAGGCCTGATGCATATGGATACATGTGCATATGCATACATGACCTGTCTGTGAAGATCACCTTAAATGACTATGGCAAAAAAAACCATTCATTAAAATATTAAAAAATGAAATGTAACCAATAGGTTCTTTCTCAACTTTCAAATGGAAAAGTTACTTTTCAGGAGCTAAAAATATGATCAGGTCCCTGTCTTTTCTACTGTGAGCTAAAGATAGAAAATTGCTTTATTACAAGCTCTTGAGGAAAAACCAGGGATTATTAGAACTAATATTTTGACTAGCATATACATTGTTTATTATTTTTATTGTTTTCTCCTAGATTCATGTTCACATGTATCCAGACCTCACTGGACTCAGTTATCCCTTAATTATGTGGAAATACAGGCAGCATACACTCTGCTGAGGAAGGTCTTTGGGAATAATAGATCATCCCAGGTCCCCGTGTCACACTGTCCCAGAACACACACACAATGATGCAGCCAATAGGGCATCTCGACACAGTATCTGCCCTGACATGTGCAAAGGGGGAAAAAAAAAACTGCAGCTTAACCATTTCGATCACAAATCAAACATAAATGAAGGCTATATTTATATTCCCCATCAAGTCTTTCCCTTTTTTCTCAGAACTGTGGGTGGTCTGCTGAAGCCGATTTTCCTGACTGTGAGCCTCTTTTTGCCAATCTATAGAAGAGATTTATTTCTCAGCCAAGTAGAGCTAAGATCCATTAGTGTCAGCACCTGTAGCAAGAGAGGCATATGTAGCCATAATTTGTTATAATTTTATATAATCTTCCCTTAGAACATGAAGAAAGGAGCAATGGGGTAGCTATGGAATTATATTGTGACAGTCCCATTATCCAATGACATTATGCTGTTGATTTAGAAGCAGGCAGGCTAACTGCCCTGAAAGTCAATTGAAGTAAGTATGGGTCTCATTAGGCAGTAATAGATTTTTTTAAACTTTTCCAAAGCTATTTTTTTCTCTGCTGAAAAAAAAAATAAGGAAAAAAGAAAGCGATAACATAGCCATGTGTTGCCTGTTTTCCAATATATCTTGTCCTATTGTGATGTTTCCTACCATTCATGTCTCTTCAGTTACTCTATGACATTGTTTTCTCCCATTGGAAACCAAATTATATTATGTCCAGTAATCCTTCCATGTTGTCCCTTCCACAATTTCACCTTTTATTTTTAAATTAAACATACACTTCTTTAAAAAAAAATTTGGTTTTTTTCTTTTGTCCCATAATTTTCTTAATTTCCTTTTTAAAATTTCTTTAAATCTTTGTTTTTGAAAATTTCCTTTTTCAATGACTTAACTTTTCCGTTTGCCTGAAGATCATTGATCCTCTTAGTATCATATCAATTCCAGAAACATCTGTTAGGTTACCGTTATTTATAAACCAGGATTGGGAAAGAAGAGGCAGTGCAGGTCACATTTGACAATATCTCGAGTGTGATTTTAAAGAATCTGTTAAGTGCCATTTCAGGAATCGTGAGGGCTGTTTTGTGATTTGCCCATTATCTGGAACAGTGTTTACAAAGTCAAGGGATGGTCCATAATTGAAAGGCTTAAAGTGTATCTACATACACATTTTAGAAACACATGTAACCATGTGGACACATCACAGGCTCTTTCTCAGGCCTGGGGAAAGAGAGGGACCCTGGTGGTTCCAGCTCTGAACAGTTATTTTCATTTGCTTCATGGCAAATCTGCCTCTGAGTAGTTACTCAGTACTAGACCAACTAGACCTACCCACCACAGATATTTTTCTTTGTCTAAGAACGGATTTGGATGGACATCTTTGCAACATGAGAGGCAGACATACAGTGATCATTGTACCTGTTTGTGTCCGTCCCAATTTGCACCTGGGGGTTTTCCAATGACAATAGGTAAGTGGTCATGAGAAAGAGGCCCAATCCCTTGGAGAGCTCTTGGACAGGCGTAGGACTTCTAGGCATTTGTGACCACATGCCTAGGCATTTGTGACCATAGGGCCATATACCCCCGGACACTTGAGAATGAAAGACAGCACCATGAATGATAAAACTTCAGAGTAAATGTGAATACTCCTCCAGCCAGACTCTTAACACAGGATTTGGCAAACTAGAGCCTACAGGCTGGCCACCGTAAAGATTGTGGGGCCTGAAAAAATAAAAATATTTATTACTCACTATGTAAGAACAAAGTTGCTGATTCCTGTTTTTGTAGAATAAAAACACAATAGAAGAATGATGTCCTTTGATGAATTTTGCTAATTTATCTCAAGACTCAGGAATGATACTGTTCATTTTAGACTTGTAATTTTCTCATATCAAAATGAGACAGTCACATATCAAAATATCCCTAAATGGAAGTTATGTCTTTCTTGTTAATCTTTTAAATTTTATGGATTTTATAAGGCAACAATTCACAGGCATGTACCCTGGGGCAAATAACACATTATATGTTAATAAAAAATTAAAAAAATATATATCCCTAAATGGAAGTTATGTCTTTCTTGTTAATTTTTTAAATTTTGTGGATTTTATAAGGCAACAATTTAATACATGAGGTTCTATTTTGAGTAGTTCTTCATGTTCCAAAACGAGTAGAATATTTCAAGTGGATCTTTTCTATATATGCCATGAAGCCTTATACACTTTCTAGGCCATTATCTTGTGAACTAGTATTAACTTTCCCAAGGGCACACAGTTGACAAGTAGAAAATGCAAATTTTAATCTTAAACTTAGATTAGATTAAACTTAGACTTGATTCCAAAGTCTAGGCTTTATCCATTGCCAGACTAGCATAATATACAGCTATGTGTTCATTTCCTGTGACTGCTGCAACAAATTATCACAAATATGGTGCCTTAAAATGACATAAATTAATTATCTTACAGTTCTAGAGGTGAGAAGTGAAATATGTCTCATTGGGCAAAAATCATGATGTCCCTTTCTGCAGTCTCCAGGAGAGAGATCTATCTCCTTGCTTTTCCAGCTTCTAGAGACAGTCTGCCTGCATTGGTTGGTTAGTTTATGCCCCTACTTCCATTGTTGGGGCCAGCAATGGTGGTTGAGTTTCTTATATCATATCCTTCTGGAACTATTCTGTAGTCAACTCTTCCTGACCTACTTTTCAATCTCTCATCTACTTTGAAGGACCTGTGTAATCACACAGGTAATCCACAGTCATCTCCCATCTCAACATCCTCAATTTATTCACATTTACAACACCTTTTGTGCTATGATAGTTAATATATTTCCAGTTTCCAGTGATTAGTGCATGCTCATCTTTGCAGGGAAATGGGAGGTGAAAGGTGTATGGTCACTTTGCAAAACTTACCATTGTCAATATTTTCTTTTCTTTACCTTTTAAAAATTGTTAGTGGTGGTGTTTTGCATTGGCTTTAGAACAGGAGATTATGAGAAACATAATACAGCACATAGAAATAAAGGCTATGATATCAGACCACAGGGGTTCTAGATGATCTCTCTGATTCCTTCCCACTGTGTAGCTTTTTGTAAACTTTCCCAGTCTCATATTTCTCATCTCTAAAAGGATAACCATAATAGTAAGTATATCATAAGTTTATTGAGAAGATTAAATTATTTAAGGCATGTCAAACTCGGCAGAGTGTCAGGCAACTAAGGAGCCCCCAGTGAATGCTAGCTTAAGGACACTTAATGTAAGGACACTTAAGAGTGCCATGTTTAAGAGAATCTGCTTTACCTTCCAGTTGTCAGTAGTGTTGATTCAGGAAAATTAAAGAAAAATATTCCATAAGTGAAGCTGGAAAGAATGTATCTCCATGGTAGCCAGTCTTCCCTTTCCTGTTCCTGGTAGCATGACATTCACTTGAAAGGTACATTTTGGATTAGAAACAAAGGAGATTGACTTTATATTATGCAAAAGCCATTATAGAATATGTGTAACCCAAAGTTTTTTTTCTCACAAAATATATATCAAAGTGGAGTCAGAATAATCTCAGTTATGTAATCTCTACTCTTTATATTAAAATTATTGAGAAACTTTGATATTATTGATTTATATGACTATCAAACAATTTCTTCTAACTTCATAATAGAAAACACACTATTGTCACTGCTGAAAATCTATGCTTTGTGCATTAAATTAGGTCAGATGGTTGCCTCACTAAGCAAATAAAAATCCCAGAAGACCTTGAATCTACATCTTTACTTATTGGTTTGAATTAAGGAAAGAGATTGATGTGGTTTTCTGCTTTAGTGGATGAGAAAAGTAATAATAACTTTTATCATGCAAAATTAGTAGAATATACAGAAAATATTTTTAAATGCTTAGTAAGTTATAGGAAAGAAATGTGCAGATTAATATTCATATTTACCTGATCCATAATCAAAAGTAAGAGTATTAGAAAAGGTGTGGGACTCATGATACAACCCGGGTCCTTTTCTAGGTTCATAATAATCAACTTTGAAACATGGGCTAATTGCAGGACCTGTGTAGGTTTCAGTTTCTTAAGCATGTTATTCTTTGCCTTAAGACATAGGAAACTCATAGAACATCCTAAAATGTTCTATGAACATTTGAAAATACTTGAGTTTGAGGCAGACATAGACTATATAAAGTAGTTGGAATCAGTCTAGAATGTTTTTAAATAATGGATTAAGTCAATAATTGCTTTCATTATGTGTTAACACCAGATGCTCTTTGCAAATTTTGGATAGTTTGGTCCATATCCCCATTATTGCATTAACTCTGAATGGTACTTTATAACCTTTTTTTAGCTGGGGTAGAATTTTTTTAAGTATGACTGCTATAGTCAATGAATTAGTCAGCTCATCTTCTATTTTTAACTACCTGAAGTAACATTTGAAAATACAATTAAAATATGTACACATATTGTACTGTATATAAAATTAAAGTTTTTCTTTGTTGTTCTTACCTATTCCATTATTGGAAAATGACAGAAAAACAACCTTAAAAAGTGTTTGACAATTTCTATAAGGAATTTGACTAATAGTCTCTTTTCAGTGACAGTTTGACTTCAAGAGAATTTCTTGGGAAATAAGCCAATTCAGTAAAGTAAGCCTCTTTTTTGTTGAACTTTTTCTTAGAACTATTAAATAAAAAGTAAAAATAAAAGAAGGGTTTTAAACATTAAAAACTCAGAATAAAGGACAATTTTTACATGCCATAAAAGACAAAGAAACTAAAAGCCAAGGAGAAATCAGTGGTGAATGCTATCTTGGCCCAGGAGTTGTATGATATGTGAATAGTGGTTCTAAGAATCAAAGGTGGGGGTTTTAATACCACTGGGGGCAAAGAGGTGGCCTTCAGCCTGCTGTAAGTAGGGGCTGAAACAGAGCTCCTTGCATAAAGGCTGTTCATCTATTCAAAAGATGAAGGGAATCAGAAAAACACTTCCCAGTAGGAAAGAGGAAGCAACAAGATAGTTTCTTGACTAAACATCAGGGACTGATGTTGGAATAAAACGGGAAGCTTTGTGATATTCTTTTTTTTTAAAAGATTTTATTTATTTATTTGACAGAGAGAGAGATCACAAGTAGGCAGAGAGGCAGGCAGAGAGAGAGGGGGAAGCAGGCTCCCTGCTGAGCAGAAAGCCTGATGGGGGCTCGATCCCAGGACCCTGAGATCATGACCTGAGCCAAAGGCAAAGGCTTTAACCCACTGAGCCACCCAGGTGCCTCTCTTTGTGATATTCTTACCTAAACTTGTATTACATAGGAAAGAAATCTGAATTTACTCAGACACCGTGATGCTGGAAAGACCAGCCAACACAAGAGCATGAAAACTGCTCTTAAACACATCAAACCACTGAGATCTTAACCATACTTGTTTGAAATCAGAATGGAAGTTTTCCACAAACCCGTGTACGGACAATCACAGGAAAGAAAACGGACTCTCAAGAAATTCTTTCTGGGGCGCCTGGGTGGCTCAGAGGGTTAAAGCCTTTGCCCTGGGCTCGGGTCATGATCTCTGAGTCCTGGGATCAAGCCCCGCATTGGGCTCTCTGCTCAGCAGGGAGCCTGCTTCCCCCTCTCTCTCTGCCTGCCTCTTTGCCTACTTGTGATCTCCCCCTCTCTCTCTGTCAAATAAATAAATAAAATATTTTTAAAAAAAGAAATTCTTTCTGTCATATATGCACACAAATTAAAAACCAATTGGGTAAATAGCCATAGGACAACCAGCAACAAGGATAAATGTAAAAAGCAATAAAACAAAACAAAACAAAGAGGGAATTGGGACCCAAAATCAAGGGAGACCAGATCAATATGAACTGTAAAAGTACATTTAATGTAATTAAATAAGTAAAAGAATGAATAGATACTATGTTAAAAGAAAAGGAAAATATAAGAAATACAAATATTTGAAAATAAATAGAATTTTAAGTCATGGTATACAGAATTGTAGTTACAATCTCAATAGATATGTTAAACAGCTAGTTAGAACAAATAATTAGTGATCTGGGAACTTGAAGGAATCACTCAGAATGTAGTACTAGCACATAAAAAGAGTAAATCACAAGAAAGATTAAGAGACATCAGGAAAGACTGAAAATGCCAAATATTTAAAGACATTCCAAAAGATAGAAAAAGGAATGCAGGCAAGACACAATGGAAGAGTTAATGGTAGAAGAGTTACAGATTTGAAGAAAGACTTGAATCCTCGGATTTAATGAAAAATGTACCCATCTACTGCCTAACTAACGTAGGAAATAAAACAAACCTGTATCTTTGAAGTCTGCATGTTTAAGATAGGCTAGGTTATGGAAATCAACCACCATAAATCTCGCAGGCTGAGCTTGACACACATTTATTTCTTACTTGTGTTAAATGTCTGAAGTCAGAAAGAATGAAAGCAAAAATTAATAAAATGGAAAGGTGAAAAATAAGAGTAATTAATTAATATATCCAAGAGCTGGAAATAATGAAAAGATAAACAGAATTTCTTAAAAATTGTTCTTTTTATTTTTATAAAAATAATTTTGAAAATCTTAAATAATTTTCTAGTTGATCTTGGGATAAAAAAACACAATGTTAAATTAAAGCTTTTAGAAATTTGAAATAGTCAAAAAATAGCTTTCAAATAGTCTCTGGGATCTAAGTAGCAAACTTTTTCAAACTGTAAAGAACACATTATATTATGGAATATATAAAGAGATGAAACTACTCAATTTACTAGATGAAACTAGCATACCTCTGGTAATAAACCTTAAGACAACATCAATAAAATCATATTCCAATATCTTTTTTTGATAAGGAATGGAAAATATTTAAAGTGCTTCTCAGACAAATCATGAATAGTAATAGAATGTGATTAAGGAAGGATAATTTCAGGAATATAAGACTGAGTCAATATCACTATAATGATCACAATAGAATGTCCAAGTATAAAACCCATGCAATTGTCTCAGAGAATGACAAAGTAACATTTGGTATGAAAGTAATAATAACAGCCACAACAACTGCAGCAAAATTCTTAGTATTCTGGAAATAAAAACATCTTTTTTACCATTAGATTCACCAAATTAATTCATTCAATTATTAATTAAGCTAATTAATTAATAAGTATTTATAAAATGTCTACTGTGTTCCTGCTATTTGCTTAATAAGAGGTAAACAGCAAATATTGTAGGGAACACTGAAACAGTAGCTTAGAATGGCCAAATAATTAGGAGTTGGGTGACCAGTCCCTTCTATTATATCTGTGACAAACACCACTAGGCTCTTTCAGGGCTCTTTCTCACTGAACCTGGATATGATCTCAGAATTCTGAATGTGATTTTCATGGCAACCAGCAGTTGCTCTCATTTGGTTGGACTTGTCATACCAGATGCAACATCCTCATGGCCCCTCAGCTACAGCTATTCCTGTCTGGAGACCTAGGAAGGCTCTATTACCAGTAGTTAATCTGACTTTTGAATTTCAATGCAATATGCCATATTGGGACAAGTGAGTGACAGGAGATGCAAAATAGATTTGCTTTTTCTCATAATTTGGGAATTTTCATCATTTTAGAGTGTTGTCTTGAAAGGAGAATGGTAAGAGGTGAAGGTGATGAAATGTCAGCAGTGTTTTCGTTTGTGGTGGATGGTTGAGGAAGTCATGGCTGTGGGTTTTATTTACTCTGTAAAGAAGGAACACAGTTTATCTGTGAACTTGCAAAGATAGAGCATGTGGGAAATTGGATTTGGGTGGAGAAATTCTGAAATAATCATGGAGCAAGATGGAAGAGGTTCAGACAGAGGATCAAACCAAAATTTTTTCACAGTTTTGGAGACACAAATGAAATTTATAAGTCAAATGTTTACAGTTAAGATCAAATAAGACAATAAAAATAAAAGGCTGATCATTTAAGCTGGCATAGAGAAAAGACTCTCTTATCTACTATCTGTCCTCTATCATCTATCTGTCATCTATCTATCTTCTACCATGTCTATCTCATATTATTATCTCTCTTACTAATCTCTATCTCATATAATTATGTCTCTTACTACAACTACTATGATATATGGAGCATGACTTCAGAGACTTAGATGAAATCTCCATTTTTGTCAATATACTTTTATATGGTATTTTATATACTATAGCTTATGTTTTAAGTATCTGTTGTCTCCTGACTGGCCCATGCTTTTTTAGAGCAGTCTGTCAATTAGTTCAATTCTTTATCTCAGATTAGGATCTACAGAACTCTAGAAGTCATTAAGAATCTGTGAACTGAATGAAAGGGTTAATTGTGTATGTCATAATCAGAAATTAAAACCATGGCTTATTACTGTATTTCCTTAAGTGTAGGATGTTACCACAAAATGTATATTAGAACATTTTATGTGTTTTGTAGATATAACATTCAATAGTATTGTCTCACACAGTGATATATGCATTTTCTTTAATCTTTCATTTATTTTCCATTCTTTTTGGTTATGATATGATGAAAATTCTCTTTTAGGGGATTATATGTCTTTACCATCCAATACTTGTTAAGGAATCTTTTTTTTAAGATTTTATTTATTTATTTGACAGAGAGAAAGATATCACAAGTAGGCAGAGAGGCAGGCAGAGAGAGAGGGGGAAGCAGGCTCCCTGCTGAGCAGAGAGCCTGATGTGGGGCTTGATCCCAGGACCCTGAGATCATGACCTGAGCTGAAGGCAGAGGATTTAACCCATTGAGCCACTCAGGTGCCCCTATTAAGTAATCTTTTAAGCAAAAAGAGAACACTTCTTAGAGCCAGAGATTTCAAGTGATTGTTTTATATGAGTAGAATTTAATAGAAATGTTTTTCTCAGAATTTTTTCCTGGCTATGAAAAGTATACCAAAAAGCAGTGGTATGTCTACCACTGGCATAAAAGGGGGAAGGGACTTAATTATTACTAGTTGCCATGATGTAAATATCCAAATATTATTGTCATGCAAGATTTTCTCTCTGAATGTTTTTTTTTAAATATATATTTTTTAATTTACTTGACAGAGAGATAGAGCACAAGTAGGCAGAGTGGCAGGTCAAGGGAGAAGGAGAAACAGGCTCTCTGTTGAACAGGGAACCCAATGCAGGGCTTAATCCTAGGATGCTGGGATCATGACCTGAGCTGAAGGCAGACACTCAACCAACTGAGCCACCCAGGTGCCCATCTTTGAATGTTTTTCAAATATGTGTTCCATGCACATGAATTTCTGATGGGTATGAACCTGTCCCTTTTCTTGTGAGGAAGTTTATTCCACTCCCCATGATGTCTGGATGTACATCTTGCTCTTGATTCTCTGCCTTGATTTTATGTTTTTCTTCTTTTTTTTTCTAGTTCTTTTTTCTACTTTTTTGTCCTTTCATTTTCTTTTTTCCTCCAACTGATCACAGGATAAAATTTCAATGATTATTTTCATTATCATATATAATTCTAGAGTTCTATATCCTGTACTACGTTTCTGAAAATTTGATGACTATTGAAACATTTTTAGTTCTCCAAAAAATGTTATGCGAAGTAACTTAGATTATACTCTTCCTATAAAGTCGTAGTAGAAAGAAAAGTTCCTCCTCTTGTAAAACTAAAAAGTGGATTGTATTACATATTTGTTCAAAAAGGAAAAAAAAGTGACAATTTATTTTCTCTAGTTGCTTAATTTTCTGTGCCATTTCAGTTACAGAGGTAATGTTTCTTAAAGATAGAGCTTTATGGCTCTCCAAAATACACAAAATTTTAATTGTAGAAGAATCTTCCAGGAAACATTTAGAGTCCTGAGATAAGCTTCCAGTAAAAAGTATTTTGAGGAATTTTTCTTCCAGGTTAAGAAACTAACTTTTGTTTCTGGTGTTTTAGTGACATTAAATCAATCCTAAAGATATATTGTACAATGTTTTTGGTCTGACTAATCACACTTGTGAGGTAGTATGTCCTCAATGATTTAATTTCTTTGATAGTTATGTCATTTAGTTCTCTCAAGCTGAAGCAATCATCCTGAGGCAGAAGAAATTTTATTTTGTGTGAGTACACAGGGGAATTTTACTTTTTTGAAGGACACGTTTCATATTTTCTCTCTAAAAGCTACTAAATGATCACATTTATTCTAAAAATTCAGAGAAGTGTCATAAAATTTTTTCCCAAGGATACTTTCTCACAAAGCACCATTACTCAGTATTTGTGATAAAGGCTTTGGTTTGTTTCATTAAAACCATACCTTGCTACATTATCTCTTTTTCACTCTCTGAATCAGGAAGCTTGTAGATCCCTGGAAAAAAAAAATTCATGCAGGACTTCTACTCTGGTGTCCTTCAGGATGATCCAGTAGAATCATTCTTTCTAGAGCAGACTTTAAGTGAAACTATTGTTATGAAATTAGATGAGGATTATATTGTTATCTTTGTGGCATTCAATTGCTCATTCCAAAATGGTTTGTAAATCTTTTCTTTTAACTCTCTGTACATCAGAATAGTAACAAAAACATCACTTTAAACATAGGTAGACTTTGTTTACTCTTATTGGTCCATATATGGTTTGTTTTGCAGTAATAAAAAAGGTTAGAAACTAAATTTAATTAAACACAGTTAATGTTACATTATCAAAAGTAGGAGACTATGAAGATGCTTTTCACATTTGTTCTGGGAAGTGCACACTAATACAGTACTTAGGTCAATGTTATAGTCAGAAGTATCTGGAACCTCCTAGTTTGTTCCTGCATTCAACAGAAAGGAGGTTGGTATACACTGTTGTCACTCTCAGGAGCAGTGCTGATCAGATGCCATCTCAGATTATATAATTATTTTTTAAGAATTTTATTTATTTATTTGAGAGAGAGAGAGAGTGTAAGCATACAAGTAGTTGGAGGGGCAGAAGAAGAGGGAGAAACTGACTCCCGCTGAGCAGAGAGCCCAATGCCAGGCTCAATCCCAGGACCCTGGGATCATGACCTAAACTGAAGGCAGTTGCTTAACTGACTGAGCCACCCAGGTTCCCGGGATTATATAACTTTACAGTCATAACTGATGCAAGATCATCAAGCCCAATGGTCAAGAAGGAATTCTTGAGATGTTTTTTTGATGCAAAAGATGAATTTATTATAGAACATGGGTAGGACCCGTAGGCAGAAAGACCTGAACTATGATGGTGAGGAGTGACTGTGTACTTTTTAGTTAGAGGGGGTTAGGGATAGCATAAGTCTTTAAGGAATTTGGAAGCAAGGTTTTTAGGACTTTGAGGGGCCAGCTGCTGTTAAGATAGGTTACTTTTAGTCTTTAGTAAAACATAAGCATTGAGGCACTAAGGCAGCCATGAGTTCCTTGAGGAATGTCATATTCTGCATGTTTCAGATACTTATTAGTGGGCTGCAAGCTTTTAGATTTAATTTGAGCTACATTTTTCTTGACTTTGTTTTCCTCATCAATAACCATGCCACCTTCATGTTGGATTGCTATTTTCAAGTATGAAATAAATGTTGAGTATTAGCTTTGGGGAAGAAATCTAAGAAGTGAATTGACATACCAAAGGAATTAAATGTAGAAGCTGCTTTATAGTCCTACTAGGGGCTAATTATAACCAAAAGAAGAAGTACAATGTCTATAATTTTAAAAATTAAAAAAAAAAAAACAAATAGAGTTAACATTCTCCTGAGTAATGTAGATGAATCAGTAAAAAATGGTTGAGAATTCATTGATTCCAGACTTCCCTCTAATGAGACTGGAGCTCATTATTGTTATTGTTTCAAACATAAGTCATATATGATTACTAAGTTACTCAATATGGTACCTGTCCTAAGTATCTTTAAAAGGCTCTTAATATTTCTTGGAGCTATGTGGTGAGCCACAACAAAAGCAGTAAGTTACAGAAAGGGTAGGAATGGTTAATGTTTAGCTGAATTAGTTAAGAGATGAAAAACAATCAGTATCAAAAAATTGAAATTAACAAAACCAAGATTACCCTATCTGGGAAAGTTCAGTGTTCTAATTTTTAAAACCTCAAACTACCATTTCTTGTATGACCTCTTAACAATTCACAGATAGTAATTTCACCTTGTTTAACTTTCTGATTTGCATTAACCATTATCTATCATATGCTGTATAAGGTCATTTTAACCATTCAGAATGCAACATCTCTATTTCTGAGTCTAAGAAATTAATTTAATGGTAAATTCAAGGATTATCAGAATTACATTACATTAAAAATAAGCATGAAAACAGGACAATGGACATTTTAGTAGGCAAACTGTTTTAGAAATTAAGAGTGACTTTTGTGTGGAATTATGGGAGCTGATAATTATCTTAGATTCCTAGTGCTGCCATAACAAAGTACCACAAACTAGGTGGCTGAAGACAACTGCGATTTATTGTTTCATAGTTCTAGAGGTCAAAAGTGTGAATTTAAAGTGTCAGGAGGATCATGATCCCTCTAAAACCTACAAGGGCAAATTGTTCACCTCTTAGCTTCTGGTGGTTTGCCAACAATCCTTGGCATTCCTTGGCTTGCAGCTGTAGCACATAGTCTTTGCCTCTGTCATCACATGGTGTTCTCACTGTGTGTCTTTGTCGATATTTCCCTCTTCTTATAAAGACAGCAGTCATTCATATTAGATTTAAGCCCACCCTGCTGACCTCATCTTAACTTGATTGCATTCACAAAACCCCTACTTTCAAATTATATCACAATCGCAGGTACTAGGTCTTTCTATGAGGACATAATTCACCCCAGAGCAAAATTAAAATTTACTTTTAAGTAACAAATTTTTTAAACTTATTTTGTTGAAAATGTAGCACAGGAGACACAGCAATAAAGAGAAACCAAATACTGTGGCAAAATATGCTAGATGTTATGACTTTAAATGGGAAGGATGCTTTCAAAATAAATTTGGACACATGTTCTTGAAATCAAACCTAGTATTCAATTTAGTCCTAAAATCCTAAGGCCCATGGAGTTTTTCTGAGAATACGCAAACAGGGAACACAAAATACTAATTAAGTTACTTTTAGGGGCCAGTATTGTTTTGACATTTATAAAACACAAAAACAAAAACAATGACAATATGAAAAAAGGAACTATTATAAGACAGTATCTTATATAAATTTAGATAAAAACTTATTTCTTTATTTGAGAGAGAGAGCACTATCAGGGGGAAGAGCAGAAAAATCCTTGCTGAGTGGGGAGCCCAATGTCGGGCTCAGTTGCAGGACCTAGAGATCATGACCTGAGCTGAAGGCAGATTTTTAACTGACTGAGCCACCTAGGGGCCCTAGATAAAAACTTCTAAACAAAGCATTAAAAATCCAGGTCAAACAATGAATATACTAAACATGATGAAAATAGGTTTATTCTGACAATATAATTGGTCCAACATTTTTAAAGTATTGATAGAATTTATGTCATGAAGATTAAAAAGAAAAAAGAAATGATTATTTCAGTGTTTGTATATAAAAAAAAAACACTCCAGGTAAAATGCAACATCCTTCTTGATTTGAAAAGTTCTTAGTAGTATTCTAGGAAAGTGAAACACCTTGACTTAACAAAGAGCAGCACAAAAATCTACTGCAATTGATTAATAGTTAAAAGTATTTAATTTAAACACATGAATAAGACAAGGAAGGCAACTACCATGATTAATATTCAAGGTTGTATTGAAAACCATAGTGAGGCAATAAAATAAGAAAGAAAGAAATGCTGGGAAAAAGACTGTCATAATTTTTTTTTTTTTTTGCAAATTCTGTACATAGTAATTTTTTTTTTTTTTGCAAATTCTGTACATAGTAAACTAAGAGGAATATAAGAAAAATCAAATTGCAATACCAAATGAGAAGAAAATATTAACAAAAGCTGTGCAATATTTTAGGAAGAAAGTTAGACTTTCTGGGTAGTTACTAAAGAGAACTTAATAAATGGAGACATGGATTTTGTTCAGGAGGAGTAAGATTCAATAATTCAAATGTGTCAGTATTCCCCTACAATGATGTATTTATTGTAATTCTAATTAAGATGTTAAGAGTTCTTTTTGTGGCAACAGCAGGCTGATTTTAAAATTAACTTGGTAGAGAAAATGGCCAAAAAGAATCTAACTGAGTGATTTGATGTTCCAGTTAGCAACAACTATTTTACAGCTTTTAGTAATTAATATAGTGTGATATTGATTCAAGAAATAGACTGATAGAATAGAATAGAAAGCCATACACAAAAAAATGTACTCCTGTTTGGAACCATGATATTTGAAAGTAGTGCAAGACAAATTAGGGAGAAATGAGAAGTGGTGCATAAAAATTGGCTCTTCAAGGATAAAAATGAGTATGGATTCCTATCTCACATCATATATGAAAATCAATTCCAAATAGATGAGAGACTTAAATCTGAGAGGCAAAAGTTTAAAACCTTAAAAAAATATAAAGGATCTTTACAACATTGGGGAAGAAAAGTGGTGGGTATTGAGGAGGGCACATATTGCATGGAACACTGAGTGTGGTACATGCATAATGAATCTTGTAACACTGAAAAAATAAAATAAAAGTATTTGGGAAAAAACCCTATAAAGTTGATAAAATTGACCTGGAAGTGAAGACAATATTTTCATCAAAGTCTAACAAAATGAGAATAATTAATATAAAAAGTCCCATTGGATCACCTGTGTGGCTCAGTCAGTTAAGCATCTGACTTGATTTTGACTGAGATCATGATTGCAGGGTCCTGGGATCAAGTTCCACATTGGACTCTGCACTCAGTGGGGAGTATTCTTTTTTTTTTTTTTTAAGTTTTTTTTTAAAAGACTTTTTAAGACTTTTCTTAAAAAAAAAAAGTCCCAAATTTGGGGAATATATTTGAACACAGATAACAATGCATTAGGATCCAGAATATATACAGAACTCCTAAAGTAAGACAGAAAAACATAATCCAATAGAAAAATGGTAAATAGACATGGTATAAATAGGCATTTTAAATATTAAAAAAAAGATGCCCAATCAATATATAGCAGATGGTCAACTAAATAATTAATCAGGATAATGAAAAATCATAGTGAAACACTATTTCACACCCATCAGATTAGCACACATTTTACAAAGTAGACATATTTTCAAGTTAGTCTTAGAAAAATAACAAGTGGTCATCTGATTTTAAATCTCTTAAGATGGCCTCCTACAGAACTATGAGACTGATGAAGAGGACATACCATATGTATTCAGAATTAGTAAGAGACAAGAATGGCATGAATTTCAAATTACTTTAAGTTTGAAAATAATCACTAAGTTCCAACAAAGCTGCCATTGAAGCTCTACTACCACAGCAAGTCTGTCGGCATGGAGAGAAGGATGGAGAATTTTAAAAATCTTTGTGGACAAAAGAAAGAAAAAGAAAAGATGAACTATGAGAAAAAAGAAATCTCTCTAGAAGGACACAATTCAACAATAAGTGTTAAATCACCAGTGTAGCTCTGGAATCTGGGAGTCTACAACCCCAGACACAGGGCTGAAAGTATGTTTTGGTGACAGAAGATAAGTAGAAAGGGATAGTACCCCTTCTATATATAGGAAGCCAAAGCAGAGTGAAGTGAAGTTAGGAATGCTGTAGGAATGAAAGAAAAATAAAACCCACAAATGCCTACTGTCTCCCATTTCAACCAATACTTCATTCAAATTCAAGTACAAGATGCTGTACTTTGCTGCAGTGACAGAAAAGTATGCTACTGAACTAGAAATCCATTTCATGAAATGCCTTGGAGTAAAAAAAAAATAAAAGAGAGAGAAAGCTTATTTCAAATAAAGCTATGTAGCAAGAAAACAAAAATGCAAATCAAAACATTTCAGAGAAAAATTCTCCCAGGGGGAAAAAATTGAAACAGAAGGAATCTATAATACAACACTTGAATCTGAATTAAACAAGCACTCAAACACTCAAACAAGTACTTGGAGTTATAAAAAGCCCAGCTATCATCAGAAATTAAGAAAAGAAATGCAGGAGGAGAAGAAGGAGGAAAGGAAGGAGCAGGAGGGGGAGGATGGAGAGGGGACAAGAAGGGGAAGGAAGGAGGATGTGGGGGAAGGAGAAGAAGGGCAGTAGCAGTGAGATTTGACTAAACAAAGAAGAAGAAGAAGAAGAAGAAGAAGAAGAAGAAGAAGAAGAAGAAGAAGAAGGAGAAGAAGAAGGTGAAGAAGAAGAAGAAGGAGGAGGAGGAGGAGGAGGAGGAGGAGGAGGAGGAGGAGGAGGAGAAATTCCATATGTCAAAGACACTATCTATTAAAATTGAAGATGCATTACAGAGAACTTCTCTGTACTCATTATGAAAGTATGAACTGTACATATATTTTGGACAGCAGTTTGGCATTATCTATTAGTGTCTAAAGTGCCATGCTCCACACTCAGCATTTGAAGCTTTAGCATCAGCATATTCTAGAGCAGGGATCTGCAAACCACAACCCATTGATCTAACCCACTACTTGAGTTTATAAGTAAAGGTTTATTGTAACAAAACTGTGTCCATTTTTTATGTGTTGTCTTTGGCTGCTTTTGTGAAAAAAGGAGTTGAGTAATTGCAAAATGTAGCCCACAATGCTGAAAATATTTACAACTTTGTCCTTTGTGGTAAAAATTTGCTGATGCCTGGCCTAGAAAGACCTCTGTCTATATGAAGAAACGTATTTGAGAACATTTATAGTAAAAAGCTGAAAACACCACAAATATTCATCACCAGTAAAATAGACAACTAAATTGGGAGAATATTCAATGTGCTACTATAGGGCAGAGAAAAAGAAGCAGATGAATGAAACAAGAGGAATGAATCTCCAAATAAACTGTTGAGTAAAACAAAGGAAGTATGAACATGATGTTTCCATCTGTGTCAAGGTTAAAACATATGAAGCTGAACGATGTGGAGTCTATGGAATCATACCCATGAAACAAAATGTTAAAGTAACATATGGGACAGGTCAAATTGTTCCCATGTTTATCCTTAGGGATAGGGAGAAAACAGTCTCAGCTACTCTCACAAGGAGTTTCATGGGTACTGGTCTTATTTTCTTTCTTTAAATGGATGGTGTGTCCAAAGCTGTTGGCTTAATTGTCATTTGCATTATGACTTTTTTTTTTTTTAATTTTAAAAAATCACTTTAGATCCCAAGTTAAATGTCATTGTGTTTTTAGCAAGAGAAAATTTATCTAACACATTATATTATTTCCTCGAATTATTTTTTCACTCTGTTGAACCTACCTACCTTATACACTGATATGGACATTTTTAATATTTAATTAGTTTATTTGTTACATGTTTCTGAAAGAATTGGTTGGATATAGATTTATACACACATGCACACACACACACACACCCAGACTTATATTCCATATACTTATAGAGTATTTATAAAGAAGAACACAGTGAATGTTACATGATTGGTGTTAAATGCTCTTGGTTAGGTCACTGCTCAATTCCCTGGCCAGCCAGGTGATCCCTGAATTCTTCTATCACCTCAAAATCGTCACTTGTGAAATGGGAATAATAATAAACTCTGCCTTTCTTTTTAATGTGTATAACTTTAAAAAAATGTTCTGTAGTCATTTGTATAGATAATACTGCCATTGTCACTTTCAAACTCCAGCATATGATATCTGTACATCTTTCTTTCAGGTTGTACGGCACGCCAGGGAACATTGACTTCTGGCCTGCCCTCATGGTTGAAGACCTGATCCCTGGTACGAGAGTGGGACCAACACTTATGTGCCTGTTTGTTACCCAGTTTCAGAGGCTAAGAGATGGAGATAGGTGAAGATTTATCTGTTATACTTACCAAAGATAACAAAATTGTTTTTTTGCCCCAAAATATAGGTGTACAATAACATTATAAGTGTGATTCCATGCTTACTGTGATTTAAATTATTTTGAATATGAGAAATAACAAATAGTATCTGGTCACAGAATTTTTCTGACTACTGATAATACCAGATAGCATATTCCTTTTTGTAAATTTTTATAAAAACTTGTAAGAAAAAAAAGAAATAGACTGTCTAGGGAAGGCATAGAAATAAGTGATTAAAAGGATGCACTAAACTCATTATCATGTGTTTAAATCTGGGCACCACTACTCGGACCTATTTAACTTTAAAAAACATAACACCTGAAACCTGTTGCCTCATCTGTAAAGTCTGATTCATAGGTTGTGGCAACTGTAAATGATGGTGGCAGTGCAAGAGTTGACAGTTGGCCTGCAGCTCTGTCCCTTCATCTCATGGAAGACCTGTTGACCCAATATCAGACCTCCTTGCAAAACTCTGTGCTAAGGGCATTTATTAGTGGAATGATAACTGGAAATTCTTCCTAAAAATTTCTTGGTTTGTCTAAAGTGTTTATTGTAAATCAACTTGAATTTATGAAATTATGACAGACAGCTGGCAGGAGATATAAGTTCATGTACTATCTTTCTTGCAAGGCTAACTAAGTATAAAAACTAAGAAAACTGAAAAACTAGTCAGCCCCCACTCAGTTGGCATGGGAAACACTATTAGCTCTCTTCTCTAACTTGGACTAAATGTGTTCCAGGCACTCGTTGTATCTACTGAATCATTAGTATAGTCTTGAGGAAGAGCTAGGATTCTTGTGAACCTGTATGACAATTCAATCTTTTCTTTATTGCAGATATGTGTGTGTGTGTACATCCTATATATACTCTATATATGACTTAAAACACTGCATAGAACTTAGTTTTTAATTAACATTATACTAAAAATTATTCTTTATTTAAAATTTTCTTCACAATCTTTTCTATGTATGAATTATATTATAAAAAGTAGGAAAATATTTAATTCCTTTTGTTGCACATTGGCAAAAATTCACAGTATAATATTTCATTTTGATTTTTATAAATTAGTTTTAGCACTCTGGATATATTGCAACACATAGTTGGGCTAATATGTTTAATTGACAATTATTTAAGGATATATGTAGGGGTGCCTGGGTGGCTCAGTTGGTTAAGCAACTGCCTTCAGCCCAGGTCATGATCCCGGAGTCCTGGGATCGAGTCCCGCATCGGGCTCCCACTTCCACGGGGAGTCTGCTTCTCACTCTGACCTTCTCCCTTCTCATGCTCTCTCTCACTCTCTCTCTCTAATTAAAAAAAAAAAAAAGAATATATGTAGTTAAAAACTAAACAAATTTGAGAAAGCTTTGTTTTTTTGGAGTAAGCTGTATTCCCCATTTTATTAGTTTACTAGGGCTACCATAACAAAGTCCAAAAAATTGGGTGGCATAAACAACAAATGCATTATCTTGCAGTTCCAGAGTCTAGATCAAGTTGGGAGTGTTGGTCCCTACTGAGGCCTCTCTCCTTGTCTTGTAGATGGCCAACTTCTCCTTTTCTCTCCACATGATCTCCCACTGTACCTGTGTCCATATTTCCTTTCCTTATAAGGACACTAGTCATATTGGATTATGACCTTAATTCTCCCGTGACACTCTAATGACTTATTTTTACTTAACTACATCTTCAATGGACCTATCTCCAAATAAAGCCACATTCTGAAGTACTGGGGCTAGGATTTCAAAATATAAATTTTGAGGGGACACGAGTCAGCCTGTATACCATGTGAATGGCAACAGTCTTTTGCTTCCTATCATATGTTATATGCCTAGCATGAGAAAAGACCTTGGCATATGGTACTGAAATACTTCCTAAAGGGAAGAACAAGGGCTCACTTTAATAGTGTTTTTTAAACTGTGTTGTTTCATTTGAAACTGAATGTGTTCATTCTAATTAGCCATGTGTGTATTAATAATTACAAAGCAACATTTCCCTTTTAGGCAAACATGTCAATATTAAATTGCTCAGGTAATTCCTAAGGCCAGTTTATGGAATTTTAGATCAGAAAATGTGCTTTTAAAAATATCTTTTAAAACTTTACAAAGCTTTACTTTGAATCATTTTGTAAAACTTGAGTAGAAAGTGATGGTTCAAAAGCATGGGATTTAAGAACTTTATAAAAATTGGAGGCAATTCAAACATGGTTAGTTGGAGAACAAACATAATCTTTTCCATATGCTTCTCTTTTGCTGAGCTCTTCTGTGCTATTATCATAGCTCTGCACACAGCTCAGTGCAGTCCTCTGCCCAAGACCCTCATTCTGCGTCTCTCCTTGCTGACCCCCAGGTTTTGGTATGAGAACCCCGGGGTGTTCACTCCCTCACAGCTCACTCAGCTGAAGCAGGCGTCACTGGGCCGCGTGCTCTGTGACAATGGTGACAACATCCAGCAAGTCCAGGCCGATGTCTTTGTGAAAGCACAGTACCCGCAGGATTATCTGAGCTGCAGTGAGATACCGCAGGTCGATCTACGAGTGTGGCAAGACTGCTGTGAAGGTCAGTGAGGACACCGTTAGCTTTATCTGGATTTGCATGTGTGCGTGCTTGTGTGATTTTTAGCATCAAAGACTATGCTCCTTTAACAAAGGTACACGGAGGAAAACACACGAGAGCCGGTCTTCTTCCCTTTAGGAATCAGATGAACTTTGGGAAGGACAATGGGAAGGCCAAAGGTTCCACCTCCTAGCTTCCTCCACTGGATCCAACCTCCTCAGAGTGGGGAGGGGCCTATCAGGGTTAGGGGAGGGGCTTTTCAGGGAGGGTGGGGCCTAGGCAATTGGGCCTAGGAGAGAGGGAAGGGCCCAGCGGATCGGGGTGGGGCTTGGTGATGAATCTTGTCTCTATTTCTGCCTGCCCTGCAGCGGACTATGCCAAACACCAAACTCCAGTAATTTGGTACTACATGTGTTCTAGGCACAAACTCCTGCTTCCTGGGGGTCAGCTGACCACAAAGAGGAGAAAAAAATCATAGTAAATCAGCTAATTTAAACTATTTAGTCTCCAGACTATGTTGCACCCATGTTCATTGGAAATTTGGGGATATCTTGATAGAGTTAGAGAACTTTCTCTAGTGATACAACATAATTTGCCACATCTACCATATCACCTTTTGTGAGCCAAACTCTACCTAAGATGTTTTGTGTGCATCTAGTTTGTCACCACAATACCTCTTAAGAAATGTGGTTCTATTCTCCTTTAATAAATGAGGAGAATATGACCTAAGAGTGTCAGATAACTTGGAGTAAGTGGTAACCTACGGCTAGGGAAAGGATGTAGGTCAGTTGACACCTAGAAATGAACTAAGAGCTTGATGGTGTTGAGCAGAACATGCTATGGTTCCACATGTGAGTACATATCTCTCACACGATACCACAGCTGTGTCTCTTTTGCCTTTACCAACACACAGGCCACCGTGGCCTCATGCCTGCCACGTATAGAGGCTATGGACATGGGGAAGCTCTGACGTTCTCTAAGAAGAAAAATGCAGCGCCATCATAGAAATAGCATGAGGCATTCACAGGAGAGGAGATGTTATTAGCCCCAAACATTCCTGAGTGGGAAAAGCAAGTACTAGCAATAGGAGAGAATGTTGAACCAAAAACACAGCGACATCTGAGTTGCAGTTTCCTTTTTCTCTATGGTGGGTTTTATGAGACAGAGAAGAAAATAATTTAGTATTGTGAGGAGGAGGTGTACTTTTCCTCACCTCAAATTCTTGGTGAATTATGACCAGGAATAAGGAAATATTTTCATCACTCCAAAACATGGGACACAGGGAGGCAATGTGAAAAACAAGATGAATGGCAAGTAGTAACACTCCTCTTGCTTTTTCTGCAGTTCTCAGACTGGGCATTGAGCCCACTGAATAGAGGAAAAAATAGATAAGATGACAGGGTGTGGGCCATGATGGAAATAGCTGTGCTCTGGATGGAAGGAATGATTCAAGTCCAGGAAGCAAAAGCTGTGGTCCCATTATGCCCAAACAGGCCTTTTCTAGATACTCACACCAGCAACCCTATGATAGGTGATTCATACATAACGCCTACCTACCTCATATTCTTTGTGAGTCTTTCAAGGTGAGTATCATTGTCCTCACCTCACATATGAGGAAAATGAGGTTTCTGGATGCTAAATGCATATTCTGAGGTCCCCCATCCAGGATTAAACTATATAAACCTATATATAGTCAACCTGAAAACCTCAGCTCTTTTCTCTGTGTGCATGGTCTCCTCTGAGCACCCATAGGACAGGTGCATGGCACAGGCACCAAATGAAGACACCTAGCCTCTTCTACCCTCCTTCTCCATCAATCCTGTCGCTCCAATGCACTATCAAATTCAGACATCTCAGGACCCAGAGGAGAAATCCTCTCATTACTTAAATTGTAATGCATTTATTATTGGAGATATTTGTTTTGGAAAATGCATTGTAAAGATTTAACAGAGGAAAAAAAAAGATTTAATAGGCAAGGGGAGGGGGAATCTTGAAAATGTGAGGCATTCTTGTTATTAAGAGCCTAATTTGTGGTCTTGAGCAATAGTAAGAATGCTCTTTCTGTGATAGTGTCTCAAAAAAAAAAAAAAAAAACCTGGAAATTAATTAACCAATAGTAAAAACTTACCAAGTAGTTGGATAGAGAAATGAAGCATCTTATCTTATGGTACTGTCATTCTCAAAACCATGTTTGGCTACATGGCAGCATATGTCTTCCTTAATACAATGCTCAGAAGTCATTTTGGGAGCAAAATCACCTAAGGGTATAAGTACGTCTCAGGATACAAATAAATCATAATATAAGGAATCTGAACATGTCTATAATGAGAACCATTGTAAGCAGATGCAGATTTTTTTTATTTCCTTGTACTTTTTGACCAAAAAGTATAATTTTTTCAGAAAACTTTAGAAGATGTTCTTTAAACTGAGAGACTTAATTTTTTAAAAGATTTTATTTACTTGAGGTGAGATCGAGCGAGCAAGAGAACATGCGAGAGAAGGGTGAGAGGGAGAGACAGTCTCCCTACTGAGCTCAATGTGGGACTCCATCCCAGGACTCCAGGATCAGGACCTGAGGGGAAGGCAGATGCTTAACTGACTGAGCCACCCAAGTGCCCCTTAAAATGAGAGACTATAAATAAAGATAGTAACTGCTCAAAAGTGGACCACTTATTTATGGCATAGGCTTCTTATACCTCCCAATTAACAGCAACATGCAGTTATTTAGAGGCAAAAAGAATCATTCAAATCACTGAAGAATAACTTTGTAGATTGTTGGCCTGTAATTTTCCTTAGGTCATACATTGTAATTGTCCAAATTAACTTGGGCCAGAAATGCTCGTATCAGCCGCTTTGTGTTCACTGCTCAGACCTGAAATTGTTACTTTCTAAAGCATTAAGGGATGTATGGAATGCACATATTAACGGGTGTATTGAAGGACTTAGAAATCACTATCTTTACCAAACACTATACTTTTCTTACTCATGTTCCCATTCCTGTTGAATAATTCTTCACTATCCTCTGATAATCTATTGTTTAAGTGATTTAATTGTTTTAACTTTCATTGTCTGAGAGAAAAACATAGAGCTCGTTTGGAATTTAACAGTCACTCTGAGCAATCTTAGTGGCTTATCTTTTTTAGAAGGAAAGGTATTATCAATCTGATTCTCAACTAAACTGTATATGTTACTTTATTTTTTAAAGGTTTTATTTAGACAGAGAGAGAGGATCATTGAGTTGTAGGCAGAGACAGGCAGAGAAGAGAGGGGGAAGCAGGCTTCCCGCTGAGCAGAGAGCCCGATGCTGGGGCTCAATCCTAGGACCCTGGGATCATGACCTGAGCAGAAGGCAGAGGCTTTAACCCACTGAGCCACCCAGGTGCCCCTGTATATGTTACTTTTAAAGAAGAATTTTTTTTCAAGACTATTTCTTCAGTTCTGTTTCCTATAAATAGTAGCCTGCTGTTAATACTGATTATCAGAAGTTCCAAATTTAAATTTAACTACAACAAAAATCCTCTCTTAAATGCATAAATACATTGAAATTAACTCCTAATCTTTCCAAAACAGTAATATTGTAAGTGCAATTGAGATTTGGGTAACTGTACTTTATTATTCTTGGTAGATAGAAGACTTAAGACCTAAAAGATGCACATGGGACTTGTATGTTCACTGAGAGAGCTTTGTTGCTGTGTTTGTGTAGGCAGTGAAGTGGAGTATCTTAGGATATAAGGAGTTGGACTTTGTTTCATTTTGCATGTCATTTGTCACATTATGTCATCCATTTACGTTTGCTTCATACCACTGTATAAATATCCCCAAGTCATTCCATTTATATATATTACTAGGTCAGAATATGTCTAGATATAACTTTTCTTAACTCAGTCTCAAACATGGTAAGCAATTTCAATTCACAGATTTATATTTTTTTTCAAAAAAAGGGGTGTGAAACTCTCATATTCCTTAATTATATATTACTTAAATATTTATAATATATACATTTTTCCTTTTGAAATATCGTTGGGTGTTAGGCCTCCACAGTTTACCCTCCAGATCTCTTTTATTGTCCTTCTTATTTCAACCTCTTATATTTTTGCTAAGCATTGTAACATATTTTTTTGCACATGACCACTAAGATCAAATTCACTAATTCAGTCTCAGTAGGAACCATCCTCCTTTTAAATTCCTCTATTTATTTTAAATTCCTCTATTAATTTCTTAGTTCCAAGATCATCTAATTAAGCTTTAGGAAGTTTTTCTCTGCAACATTTGCCATGCCTTAAATTCTTCTATTGTCATTCTTTGCCTCTTCCATCCTATGGGGCATACTCTGACTATGGCATCCCCTACTCTTTCCTTGGCTATCAGGCTCCTGGAATGGACAGTTACTTTTCCTCTCTTGGATCATGGGGATTTAGGTCTGGTTGTTGACATTACCTCCATGATGAAAAATCCCTCGTAGAAGGTGATATCAGCCTCTCTTAGGCTGAGGGCAGGATGATAGCCCATTTACCCAGGTCATTCTCCACCTTCTGAGAAGTAGAGACCCCCAGCAGGCCCTGAAGGCAGAAGCTCTCAGGGAAACCACAGAAATCTGGACATTAAGTCTTTCCAGAGCTGGGCTGCCCCCAGTTCTCTTCCCTGGCTGGGTGATTCCCCAGGTTTTGGGACCCCTTAGGAGCACTCGGCCTGGCTATTTCCCAGGGATCAGCACAACCCTCTCCTATCCCCCAAGCCTGCACCAGTTTGCAGGGTCCCAGGCATCACAGCTTGCCCTGGGGAGTCCTGGGCCCTGGGACTGTGAGCCCGGGGGAGGACCTCTCTTCCACACTGGGGAATCCCTGCAGTTCCTGTGACCTTGAGATGTGGCTCCACTACCACGCCAGGCAGGCACTTTTCTTCCTGCCTTTTGTTGAGCTGCATTCTGATCAAGTTCTATGCTCTTGGGGGAAAACCTGAGCTTTCCCTTGGGGCAGTGTTAACCAGCAAATGTGATTGCTGAAGGTCATGGGGGTTGTTGTTTAATCATTTTATGCTCTCTCTTGTGTGGACTAAAAATATACTGAAGCAAGCTGTGGGAAAACTAGTTTTGATTTGAAGCTAAGGTAAGATCTGGAATTCAGTTATAAAACATTGGTTTCTTTGAAGATTAAAAGCATTCTTATATAGAACCTTAGGAGTTCCCACAAGGAAAAAGCAAAACACATTTTAACTGTTTACTAGTTCATTTGTGCTCCCTCCTGTCCTCTTGCCTGGGAAGATATAAATCCTGTGGGCTCTAAGCCCGTGAAGCCCATGGGTTTTTTTGTTTTTTTTTGGTTTTGTTTTTAGAGAGAGAGAGCATGAGAATGAAGGTGGGGGAGGGGAGAGGGAGAAAGTCTCGAACAGGCTCAGGTCATGATCTCAGGATAATGAGACCAAGTCCCGCGTGGGGCTCCTTGTTCTGTGGGAAGTCTGCTTGATATTCCCTCTCTCCTCTCCCTCTGCAGCTCTCGCTGCTTGCTCTTTCTTTCTCTCTCTCTCGCAAATAAATAATTTTTAAAAATAAAAAAATAAAGAAAAACAAAAATCACACAGCAATCCTCCAAAAATTTAGGAAAACCCCTAGGCATCTTGTTTGCTCCATTTTGTCATTGCCTACTTCATGCTTTTTGCCTTATGGATTTATTTCTCTGCTCAGCTTCTGTATTTGGCACATAGATTTAAGCCGTCTGCTGTGTTGACTCTGATTCTGTGAATATGAGCAAACTGCAGCTAAATATGTGTGAAAGAATCTAAAGACAATGGGATTCCATCTACCAGGATGACCTCCTTCAGGGATCAGTTCTAGATATTCCCAGCTTGATTTCTTTGTTGTACCACACAGCAGTGTGCTGGAAGTCACTAGGGGAGCCTGTAATTTGCACAGGTGCTACTACTATGAGTAGTACCAGAAAAATGGCAGAGGCAAAGTGGGAGCTTTATGCTGGTTCTGGATACAAGCTTTTGTGAAGCAGATTCTTGCCTTTGGTACAAGTGATATGGCAAAAAACTAGGATACTTATGAGTTAGTCTTTAAATATAGCACTCTGAAGTAATTAATATTGGTAATGATTTTTTAAAATAAATTTTATTTATTTATTTGTCAGAGAAAGAGAGAGAGCACAAGCAGGCAAAGTGGCAGGCAGAGGCAGAGAGAGAAGCAGGCTCTCTGCTGAGCAAGGAGCCTGATGTGGGACTCGATCCCAGCATCCTGGGATCATGACCTGAGCCAAAGGCAGATGCTTAACCGACTGAGCCACCTAGGCATCCCAATATTGGTAATGATTAAAGAAATAATATTCTAATTCGAATCATGGAAGATTCTAGTCAAATATTATTTTACCTACTGTTCATGAGGTTTCTGTTTTCCTGAGTACATAAGAAAATGTTATTCTGTCAATGATGTGTCTGTCTATATTATGTCAAAACAAGTTATGGGTTGATTCAAAGTATATATAAGCATTAGGCCAGTTTGTGGAGATAGTTATCAGGTGAATAAATTGCTTGATTTGGTGTTATTTCAACCAGCAGAAAAGTAGTAAGTCAATGCCATAAGTATGTGCTAGGAAGCAGTCAAGTTCTTAGGAAAAATATGGGGAAAAGCATGAAGAACAAAGAGAAGTTCAGAACAGAGCCTTTGCTGTGGAAATTATCTTATAAGCAACAAGTATTCAAAGTATTGATTAATTTGATTTGGTTTTAAAGAAAAGGGAACATGTAAACCTCACAAGGGTTGTAATTAACAAAAGACCACCATGATCAAGATAGCAAATGACAGAATGAATAAGTATAATTAAGTGGGAATCTTATTGTATATAAGATAATGCAAGATTTCTTAGATTTTTAGATTTAATACATCACTTAACATAGCTTATAAAGCGTAAAGCATTTCACATTACATTTTTTTCTTTTTTTTAAGATTTTATTTATTGGACAGAGAAGGAGAGATCACAAGTCTGCAGAGAGGCAGGCAGAGAGAGAGGGGGAAGCAGGCTCCACCCTGAGCAGAGAGCCCGACACAGGGCTCGATCCCAGGACCCTGAGATCATGACCTGAGCCGAAGGCAGAGGCTTTAACCCACTGAACCACCCAGGCACCCCTTCACATTACATTTCTGTGTTCTTTTTCTCCTTTACCTATCTTAGTTATAAGTTTTCAGAGTGAGGCATTAACCTGAGAGATCATTTCATTTGAAAAAACAAACAGCAAAAAACAAAACAAAACACTTTATTTTAAGGTTAGGAAGCAAAAATTGAAAAGGTCTAAGTAACTTACCCTCAGTATTTATTAGCAGGGCTAGGGATAGAATGCAAGCATCTCAATTCCAAGTCCAGGTTTTATTTCTGTTCTTCCTTATCTTACCTTTTAACGTCATAACTAGTTTTCTTTTCTCTATACTTTCTGTAATTTCCTCCAAGTTCCTTTTACCTGAGATAAATATGGGAACTCTTCTTTAGCTGAATGACCTTCCTTTTTAGAATCCTATGCTAACAAATTGTAAATGTAACACTCTTGACATTTTACCATCAATTTAAACTAATTTTTAGTATGATTTAATCAATAGATCAAGAGCCTTTGCATAATATTATAAACATCACAGATGCAACTAACAATATTCACAAGTCCTTATTACCAATCTTCTTATTTCAGTGAGTTCTATAATTGGCACATTTGTTTGTGCCATAGATCAAATAAATCAAACTCTACTGATAAAATTGATTCTACATAGAGCATAAAACATTTCTTTGAGTGTCAAACAGAAAATGATTTACTCTCCAATCATGTCATTTCCATTTCATTTAGAAATGAAAAATAACACCTAATGCAGGTGATGTATTAAGATACCATGCCACTTGAGTAAATAAAACTTCTTTCAGATAAAACAATTTCACAAAGAACCAACAGATGTATATTTTCTACTGGGGTTTATGGAACCATCTGGTCTTGCAATTTCCAGCTGCATAGTTTACATTAAGTTCTGTCTTTAAAGCATCAAGTAATTTTAAATACAGTATATTTTATGTACAAATGTAAATATATTTATGTTTACTCTTGACTTAGTTCAAATAAATTGTGCTTATGTTTGTAAACTAATGAAAGTTTAATTTCTTCCATAAGAGACTGATTTTATTACCATAATATTTCATGATGTTATGACTGTTTCATGCTTAATTTATGAAATGTCTTCAAAGTATTACTAAAGAAGTAAGGATTTCAGCAACTCCTATAAAGCTTTAATGAACCAATTAATTTGCAACAGTATTCTCAGGTTTGTCTTTGAAAGTTGTTGCTATTTTTAATAGAGCACCATAGGACATCTCCCACTCTCCTTGGTTCTGCAAGTACATAATATCTTATATGAAAAGCTTGTTGAAATTAAGGTGAGAACAAACCTCATAGACAGGATAAAGGGCACTAAATAACCCTGAAATGATACAAAATGTGATGTTTTTTTAAGATTTTATTTATTTGTTTGAGAGATAGAGCATGAGAGGGGAGGAGGTCAGAGGGAGACGCAGACTCCCCGTGGAGCCAGGAGCCCGATGCTGGACTTCATTCCGGGACTCCGAGATCATGACCTGAGCCAAAGGCAGTCGCCTAACCAACTGAGCCACCAGGCACCCCAATATGATGTGTTTAAATGGTGATACTGTTAATGAACCAAAGTCTGCTGATGATATTGACTTTACATATATATAGCATAAAACATTAGCTATTAAAAGATGTCTCATAAGTTCTGCAGACATTGTGTTATCTTCCAAATACAGCATCCTGTTTTTATTTACAATCTATGACATCCCAGTAGGAAAAAAAAAGACAACTTCCCATTCCAGAGGTAGATTGTTAGGGTGCCTGGGTGGCACTTGATTTCCACTCAGGTCATGGTCTCAGGGTCATGAGATGGAGCCTTGTGTCCAGCTCCATGTTGGGCCTGGAGTCTGTGTAAGATTCTCTCCCTCTTCCTCTGCCTCTCTTTACTCCCCCAGCACTGTGCTCTTTCTCTCTCTCTCAAAAAATTAATAAATAAAAAATAAAAACATTAAAAAAAGAAGTAGATTGCTAATAAGCACAGTTTCATTAAGTTGTTTAAGTTAGGAAAAGGTCTTTAAATACCAAAAATTGATTTTTGATTCTTTTTAGCATTACTATAAAATCAAAAAATTCTCATTATATTTAGAATTATTAGTGTTTAAGTATTAACATTGATAATTAGTGAAAATTTCTTTTCAAATATGCGCCCATGAAATATAAAGTACTTAGCAGTAAAGACAGGATGTATGCCTTGAAGATCACTAGGGAAATAAAATCACAAAGTAGAAACTAACCAATGAGGCATAAGCAAAAATTAAAGAAAGCTAGTAAGACTCAGATGTAGTTGAAGTTTCAGTGTATTAAGAGAATTATTAAAGGTAGAAAAAATTCTTAGATGTATCGAAAAACAGTTTCAATTCTACCTAATTACAAGAGATACACATAAACAAAATATTTAGAATGATCAAATATAGAACAATAAAAGTAAGTTAGGCACACAACAAGACAGAAACATGAGTGGCAAAAACGATATTTTTAAAAGTTGAATTTAAGAAAAAAAAGCATTAATGAATATAGGTCTACTTTCATTTCACAATCTATATGTGTCCTAGAAACTCATGTGTGAAATAACTTAGAATCTATTTAGCACATTTTAATGGAAGTGTATTTGAATATTATTAATGAGATCACTTTATAAGGGATGTCTCCAACTTTGTACCCTTTAAACTAAAATTAACTTTATTTTCAAATATCCTTAGAAAATTCTGAAAAGTTGACTGTATGTCATATCACAAGAAAAACTGAAATTCTTACAAGGAAAATTGACATACAACATTCTCAAATCAGTTAATCTAAAACTAAATGATTAGATTTAAAATAAAATTGTTACTTAGGCATTTTCTTAAATATTTTATTTATTTATTTTTTTTTTTGAGAGAGAGAAAGCATGAGCAGGGAGAGGAACAGAGGGAGAGGGAGAGAAGCAGACTCCTTGCTTAGCAGGAAGCCTGAGGGGCTCAATCCCAGCGCCTCCTGAGATCATACCTGAACTCCAGGCACTTGCTTAACCAACTGAGCCACCCAGGCACACCTGTTTAGACATTTATAAGTCATTTGAAAAACTATTTTGTAAAAACAAACAAACAAAAAAAAACCTATTTTGTCAGGGTGATAATGAAAACTAAGTGGAACATTTTATTAAATATTAATATTTATATTATAGTATTTAATATATATTAATTTCATATAATACTTCAATAATAAATTAATATATGAGGTAATATTTTTAATAATTAAAATTTTAGTTTGCTATGGCTGTCATGACAAGATATTCCAGGCTGCATTGCTTGAACAAAGACATTTATTGTTTCACCATTCTGGAGGACAGAAGGACTGTAGGTATTACAGGGTTGGTTCCCCTTGTGGGCTATGAAGGAGAATCTGTTCCTTGACTCTCCCTGAACTTCTGGTGATTGTTGACATCATTGGCTTTCCTTGGCTTCTCCTGTATTACCCGTTTCTAGCTGTCTGTGTATCTGGGTTCAAGCTTTTTATGAGGACAGCAGTCACATTGGATTAGGGCCCACCCTACACCAGCGTGAAGTCTTCTTAACTAATTACATTTGCAATAACCCTTTTTCCAAATAAGGTTACATTCTAAGGTACTGGGGGTTAGGACTTCAACATATGAATTAAGGGGAAGCACAATTTAATCCATAAAAAGGCATTTGTGTTGTTTCAAGCCACCATGTTTGCAGTAACTTGTTGCACTGTAATAGATAATGCAATTGGAAAGTAGAAAGAAAATGGAATGCAGGTAAGAGTATGAAGAAATATGAGTGGTTTCCTGCTGTCATCCTTCCCTTCAAAACAACTGTGGAGACAATTCAGTATTGCTCACTAATTCAGATGAAACTCCATCTAAAGATAGGAAATGTTGGGCGCCTGGGTGGCTCAGTTGGTTAAGCAACTGCCTTTGGCTCAGGTCATGATCCCAGAGTCCTGGGATCGAGTCCCACATCGAGCTCTCAGCTCCATGGGGAGTCTGCTTCTCCCTCTGACCTTCTCCCTTCTCATGCTCTCTCTCACTGTCTCTATCTCAAATAAATAAATAAAATCTTTAGAAAAAAATAAATATAGGAAATGTTAGTTCCTCCATAGGAACTAGGAATTAAGAATTATATTTGATTGTTATACAGATACAACCTCATAAAATGGCAGCATTGAATAAAGTTGTTCTCAGAGTCTCCCCCAAATTATCATTTTTATGTTTCTTTAAATTATTTGTACTTTTTTCCTTTTCTCTTCTTGTTGACAAATGAGAAGTATTAAAATGTTAAGAAATGAGGGTTGATCATAACTTAAAAACAAAGTGTTATATATTTTTGTCAATGTTTAAGCATATTAGTATGTTGAATGCAGCATCAGTACCCTGGTATTCCACAGTTGCAGAGTTTTGATCAATTTGTGGAAACATGCATGATTGCCTGAGCTACTGTAACTTCAACTCCCCAACTTGAACTTGTTTACTCATCAAGGAATGTCAGTCCGCTCTAACAAATCAGAATGTCCAGACCTATGCCTAAAGCAGCTTGTTGTCTCAGAATCTTTTGATTTAGTTAAATTAATCATTAATGTCCAGGACTCTGTGTCCTGACATGTCTCTTTACCATGTATCCATCTCTGGGCCAGACCAGATGGGGTCTGAGTTTAGATATGACTCACAAGGACATGATTGCAATCTACATACCCATTGAAATAAACTTTCCTTTTTTCAGCACTCACTGCCAACAGACTGACATCACGTTTCTACTAGTTTAATTTGACAATACCTTTAAATAGCAAATTGTTGCTTTTATGCAAGTTTTGCAAATTGCTCTGTGCTATTTTTCACTATAAAGAAATGTAAATGTAAAAAAATCCTGAAGTGTTTATATCAATTATTTTCAGGGAAATTGTTTTTTAAACTCATTTAGAATTGCCTTGAAAAAGTGTCTACAAACACATTATCTTAAGTTTTAATTCATTCAACAACATTTTTTAAATGTTAGTTCTGTGCTTATGAACAAAAACATTTGTAACTTTGACATTATGCAAAAATTGCTTATGAACTAAATAAGTCAGTCATCTTATTCTGTAAAGTTTTTTCCAAAAATAAGAGTGACGTTGAAGCTTAATCTGTATATGATATTCTTTCAGAGTGCTTTACTTCCCTTAACACATTTAATCCTCTCACCAACTCCATGAGATAAATTGTGTTATTATCCTCATGTACAGATTAGAGAATGGAGTCAACAAGTTTAAATAGCTTATCCAAAGTAATATATTTCAAATGTGGAAGACATGGTATAAACCCAGATAGTTTGAATCCAGCATTCCAACTCTTAAACACAGAAAATAACAAAGAAGTGGATATTTTAAAATAGTGATTTGACCTCTTTGATTTCATTCACTCATTCATTAAAATAGTTATTCTATATGGATCATGTGCAGGTGCTATGTGGTGAGGATAAACTGGTAGGTAGGATAGAGCCCTCCTCTCTGCTCTCTCCTTAGTCAATGGAGAGTAGTAGACAGATGTACAGAGTTCTGAGAAATGTAATGAATTTCCATCTGACCTGGTCCTAGCAGTTTAAGAAAGGCTTCTTAGGAATGTGACATGACACCCGTGGTGTTTATTACTCTGGTGAGAGAGAGTCAAATAAAGTTGGAGCTTGATAATTAGCCATGAATGGTGCATTAGAGAGAAATGAGGCTGAAGACAGAAGAATGTGCACACTGGGAAGGATTTTGTTTGACACAGTAAAAATCTAGGGCTTCATTCACAGTACAAAGTCTGAGGGGTGGGTTAGGGGGTCAACTTAGGCTGCATTTAATGGGAAGTTACATGTATTCATGCACACACACACATTTCATTATACTTCTTGGAAATGAGCCATATTGCTTTATTTTCATCCACACCTCCTAATGGTGTCTTTTTCACCCCTGGGGAACCATTTTTTTTTATTTAATTTAATTTTTTCGGTGGTGTCTTGAAGAAGTATCTTCTGTATTTATTTCATGCCTCCATTAAATCATATGTAGACCAGAAATTTGACAATATTTTTGAGCCAGTATGAATTCAAGTCATCTCCTTTTATCTTCCACTCTAAATCTATTCATCCATCCATCCATCCTCCCACTCATTCATTCATTCATTTAACAAATAATGGTACCTTTATTCCAAAGTTGCACAAACCACATATTTAGGAGTTTTAATCTTGTTTTTTCTATTTTTCTCATTCCTTGTTGTAGTGCAGCAGTTAAGAGGTTAGACTTTTGAGACAATATGTCTGGATGCAAATCCTAGATCTTCCATAAAAAGCTGTAGTACCTTGGAGAAGGTAATGTAACCTCTCTTAGTTACCTCAAGATAACACTAGGGATAATAATACCCATCACATGTTATTATAAGGTTTCAAATTAATTATTGATGTTTGGCCTAAGAACAGAGTTTGAACAAGTGTACGTTCATATTTATATAAGATATATACGCATAGGTATAAAAGCAAAGCATCTACCAAATTAGCATACTGTTTCAATTCAGATGTTTGCATAAGAGTCAAACATTCAGCAATCAAAGATGCTTTGCCTCTTCAGCAATAACTAGGAATAAATACCAAGGTGAATTAAAAAAAAAAAAGATGTCAGGAATAAAACTTCTGTCATTAAAAGAACTGCCTGGTTATTGCAACTCTGGTGGGTTGCTCACCCCACTCTCAGTGTTCTCTGGTGGAACAAGGGTGCAGAGGAGTGCTGTGTTTCTGTTCCATACTGTGCATCACTATATACCTGTTGCACTACAAACACAACTAACTCTTTGCTTTTGGGATTTATGTATATGACCTTGCATATTCCATTGGCACTTTAAAATAAATTCTAAAGTTCTATCTTCCTATAAAACAAAGACAATAGTTAATGTGAGTTGACCTTGCAGCTCCCTTTCTCTATACTTTTTCCCTCTTATATGAGGATTAAAAGGGGAGATACTTGGCTTAACTGGAAATGCTGTGTTTTTTCACTTGCAAACTCTTCAAAACCAAGAACCATGCCTTACTCATTTTTATTTTCCCTACGGTGCTTAGTCTAATAACTTAGTTTAGTAAGTTCCACATAAATAATTATTGACAAAAATTATATACTTTTCAGAAATAGAAAAAACCTGTTTTATAACATGAGTGATATATGTTATATATGTGTTAGTTTTGTTCTTTTTGTTTTCATTTCTATTTCTCCTTTTCTCACCCAGATCTGCAAATATTTATGAATTATTGGTTATTGATAAGGTGCTGTCAGATTTGAATTGGTGGTGGAAAAGAGGAGCCAGGCGAGGAGCCAAGCTTTAATGGATGAGCCCTCAGGCGAGGTTCCGCGGCTCACAAGGGAGTGAGGCAGGGAAGTCGCACCTAGGGGTAGGGCTGAGGGGTTTTTAATTAGGGGTCTTAGGGTTTGGAGGGCTTGCTGGTATCTGATTGGCTACAGTTTATGTATATGAGGGATACAAAATACACCAATCAATTGTCAGCTCATTATATAGAAAAAGGGATCTAAAGTTGACCAGTCAGATTGGACCAGTCAGATTGTTCATCGTTCTTGTGGGGTGATCTGGAAAGCCTCTGAGACAGGAAGCCCCATGGCTGAAAGTCCTTGAGCCACCATCTTGTGAAACTTAGTGCCCATCTTGTCCACTCTCAGTGTCCCTGGGCCCGCCAGCCTAACAGGTGCTAGGTTGAAGTAATTGTGTAAAAGTAGGCATGTATAGATCTGTTAGTATACTGCATAGCTTTATCTATAATGTCTCAATAATATAGTTTCAAAAGTAACACATGCAACATTTTCAGCAGCATGTATTTCCCACAAGTTCACTGGCAAATCTTGCCCATTGAGGTAGTTTGTCATGCAATAGTTCTACCTCCTTTCTTGAGTACTTTGCTGTCCCTGGGAAGAATTCTGTACTTTCATGTTTCTCCTTGATTGTCCAAAATCTCCCGCCTGTCCCAGGGCTCAGCCTACTGAAGTGACTCAGACTTTAGAATAACCCATTTCTCTCTGCTTACTTACATTACTGTTTTTAAATTGTTTAAATTACTGGGAAAAATTACTGGGAAAACTGGGACAAAACAAAGGATAGAGGTAGAATAAGAAAAAATAAATAAGCATAACAATGTTCTAAACACATCACTGTCACCATTTTGACATGTCATTTGTTTATTTTCTCTATGTTTTAATATTGGTAAGTTCATATTGTGTAACGAAGTTTTACTTTTCTTTTGTGTCTAATTTTATAGCATTTGTAGTTTGTTATTTAAAAAACCAACTTTGGGGTGCCTGGGTAGCTCAGTGGGTTAAAGCCTCTGCCTTTGGCTCAGGTCATGATTGCAGGGTCTTGGGATCAAGCCCTGCATCAGGCTCTCTGCTCAGCAGGAGGCTGCTTCCCCGTTCTCTCTGCCTGCCTCTCTGCCTACTTATAATCTCTCTCTCTGTCAAATAAATAAATAAAATCTTAAAAAAAAACTTAAATTTTATTCTCAGCTTTGCATAACATTTTACCATGGGGCATATTCCTCTTGATTTTAATTTACATATGCTAAAGTGAACATGTAAGTTGTCTTTGCTTCCCCTTCCTTAAGAAATAAATTGCTTATCACCAAACACAAAATGCTACAGGATAATCCCTTGTTTCCTTCCATTTATGCTGTCCAGTGTAACCTCTTAGATTCAAGTGTCTAGTGAAAAGCTCTGGGATGGTTATCATGTTCCATCTCAATCTATTTTTCCCTCTAGCATTGAAAAATCTTTTTTTTTTTTTGCTTTATATATAGTAGTTTTACTATTTGGAAAGGTAAGTTCTACATCATTATTTTTCTTCTTCTCAATATACCTACTTTCCAATCCAACTATTTTCAGATGAAATTTAAGGAACATCTGTTTTTGTTGTTGTTTCATATGTATATAAAAATTTTCAGACCATTCTTATGTGTTTTTATTGTGGTAAAAAGCACATACCATACAATTTACTATGCTAACAATTTTAAGAGTGCAGTACAATAGTGTTAACTATGTGCACATTGTTGTGCAGTGGAGGTCATTAAAAAAAAAAACTAACCTCAAGTTGGTAGCAGGTGTTGATTAAGTAATTCGAGGAGCTCAGAATGTCAAGCATTCTGTCTACCACATTTTTGTTCCTTTCCCCATTGTCAAGTCCTCTAAGTGAAAAAAATGTACCCTGTGATCAGTGTCCTTGCTCAGATTCAGCTTGTTCTCCCTGTGGAGACTCTACAGATTTTGCAAACTGCCTTGGTATCTCATCCACTTTGATAAAAACAGAGATGGAGCCACATGCAAAACCAGAAACCTGTAACTGAACTGATTGAGCAGCTATCCATCTCCCTCCTCAATTAAAGAGATACTCTAGACAGGAAAATGGTGTCAGTCTCACACAATGCTCATGTGGATGCTTTTCCCCCCACAGACTGTAGGAATAGAGGACAGTTCAGAGGATTCACACAAGAATCTCAAAAGAAACGCTCTGCTCAATACAGTTATCCTGTTGAGAAAGAAAAGGACTTAAGTGATCTATTCAGTAGGTATGTACAGAAATATCTAATTTCTTTGGGCTACTTACCATAGATTTACTTCAAATATACAATTTGAGGGTTTTTATAGAAACCATGGTTGACTCATTTACATGTAGGATAAATTATACAATGATGAACAAATAAATAAGTTTTGTAATGAATATGGGTTGCTTTTCACTTTGGAACATTATATCCAGGGCATGCTCAGCAATAAATATTTCTCAATAGTACAGAAAATTGCACATCATAAATGTTATTTATGATTCCTTAAATCACATTATGGATATTGCTGTTTTTTAAAAATTCTTTTCAAAAATAGGAAACTCAGCATCTTGTTTGTAAGAAAAGTAATAATATTTATCAAGTTAAGTTGATTTTAATTCATTTATAGTGTATAGCAAGGAAGGTTTCATTTTTACCCAAATGGGATATTTTTGAACCCTTAGAAAATTGAGAAATGTCAATCTTATTCCTTTGAAATCTGTTAGAACTTTTTCTGTTACACTTATATCCAAGCTTCATTTGTCGTTACTTCTTTACAAAGTTTCTCAACAACACAATTGTCTAGGAAGCTTCTGAAAATAGAAATAATGACTTGAGCATGGGTATATACAGTAGCTCCTTTTCATGGAGTAAATATTCAGTAGATGCTTATATAACTAAATTACCAAAAACAAACATAAAAGCATTGTAATTCACAGCCCCATAAGAGGGATACTATTGAAGACACTTTATTACCACATGCTAGTAACTTTGTCTTTCATAGCAGCCTCCTAAGTATTATCATTCAGTCAAATTCAAAATATAGTTTTGGAGTTCCTGCTCTCAGTCACAAGTGGGAATTTGTGATGTATGTAGAAATGAACAAGACATGGTCTTGTAAGAGTTGTAGTCTAGGAGAGAAGGTAGGTCATATGTTAAGGGAGATGGGTGAAGGCTTCAGACTCTGGCACAGGTTCACACCCTATTTCCACTACTTCATGGCCACAGGTTATGTAAAATTTCAAAGACTCAGTTTCCTCAGCCGTAAAGTGGGCATAATCATACCCACCTTGTGGGATTATTATATTGGGAATATATAGATATGTAGAATACCTAATGGTGATGTGGGATGTAGTATTATTAGGCATTTCGCAAAAGACAGGATAGTAAATGCTGTTATAGTGCTCACTATATGCCAAACATTCTTTTAAGTGCTATGGAAATATTAACCCTCTGAACAGATATGCTCATATAATACTGATATGAAATCCAATTAGGATGCCGTGTAGTTCAGAACAAGGTATAGATAATTCTATTGGGCTTTTAGCCTATGCAGAAGTGAGATCTTGAGAAAGACATTAAGATTCTGATGAAGGTTTAGAGATTCTAGTCTGAAAGAACAGTGAGCAAAGTCATGCGGGCAAAGCAAAGTTAGGTGTGTTTGGAGAGTGGTAAGGCTTCGCATGTCTAAACAACCTGGGGTGTCTGATATTTAGGGATGAAGAGCACTCTAGAAGAATATTCTATAGATTGAGGCAGAGAGAGAAAGGCCTTATATTCTAGGTTAAGGCAACCAAATCTATTCCATGTGTTACTGGAGCTCCTTCCTGCAAGGTAGACTGTTGGCCAGGAGCAGTAGCTCCAGTCAGAACCATCTTTAAATAATTCAAGTGGCAAAAAACAGTCACATGGCCCTTATTTAAGTTAGCATTTCATTTGGTTTGTAACCCACTCTACTACGTGAAATGTTTCACCAGAATGAAACTGGAAATTGATGTTGGATGACACATTTACAGGCAATTTCTCTTTTACTTATAAGATGGTAATAAGAGATCTGGCTCTTCCAGTCACATTCAAAGGTATGTGGCATGGACAAAACACCCACTACCTGCCTTCTGCCATGCCCTATAGCTGTATCCCGGTCCTTCCAAAAATATTCATTTCACTTCTTTTCAGGTACTAATTAACGTACAGTATTTTCTGAACTTTTTAAGATTTTTTTTTTAAAGATTTATTTATTTATTTGACAGAGAGAGAGAGAGAGATCACAAGCAGGCAGGGAGGCAGGCAGAGAGAGAGGGGGAAGCAGGCTTCCTGCTGAGCAAAGAGTCCAATGCAGGGCTTGATCCCAGGACCCTGACATCATGACCTGAGCCAAAGGCAGAGGCTTTAACCCACTGAGCCACCCAGGCACCCCCTGAACTTTTTAAGATTATGGTGACCTTATGGATGTTCTGCTTACCTGTAGCCTTAGTCACTAACCTACAGATTGGTTGATTTCAATTTTAGTCTCCTGCCAATCTTACCAAATTTTACTCCAACATGAGTCTCGCAATTGGGAATTCCATTTATTGTTGATATGATAATAAAAAGAAAATACCAGCTTTGTTTTGTCTTCTAACTATACACACTTAAGTAATCTTTTGTAGATAGTTCTGTTGTGCTCAAGGTTTGTTTAGACTAAAAAGGGCCATATCCTCCTTCTCAGTGTGCACAGATCACTCAGGCTATGATTTTACTTTTACTTTTCTCTGCACATTCATCTTGCATTACTCTCTTTCAGTCAAAAATTGATCCATTTTTCAATATACTATTCGTGAGTTAACATCAGTTTAACTTGATAAGTATTTTTTTTCTTACAAACTTTATGCTGAGTTTCATGTTTTTAATAAGAATGTAAAATATAGAAGCATTCATACTGTCCATCTTTTCCTTCCATTCTTCCCTCACCTTCTCTCTGCCTACCCCCAATAATCTCCCTAGCTGGTATCCTTGTCTCTCTTCTTTCTTTCCACACTGTATAAAACACAAACATAATCAAGCTAAAATGTCTGTGTAGTGGTTAAGAAAGAACTTTTAAATTTTGTTTTTAAAAATTCCGATTTGCATCCAGTTGTGCAATTTAACAGCTATATCATGTGGACATATTCACAACTAAGTCACAGGATTCACATCTGAAAGACAAGGCTGCTTCCAGTGTCTCTTGGCCCTGCTGGGTGCATTGATTGAGGTGACGTGGCCTCTAGGGCAGAGCAATCAGATCGCATGGTCCCTGAAATGAATGAAGAACTATGGTCTGCTTTATTGAGCTTCCCTGACTCATCCCACCCTTCCAAAACCATCCCAGGCAGGAGTCATTACCTTTTTGTCTTCCTCATATAAATGTTGTATTTCCTGCTTGTTCATCAATCAGTCTTTTCTGAGAGAATGTTAGCAGCCTAGTTACTGGAAAGCATCCTCATATGTATCTTAGTGTAATGCCTATTACATAACCCACACCCAACACATAATTGTTCGGTTGTGAACACCATCTGATTGTATAATCTGGTCTTGCCAATATCAGCCACTCCCTATGTTCTTATATTCAGTACTTTAAATCTTGGTTATACCTTTATACAATCATCCAGACTTCCTTGCGGTTAAATCTCCTTTGATTCGACACTGATGATTTGCAGGAGACCGCTCCACAAAAACAAAAATGTCAAATAATCTTAATTAAAATTATCCATTGTTACTAATATCACCCATATCAATATTTGTACACTTGAGTTGATGTGAACACAACACCACAGTAAAAGCTGGTTTGTGGTGATTCATTCACAGTATCTTGTGGGACATGGAGTTGATCTAGTGACTGAGTAACTGGCATTGGTAACTTCTGTTCTTTTTCAATGCTACCTTTTTCCTAAATTCCCTCTCTGATACTCTGTAACATGTCCCTGGGTTAGGCTCATAGGATCTACTGTATCTGGCAAGCTATTTTCTCACTGAACAATAGAAGACATATATTGAACAGAACAAAGCAGAACAAATTGGAAAGTTCCAATGGTTTCTTTACAAGAAAGAACTTTAAACAAAATTTGGGAAAAAAGAAAGAAAACTTGAGACATGAATAGCATGTCAACTAATCAAATCTATATAAAAATATTTTAACAATATATTATAATCATAGATGAATGGAACTTTCATTTCAATTTCCCAAACTCTTTATTTACCTCTGTCTTTTGAGAACTTCAGTTAAGCTCTAGGAATCATATTTTAAATTCATCCCAAGACTTTTTACTTCCTTTTATTATTGACAAAACTGTGCTATTTTGCATCTGGTTTGAGAATAGATTTTTGTCAGACTAGTATTGTTATCTTAATTTAGTTCTTGCCATGAATTTATAATAGAGCAAGGAACTTTCTCACTTGGGTGCTATATTATATAATATTTAATTTGTCACTTCTCTTTCACTGTGAAGTGACATGAACAATTTTTAGCAAAAGACATAATTTGAGATCTAAATAATATGTCAAATAGATATTTAATACTACATGGCATTCCCTTTGCTTCCTAAGAAATACTTCCTTATCATTTTGAGTAAACTATGTGGAAGAGATGTGAAACTCTGGATTATCTTCTTATATGTGATTTAATTTTAATTTTTAATTTAGTCACAACTTTTTATGGCCACACAGAGCAGAAGTCACTCCAATGTCTGAGGAATATTTGTTGATATTTTTTATCATGTAAGTTCTATTTTTCAGCATTTTTTATTCTATTATAAACAGGCAACAAGATCACTTGTACATTGATGAAGATGGTAGAAACATGACACTTCTGGCAAAAGCAAAGTTTGCCCAAGATTTCAGCAATTTTGCAGTGGAAATTCAAAAAACCATCAAAGCTCTCAGAGAACAGGTTTGTTTTTCCCCCTAAGTAACATGTCCTTATTGTAGAGATTGAAATAACTAGATTAAAAAAATCTGTCCAGGGCGCCTGGGTGGCTCAGTTGGTTGAGTGGCTGCCTTCAGCTCAGGTCATGATCCCGGAGTCCCGGGATCGAGTCCCATATCGGACTCC